>CM076854.1:84704903-85332622 GCA_039519185.1 Astragalus membranaceus | reverse complement strand
TAATGCACTATTTTTCTTGTGTTGGTGGTTTCTTTAATGCAGATCCATCACTTCTTTGAAGTGCTTTTTGCATTGATGTTTTTCTGCAGTGCAGTTGCATTGCTTCTGCACTGTGTTATTTTTTTATTTATTTTTTTTTTTTTAGCCTATATTGCCTTCCTCACTGTCCTTCAGATGCATTTATTCCTGCATGGCACAGGTGCAGCTTTTCACTGACCTCCAGATGCATTTATGCACTTTGGCACAGGTACAGTTTTGAACTATCCTCCAGATGCATTCATTCATGCATGGCACAGGTCTTTGACCTCCAAATGCAATCATGCACTTAGGCACAGGTATAGCTCAATCTGATTCAGGTCAATATGGCTTTTGATCTTTGATCTTTTCACCACTCTTTTTGTATTCTTTTGCATTGTTTGCTCTCACTTTTCAAATTCAGCCTTGGTTTTCATAAAAACACCCCCAAACTTAATTCTTTAAGCTAGTCTAACTTTTTAGTAAAAATTTGTTTTGACCTTAGCTCACCAAAATTTTCCCTTGCATCAGATTGCTCTTTAAATAGCAAGGTTCTTTTCACAAACTCAGTTTTGAGGTATTTGGAAGAAAAAATAATTCTGGTTATTTTTGTGAGAAATAAGGCTTCTTTTTCTTCTCTTGCTTTTCAAAAATCCATCCATAGGTGCACCATATCATTGTAAAATATTTTCAAACCGATCATCTACTAAAATATTCTTAACAATTTATAGGATTCCTCATACTTGTCCCTATTTTCCAATGAAAATGTATCTTTGGAAAATTAGTTTCATGTATTTGGATACTACTTTGTTAAGTACATCTAATACATTCATACAAAAATATTTACTAAAAACATACATTTGCTAAAACACACATACATAACATTCATAACATACTTAACATACATAACATACTTAATATGATAAGTTCCCCCCCCCCCCCAACTTAAGGGGTAGCAGTGTCCTCACTGCTAGAAGTTCACAAAATACTTCCAAATATTTGTTCAAAATATGGGGAGAGGGATTAAAAACACAACCAGAGAAGAGTTAGTAGTAAGATAACATCCAAAATATAGTAGTTAAACTGCAGAAAGCATGTAACAAATACTCATTTCTTTGCTCCACTCCTTGTCCTTGCATTCTGCCTGGTAGGAGGAGTGTTCTTCACCTTCTGCTTCTTTTCCTTTGGCTTTGGGATTGGAGTTACTTCTACTGGTGCAGATGCACCTGATTCCTCTGGTGTCGCTGCTGGACTTGATGCAGTAGCATCAGTTGGGATTGCCTCAGAGATCTTTCTCTTTGGTGCCTTGACTGCTGGTTGTTTGAAGAATGTTTGTGTATTTCCCAGTTCTTCTCTCTTCCTGTGAGCTAATTGTTCCAAAACTAGTTGCATAGCAGTCTCATCAAGTTGTGGTTTCATTGCAGCTTTCTGTTGAGATGCAGAAGCTTTAGATGCAGGTGCATCACTCTGCATCTCAATTGCTTGTTTGACAAGTTCAGCTTCCTGTACTACCTCTGGTTCTGCCTCTTCAGTTGGATCTTCATCAGTATCCTGCACATTTCTTGCTCAAGAGCAAAGAACAACATTATTATAATGTTATTGTGGGCTAGTAGGGGTGGTTTGTTCTGTTGTGGCTCAGTGATAGGTGAGGTTGGGATTGGAATTTGTTCTTCAGTTGTGAGTGGTGTTTTGGTTCAGTTGTTGGAGTGGGTGGAGGAGGTTGTTTGTGGTGGTGACTGTATTGGTGGATCAGTAAGGGAGGGTTGTGGTGATTTTGGTTGGGGAGATGCTTCTTTGGTAGGTGAGTGGACTGGTGATTGGATAGGATGTGATTGGTGAAGTATGGGTTGTTCTTGTTGGGCTTGTGTGGTGTTTTCTTGGCATATTTCTGTCTAGCTATTTCTTCCAAAATGACACCTCTAGCACGTTCTTCTTCCTCACTAGCAACTTCAGCATCACTTTCTTCTTCATCTTCAAGTTCCTTGTCCAATTCTTTTTCTAGTTCCTCATCCTCCTCAGTGTCAGAATCATATGTTTTCCTCAATTTCAGGCTCCACTACTATTTTCTTCTTTCCCTTTTCTTGTTTCCTAGTCACGTTCTTCTTTCTACTAGGCTCTTCCTCCTTCTCTTCCTCTTCTTTCTCTCTTCCTTATCCTCATCAGCTTGTTCTTTCTCTCTTCTTCTTGTCCTTCAGTTTCTTAATACACCCAGCTTGGGAACACTGGTGCCTCAATATTGCCTATATTCATTATACATATATTGGAAAACAAGCTGCTGCCAATCATGTTTGTTCATTCTGAAATTTCCATACTCCAGCTGCTTCTGCATGAAATGCTCTTGCATTGCAGGCATAGGCAGTGGTCCTTCTCACTTTTCTCATTCTCTCCTTCATCTCAGCATTCAAATTATTAGGGGAAATTTTCTTTGTTCATTAGCAGCATAAGGAACACCTTCCTTCATGCACAATTCAGTTATGAGACAAGGGAAAAACAGAAATCCCTTTGTTTTAGTTGTGCATGTATAGATTTCCCTAACAATCAATCTACCTATGTCAACATTTCCCTTAGAGAGAATTGTATCTAGTAAGATCATCTCTCTTTGGTCATGGCATATGTGTGTGAAGTAGGTAAGATTGATGTTGTAATGAACAAGTGCCAATTGCCTAGAGCATCTATCAAATAAGTACTTTTAAGCTTAACCTCATTTGGTGTGAATCTTTCCCAAACAGAATCTGGTGTGGCAATTCTACCCCTAATCTCTTCCATTTCTTTCTTATAAGCCTTCCCTACTTTCTTTTCAAACACAAGTCCATTGTATTTCAACATATAATGCTCATTTATTTTCTTAGGATGAAAATGAACTACCTTACCTCTAACCTTAGAAGTGTTGCTTTTTTCTGGTCCTTCATCTTCAGAAAGTCTAGCATAGAATTCTCTCACTAATTCTTCAATGTATCCTCCTCGTGGCAACACAAAATGATCCCAGTGAAGGTTGGCCACTGTTGTCATGAATGATGGAGTTGCCTTCTTCATTTCATACCCTCTTTCTGGTAGTAAGTGCATCTTCCATAGATGTAGTTTCTGGGTTGCCAATGCAGATGCATTGGAATCTCGTTTCTTGCCCTTTTGTGATGAAGATGATGCATTTTTGACTGGTGATTTAGATGTTGATTGCTTCTTCACCATTGTGTTTGCTTGAGATAGAATTGTTATGGGTAACTATTTGATTAGAGTGGGAGGTTTCAGAGTGGGTGGAAGGGGTAACGAAAATGATTTTTTAGGGTTTTGTAAGCGAGAAGGTAAGAGAAGTTTTAATTGAAGTAGTAGCCGTTAGGTGAGGTTGTGGTGGACATGCATGCAGCCACGTGTCTCCCTTGGTTACTCAACACTTCATTCAGTTTCTAACTTTGCTTCTGATGAGTTGTCATTTTCACATTTGATCAATTTCTTCAATGCAGATGCAATGCAGTAGCATTGCAATGCAACAACATCGGTTTCCTGCTTTTCCTACAAAACACTTAAAACATCAAATTGAACAAAATTAAGTAAAAATGATGGGTTGCCTCCCATTAAGCGCTTGTTTTAAGAGTCTTTTCAGCCTGACTACCTCTTTCTTTTAGAGATTTTTCAAATGAGTGGTGACCTTATCTTTCACCACATGTTCACCATAATACATTTTGATTCTTTGACCATTTACCTTGAAGATGGTGTTTGAGGCTTCATCTAACAAGTCAACTGCTCCATGAGGATAAATTTTAACCAATTTGAATGGTTCTGACCACCTTGATCTAAGCTTTCCAGGGAAAAACTTCAATCTAGAATTGTATAGCAGAACTAATCCTCCTTCTTTTAAGTCTCTCTTTTGAATTCTCTTGTCATGCCATGCCTTTGTTTTGGCTTTGTAGATTTCAGTATTCTCATAAGAGAATTGCCTAATCTCTTCTAACTCATTAAGCTCTAGCATTCTTTGTGTACCTGCTTTGTCTAAGTTAAAATTGAGCTTCTTGATAGCCCAATAAGACTTATTTTCTAACTCCACAGGTAGATGGCATGCTTTTCCATAGACTATTCTATAAGGAGACATTCCTAAGGGTGTTTTGAATGCTGTTCTATAAACCCATAAAGCTTCATCCAAATGTAAAGACCAATCTTTCCTATTTGGACTTACCATTTTTTCTAGCACTCTTTTGATTTCTCTATTTGAGATTTCTGCTTGCCCACTTGTTTGAGGGTGGTAAGCTTGTAGCAATTTTATGCTTAACTCCATACTTAGCTAAAAGGTTTTCAATGATCTTATTACAGAAGTGTGAACCTTCATCATTAATTATAGCTCTAGGAGTTCCAAATCTAGTTAATATATTCCTTTGAAGAAATTTACTTACTGATTTTGCATCATTATTTGGTAATGCTACTGCCTCTACCCATTTGGACACATAATCAACAGCTACTAAAATGTACAAATTACCAAAAGAAGGTGGAAAAGGGCCCATAAAATCCATTCCCCATACATCAAATAATTCAATTTCTAAAATATTGGTTCTTGGCATTTCATGTTTATCAAAGATATTTCTTGCCCTTTGACATTTGTCACATTTCTTGACCATAAAATATGCATCTTTAAATAAAGTAGGCCAAAAATAACCAGACTGTAATACCTTAGCTGCTGTTCTTGTGCTTCCAAAGTGGCCACCATATGGTGCAGCATGGCAATGCAGAAGCACTGCTTGTTGTTTTTCCTCGGGAACACATTTCCTCATTAATTGATCAGGACACATCTTGTAAAGGAATGGATCATCCTAATATTATTGTTTTACTATGTGGAAGAATCTTCTCCTTTGTTGATATGTCATATTCACTGGTGTCACTCTACTTGCAAGGTAGTTTACAATATCAGCATACCATGGTGCAGATGCATTTGATGCTCCTGCATTGCTTGTAGCACATGCAGTTGCATTATGTGCATTGACTGTGATTGCCAATAGTTTCTCATCTGGAAAACTCTCTTTGATTTCTCCCTCTAGTGATTCACCTTCAAGCCTTGATAAATGCTCTGCTACTTGGTTTTCTACTCCCTTCTTGTCTCTAATTTCAAGATCAAATTCTTGTAGGAATAGAATCCATCTTATCAGCCTTGGCTTTGCATCTTTCTTTGAAATCAGATACTTGATGGCAGAATGATCAATATAAACAATTACTTAGTGCCAACTAAGTATGATCTGAATTTTTCAAATGCAAATACTACAGCTAATAATTCCTTTTCTGTGACTGTGTAATTCACTTGAGCTTCAATTAATGTCTTGCTAGCATAATAAATAGAATGAAAAACCTTGTCATACCTTTGCCCTAGGACTGCTCCTACTGCAAAGTCACTAACATCACACATTAATTCAAAAAGGCCTGCTCCAGTCAGGTGTTACTATCACCGGTGCTGTTACTAAAGCTTTTTTAAGCTTTTCAAAAGTATCCATACAAGATTCATCAAAGTTAAATGGTACATCATGTTGCAAAAGCATACATAATGGCTTTGAAATTTTTGAAAAGTCTTTGATAAACCTTCTATAAAAACCAGCATGGCCTAAAAAGCTCCTGATACCTTTAACTGTTGTTGGTGGGGGTAATTTATCAATCACCTCAATTTTGGCTTTGTCTACCTCTAGACCTTTCTTTGAGATTCCGTGTCCTAACACAATGCCCTCTTGTACCATGAAATGGCACTTTTCCCAGTTTAACACTAGATTTGTATCCTCACATCTTTTGAGAAATTGTTCCAAGTTTGATAAACAATCTTGGAATGTTTCTCCAAAGACAGAGAAATCATCCATGAATACTTCCATTGATTGCTCAATGAAATCTGAGAATATTGACATCATGCATCTTTGGAATGTTGCAGGAGCATTACATAATCCAAATGGCATCCTTCTAAAGGCAAAGGTTCCATAAGGGCATGTAAAAGTGGTTTTATTTTGATCTTTAGGCTCAATGGTTATCTGATTGTATCCTGAATAGCCATCTAGAAAACAATAAAACTCTTTCCCTGCTAACCTATCTAGCATTTGGTCTATGAATGGTAAAGGAAAGTGATCCTTTTTGGTAGCCTTATTGAGTTTTCTGTAATCCATGCATATCCTCCAACCTGTTACAGTTCTAGTAGGTATTAACTCATTCTTCTCATTGGCTATTACTGTCACACCCCCTTTCTTTGGTACACATTGGATAGGGCTTACCCATGCACTGTCTGATATTGGGTATATGATGCCAGCATCTAGCCATTTAATGATTTCCTTTTTCACAACCTCCTTCATGATAGGGTTTAGTCTTCTTTGGCTTTTTTTTTTTTTTTTTTTATTTTTTTTTTTTTTTTTTTTTTTTTTTTTGTTTTTTTTTTTTTTCCTATACTATTCTTAGAATTTTCTTCTAAGATGATTCTATGCATACACACAGAAGGACTAATTCCCTTGATATCTGCATTTGCCAACCTATTGCTTTGGTATGTTTCTTTAGAGTATTGATGAGATCATTTTCTTGTTCTGAGGTTAAATCAGAAGCAATAATAACTGGTAAGGTCTCATTTTCTCCTAGAAAGACATACTTAAGATGCTTAGGCAATTCCTTCAATTCTAGCTTGGGAGGTTTTTCTATGGAGGGTAAATTTTCTTTAGGGTTGGATCCTCAAGATTGAGAGGTTCATAAGTTCTGGCCCAGACTTCCTTACAAGAGTTTCCTATTGGCAGGTTTTCCTCATCTAGCAATGCAGGTGCATCAAGTGCATCTGCATTAGCCAAATGATCATACTGTTTGTAAAACTGTTTCTCTACCAATTTATCTAGAGAAAAAATGGATGAGCATTCTTCTGTATCTCTGTGGGATACTTCATAGCACTCATCACATTGAATTTTATCTCTTGATCATTCACTCTCATTGTAAGTTCACCTCTCTGCACATCTATTAAGGTTTTGCCAGTTGCTAGAAATGGTCTTCCTAGGATAATAGGTACATCCTTATCTGCTTCAAAGTCAAGAATGACAAAATCTGCAGGGAACACAAATTTGTCTACCTTAACTAAGATGTCTTCTATTATACCTTCAGGATAGGCTATTGACCTATCTGCTAATTGAAGTGTCACAGTGGTTGGTCTTACAATTCCAATTCCCAACTGGTTAAAAATAGATTTAGGCATTAAGTTAATACTTGCCCCTAAATCACATAAAGCTTTACCAGTATAAGAGGTTCCAATGGAAAATGGAATTGTAAAACTCCTGGATCCTTCAATTTCCTAGGAATCTTACTTTGCATGATCTGACTACATTCTTTAGTCATGGCAACTGTCTCAAATTCCCCTAATCTTTTCCTTTTGGTAAGCACATCTTTCATGAATTTTGCATAGTTTGGCATTTGTTGAAGTGCTTCTACTAAGGGAACATTTATGTGCAACTGTTTTAGTACCTCTAAGAATTTGCTAAATTGTTTCTCCTCATGTGCTTTTTTCAATCTTTGTGGGTAAGGAGGAGGAGGGTACTCAGGTACTAACTTAGGTGTAGGGATTTGAACTTCTTCCTCTAATGCAGGAGCATTGGATGCTTCCACATTTCTTTCTTTGCTGTTTTTTCTTTTTCTCCCTTATCTACACTTTCCCTCTCATTTGATTCAATCAAATCCTTGCCACTTCTTAAGGAAATAGTTTTAACCTGCTCTTTTCCTTGTTTCTGGGAAGGAGAGCTTCTGTATTGGAAGGTAAGGCACCTGGTGGCCTTTGATACAAAGCTGTGGCTAACTGTCCTACTTGGGTCTCTAGATTCTTAATGGAAGCATCTTGAGTTTGTCTAGCTGTTCTTGCTTCTCCTATGAATGCTTTGAGCATATTTTCTAGAGAATTTTCATTGGTGGCTTGTTTTTGAGGTGGGAATCCTGGTGGTGTAGATGGTGCAGTATTAGATGCAGGTGCATTGTTATTGCCCCATCTAAAGTTGGGATGATTTTTCCACCCAGGATTGTAAGTGTTAGAATAGGGGTTGTTATTTCTATTATAACCTACATAATTTACAGAAATAGGGTTGCTAGGACATTCCTCATACAAGTGACCTCCTCCACAATATACACAACTGGTGGTACCTGGAGGTGCTTGTTCTACTGCTGCTGCAGTGCTGTCTGTTGATGCAGCTGCATTAGATGCAGTTGCATTAACTGAAGTGAAGTTTTTTATCAAGTTGGCTAAAGTGGCTACTTGAGCAGATAAGGCTGTTACATCACTAACCTCATGTACCCCTGATGGTTTCTTTTGGGCACTCACCCTCTCAGTAGGCCAACTAGAGCTATTAGCTGCTATTCTATCAATTAACTCACATGCTTCATTGTATGACAGATTTAATAACACTCCACCAGAAGATGCATCAAGCATTATTCTGGTTTGAGGTTCTAAACCATTATAAAAAGTTTCCATTTGAATAATAACAGGTAAACCATGATGAGGACATTTTCTTAAAAGTTCTTTCCACCTTTCCCATGCTTCAAATAATGATTCAAACTCTTTTTGTCTAAAAGATGTAATATCAGTTCTCATCCTGGCATTTTTGATAGGTGGGAAATATTTTCCTAAAAATTTTTCAGCCATTTCATTCCATGAATGGATAGAGTTAGGCTCTAAAGAGTTTAGCCAAGCCTTAGCTCTATCTTTCAAAGAATAAGGAAACAACCTTAATCTGAAAGCATCTTCACTAACACCAGGTAAGATAAAGTTACTACATACTTCTATAAACTGTTTTAAATGCAAGTGAGGATCCTCTAGAGGAGTTCCTCCAAATTGACCAATAGTTTGAAGCATTTGAAACATCATAGGTTTAAATTCAAAATGCACAGCATCAATATGAGGTCTAGATATGCTAGTTTGCATGTTTTGATGATCAAACTGAGCATAGTCCCTCATAGGTCTATCTCTATCATTAATCATACCTATGGGATCCATGTGAATGAATCGTTCTCTGTGATCTTCTTCTGTATCTTGATGAGAGCCAGGACCTCCTCTTACTGAGTGTGGTCTTGAGCTTTGTCCTTCACTGTGAGACATCTTGCAGGCTTGTTTCTTTTGCTTTTGGAGTCTTAACAATCTCCTAAATCTTCTTTCTATCTCTGGATCTAAGCTGTATTCTGGTGTCCTGTTTCTGGTCCTGTACATATGCTAAAGCACCATGTGCTCCTGCATGACAGAAACTTGCAAATACCAGAATAATATACACTAAATTACAGTATATCAGATTTTTAAAAGAATTTAACTACAATCCCCGGCAACGGCGCCAAAAACTTGGTGTGTGGAAAACATGTGCAAGTATACACAGTCCATAACAAGTAATATAGTGTTTAGAACAGGTCGAACCCACAGGGATTGATGAACTCTTTCAAAAGTCAATATTATGTAATTTAGAGGAAAGTAACCAATTTAACAAGATAGTTGATGATGGTGAGTATCACAAGTAAGTTAGAATAAAGCAAAGTGTAAGTAGTTGTAATGCAATAGAGAAAAGCTAGTTGGAATGTCTTCCCCAAGTAACTTACTTATAAGTGTTTAATGCAGTTATGATGCAGTTGCACTGAATGCTGTTGCATTAGTTGTGTGCCTTTCAGTCACTTTCTTCAGAGTTTCATTACAAGTTTCCTATGTCTAGGCTTGCTAAATAAGTTCACTCTTGTCTTTTAAAGTACCCACAGTATCACCCTATGGACTATACTATCCTATGTCTAGGACTTAGTATGGTTTTCACAAAGTTTCATTTATGTAAAACACTCACCCATATTAGTTCTTGAGTTCTTAATTGTAAACCATGTCTGCTTTTACAAATCTACTTATTCTAAGTGATCAATCTCAAAATAAGTGTTGAAAGTATTATCAAGCAAGAACTAAAGTGCACACATCATATACTTGTATTAAACTTACTTAAAAGCTCATTAAATGGTTAGAACATTCCAACTAAGAGAGGTTTAGCTCAACATAGACATTGCAAGGCAAATATAAACAGAATAGAACATGTTTATATAATTGAAATCACAAAAGAGAAACAACAAGATAGAGTTTACACAAGTTGTAGCTCTTAGCATGAATTCTCCTAGCAATGTAATTGCATTAGCTCCTTAGCACTTTGGTAAAACTATGAAATCGAGGTAAGGAGGATTTGTCACTTCCTTCCTTTCCTTCTTACAAAATAGAACTTATCTATGTGGAGTGAAATTTTAATCTAACTTATGGATTGTGATCTATCTTCAAGTGAAGGAGTGAGGTCTTATATAGTCTTCAAGAGAGGTGCTTCCTTCTTCATGTTGAAGTAAACTAGAAGTTGGATCATGGTTAGTATTTAGAAGTTGTCTCCCAAATTGAGGTCTTCAATCTAGTGAGTAGGGAGGTCCAATGAGATATGAACATGTGTCCCTATGTAGATGACTCTTCAAAGCTATGTGGGAATAGTAGGCGCCGAAATATGAGGTGTTCTTGCTTTAGGAGACCACGCATGAGGTCATCATGTGCAAGTGGATGTGCAAGTGGCTGGCTTCATTCATGGAGTAATGCAGTTGCAATGCAGTAGCATTGTGCTGAGCCAGCGCAGTTGTAAGTGCAGAATCAATGCAGGAGTATTTGATGTAGTGAGCATCTAGACTGCACTGAACAAACTTTATCAAACATACCACAATGTATCCAAAATGGCCTATTATCAACTATAACCATGTCAAACACTCAAGTTATCACATATTACATAAAATACAATATAAACTCTTTATCTTTGCTTGAAAGATAGCAATTTACTAAGTTTAAACATATGAATAACTCTATCTAAAATAGAGTTATCAACCATCCCCCATCGCGTCGCGACCCTTGATTATTTTTCAAACGGAAAACTTCTGTCGCTTTTCGCGTCGCGACGGAACCTGTTCGCGTCGCGACGCTTTGCAGTTTTTCAGCAATTGTACACTGATTTTGTTTTCACGATAACTTTTGATCCAGGAACCCAATTGAGGTGTTCTAAGATGCATTTCAAAGCTTATTCAGAGGCCTAACTGAATATACAATTTAAAAAGGTAAAATGAACTGTTTTTGAAGTTGAAATTGTTTCGAAAAACCGAATAATAGTACACGTGTGCGGATATGTTTTATTAATAATAAGACGGACTATGAGTCCTACGTGGTATGGTATAATTGACGCGGGATGATTATTATTTATTCGTCTAAACCGGTCTACGATTCACGATATATATATATTATATCGACTATAGGAAACGGCCCAATGCGGGTATTATGTTCGATTAACGGTCAAATGTAGATGGACTAAATGTTCATTGAGTATAGGTGAACTAACAGGTCATCGAGTGTAGATATATTTAACATATATCGAGTTGGGTGACGACCCATGTTAACATACTAGGTGGGCAGTCATGATCCCTTACCCTAGGCCCTATACCATTAGGGAAAGTACTATTGGTAAGGGGGTTCACCGGGATTACCATGTATGGGGTCGGTGTTGTGTTAAAAAAGTTATATAATACGGATCACCGGGTTACCATGTCTGGGGCCGGTGCCGTGTTAAAGTTATGTAGTGCGATTCATCGGGATTACCATGTCTGGGGCCGGTGTCGTGCTAGGTCGAAATGCGTGGTTTATAAATTAAACCGCGAGATGAAAATCAAAAGGTTTCTTAATTGAACCGAGAGTGTAGTTAGGGGTCTCGATAGAACTCACTGAGATTGTATCTCATTGTTTATATGTTGTTGTTTTACAGATAAACAGGGAAAGTGGAGATCCAAGAGGCACGAGTAGGTTGTACTCGGATGGTTGCTGAAGACTTAGCTTTATGCTTAAGTTTATATCATTCCTTGTTGTATTTGTTTCCGCCTTCTTGTATGATATTGAACACTATTGTTTGCTGATGATTGATGGTCAGGGAACCGTTGTGGTCTTATTTATGATTAAGACCGTTTTGTCGTTGTTCAGCGAAAAATTTATAGTGGTGTTCAGTATCTAAATAGGAATTCATATCTCTGATGTGGTAGGGATGATGTGCTCAGGCATTTCTACTCGTTAGAAATACCGGGGTGTTACATTTCTGAACAAAAAAATATTATTTTTATTGACATAATGTTAATTTAGACCATATGTTATATCAAAAAATATTTTTATTATTATTTATATCCAATTACTATCATTATGATTTTCTCCTCCAACTTCCACGTGTTAAAAAAACTTTTACATTTATAAATAAATAATATTGGATATTATTTTCAATGAGATATTTCTCTAGCATGAAAATATATTTACCCTTAAAACCATCCTTTGAGTTTATAAATAAACAAAATATTGGGTACTATTTTCATTTAGACATTTTCTTTAAATATGTTTCTAGAAGGAAAATATAATATATTTTTTAGGTAATGGTTATTTATATTATATGCTATATCAAAGATCATTTTGATTATTTTTAAAACAGTATCTTTTAATTTTGTGAATATCATGCCTTTCTCAATTCAATTTACATTTTATAGTAAAAAGTATAAACAAAGAATATATTATTATTATTATTATTATTATTATTATCTTTTGATAAATTTCAACTAAATTAAATTTATCTCATACAAATTTTGATTTTGAATTTAGTTTTTAATTTCACTTTCAATTTATTAATTATTAATTGGTGACAAAAGTCAAACAAAAAAATAATAAAGATCAATAAGTTTTATTTTCTATGATATATGTTTTGCCATAGGCATCGATCTCTATTATTAATATTTATACCCATAAATTCAACATGTTAAATAGAATTACATTTATAATTACTAAATATAATATATTTAATAAAGTTTTATTTTCTAAAATTAAGCTCATAAAAAATATTCACAATTATTTATATTAAAAAATGCATACACGCTATATATAAATGTTGTTTAAAATAAATAATTTTTGAATTTAAAAAATGAAACAATATCGTTATGTAATAATATTTTAAAATACATAATTTATATCAACAACTTTAATTTAATAAAAAAACTCTATAAAAGTATTTAAAAAATACTATATAACAACCCGTGCAACGCACGGGTATTTAAAAAAATACTACATTAAATCTGTTATTTTGAAAACTTCTAATGTACTCTTTGACTCCTATTTGTAAAACTTCTAATGTACTCTTCAATTGGTATTTCTCCTATAAATTGCCCATTGTCAAGTTATAGTGCAAATATTACTCTCCACCGTACTCCAAAAAATTATAGTATTACGTTGGTTTCTTCTTCATTCTCAATAACCACTATTAACCCCTGTAAAAAATTATTAAGTTCATTGTTGTGGTTCTCTTCCCAATACTCACGAGTGGAAAAAGGGGCTTTAAAGTCGGATATTTTGGGCTTTTAAAGTCGGATCCTAATCCGACTTCGATCGAGGCGACTTTGAAAGTCTGAAATTTTAAAGTCGAATAGACGTCCGACTTTAAAAAGTTTTCAAGTCGGATAAATGTATACATCCGACTTTAAAAGTTTGATTATATTGTGTTTTAGCCTCTCTGTTAACACTTTTAAAGTCGGATTAGGAGTAATATTCGACTTTAAAAGCCGTGTTTTAAGTCGGATACAACGTGGTATAAGAGGAATATCCAACTTTAAAAGTAATTTTTTTTGTTTTGATTTTTTTTTTGCTTCACCCTGCATATACAATCATTCCTACACATACTTTAAAGCAATTAAAATACTACAATTTCAGCTAGGCAAGAAGGACACACACGAGTTTTATATATAATAACACAATTGGCAATTTCAATACAATACAAAGTAAATAATAAAATTGATATGATTGGATATAGATGTTACAATGTCACTGCATCATTATTTAACTCAAAAACAGGAAGTACAACAATGCTAAATGTATCATTTAGCATCGGTTGTTTGAACAACCGATGCTAAATGTAGACGCGGTGGCAAATTTGTAATTAAATTGAAGTTTTTAGTTTTCGCGCCAACATTTAGCATCGGTTGTTTAAACAACCGATGCTAAAAGTATATGCGCCGGACATTTAGCGTCGGTTGTTTAAACAACCGATGCTAAAAGTCTCACGCAAATACACTTTTAGCATCGGTTGTTTAAACAACCGATGCTAAAACTGTATTTGCGTGAGACCTTTAGCATCGGTTGTTTAAAACAACCGACGCTAAAAGTCTGAATCCTCTTACTTTTTTCCCATTCCTTCGCACCCTCTCTGAATACTCTCTCACCCTCTCTGAATACCCTAAACGCACCCTAAACGCTGCCTCCCTGTAAACATTCTCGCTGCCTCCCCGTAAACGTCGCCGCCTCCTCCCTCTGCGCTCTCTCTGTCTCTTCCTCTCCCCTCCCCCCTCCTTCGCGAACCTTAACGCACTGTAAACGCTCTCTTCTTGTCCCTCCCTCCGTCTCCGGTTCGCTGGTCCTCTCCTTCGCGAACCTCAACGCACTCAACGCTCTCTTTCTCTCTGAACAGAAGTGAACGAAAGAAGGAGAAGGGCGTTGCCGGACCTCAACGCACTCAACGCTCTCTTTCCCTCCCTCCGTCACCGGTGGCCCTACTTGGGTTTTTGAGTACTAGGTATGTACCTTTCCTTTCGCTTTCTTTCGCTTTCGCTTATGATGAAATCCTTTCAGTATCAAAGATTTATGATGAAATAGACTTGGTCCTTCTCCGTGTTGCTTTTCTGATGATGATTCCATAAACTATTCTGCAATTTGGACTATCATAAACTATTCTGCAATTTGGACTAACATTTGTTTCTCCCCTCTTTTATCAGTATAGGCTATATTCATGGCTTAATCTTATGTGCATGTTCGTTGTGTATAATCGTTTTCTACTCAATTCCTTACCCCATATTTATTGCTGATGTGTTTATTGAAATGTTATTAGGATCAACAAAGTAAGGAGCTTTCTCAACGCCATGTATCTAAACGTGCTAAGAAGCTGAGAGTGAAGGTATGACTGGTGTTCTCATTCTGACTTTTTTGTTACTTAACAGAGCTTATGAAGACATTGCCGTTCTTTACTATTTCATGTTTAAACTTGAAGGTTTCTTTAAATTTGGAGTCCAGGCACTTTAAATAATTGTTTTTTATGATTCAGCTTTCTTGTACTGCAGCCATAGACTTTATTAGTCGCGTTTTGGTTAGCACTGACAATATTTTTGAATTATGTGGGTCTTTTGTGCCTTCAACTTGCACTAGTTTTTTAGGTTCTTCCTCTGGTTGGTGGTGCATTAGCTTTGCTGATGATCTTTATTGAATAAGATTGGAAGGAGGGAATATATTTCATTCGAGTTAAAGGGGTCCTTCTGTGATGCTGTATGATTTGGGTTGATGTTTTGTGTTTCTTAAATAATCCCTTTTAAGTATTCCTTTATGATAGTTAACTCTCTCCCGAACCTTGATTTTCTAAAAAAAAATTCAACTAAATTTGACTTGATTCAATTCATTACAGGTTTTGTTATATATATTGGCTTGTCACTTGTTTGTCTTAGGGTGTGGAAACTATGCAGTCATGTTGCATTCTATGTTCTGTATTTGTAATGGTCATTGGTTCTTGATATCTGTATTTGGAAACCATATAGTAATTGATCATCTGGCTAAATCCTTTCTTTCTCTCTGAACTAATTCTTTATATACTTGTAAATTGGTATGTCTGCTAATGTGGATACTTGTAGTTCTGAATGGTTTTCTCTCTCTCTCTCTGTTGGTTGCTGTGTGCCCTATTGGTCTATGACTGTTAGAGTTTTTTACTAAGATGAATGAATACTATTTAGGTGCACATATTGGTCTTCTTGCTTTAAAGTTGATTTCTTTGATACATAATAACAGATTTGGAGTCCTAGTCTCGACATTACAGTAAGTCTTCATCTAAACTCTTTCAGCAATATTCTTTATTTCTAACTAATGTGATTTTATGATTTCCCCAAAATGGTAACTTTTTTTATAATTACATAAATATAATACATTGATTCTTAGATACACACACATGTGTAAGAGTTAACAAATTGATTTCTTTGTAAACTACTTTTGTTCATTTCATTCCCCTTCATTAAAAGGATTCTTGGGGAACATTCAAGTTATGTGATATGGGATTTTATTGACAATAATTTGTGATTTTGATTAATCATCAATGAATGATGAGTTCTATAAATTTACTTCTCTTTATTGTTTTACTTTGATACATAAACTTACTTCTCTTTATTGATTTATGAATTTATTTTTACTATATTGGTTTGATGTGATAGTTTGATTTTGTTTTAACAATTAATACTTGGTTGATTATTTGGAGCGTAGCCATGGATCGTAGTTGGATACAAAGTAATCGTCTGAGTGATGAGTATGCGAAAGGAGTCGAAGAGTTTATCGACTTTGCTCAAGCAAATCTTCGCAAAACTGATGTTCCTGAAACTGATGTAACTTATTCCTGCCCTTGTTGTAATTGTGTGAATCGGGCCCCACAACGACCAAGTGTAATACGGGACCATCTCTTTGTTTATGGGATCTGTCCGAGTTATACCACATGGATATGGCATGATGAATCAACCGGCAACCCAAGTGTGTCGAAAAGTGAGAAAGTCGATGAAGATATGGATGATCGAATGGAGGATATGATACGTGACATTGGTCCTGAATCTTTTAAGCGAGCGCATGAATATGATAATTTGTGCAAAGACAAAGATCAACATTTGTATTTGGGTTGCACAAAATACACCCGGTTGTCTGCGTCGTTAAAATTGATCAATCTGAAGGCGATAAATGGGTGGACTGATAAAGGATTCACCGAATTGCTTGAGCTGTTGGAAGACATGCTTCCCATAGGTAACACATTGCCAAAACGAACGTACGATGCAAAGAAGATATTGTGTCCGATGGGTGTGGGGTATCAGAAAATACATGCATGTCCCAATGACTGCATATTGTATCGGAAAGACTTTGAGAAGTTGCATAACTGTCCTACGTGTGGTTGGTCGCGCTACAAAGTGAAGTCGGGTGAATCTAATTGTGACGACAACAACACAAAGGGTTCCCCTGCGAAGGTTTTATGGTATCTTCCAATAATACCCAGGTTCAAACGCTTGTTTGCTAATGCAAATGACGCGAAGAGCATTAGATGGCATGCAGATGAGAGGAAATGTGATGGGCAGCTTCGCCATCCGGCTGATCCTTTGCAATGGAAGAAAATTGATAATTTGTATTCGGATTTTGGCACTGAGTCAAGAAATCTTAGGCTCGCACTTGCTTCAGATGGGATGAATCCATATGGTAACTTAAGTACGAATCATAGCTCGTGGCCTGTTCTCCTTTTAATTTACAACCTATCTCCATGGTTGTGCATGAAGCGCAAATATGTGATGCTATCCATGATGATTTCTGGCCCGAGACAACCTGGTAATGACATAGATGTTTACCTTAGTCCATTGATTGAAGACTTGAGAAAAATGTGGGATGAAGGCATGGATGTGTTTGACGGGTATTCTAATGAAACTTTCAAGCTGCGAGCCATGTTATTTTGCACGATCAATGACTTTCCTGCATACGGAAACTTGTCTGGGTATAGTGTCAAAGGGCATAAAGGTTGTCCTATTTGTGGAGAAGACACGTGTCACCATCAACTCAAATATGGAAGGAAGGCTGTCTACCTTGGGCATCGGAAATTTCTCAAACCTAATCACAGATATCGTAAGTTGAAAAAAGCTTTTAATGGGTGCTCGGAAAATGACATTGCTCCGAATGTCTTGACCGGAGAAGAAGTCTATCAAGTGGTTAAAGACATCAAAGTTGTATTCGGCAAAAAGCAGAAGCAGCCTAAGGAAAAAAGCAAGTGGAAGAAGAGGTCGGTGTTCTTTGATCTTCCGTATTGGTCCAATCTTGATGTAAGGCATTGTCTTGATGTTATGCACGTCGAGAAAAACGTTTGTGATAGTGTCATCGGGACGCTTCTCAACGTTCAAGGGACAAAGGATGGCATAAATTCTCGTCTAGATTTGCGTGAGATGGGCATAAGAGAACAATTACATCCAGTGGAACGAGGTAAAGGCACATATTTACCTCCAGCATGTTATACCTTATCAAGAAAAGAGAAAATGAGCTTTTGCGAGTGTCTACGGGGAATCAAAGTCCCACATGGTTACTCGTCAAATGTAAAGCGACTTGTTTCAATGAAAGATCTCAAATTAGTTGGCTTGAAGTCTCACGACTGTCATGTCTTGATGCAACAACTGCTACCTGTGGCAATTCGTGGCATCTTACCGAAAGATGTCCGATATACCATAACTAGGTTGTGCTTATTCTTCAATAGTATATGTGCTAAAGTCATCGATCCTCAAAAATTGGACGCGTTGGAAAATGAGGCTGCTATTATCTTGTGTCAATTGGAGATGTTTTTTCCTCCCTCATTCTTTGATATCATGGTTCATTTAATTGTTCATCTGGTTAGGGAGATTAGATTATGCGGCCCTGTTTATTTAAGGTGGATGTACCCAATCGAGCGATACATGAAGATCTTTGTGTGTTGCTTAATTTTAAGTTTATCGATGTTGCAGCGGACATTGGCAACTAGTTGTCTTAATCCCACCTCAAAATACTGTGGTCTGGATGTGTTCCTTATGCCGCAAACCAAACAAAACAATCAAAGAAATGTTTTAGCAAGTAAGTTTGTATTTTTTATCTTGGTTTAGATTATAGTATTTGAACTTAAGTTGGGTTGAAATTTTATAAATACTTTTATATTATGTTATTAGAGCTGTCAAAGGTTATTCTACATCTGCCCCCACGTGGTTGTACCCTACAGTAAGTAATTTAAAATATGGAGTTGATTTAATTTGGAGTGAATTCGTATATGATATATATATATATATATATATATATATATATATATATATATATATATATATATATTTGGTTAACTTTGTTAATTCATTTGTGTGTAGATGCCAACACAACGGAATGGTTTTCATTGTGGATATTATGTGATGAAGTTTATGTTGACCATTGTGAATGCTAGTGTTGTTGATAATTGGGAGCAGGTATAAATTTTTGGTTAAAATTATACTTTACACATCTATTTAGAATTATAGAATGATTGAATATAATTTGTTTGAGTAATTTTTAAACTTGTAGGTATTTGATGACTCAAAGGCATACACCGAAGATGAGCTTCTTAAGGTTCGTCAGCTTTGGGCAGAATTCTATATGAAGATTCGTACGGAGCAAAAAGATACATTGTTTAGCATTGTTTAAACTTGTTCAATTTATTCTCTATTTCTAGTCTTTGTGAATTGATAGTATTAGAATTGTGAACAAATCTTTTATTTGGTCTGGTTTTCTATTTCTATTTCTAGTTTAGATGAAATGTGAACAAATTTTTTATATGGTCTGGTTTTCTGTTAATGTAAACACTGAGGTTTTAGAATTGTACTAGATGAAATGTGAAGCTGGTTTTGTGTAATGTATTAGAATTGTGACTGCATATTGTATTAGAACTGTATGTGAGCTGGTTTTGTGTAAAATGAGGTATTAGAAATGTGAAGCTGGTTTTGTGTATGTCTGTGATGCAATCTCCAGGTTTAGAACTGCACTGAGGTATTAGAAATGTGAAGCTGGTTTTGTGTAATCTGCAGGTTTTCTTTTAACGTGAATAGTAACGGTATGATAAAAAACGAAGGAAACTAAAATGTGTAAAATGACATTTAGCATCGGTTGTTTGAATAACCGATGCTAAATGTCATTTTTAATGACGTTTAGAGACATTTAGCGTCGGTTGTTTCAAACAACCGATGCTAAAAGTCCCCTTTGAGACATTTAGCGTCGGTTGTTTGAAACAACCGATGCTAAATGTCCATCAGTGAGACATTTAGCGTCGGTTGTTTGAAACAACCGACGCTAAATGTCTCACTGATGGACATTTAGCATCGGTTGTTTGAAACAACCGACGCTAAATGTCTCAAAGGGGACTTTTAGCATCGGTTGTTTGAAACAACCGACGCTAAATGTCTCACTGATGGACTTTTAGCATCGGTTGTTTCAAACAACCGACGCTAAATGTCTCGCTGATGGACTTTTAGCATCGGTTGTTTCAAACAACCGACGCTAAATGTCATTTTTAGACATTTGAAATGGTTTTTAATGTGACATTTAGCATCGGTTATCTGAGAAACCGATGCTAAAAGTGACATATAGCGTCGGTTAAATAACCGATGCTAAATGTATGACATTTAGCATCGGTCGATTTAGCGTCGGGCGATAACCGACGCTAAATGTCCAATTTAACCGACGCTAAATGTCTTTTTTCCACTAGTGTATAAGAGGAATATCCAACTTTAAAAGTAATTTTTTTTGTTTTGATTTTTTTTTTGCTTCACCCTGCATATACAATCATTCCTACACATACTTTAAAGCAATTAAAATACTACAATTTCAGCTAGGCAAGAAGGACACACACGAGTTTTATATATAATAACACAATTGGCAATTTCAATACAATACAAAGTAAATAATAAACTTGATATGATTGGATATAGATGTTACAATGTCACTGCATCATTATTTAACTCAAAAACAGGAAGTACAACAATTTTAAATTTTCATTCAATACAACCTCAACAACTAATGGGTACTATTGCTCCAATTCCACAGTTCCATGCATGCCCCACCACCTGATCACAAACAAGTAAAACAAGACCCATCACATAAACGACAAATTTTAAATTTTCAATAAAAAGAAACAGTAGTACCCTGCTGGAAGAGTACTGAATATGACATCATATATTCATATTGATCACAAAGACCTATCTTGTTTTGATTGTTGGGATATTCAAAACAATAAAGACCTATCTTATTTATCTTTAATTTTGCTTTCAGCCAGCAGAGTTTGAAGATTCTAATTAAGCATGACATCATATATTCATATCCAATATGACTACTATCTGCTGCCACTTTCCCTACCAGTCTGCAGAATGTTATAAACTTTAGATATGAATGATAAAAAGGAATGAGCTGACTACTTGTCTTTCCATTATTGAGAAATTTTGTTACCTTCTTCTAAAGAACCAACTTAAGTTGCTGAGAGAGAAAATCTCTACAAAAAGGTAAATGCTATATGAGACAAAGAGGCATAAATGGAGAAAAACACAAGAAATAAAGAACATGGCTATCAAAAAACCAACTCAATGAATCGGGAATGGAAGTTTGAAGTTTAGGTTATTAATATTGACCACATTAATATTTCTTGACTAATTATCATAACCAAAAAGAAGGAAAGGCAGTGACAAAGGTAACTTACAGATAAAGGAATGATAGCTATCCAGAAATAGATTTTAGAAATTAGATATGATTATCATATTCTTTCAACTTTATCAGAACCAATTTGTGAAAATTGCAAGCAACAAAAATATAACAAGAACAATATACTGTCCAACATAGAGAAAATAACAATTTTGTTGAGCAGCAAAAGCAAAAGAAGAATCTCAAGCAAACTACGAAAAAGATTCTCAAACACAACCTCCACATAACCACAGAAATCAGCAGCCATGAGAGAAGTCTGAAAATAACCACCAAAAGCATCTCTAATGGTCAATCAAGGTACAAAGGATAGAGGTAAAGGAGTATGCAAATACCTGCCAAAAGCATAAAAAGATAATCCTTTTATATACATGAACTTGGCAAGAGGCTTATGTGGTGAGTGACCAGTTTAACCCAAGTGGGATAAGCTTGAAGACATTGTAGAGTTATCATGAAGATGGAGCAGACTGGGTGGAGCACAACAAACTGCCATGTCCAATATTTTAGAAGGTTAACTGTATGATGGTCTAGACGAGTCGTATGAGGCTGCACATATGTCATCATTATCGGTTATAATAAGTTAGAGATAAAATTGAGGATTTATTCCATTTTTAATGAGAAGAGTCATTGGAAATGAAAGACCTGAAAAAGTCATTGGAAATGAATGGTGAATCTCTCTTCCCTTGATCTCATCTGGCACTATGTTCTTACTCAAAGAAATATTCAAATAACTATACATCAAACCCAAGAACTTAGCAAGTATGATAACAAAGAAAGAAGCACATCATATCCCCATTGTGAATACCAGAACTTAGTATATTATCAAAAGCAATATTACTGAACTTCAAGTAAGGAATGCAAGACGAAAACATCAACACCAGCAACCAAGGACAACGCTTCACGGATAACATTGATATATAATATAAAAACATCATGAATATGCAGTACAACTAAACAAGGGGAAAAGGAAAAACTATTAAAAGAACAAAATATACTGTAATTGGAGAAGCTCCACATTTCCACGTGTTTACAAGATTCTTCAAGTTAGTTACAGTCACCATGTATCCATTCAAACCAGCACCAGAATATGATAGCATATGTGTCCAAGAACCTGCAGTAAAATCATAAAGTTATTAGCAAAAGAATATGCTGATTATTTAGAAGGGCTAATCAAAGGTAACTTGAATCAACATACATATGCATAGTCACAATCAAATTTTGATGGAAGGGATCCTCAAGCTTGAAATCCGAAAAGGTGGCAAATGGCATTGAATTCTTTCCCTTGAAATCAGAAAAAATCAGTTAAGGAAGAGCAACAAGAAGAGCAAGCAGGTTTAGTGGATCAAATTAAGAAGACATATGGGTTTTTTTCTTCCTCAAATGTAAGTATAAGTGTATAACTATATATCCAGATTATGCGTCCTCAACCATGCTTGACTTACATTCCATACATGCCATTATATAACATTACACAAGCATGAATTGATCAGTGTAGTTTCAATGATATAAGACTGTTCATTAACATGAAGCTTAATACTACTAATCATTATCTTCTTATTTGAGCTTTTCAATTAGCATGAAAGTTGTCTCATTCTACTTAGTAATGATGGCCCAATCAACTACTCTATACTGTAAATTTCAAGAAAATGAAAGAAAGATTCAAATGATAATAATTAGCAATTATCTTTAAAATATAAATCCTGTGTAGTCTTCAAGTGGGCCCCTCCCACTTTTGGCGCCAAAACCCCTACCCCCAGGTCAGGCGGGGCTACCCGCTGAATTTAAGCATATCAATAAGCGGAGGAAAAGAAACTAACACCCCACCCCCTCCCCCCTCCCCCTACCCCCCTTCCCCCCTTTTTTTTAATCCCTCCTTCCCCCTTTTTAATTTTCGTCCCTTCTTTTTTTTCATACTTTTATCTAAAGTGTGATGTTAGGTAGCATGTTTTGAGATATTTTAGATTCCAGAAAAAATTTATTGGTAAAAAAAATGTGACAAATATATAAATAGTGATTTTAAGCAGCGTGTTTTGAGATACTTTAGCATTCAAAGAACCAACAAATAAGACTTTTTCGTATTGCAATTCTAAAAATAAATTTTAACAAGACAAAAATTTTGCATTAACTGAAGTTGTTGCTCCGTGCGAACGCACGAGTGCACACACTAGTCTCATAAAACTTTATTCTTGAAGTTCTTCCTGGTTCCCATTATTTCTAACCCCAACGCGTACCGCCTGGTATTAAAACTTAACCTTTTTTGGTTCTTCGTATTTGTTGTTTTATGTGTAAGAGGAACAAACCACTACGATCAGCAATATCCCTTAAAGTGATAAACTCTCATCGTATCGACAAGAAAAATGGTCATTTTTTATGTTGCTTTGATTACATTGTTATTTTTTGGATTTGTTTTGGTTACATGTAAAAAGGTGGGGTGGGGGGTGGGGGGAGAATGGAGGAAATTTATTTCATTTCAAGATAAATTTTGTAGTCGATTCTAGAATGCATTGGACTATAAATGGTAAATACTACTAATTGCATTACCTCATGTGTAGGGAAATTTCTCAACAATGGGTATAAGGAAATTCCTCAAGGTGAGAAACTCGTGGATCAAGGTCGATTCTTTCACCATTGATGCTTTTTGGGCTGAAATCGACATTAATTCTGTTCGGTACCGTATCTCCGGCTATGTATCCGGTCTTGGATAAGCAGTCCGGTCCGAGATAGTTGGTACGTATGTCCTTGGTCAGTTCGAGTTGGTGCTCCGATCCGAGGTGGGGTGGTACCTGCAATGACACTCCGACGCTCAAGTCAGTGAGTGAGTCAATTACAAGTGAGAGTATGTGAGAGATGAGTACCATTAATGTGAGCAATCAATGCTTATTTATAGGTATCTGGAGTGGAGGAGGACTGTTGGATCTAGGTCTGCAATCTCCACCGTTGGATGAATTAGGTCCTTTGTTATTGGGCTTTTTGGGTGATTGGCCATTGGGGCCCAATCCATAACAGTAGCCCCCCAAGTCGGGTCGCCTTAAGGCGAGCTAGACTTGTCGTTTAGAGATCGCGTCGGGCCCAAACTCCGGGGTGAGAGACTCACGGTATACCGGGACGATCTGAGGGGCTCAGGTCGCGTCGAGTGACTCGAGGCTGTCCGTTTTTGAGAGATTCCACTCACGGCGGGGTCTAGAGACCGGGGCGAGCCGAGGGAAACGAAGCGATCCGGCATAGCTGTGCCTTGATTTCTGTGCCAGCTAGCAACGTCATTGATGGGACGCGTCGTTCGAGGATGATTAGGGTAATGATGGCGCTTGATGGGATGTGTCGTTCGAGGATGATTAGGGTAATGATGGCGCTTGGAACGACGCGCCTGCCTAGGGGCTAGCTTTGGAAAACGTAGCCTAGGCCCAGGCCCATCTGTGGCCTTCTTGCTCCCTATAAATAGAAGGGGGGATCCCCCTTATTTTGGACTGTTTTTCTGCTAATTGCTCTGCTTCCGATCTTAAAGTCGTTCCGGAGCTTATTTCGTCTTTCAGAGTTGTGCTGAGTCTCGGTGAGACCTTTGCTGTTCGCGATCTGCTTCAAGTGTTCGACGAGCTTCCTTTTTCACAAGGTAAGTTTCCTCCTTTTCTTTATTGATTCCGGCTTTAGATCACGGCCGGGTTCTCTCAGAACCCGTACTTATAGATACAGAGTAGGGGTCGTCAGGTCGGGTTCCGACTTGGTTGTGGACCCACTATTTACGTATCAACCTGACTCGTCAAGCCCCCATTTCTGCAGGATCGATCTGGCGAGGACAAAACAAACCCGTCGGGTTGCTGACTCAGATCGCCCTAATCTCGCAAAAACAATGGCTTCTAGTATTGGAGAGTCGATGGGAATTCGTTCTAGTCCCCCCGGGTCGGTTGTTCCCGAGGTTCAAAACGACTTGGGCTCTGCTCCTACTCATGCAGAAGACCGCTCTCCCGGGGTTCCCGGCAATGAGCCGGTGGATGAAGATAACACGGAGGTTGTGGTCCTTGATTCGGAGGATTCTGACGCCGAGCTCGACTGTGAAGAACAGGGAAGTACTAGCTGGAGCTCGGATGAGAGTCAGGCGGAGGTTGCCGAGAGTCGAAATAATGAAGACGGTTTTGGGCATCGCGGGGTCCCTGCGGATGAAGAAGGTGATTCCGACCAATACCCACGAGCCGGAGTAGGGCCGTTTGATGTTCTCTTGTCCCAACCTCTCACTGTTCCCCGGGAGTATTCATGGGTGTCGGAGACGTTGAGGGGGATTCCGTCCCTCTATAGGACCGGGGATGACATGAGTTTCTTTGTCAATCGCCTTTCCCGGAAGGACCAGATCTGGAACGTGGAGGGAATGGCTGAAGACCAACACGTAGCTGTCTGGCCGAAAGCTCTGAAATTTGTTATGTACGGGGTGACGATCCTTGATATGCATGTTAGCCCCCCTTTCACTGCCTTTCAGCAAGAGGCTTTGGAGATCTTGAACCTCGCTCTTTCCCAACTACATCCCAACTCATGGGCGTTCCTCTGGGCTTTCGAGTTGATGTGCATTCATCTGGGGAGGCCAATCTCCTGTGACCTCTTCTTCCACCTTTTTGAGGTCAACCAGAGGCATGAGGATGGCACCAAGGATCGATGGGAGCACGTGAGCTTCCGGGCTAGGAGGGGAGTAAAGATTTTCATGCCCTATTCTGACTCTCTGAAGAACTGGAAGACAAGTACTTTTTTGTGGAGCCCGTGAACAAGGAGGCGGTGAGGCACGTCGGCCAATATTCTGCGGACGGGAAATCATTGGAGTTCACTAAGTTTCAACTAGGGTGGTCTCTCTCCCATTTCAACCGGCGGCCTCATTCCTACACCATCAGCTTAGGGCGGCTATCCCCGGTTGATCAGGACTCGCTAGCGATCTTGACGAATTTTGCCGACCTGATTGTCTACCGGGATCCCAAAAAATTCGGGATTGACGTAGCCCAATTAGTTGGGGCCGGCTCGAAATCTCAAGTAGCCGCCGTTCTTGGTAGGTTTTTTGGTAGATAACCCCGCCCATAATTTTTTCACTGCCGTTTCTTTTAACATTGTTTATTTTTCTTATTTTGCAGATAGCATGGGGCCTGACAAGTTCTCCCGCTTGGCGGCTCTTGCGGAAAGGAAGGCCGGGGTTCAGAAGGAAAAGCCCGTTGCTGCCGTTCCGATCAATACAATCCCGGAAGCCAGCTTGGCTGGTGCAGAGGATCGGGCTGCAGATCTCTTACATCGAAAAAGGGAGCGCCCCCTGCCGCAAGCAGACCCTGCTTCTACTTCACATGCTCCGGCCGCCCGGGCTTCTAAAAAGGGTCGTCATGGGAAGCACCGAACTTCTAGGTCTTTCGGTTTTTCGATTGACGCCGACTTCCTGCAGAAGCACGTGGAGGATTCCCGGGTCGACCCGGTCGAGGCGGCTCTCAGGTTATTTCGGTATCTGGCCGATGTGTCCAAGCTTCAGAGGGTCGAGGCTGAGAGTCAGGCAAAAGGTGACCCCAAGTTCCGAGGTGTACTCTCTGATTTTTCTTTTTGATTATTTCTGTTCTTGACTTCCTTGTTTCTGCTATCACAGGGGCTCTGGTGGAGAGGGACAATGAAAGGAAGGCCCGGGAGGAGTTGCAGAAGAAATATGAAGTGCTGGAGAGGGACCAGACCGCGCTCAAGGCGGCTGCGGACAAACTTGAAAAAGAGAGGGACTCTGCCCTTAACTTGTGCATGGAACATGAAGTCCGAATCTCAGACCTTGAGAGTCAAGGGAGGCAGTCTGAAGAGGTGGTTTCTTCCCTCAAGGCCCGGATTTATGAACTCGAGGCCGATCTTGTGAAAGCGAGGCAGGCCCAGGTCGGGTCTAGCGTCGATTCCTCGCCTCGGATTGCTGAATTGGAAAAAGAGCTCCAGGAGGCGCGCGCCAAGGCTGAGGCCGTGGAGAACGAGATGGTGGAGGTGGCCCAGATGGCTGTGGAAGTGGCTGGGGAGAGCTTCGAAAAAGCGCTTGCTCAAGTCGCTGTTATGCATCCATCTCTGCCTTTGGACCAGGGGATTATTCGTTTGGAGCATACCGTAGAAAGCAGGCGTGTTGTCAAGCCCTACCCTGACTCTAACGCGTTTGACGTCATTTACCCTCCCCCCTTCCATGCCGTGACTGTTGTTGATGGGGAAGCTCTGGATTAGCTTCTTTGTGGGTTCCGGGTGGAACCGGTGGGGGAGAAAAGCCCCGGGTTCCGGGCGGAACAGGAATTTGTAATATGTCACCACCTTTTTTGAACTAGAGGACCCGGCCGTATCCGGGGTAACTTTGTAATAGAAATGTATTTTAATGTGCCTCCGGTTTCATATACCTCGGTTTAATCTTTATACTGTTGTTTTACATTCGTGCACTTGCGTTTAATTCGCTCAAGTGGTAAGTGTCGCCTGAGGGGCAGTTTACCGGGACTCGGCCCAGATCGAACTCGTCCCCTTAGGGTAGCGACAACCTCGGTCAGCTAAAAGAAGATAAAATAGGTGATAAAATCGGTAGACACCGCAAACATAATTAATAACATCGGTATACACCGTTCTTTAGATAAAATAAGGATAACGTCGGTATACACCGTTCTTCAGATAAAATGAGTTACAACGTCGGTATACACCGTTCTTTAGGTAAGATGAGAATAACGTCGGTATACACCGTTCTTCAGATAAAATGAGTTATAACGTCGGTATACACCGTTCTTTGGGTAAGATGAGAGTCAGTTGTAGTACTTTTTTAGTTTAGTGGCGTTCCAAGTTCTTGGGATCGCCTTCCCGGCCAAGGTTTCCAATTCGTAGGCACCTCTGCCGGTTTTAGATAAAACCCGGTAAGGTCCTTCCCAATTGGGGGCGAGCTTTCCCTGCGCGGCGTTCTTAAACCGACATCGGCTCTTCGTAAAACTAAATCACCGACCTCAAGGTCCCTAGGGATCACTTTCGAGTTTTATCGTACCGCTACCCTCTGTTTTATTATTGCTTCTTTAAGGGAAGCCTGGCCTCGGACCTCGTCGACGAGGTCGAGGTTTTCTTTCAACGTCTGGCTATTGTCCTCCGGAGGTTTCGGGTGGAGTGTCCTCCAGCTCAGCTCCCCGATCTCTACCGGGATTACCGCCTCCGTCCCGTACGAAAGCCGGAAAGGGGTCTCCCCTGTTGAGCTCTGCGGGGTGGTTCTGTAGGCCCACAGCACGTAGGGTAGCTCTTCAACCCAGTTTCCTTTTGCTTCATCGAGCCGCTTCCTTAGTCTGTTGAGGAGGACTTTGTTGGCGGCCTCGGCCTGTCCGTTCGTCTGAGGGTGTTCTACCGAGGTAAACCGGTGTTTGATCTTGAGGTCAGACATGAGTTTTCTGAAGCCTTTGTCGGCGAACTGCGTTCCGTTGTCAGTGACTACAACCTCGGGGATCCCGAATCTAGTCATTATATTCTTTTTGAAGAATTTGATGCGATTCTTAGCGCTGATGATGGCCAAAGGCTCGGCTTCGATCCATTTGGTGGAGTAATCCACCGCCACTATGAGGTATTTGATCTGGCCAGGGGCAGTTGGGAATGGTCCCAAGAGATCTATTCCCCACCACGCAAATGGCCATGGCGAGCTTAAGCTGGTGAGCTCCGTAGGGGGCGCTATGTGGACCTTGGCGTGGATCTGACACTTACTGCACTTCTTTACATAGTTTCTTGCATCGGTCTCCATGGTTGGCCAGAAATATCCCGCCCTTAATGCCTTTCGAGCCAGGGATCGACCTCCAAGGTGTTGCCCACAGATTCCCTCGTGGATTTCGGCCAAGACGTAGTCCGCCTCTCCTCCTTCAACGCATTTCAACAGCGGTGCAGACAAGCTTCTTCTGTAGAGGTTTCCATTGATTATGGAAAAAGAGGAGGCCTTCCTCCGGAGGATCTTGGCTTCGCTCGGGTCCGGGGGCTCGTTCCCCGTTCTGATATAGTCTATTAACGGCGCGATCCAACCCTGGCTTTCTTCCACTACATTAACAGAAAAATTTGCTTCCGGGTTCAGGATTGCGCTCGGCTTACTTAGTGTTTCCTGGATTATCGACCGGTGGTTCCCCGGAATTTTGGTGCTGGCAAGCTTGGAAAGTATGTCTGCCCTGATATTTTCCGATCTTGGAACGTGTTTCACTTCCGTGAATGTAAAAAGGGAGAGCAGCTCCTACACTCGGGTTAGGTACCTTTGCAAGATCGGATCTTTAGCTTCGTACTGTTTCCCGATTTGGGATACCACCAATAATGAGTCGGTATTAAGGGAAAGCCGGGAGACCCTGAGGTCGATTGCAAGCCGGAGTCCAGCTATGCACGCGTCGTATTCCGCCTGGTTGTTTGAGGTAGGGAAACCGAACGTGAGTGATACTTTGATTACGACGCTCGTCGGGCTTTCGAGCATTAGCCCTGCACCACTTCCTTTTGGATTTGAGGACCCGTCCATGTGGAGCGTCCATAACCCGTCCTCCGGGTCGGCGGGTGCCATCTCCGTGATAAAGTCGGCAAGTATCTGAGCTTTCATGGCCGGTCTCGTTTCGTATTTGATTCCGAACTCGGAGAGTTCTACTGCCCATTTGATCATTCGTCCTGCTAAGTCGGGTCGGTGCAGGATCTGCCAAATTGGATAATTAGTCCGTACCACGATTTGATGGGCGACGAAGTAAGGTCGGAGACGGCGTGCCGAGATGAGTAGAGCAAAAGCGATTTTCTCTATTTTCTGATATCTCACTTCCGATCCATGCAAAGCTTTACTTACGAAGTATACCGGGCTTTGACCAGTTTCGGTCTCCCTGATAAGCACGGCTCCGATGGCCTCATCCGAGATGGCCATATACAAAAATAGGTCTTCCCCTGGGCTTGGCCGACTTAGTATGGGCGGTTCGGATAGGACCTTTTTGAGCCGGGAGAGTGCCTCGTCCCGCTCCGGGGTCCATTCGAAAGTTGCTTCTTTCTTAAGCAGTTTAAACAATGAGAGTGATTTGAAGGCGGCGTTGGAAATGAAACGAGATAGTGCAGCTATCATACCGTTGAGTTTTTGGAGCTCTTTCTTAGTGGACGGGGTCCGCATTTCTGTTACCGCTCGGCACTTATCCGGGTTGCCTTCAATGCCCCTTTCCGTGAGATAGAAACCCAGGAAGTTTCCAGCCCGGACCCCGAAAGTGCATTTTTCCGGGTTTAACCTCATATTATTTCTTCGGATTTCAGTAAAAATCTCTTCCAGGTCGGATATGTGGAGGTCTTCCCTTTCGCTTTTTGCAATCATATCGTCGAGGTAGACTTCCACGTTACGGCTGATCTGATTTCGGAATACTTTGTTCATCATCCTTTGATAAGTGGCCCCCGCATTTTTTAAACCGAATGGCATGACCCGGTAGCAGAAATTACCGCGGTCAGTCATAAAGGCCGTCTTCTCTTGGTCGGGGGGAAACATCGAAATTTGGTTATATCCGGAATAAGCATCCATGAACGATAGTAAACGAAAACCTGAAGCATTATCGACGAGCCGATCAATGCTAGGAACAGGGAAGGCGTCCTTAGGACAGGCCTTATTAAGATCGGTATAGTCAACGCACATCCGCCACTTTCAATTGCTTTTCTTAACAAGTACAGGGTTTGAGAGCCAAGTTGTATACTTGACCTCTTTTACAAAATCAGCTTTAATTAAATCTTCTACGACCTTGGCCGTAGCAGCTGCTTTTTCCTGGCTTTGAGCTCTTTTGCGTTGGGCGACCCATTTTGCCCCGGGGTTAACCGCTAGCTGGTGACAGGCGACCTCAAGGGGAATCCCAGGCATGTCTTTTGCTGACCACGCGAAGAGATCGGCGTGAGATTTTAGGCAGAGGGTGAGCTTTGCTTTTACTTCGTCGGGGAGATCGGATCCGATCTGGACAGTTTGGGTCGGGTCCTCTCCCAGCTGGATTTGCATGAACTGTCCATCAGGTTGAGGTCGCCTAATCTTCTTTTTTAGCTCCCGTGCTAACTCGTCGTCGCTTTCTTCCTCGGAGCTGTCCGGGTCGTACCTTGCATCGAGGTCTGTGACGTTGACCTCGGCCGCTGGACCGGTTCTTTTCTTCTTTGGGCTTTTCTGAGTCCTTGCTTCTATGGGGGGAACCCCCTCCTCTGAGGCCTGTCTATCTGCCTTGACGTGAAGATAAAAACATCTCTGGGCGGACTCTAAGTCGGCATCAAGGGTGATGATTTGGTCACTTAATGAATAGAACTTCATCTTGAGGTGAACCGTTGAAGTCACGGCGCCGAGCCTTCCAAGGGTGGGCCTCCCGATGATACAGTTGTAGACTGAGGGGCATGGCAGTACCAAGAATTTGGTCTTGACCGTCCTCTCTAGTGGCTCCTCTCCATAGGTGACCATCATTTCCAGATAACCGAGAGGTTTTGTCCGGGACCCGTTGAAGCCCGAAAGATCCGATCCTCGGTAAGGGGTGAAGTCTTCCTCTGAGATCTGTAGTTTTCTCACCAGGTCGATGAAGATGATATCAGCGGAGCTCCCTTGGTCGACCAGAATCCTTCTTATCTCATGGTTTGCCATGACCGCCCTGATTATGAGGGGTATGTGCTTGTTTGGCTTGCCATCCAATAAGTCTCGGTCGCTGAATGCCAGGGGTTGGCGCTCTGGGCCCGAGCTAATCGCAGAGGTGGAGGCGGCACACATGACTTCCTTCCATTTCCTTTTCATCGTTTTGGCCGACGCCTCGTCGAGGTAGCCCCCAGATATCATCATCATTACAGGTCGGCCCTTTGATTTTCGAAAATCGCGCTCATCCTCTGAGCTCTCTTCCCGTTTTTGTGGGGCTTTACCCTTCCGTTTTGGATCGGCCTCCTCTTCCTTAACCTCGGCCTCGTGCCTGGGTGTTTTAGCCACGTACTGGCTCAATTTTCCTTTCTTAATCAGATCCTCAATGTCATCCTTCAAAGCATTGCAAAGATTGGTGTCGTGCCCTTTGCTCTGGTGATACCGGCAGTACTTGTTGGATCTCTGCCCCGGCCTGTGCGGGAGGGGATCGGGGAACTTTACTTCTTTGAACTCAGCATTCATACATTCCGCTAGAATCCTGGCCCTTGTTTCATTCAGGTCGGAATATTGCTGGTGTCGGTTCCGAGGTCGGAGCCTACTGTCGTTCTGGGTCTCCCTTTCATACCGGGCCTCTCCTACCTGACGCATCGGAGCCTCTTTTTCAAACCGAGGCTTACTCGTTCCGGGGTCGGCGTTTGACTTTCTTGCAACAGCGCCTTCTTCATGATCAATGTATTTCTGAGATCGCTGGAGGAACTCGGCAAGCGATTCAGTTTGGTTGATACCGAAATCAATCTGAAATAGACTTCCTTCCCGAAGACCGGCTTCCATGAAGAACAGTCGAAACGAATCGTCCAAGTTCCGGACCTGAGCCGCTTCTTTGTTGAATCTTTCGATGTAGTCTCGGAGAGACTCGTTTTCTCCTTGCCGGATGGCTTGTAAGACTTTCCGAGACTTTGGTTTCATTTTGGAGTGGGCGAACTGGGCCGAGAACAGCTTTGCAAGCTGGTCCCAAGATGATATAGAGTTTGGCTTGAGGGCTCTGAACCAGTCCAAAGCCAATTTCTCAAGGGTAAGAGGGAAGATTCGGCATTTGATCTCCTCTGGGACATTCCGGTATTGCATCATCGTGTCGAAGTAATCTAGGTGCCGGTCGGGATCGCCCGTCCCGTCATGCATCTTTAAACCCTCCGAGGGCTTCTCTAAGTGCTTGGGTACCGGGAAATAGTCGATTTCCGCTGTAAAGGGTCCCTTCCGCGTCGTGGCCCTTTCCCTCGTAGGAGGCCTCTTGATAGGGCGTCGGACAGGGGATCCGGGAGACCGAGGACGCCGACGTTCATGCCTCGGGGGACTTCCCCGGCTTATAGAACGCCGCCTTGGGGACGAAGAAGTTAGTGATGAGCTTTGGTGAGTCGAGTCCTCGGGGTAATAAGTCTCATCCTGGGTCTCGGTTGGGGGAGTTCCAGATCCTCGCCTCCCTCTTCGGCGTGGCGGCGAGCGATGGTGGTGCCTCCTCCAAGCAGGGGATCGGTGACGTCTTTTACTGGAGGTTCTTCTGCTAGGAGAGTAGGTTTGAGGGGAAGTACGATCCGGGATATCTCGGGACCGGACTTCGGCCATCTCGGCCTCCAGCTGGGAGTAACGCTGACTCCTTTGATCAGCCTCGGTGTAACATCCTCAAAATAATTAGTAGAATTATTTGGATGTTAACCCAATTGAATTTTTTTAGTACTTGACTGGTAAATTTATTGAGTGCTAAAATTATTTATTGGTTGTCATCGGATCATTAACCGGATAATACGGATCAAGGAAGTTTTGGAATCGAAATAAGAGATTTGGATCAATATGGTAATTGGACTACGTTACCACTTATTTATTAAATAAATATATATGTATACGTGTATGTGTGTATGTGAGGGAAGAAAAGAAAGAAAAATTAAAAGAAAGAGAGAAAGAAGGAGAGAAGAGAAAAGAGAGAAAAGAGAAAGAAGAAAGAATGGGTGAGGAGGAAGAAGAGGAAAAAGGAAGGGTTTAGGCTCATCAAAACGACTTCCTTCCAACACGAAAAACGCTCGGCGTTACTTCCTCTTCGATTTGGTACCAACATCTTCATCATCAACTCACTCTACACAAATTCACCATTTTCGAATTTGGAGAGGAAGGAGAGGAAATGTTGTGTTGTCTTCTTCATCAAGTGTTCTAGAGGTTAGGGAAGTCGAATATGTGGTTGGTTGCTAGCTTGGAATGAAGAAATCAAAGGTTTGGTGAGTTAGGGTTTAGAATCAAATTTGGGGTTATGGATGAATAGTGCTTCATGAGGAGGAAGATGATGAATAGTATTCATGGAGAATTTCGGGGAATTCGGTTTTACGGTCAAAAGATTTCTCGAGGTCGAGTGGGAAGCTTTGGGAGCGGATACGGATGTCGCCAAAGCGTGGAATTGATTCGGGGAGCGTTCGTGCGGTTATGTCAGAAAAGCGTTTTCACGGAAAGTCTCGGTGTTTCGTGATTTTCATCACGATAGGTGAGTTCTCCTCACGTTTAGGATTTTACGTTTCGAAATAATTGATTTACTGTTTTATCGCTTTCGCTGGACTGAAATATTTCTTGATACTGTCTGATTTGGGTTAGGAATTGATCGGAGCGAGTCTCGGGTTGAGTCGTGTTGAAATGGAATTTTTAGTAATTTGATTTCGGAAGATTTTGACTTAAAAACCGTTATATCGGAATATGTCGTATTTTGGTAAAATCCGTTTTGATTGAACTTTTGATTGGATTGATTGATTGTGTGGTTTGTATTGGGTCTATTGTATTGGTTGCCAAATCTGTTTTTAATCAGAACAAGAATCGGAATTGAGCGGGATAGCGAATTTCGCAAGAAAACGGAAAACCTGCACTTTTCTGCAGATGGTCGCGTCGCGACCCGTCCCCTTCGCGTCGCGACCAGGCCCAGTTTTGTCACGCAAAAAGTTTCTGTCGCTTTTCGCGTCGCGACGGTAGCAGTTCGCGTCGCGACGCTTTGCAGATTTTCAGCAACTGTACACTGTTTTTGTTTTCGCGATATCTTTTGATCCGGGAACCCGATTGAGGTGTTCTCAGGTGCGTTTGAAAGCTTACTGAAAGGCCTAATCAAATAAATGATTTAAATTGTATAATGAACTGTTTTTGAAGTTATAGATTGTTTCGAAAAAACGACTAATAGTACACGTGTGCGGATAAGTTTATTAATAATAAAGCTAACTGTAAGTTCTATGTGGGATTGTAACACTGACGCGGAATGATTATTAATTATTCATCTAAACCGGTTTACGATTCACGATATATATATATTATATCGACTATAGGAAACGGCCCAATGCGGGTATTATGTTCAGTTATCGGTCAAATGTAAATGAACTAAATGTTCATGTGTCTGTAGATATATTTATTATATCGAGTTGGGTGACGACCCATGTTAACATACTAGGCGGGGCAGTCATGATCCCTTACCCTAAGCCCTATGCCAATAGGGAAAGTACTATTGGTAAGGGGGTTCGCCGCAGCTTAGCGTTCGCGCAGTCGGTGTTATGTTAAATTGTTTGTTGTGCGATACACCGCAGCTTAGCGTTCACGCAGTCGGTGTCGTACAGTGCGGTTCATCACAGCTTAGCGTTCGCGCAGTCGGTGCCGTACCAAGTCATAACAAGTTAGCCACAGCTTAGCGTTCGCGCAGTCGGCATTATAATAAAAAGTTTGTCGTGCGATACACCGCAGCTTAGCGTTCGCGCAGTCAGTTTCGTACTTTGTTGTAACAAGTTGTCGCAGCTTAGCGTTCGCGCAGTCGGCATTTTGTTTAAAGTTAAAGAACGTGGTACACCGCAGCTTAGCGTTCGCGCAGTCGGTGTCGTGTTCGAATGGTTGTATAATTGAACCGAGAGTGTTAGTAGGGGTTTCGGTAGAACTCACTGAGATTGTATCTCACTGTTTATATGTTGTTTTTTTACAGAGAAACAGGGAAAGAGGAGATCCAAGAGGCGCGAGTAGGTCGTACTTGGATGGTTGCTGAAGACTTAGCTTTATGCTTAAGTGTATTATCTTTCCTTGTTATCTGTGTATCACAACATTATGTTTTTAGTGTTATATCTTTCTTCCTCTTTCTTGTATGATATTGAGCACTATAGTTTGCTGAAGATTATGGTCAGAGAACCTGTTCGGTCTTATTTGTATTTAAGACTGTTTTGTTGTTATTCAGCGAGAACTATATTGCAGTGTTCAGTATCTATGCAGAAATTTTATATCTCTGATGAATTAGGGATGGTGCACTTGGGTATTTTTACATGTTAAAAACACCGGGGTGTTACAGTTGGTATCAGAGCAGTTCGACCAAGTCGGACTTAGTTTAGGGTTGAGTCGATTCCTTGTAAGTTCTGGTTGTAATTACACTTGTGATGCTAAGAGACATTGAGCCTGATCAACTTAATACTTAGTGCATCATAAGCGGAATTATGGTAGGATGACCAAGACGCAATCCTCGACCAAGACCAGAGCCTCCAACCGGTGCATCCTCAAGAAAGGTGACATGAAGGTGGAGGAATACATCGTTAAGTTTGAGAAGTTGTCTCAGTTTTACCAAGTGGTAAAGTATACTCCGAATGAGGAATGGAGAATACAGATGTATTAGAAGGGCCTTAGTGCTTTTATGACTTAGGGTCTCAGTTCTTATACTATTACCAATTATGTTGCCTAGGTACAATCAGCCTATGTCGCCGAGGATGATCTCATAGGAAGTATGGGAAAGGAAAGAAGGTAGTTGAATTATCAACTCCGAATGCAAAGTCCTAAGATAATTTCATCAAAGGAAAAGCAGATCCAATTTTCTGATTCTTCAAAGGTCAAGAAAATGTTCTAACTATGGAAGACATCACTAGGGTGATCGTCAGCATAGATCAATCGGTGCTGTTATTGTAATGAAAAAGGTCACTATACAAATAGGTGTCCTGCAAGGAAGAGTTCCAAGGAGTTACAAGCAGCTCCAAGGCAAGGATGCGTCAACACTTTGGATGCTCAGACAGTTACAACTGCTGACAAGTTACCGAAGGGTATGGAATCAGTTTTCAATAACTCCGTCAGTATATTATACGATTCGGGTGCAACCCATTGTTTTATAGCACAAGCATGTGTAGATCGGTTTGGATTAGCATTGTCTCCGCTATCCGAGCCGATAACTATCTTAACTGCGGCTAAGGGTCGTGTCCAGACCCAATCTTTGTGTCAGAATTGTCTACGTGTTATAGGAGACAGAAATTTCGTAGAAGGATTGTTTGTTTGCCTATGAGAAGTGTGGACACCATTTTGGGTATGAATTGGATGACTGCAAATCATGTTGCAATCGACTGTGTTAATCAACTATCAGCTTCGCTTCAAAATCAGTTGAATTGTCTAGGACAAATTCTGAAGCGGTTACCTAGTTCACCTTAGACGGTCAATCTTCATTCCAAGGTGCGGAAGCACATGTTAGTATGTTATCTGCATCCACTGAAACTAGTTTAGATTTGGCGAACATTCAGGTTGTGAGTGACTTTCTGGATGTTTTCACGATGAAGTTTCTTCTGAACCTCTAGAGCGAGAGGTAGAGTTTACGGTAGAATTGGTTCCTGGCACGGGATCAATATCTATTGTTTCTTATTGAAGGTTTCTTTAGAATTAAAGGAAATGGAGTCTCAACTTGAAGAGTCGATGTTAAAGAAATTCATTCGACCGAGTGCTTCTCTAAGGAGTGCTCTGGTGTGGTTAGTCAAAAGGAAAGATGGTAGCATGAGATTGTGCATTGATTATCGACAACTCAACAAAGTGACGATCAAGAATAAATATCCCTTACCAAGGATAGACGATTTGCTTGAGCAACTTGATGTGCCGTAGTGTTTTCTAAAATTGATCTGAGGTCAGGATATCATCAAATAAAAGTTAGAGCCTTAGATATTCCGAAGACAGCTTTCCGTACTAGGTATGGACATTACGAGTTTGTAGTGATGCCCTTCGGTTTGACTAATGCTCCAGCGGTATTCATGGATTACCTGAACCGAGTTTTCCTCAATTACCTAGATCAATTTGTAGTCGTTTTCATTGATGATATCTTGGTGTACTAGAAGACCATTGAGGAGCATGTCCAACATCTCCGCATTGTTCTGAAAGTACTCCGAGAAAAGAAGTTGTACGTGAAACGTTCGAAGTGTGATTTTTGGATGTCAGAGGTAAAGTCTTAGGGATATGTGATTTCCCAAATCGGGAGTTTCTGTAGATCCCGGTAAGATGGATGCTGTGTTGAATGGGAGTGACCGACATCAGTCGCGGAGATCAAAAGTTTTGTGAGTCTAGCCGGTTATTATAGGAGGTTTGTCCAAGGGTTCTCACAATTAGTTCTTCCACTTACGCGATTAACTCGAAAGGGTCAATCGTTTACATGGGATGTTGATTGTGAAGAATGTTTTCAAGAGTTGAAGACTAGGTTGACTTCTGCTCCAATCCTGATCCTTCCGGATCCGTCTTTTGAATTCCAAATTTACAGCGATGCTTCTGGGAAGGGTTAAGGGTGTGTTCTCATGCAGAATCAACAAGTGGTAGCTTATGCATCCAGACAATTGAAGACTCAAGAGGGGAATTATCTGATTCGTGATTTGGAGTTGGTAGTTATTGTGTATGCACTGAAGATTCGAAGACATTACCTGTGTGGGTCTCGTTTTGAAGTCTTTAGTGATCACAAAAGTTTAAAGTATCTGTTTGATCAGAAAGAACTGAATAGCAGGCAGAGAAGTGGATTGAGTTTCTGAAGGATTATGACTTCGAGTTGAAGTATCATCCAGGAAAGGCCAGTGTGGTAGCCGATGCGCTGAGTAGAGAATTGCTTCGCACGGCAGAGTTAATGATGCATGAAATGGAGTTGTTAGAGTCTTGTAGCTCTAAGACGGAGTAGATACATCAGTTTCCACTATAGTGGCAAGGTTTTGGTGTTAACCTTTCGCTTGCGAAAGTTAACAGTCAGATTGTAGTATGTGATGGCGTTTGACAAGCCAAATGTGACTACGAATATGAAAGTGAAGTGACGACTGACTGTTTTCACGTTGCGAATAGCCATCAAAGGATTAATTGATGGATCTGCTTGCAAGTGAGTGAAAATTCCGGAATGAAGCTTGGTGTGCGGCGTGATAGTTTTGAAAAATCATTTTTGTGAAAACCCGCATGCTAAAGTTAATTTTGGGAATGAATCAAGAGGATTACTTAGGTTGAGGGAAAACTCTCAACGCTATTGACTAATTTGGAAAGGAATGGGGTGTGTCGTTGGTAAAAACCTCGTGATGAAGTTGCAATAGAGGAAAAAGAGTTCTGAGTTTTGCTTGATAGCTCTTTTGAGAACAACTGAGGTGATTTTCATTACTTTCGAAATTAATTGATGTTCCCGCGGTTTATTTCTACGTTTAAGATAAACGTTTCTGGTAAATCCTCATTTCATCTTCTTTTGAAAAGTGTTATCTCGAAATCTTGGGGGCGAGTCAAGAATTTTGACAGATGACTTTCCGTCACATTTTTCAATGTGTACAGGAACTGTTATGAATTTTTAGAAAATTTGCGGAGAACGTGTTTACACCCTTTGAGGAAATCGTGTTTGTTTTTACCTCTACCGAGGAATACCAGTTGTGTATCTCATTTTCAACCTGAAATTCTATCAAGTGTATTGTAATAGACCCTTTGATTTAGATTAATCAAAGTTGGGGAGTAAGCGAGGATAATTGGAATGAAGCTTCGGAAGTGTTTTCAAACGCGGTGCCGAGCCTATATAGGCGAATGATGAGTTTCTCGTGTAGATGCGTGACCAGAGAGTTTGTATCAAGGTAGTAGTGGATCATACTTGGAGATTGATGTGCCAACTTTGGGAAGATTTTCTACACTCATTTCGTTAAATCAAGATTGTGTTCCAGCAACTTAAGACCTTTCTGAGAATGTCGAATCTCGGTTAGTCGGATGAAATACTTAACGAAATTTTGAGGACAAAATTCTTTCAAGTTGGGGAGAATGTAACATCCTCAAAATAATTAGTAGAATTATTTGGATGTTAACCCAATTGAATTTTTTTAGTACTTGACTGGTAAATTTATTGAGTGCTAAAATTATTTATTGGTTGTCATCGGATCATTAACCGGATAATACGGATCAAGAAAGTTTTGGAATCGAAATAAGAGATTTGGATCAATATGGTAATTGGACCACGTTACCACTTATTTATTAAATAAATATATATGTATACGTGTATGTGTGTATGTGAGGGAAGAAAAGAAAGAAAAATTAAAAGAAAGAGAGAAAGAAGGAGAGAAGAGAAAAGAGAGAAAAGAGAAAGAAGAAAGAATGGGTGAGGAGGAAGAAGAGGAAAAAGGAAGGGTTTAGGCTCTTCAAAACGACTTCCTTCCAACACGAAAAACGCTCGGCGTTACTTCCTCTTCGATTTGGTACCAACATCTTCATCATCAACTCACTCTACACAAATTCACCATTTTCGAATTTGGAGAGGAAGGAGAGGAAATGTTGTGTTGTCTTCTTCATCAAGTGTTCTAGAGGTTAGGGAAGTCGAATATGTGGTTGGTTGCTAGCTTGGAATGAAGAAATCAAAGGTTTGGTGAGTTAGGGTTTAGAATCAAATTTGGGGTTATGGATGAATAGTGCTTCATGAGGAGGAAGATGATGAATAGTATTCATGGAGAATTTCGGGGAATTCGGTTTTACGGTCAAAAGATTTCTCGAGGTCGAGTGGGAAGCTTTGGGAGCGGATACGGATGTCGCCAAAGCATGGAATTGATTCGGGGAGCGTTCGTGCGGTTATGTCAGAAAAGCGTTTTCACGGAAAGTCTCGGTGTTTCGTGATTTTCATCACGATAGGTGAGTTCTCCTCACGTTTAGGATTTTACGTTTCGAAATAATTGATTTACTGTTTTATCGCTTTCGCTGGACTGGAATATTTCTTGATACTGTCTGATTTGGGTTAGGAATTGATCGGAGCGAGTCTCGGGTTGAGTCGTGGTGAAATGGAATTTTTAGTAATTTGATTTCGGAAGATTTTGACTTAAAAACCGTTATATCGGAATATGTCGTATTTTGGTAAAATCCGTTTTGATTGAACTTTTGATTGGATTGATTGATTGTGTGGTTTGTATTGGGTCTATTGTATTGGTTGCCAAATCTGTTTTTAATCAGAACAAGAATCGGAATTGAGCGGGATAGCGAATTTCGCAAGAAAACGGAAAACCTGCACTTTTCTGCAGATGGTCGCGTCGCGACCCGTCCCCTTCGCGTCGCGACCAGGCCCAGTTTTGTCACGCAAAAAGTTTCTGTCGCTTTTCGCGTCGCGACGGTAGCAGTTCGCGTCGCGACGCTTTGCAGATTTTCAGCAACTGTACACTGTTTTTGTTTTCGCGATATCTTTTGATCCGGGAACCCGATTGAGGTGTTCTCAGGTGCGTTTGAAAGCTTACTGAAAGGCCTAATCAAATAAATGATTTAAATTGTACAATGAACTGTTTTTGAAGTTATAGATTGTTTCGAAAAAACGACTAATAGTACACGTGTGCGGATAAGTTTATTAATAATAAAGCTAACTGTAAGTTCTATGTGGGATTGTAACACTGACGCGGAATGATTATTATTTATTCATCTAAACTGGTCTACGATTCACGATATATATATATATTATATCGACTATAGGAAACGGCCCAATGCGGGTATTATGTTCAGTTATCGGTCAAATGTAAATGAACTAAATGTTCATGTGTCTGTAGATATATTTATTATATCGAGTTGGGTGACGGCCCATGTTAACATACTAGGCGGGGCAGTCATGATCCCTTACCCTAGGCCCTGTGCCAATAGGGAAAGTACTATTGGTAAGGGGGTTCGCCGCAGCTTAGCGTTCGCGCAGTCGGTGTTATGTTAAATTGTTTGTTGTGCGATACACCGCAGCTTAGCGTTCGCGCAGTCGGTGTCGTACAGTGCGGTTCATCGCAGCTTAGCGTTCGCACAGTCGGTGTCGTACCAAGTCATAACAAGTTAGCCGCAGCTTAGCGTTCGGGCAGTCGGCATTATAATAAAAAGTTTGTCGTGCGATACACCGCAGCTTAGCGTTCGCGCAGTCGGTTTCGTACTTTGTTGTAACAAGTTGTCGCAGCTTAGCGTTCGCGCAGTCGGCATTTTGTTTAAAGTTAAAGAACGTGGTACACCGCAGCTTAGCGTTCGCGCAGTCGGTGTCGTGTTCGAATGGTTGTGTAATTGAACCGAGAGTGTTAGTAGGGGTCTCGGTAGAACTCACTGAGATTGTATCTCACTGTTTATATGTTGTTGTTTTACAGAGAAACAGGGAAAGAGGAGATCCAAGAGGCGCGAGTAGGTCGTACTTGGATGGTTGCTGAAGACTTAGCTTTATGCTTAAGTGTATTATCTTTCCTTGTTATCTGTGTATCACAACATTATGTTTTTAGTGTTATATCTTTCTTCCGCTTTCTTGTATGATATTGAGCACTATAGTTTGCTGAAGATTATGGTCAGAGAACCTGTTCGGTCTTATTTGTATTTAAGACTGTTTTGTTGTTATTCAGCGAGAACTATATTGCAGTGTTCAGTATCTATGCAGAAATTTTATATCTCTGATGAATTAGGGATGGTGCACTTGGGTATTTTTACATGTTAAAAACACCGGGGTGTTACACTCGGCCTGCCTTGTCAGCAGTTGGATGAGCTGTTGGACAGCATCGATCGGTACCGGGACAGTCGGGGCTGGAGGTGGAAACTGGTTTCTAGCGGAGCTTATCGGGATCATCGCCCTGGAGGAATTCCGGCCGTGGGCCGAGCTGCGAGGGAGAGTAACCGCTACCCGCTCGGGGGTTTCCTGTTGCTGGTCGGGTCTGACCACGGCGCTGGATACGTTTCTCCGGCGTAATTCCGGAGCCATTGCTGATCAAGGAGGTTGGGGGAAAAACTAGAGTATAAGGCCCTCCCACTGTGGTCGCCAATGTTCGGTACCGTATCTCCGGCTATGTATCAGGTCTTGGATAAGCAGTTCGGTCCGAGATAGTTGGTACGTATGTCCTTGGTCAGTCCGAGTTGGTGCTCCAATCCGAGGTGGGGTGGTACCTGCAATGACACTCCGACGCTCAAGTCAGTGAGTGAGTCAATTACAAGTGAGAGTATGTGAGAGATGAGTACCATTAATGTGAGCAATCAATGCTTATTTATAGGTATCTGGAGTGGAGGAGGACTGTTGGATCTAGGTCTGCAATCTCCACCGTTTGATGAATTAGGTCCTTTGTTATTGGGCATTTTTGGTGGATTGGCCATTGGGGCCCAATCCATAACAAATTCTTTTTTTGTACAAACTTTTTCTCAATAATTGATTACTTCAGTCATAATTATTATACGTATCATTTGCAATGCTATAAAAAAGTTCAATTTTCATTTATTAAAGATTTTCTTAAGTCAACATTAAGTAAAAGGAAAGATTCTATTTTAGCTATTAAAATGAATCTTTGCCATTAAAATTGATATATTTTGAAAATGATATACATTTACACCGCGATTGTATTTTTAAATCAACTTTGACAGCCATCTTCTTATTAAACCTCTCCTTATTGGACCTGTTCATAATAAACCTGCAAAAAATTAGATATATATTTTTAACAAATGTAAGCATCATTATAAAAGTCGAGCTTATACATAGAAGATTTTTACAATATCATATTCACCACAATACAATTTAAAAATTAATATTATAATATACACTAAATTTCTATAGATTAAATTTTTTAATCAAATATGAGGTTGGGTGTAATAGCCTTCACCATTTTCTTTCTAGTAGGGTACCCCAGAACTGTACATCATGACCTTCTCTACCCCTGTAGATTTTTTGTCTTCCATTGGAATCGAACCATGTACCCTGGGGCTCAAGTACATGCAAAAACTCTACAGAGGGTAGAGAAGGTCATGATGTACGGTTCTGGCACTAGAAAGAAAAGGGCCATGCTGTACATTGGGCATGTTCAAAACGTCTAGCTCCATAACAATTTGGAATCCCTTTTATTATTTATCAATGACAAAGTGTGTTAAAAATGTTCCATTATTCGATTTATCTAAATTGTGACATGCATTGATTTATTGTGTGTTTTTATATAGTCTTTTAAATAGGGAATTTTTAAACTTCTGTTGCGTAACATCCTCAAAATAATTAATAGAATTATTTGGATGTTAACCCAATTGAATTATTTTAGTACTTGATTGGTAAATTTATTGAGTGTTAAAATTATTTATTGGTTGTCATCGGGTCGTTAACCGGATAATACGGGTCAAAGGCGATTTAGAATCGAAATAAGAAATTAAGGACAATATGGTAATTTTACCACGTTACCACTTATATATTAAATATATATGTGTGTGTGAGTGAAAGAAAAGAAAGAGAATTAAAAAGAAAGAAAGGATACGCGGGAGAGAAGAGAAACAGAGAGAAAAGAGAGAAAAGGAAAAAGAAGAGAAAAGAATGGGTATGGAAGAAGAAGAGGAAAAAGGAGGTACCTAGGTTCATCAAAACGTCTTCCTTCCGGCTTCCAACACGAAAAGTGATCGGCGTTCCTTCCTCTTCAATTTGGTACCAACATCATCACCATCAATTCACTCTCTCTCACTTTGCCATTTTCGAAATTTGGAGAAAAAGGGGGGTTTTGTGGTTCAAGCTCAAAGGAAAGCCTAGAATGGTGGTGAGGAGCGAGCTCAAGGTGGATTACGCGAATATTGAAGCCCGATTTGGGGTTTTTGAAGAATTAAAGGTTAGGGTTCAAATTTGGGGTTTATGTGTGAATAGTGATTGAGGTTGAAGATGATGAATAGTGTTTGATGATTCAAGTATGTCTAGGAGCGAACCTGAAGCGTTTTGAGTGCGGAACGAAGTTCAATTCCTCGAATTGGAAGCTAGTTGGTGTTTAGGGTTCGAATGGCGGGATTTCGAGGAATTCGGTATTTCGGTCAAAGAGATGTCTCGGGATCGAGCGGAAAGATTGGAAGCGGATTTGGGCGTCGTCGGAGCGTGGAAGTTTATGCGGGGATTGTTCGTGTGGTTATGTGGAGATTTTGAAGTCTCGGTGATTTCGGCCCAGTATCGGCTCTCGCTTCAAGGGTGAGTTTTACTCACGCTTAGGATGTTTTTGTGTCTCGACAAATTTTATGTGATTTGATTCAGAGAGATTTTGACTTGAAAACCGGTATTTTGAAAATATGTCGTATTTCGATAAACCTCGTTTTGATTGAGATTTTGATTGATTTGATTGATTGTGTGAATTGGATAGGGACTGTTTTTATGGTTGTCAAATCTGTTTTCAATCGGAACGAGAATCGGAATTGAGCGGAATCGCGAATTTCACGCGAAACCGCCTAAAATTCTGCAACAGCTGATTGCCATCGTGTCGCGCCCCACTATCATCGCGTCGCGACCAAGCCTGATTTTGCAATGAAAATATTTCTGATGCTTTTCGCGTCGCGACGGTATCCTTTTGCGTCGCGACGGTTTGCAGATTTTCAGCAACTATTCACTGATTTTATTTTCACAATAACTTTTGATCCGGGAACCCGATCGAGGTGTTCTAAGATGCGTTTGAAAGCTTATTAAGAGGCCTAACTGAATATTATATTTTAAGGTAAAAACGAACTGTTATGGAGTCGTAAAATTGTGTTGAAAAGTGGCGAATTAGTATACGAGAGAGAAAATGTAGATTTTGTTTATGATGCGAACTATTGGTCTGAGTGTAAATGAATACTGAGTCCATATGATTGTAGATATATGTATATATATCGAGTTGGGTGACGACCCATGTGTAACATACTAGGCGGGGCAGTCATGATCCCCTTCCCTAGGCTCCATGCCAATGGGAGAATGTACTATTGGTAGGGGGTTCACCGGGTATATAGCAACGGATTGCAGTCGGTGTCATGTTAAAAGTTGTCGTGCGATACACCGGGTATATAGCAACGGATTGCAGTCGGTGCCGTACTTTGTTTGTTGTGTGATTGACAGGTTCATCGGGTATATAGCAACGGATTGCAGTCGGTGATCTGTCAAAAGTTAAATAATGCGGTTCACCGGGTATATAGCATCGGATTGCAGTCGATGCCGTGTTAAGTTAAAAAGGAACTCATAATTGAACCGAGAGTGTTAGTAGGGGTCTCGGTAGAACTAACTGAGATTGTATCTCATTGTTTATATGTTGTTGTTTTACAGAGAAACAGGGAAAGAAAGGACCACAGAGGCACGAGTAGGTGGAGCTCGGATGATTGCTGATGACTTAGCTTTATGCTTAAGTTTATATTTCCTTTGTTGTCTATGTACTGCAACACTATGTATTTAGGGTTATATCTTTCTTCAGCTTTCTTGTATGATACTGAATACTATAGCTGCTGATGGTTTATGGTCTGAGAACCGTATCGTCTTGTTTGTAAATAAGACTGTTTGGTTTATATTCAGCGAAAATTTATAATGATATTCAGTGTCTAAGCAGGAAATATATCCCTGATGTTCTAGGGATGGTACACTTGGGTATTTTTACTAAATAAAAATACCGGGGTGTTACATGTTGTGTCTCTCAATTTGCACTCAATATTGTTTACGAAAGTTCACAAATCTAATGAAGAACCCTCTTAACTTTTTCACTTGAAGGACAATTTATTTTTATAGTTTTTAATGTGATCTATTATTGTGCCTTTAATAGAAATATATTGATTCCACTTTATAATTTTTTGTATTTACACGTGATGTTAATAGAGATGGAAAATTGCACTCCATTTCAAGTAAAAAAATTGACAAAGAATTAATTATGCAAATCCGTGTGTTTAAATTGACAGCAAAAAGATATATAAAAATTCGTTTGTTGAAATTCATATAAATAATATTAATATTTTGACGTACCCTAATCAATAAGTTGCAGTTTTGGCAACATATCAATTAATTCATTACCAGCGCGTGAGCAGCTGTTGCACAGGAACGTCATCTACTCTGAGCTAGAAGTTGGTTGTTCATTTTGTAATTCCTCTCGTGAGTCTGTCGAACATCTTTTCATCACTTGTGGTTTTGCGCATTCTGTTTGGCATATTGTTGGTACTTGGCTAGGTGTTGACGTGGATGTCTCTCTGGGTGTGGAGGATTTCTTTAGTAATTGTGGCCAGTGGTGTACAGGGAAGAAAGCAAAGCGGGTGAAACATCTCTTCTGGTTAACTACTTGTTGGAGCATTTGGCTAGCTAGGAACAGAGTCATATTCAAAGAGGAGAGACCAAATATAGAGGGGGTTGTTAACCGGATCAAGAACTTATCTTAGAGTTGGTGTCTTTATAAACTCAACTGTAATTCATCTTTGTCTGTATCTCTATGGTGGTCTAACCCACTTACATTCCTTAACAATCTGTAATCTAGTAGGGGGAGAAACAGTGGGCTAGGTTGTTGTTTTCCCACTGTGGTGCAGGTTGTACGAGATACTCTTTTTCCTTCCTGAGTCCTTTTCCCATTGGGTTTTGGCTCAGGGAGGTTTTAAGGAAGCCCTCCCCCTTTCCTATATCTCCATTGTAAGGGTTGGGCACCCCTTGTGCTCCCTTCAATGAATTTTTTGCTTATGTAAAAAAAAATTAGTTGATATTATTATTAAAAAAATGAGTTGATACTAATATCCATTTTTCTTTAGATGAAATTTTGTGAGTTGATTTATAATTACATCTCTTTCAAATATATGACGATTAGATAATCAACTTGTATATTAAAGGGTAAAATATGTTTTTAGTCCCTACAAAATTGGCTCCTTCTAAGTTTAGTCCCTACATTAACGAAATAGGCGTTTTGGTCCTCATCTTATTTTTTCGATTTCAATTTTAGTCCCTCATGACTTTTAATAGCGCTTCAATACTTTTAATAGCGCTTATAAAAGGTCAAAAAAACGCTATTAAAAGTTTTGAAGTGCTATTAAAAGTCATGAGGGACTAAAATTGAAAACGGCAAAATAAGATGAGGACCAAAACGCCTATTTCGTTAATGTAGGGACTAAACTTAGAATGAGCCGATTTTATAGGGACTAAAAACATATTTAACCCTATATTAAAATACTGATAAGAGAATCAAAATTTTCATTATCCCATTGTAACACCACGGTATTTCTAACGAGTAGAAATGCCTGAGCGCACCATCCCTGATACATCAGAGATAATATTTCCTGTTTAAATACTGAACACCACTATTATATTTTCACTGAATAACAACGAGACAGTCTTAAACATAAATAAGACCATAAACCAGCAGTGAAATATAGTGTTCAATAACGTACAAGAAAGCGGAAGTAAATACATAACGCTAAAGACAGAAAGTCTTGATACACAAATAACAAGGAAAGATATAAACTTAAGCATAAAGCTAAGTCTTTAGCCACCATCTGAGTGCCACCTACTCGTGCCTCTTGGATTACCACTTTCCCTGTTTATCTGTAAAACAACAACATATAAACAATGAGATACAGTCTCAGTGAGTTCTACCGAGACCCCTACTAACACTCTCGGTCTAATTATGAATCCTGGTTTTAACTTAACACGGCACCGACTGCGCGAACGCTACAAACCCGATGAACCGCATTATATAACTTTTAACAAATTACCGACTGCGCGAACGCTACAAACCCGGAAAACCAACTTAACACGGCACCGACTGCGCGAACGCTACAAACTCGATGAACCGAATTATATAACTTTTAACAAATTATCGATTGCGCGAACGCTACAAACCCGTCAAACCAACTTAACACGGCACCGACTGCGCGAACACTACAAACTCGATGAACCGCATTATATAACTTTTAACAAATTACAGACTGCGCGAACGCTACAAACCCAATGAACCGCATTATATAACTTTTAACAGATTACCGACTGCACGAACGCTACAAACCCGGCAAACCTGTTGTAACTCAGCACGACACCGACTGCGCGAACGCTACAAACCCGGCGAACCTCCTACCAATAGTACTTTCCCTAATGACACAGGGCCTAGGGTAAGGGATCATGACTGCCCCGCCTAGTATGTTAACATCATGGGTCGTCACCCAAACTCGATATAATATATATATATATATATATATATATATATATATATATATATATATATATATATATATATATCCACCCACATTTGGGCTAACTCCTATATTCGATATAATTTATATATCGTGAATCATAGACCGGTTTGGATGAATAAACGATATTCATTCCGCGTTAGTTGTACAATGCCACGTAGGACTTATAGTCCGTTTTATTATCGATAAAACATATCCGAACACGTGTACCATTGTTCGATTTTTCGAAACAATTTCAACTTCAAAAGTATTTAACAAAACCATTTTGAAACATACCCAAAATCAAGGCATTATAAGCCTAATATCATTATAGAAGGGTTAGGAAAGGATTAGAAGAGGATTGGAATCGATCGGGATCGTTTCGGGCCTTTTTGGAAAATTTGGACAGAACACTGCGCACGGTCCGTGCTCCCACACGCACGGGTCGTGCACCCTGTAAGTCCTCTTTACAAAACACAAATCGAAAGGGACGCACGGATCGTGCTCTTTTGACAGCACTAAATTTTTATCCCGTTTTCGCATTTTTCGTCGTTCCGATCAATTTCGATACCTGTTCCAGTCTAGTCCCAACATAAAAACAGTCCAAAAACATATTTTAACAACATTGATCACCATCAAATCAAAGTTCATCGATCACAACACAAACATAAACAACTTTTATCGTTTATGTCAAAATACGTAAATTTTCACATAACGGTTTTCAAAACTCAATGTCGACAATTCGAAATCCTCAATTATAACCTAAGCGTGAGTAAAACTCACCGATTGTGATGACAATCACAAATAGCCGAGACTTTCCGCGAAATTGCTTTTCCGCCATAACCACACGAACGTTCCCCAAATCAACTCCGTGTTTCGGCGACATCCGTATCCGCTCCCAAAGCTTTCCACTCGATCACGAGATATCTTTTTGACCGAATTCCTCAAAATCCCGCCATTCGAACCCTAATCACCAACCAACTTCCAATTCGCGAAATTGAACTTCGTTCCGCACTCAATACGCTTCGGGTTCGTTCCCAATCATCCTTGAATCATCAAACACTATTCATCATCTTCAACCTTCAATCACTATTCACACATAAACCCCAAATTTGATTTCTCAAATCCTAACCTTTGAAACACTAATTCTTCCACTCCAAGCTAGTACCCAACCACTTATTTGAACTTCCCAACACTCTAAAACACTAGAAGGAAGAATAAAAGTCACTATTCCCTCTTCTTCTTCAAAAAAACGAAAATGGTAGAATTGTGGAGGGTGAGTTGTTGTTGATGATTCTTGTACCAAATTGAAGAGGATGATGAGTGGATTCTAATGGAACCAAAAAGAAGAAATTTGGTGAAGGTTTCCTCACCCTCTTCTCTCTTCTCCTCTTCGTTTCCCTCTTCCTTTTCTCTTCTCTTTTCTTTTCTTTTCTCTCATTTCTCCTATCTGTCTCTCGCTTCCTTTCCTTTCTTTTCTTTAATTCTTTTCTTTTCTTTATATATTAAGTGGTAATGTGGTCAAATGACCACATTTCCCTTAATCTCTAATTTTGTTTCCAAATCGTCCTTGCCCCGAATTAACCGGTTAACGATCCTATGACAACCAATAATTAATTTTTGCACTCAATAAATTTACCAGTCAAGCACTAAAATAATTCAATTGGGTTAACACCCAAATAATCCTATTAATTATTTTGGGGATGTTACATTCACCATAACTTGAAAGAATTTTGTCCTCAAAATTTCGTCAAGTCCTTTATTTGACTAACCGAGAGTCGACATTCTCAGAAAGGTCTAAATTTGCTGGAAAACAATCTTGAATTAACGAAATGAGTGTAGAAAATCTTCCCAAGTTGGCACGTCAATCTTTAAGTATGTTCTACTACTACCGTAGAACGCTCTAAGGTTTCAGTCCGAACTCTCTTGTTACGAATCGACACGAGAAACTCATCATTCGCCTACATAGGCTTGGTACCGCGTTTTGAAAACACTTCATAACCTTATTCCGATTATCCTCGTTTGCACCCCAACTTTGATTAATCTAAATCAAAGGGTTTAATATGAGGCACTTGAAAGAAATACGGGTTGAAAATGAGGTCCACTTATTGGTACTCCTCGGTAGAGGTAAGAACAAACAAGATTTTCCTCAATCAAATTTTTATTAGCCTCTCAATTCGCTCCAAAAATTAACTTTAGCATGCGGGTCTTCACAAAATGATTTTTCAAAACTACCATACCGCACGCCAAGCTTCACTTCGGAAATTTCAGTCACTTGCAAGCAGATCCATCAATTAATCCTTTGATGGTTATTCGCAATGTGAAAAACAGTCAGCCATCATCTCACTTTCATGTTCGTATTCACGTTTGACTTGTCAAACAGAATTACATGACACTATCTGATTGTTAACCTTCGCAAGCGAAAGGTTAACACCAAAACCTTGCCACTAAAATAGAAACTTATGTATGTACCCCGTCTAAGAGCTAAAAGACTCTAACGATTCCATTTCATGCATCATTAACTCTGCCGTGTGAGTAGATTTCCTACTCAGCGCATCAGCTACAACATTGGCCTTCCCTGGATGATACTTCAACTCGAAGTCATAATCCTTCAGAAACTCTACCCATCTTCTTTGCCTGTCATTCAACTCTTTCTGATCAAACAGATACTTTAAACTTTTGTGATCACTAAAGACTTCGAAACGAGACCCATACAAGTAATGTCTCCAAATCTTCAGCGCATACACAATAGCTGCCAACTCCAAATCATGAGTCGGATAATTCTCCTAATGAGACTTCAATTTCCTGGACGCATAAGCTATCACTTGTTGATTATGCATGAGCGCACATCCTAAACCCTTCCCAGAAGCATCGCTGTAAATTTGGAACCCCAAAGACAGATCCGAAAGAATTAAGATTGGAGCAGAAATCAACCGAATCTTCAACTCTTGAAATATAAAGACTACCTTCTTCTTCATTTTGTGTCCTGGTTCAGAGGAGGAAAAGTTTAGAAATAGCTTTCCTCCATTTTTGTACCAAGCTACCTTAAATCACTAAAGTGGACACACCATTGTTGGGAGTGATGCTACAGCAATACAGAAGCTTAATTACTTGAAGATTTTCGTGGATTTGGGAGCTGATCTGAACCTCCATGCTACTGTTCTTGGAGTCAATCTTCAGTATACCACTTCTTACTATATTTCTTCTTTGTATTTTTGCATTTATGGCTTTAAACGTTATGTTTAAGTTGTATTTCTTGTGTTGTTTGCTCATCATGAGCTAAATACTCTTAGTTGGGATGCTTTGATCTATGTAGTGAAGTCTTAGTGTGTTTAATGCATGTATTTGATGTTTGCCATTTTTATCTTTTGCGTGATACTATTTCCAAACTTATTTTAGACTTGATCACCTAAATATAAGTACCATTTATAGATTCAGACATGGTTTATAAATTGATCTCAAAGGATAATATGGATAGTGGTTAGTAAAGGACACCTTAATAATCCTTGCTTAAAACCTAGACATAGGAGGGCAAATTCCATAAGATGAACAGTGTGGGTGCGTAAGTAGCCTAGGGTATACCTATTTAGGGCCTAGACATAGGCTCTTGTAACGAAAACCTGGTGAAAGTATTTGAAAGAATTGCAATTGTTGCGACAGCACCTAGTGCTGCAGCATTAGACCATTATTATGAATTTGCATAGTGAAGGCATTCCCAACTTACTCTCATTATGGATTTTCACTAATCCTTTATTTTACTTGCTGTTTGTTGATAAAATTGGGTTCTACAACTTGTTATTTTACTTTACTTTTACTCACTAGCTTGCTTGCTAATTAAATATAGAAAAGAACTCAACAATCCTCGTGGGAACGATCTCTACTTACTCTTTATTACTTGGTGCGACTGTGTATACTTGCACATATTGTTTTCACACAACAAGTTTTTGGCGCCGTTGCCGGGGATTGTGGTAGTTATTTTCTATTGTTTAGCAAATTTAGTTAGTTTTGATTCTTTTAATTAGTTTGTTCTATTTTTCAGATTTTTTTTTCTATTTTGTATTGTGTTTTGTGTGTGTAGTGTGTTTCATTTGTGTTTGGTGTTTTTATGAAAAAAAAAACCACTTTAAGCCATGGACCATTGGAATTTTTACTTTATGCAAGAAAAGAATGCTCAACAACATTGTTTCAATGGAGATGAAGATGAAAGGGGCTGTTTTGAGTTAAACTCCATGCCCATGTCAAACTTTGTGTGTGAGCAAACTCCATGCCCATGTCAAACTTTGTGTGTGAGCAAGAGCCAAGTTCTCAAGCTCAAACCACAGGATTACATGCGGGGAGCTCTAATTTTGAAAAACTCTTAACTCATTCCATTGAATCTATTAAAGTAGATCATGACAACTTTGAAGCTTCATGTAAGAGTATAGAGGCTCACATTAAGACTATAATTGAGCATCTAAAAAAAGAGCGTTGTTGTGAAGAGGTGGTTGAGCAAAAGGAAGAAAAAGGTGTAGAGTGTGAAAACCTCTTAGCTCATTCCATTGAATCTATTAAAGTGGATCATGACAACTTTGAAACTTCATGTAAGAATAGGGAGGCTCACAGTAAGACTATAATGGAGCATCTAAAAGAAGAGAGTTGTAGTGAGGAGATGGTTGAGAAAAAGGAAGAAAATAGTGTAGAGTGTGAAAATGAATATGGTCATTTGGAAGTAGTGGAAGAAAAACAAAAAGATTGTGTAGTTGTAGAACAAGAAAAATTCAAAAATAGTGACAAGGAAGAAAAGCCAAGGTTGAGGTATGAAAAGATTCATGTAACAAGTGAGACTCAACCCTTGGTAATTGAAGAAAAGAGTCATCCGCAAAATGAGCTTCAATTTTTTCAAAAGAGGGGGAATTCCTATCCCAAATGCTTATTGATTGGGGGATGGGAACACTTTCTTCTCTATGCCAAACATGGGATTTCTGACAAAAAGGAGAAAGCAGAAGGATGATATTTTCTTTTTGTCCTATTATCCACCCTAACTTGGGTTTTGAAGGCCAAGTCTAGCTAAAGACTATAAATTAAGCGCTATTGGGAGGCAACCCAGATTTTTAGGACTAATTGTGTTTTGTGTGTTTTTATTTTTACTTTTTCAGGTATAAATAAGTGGTCTTGTGGGATGTGCTGTCAATTATGCAGAATTTTAGTGTTGCAGCACCATGTGTTGCAGCACCTGTTGCTGAAGTGTTGAGCATGTGGTCAAAAAGTCAAAATGGTGTTTCAAATCCCAATGTGATAGATTTGGCAATCGCCTCTACTAATTGGCTGTGTGCTTTCTCTGTCTCATCATTTAAACCTTGTTAACGATCTTTTCCCCAATCACCACCCACCCAAAACTTTTCCACCACACCTTCACCTAAACCATCACCAACCAAAGAACCATCCCCTGCACCCAAAACACCTTCTCCATCACAACATCTCACTTATCACAGTTTCAAACCTTCATTACTTACCCTGCATCCACCTCCACCAAAAGCAAAACCATCAATACTTATCCCAACACCTTCCCTATCTCCAAAACAATGCACTCCACAAAAGTCCCTATCAACCAAACCACCTCAGTCCTCACCAGATAAACATTCACCCAAAAATCAACCTTCCACAGAGAAACACATAAGTCATTGGAAGAAGAAATGCAGAAAGTGGATGCTGTCACAGGTAGTGTTGCAGCATCAGTGTCAGAAGGCAGTGCTGCAGCATCTGTTGCAGCACCACAGAAAGCTGTAAGAACGAAATTGGTGACCAAAAAGAGGCTAAGTATTGCTGCAAAAGAAATTATTAGCCAGGACATTGGCTCAGATGCATCTTGGAGAGGAGCCTCCTGTGAGTAAAGAGCCAGAAGTTGCTGATTGACTATGCTGATTCTGAGCTGCAGCAATCTATTGCTGTAAAATCCAATGCAACTGTTGAAGAAATCACCAAGCTAGAAGATCCAGTACCAGCAACAAACCATGGGTCCTTCCTAGTTAACCCTTTTCTCTTTTGTTGTTTATGTTTTGTTGTTTGTTTTTAATAGTTGTTTTCTATTTAGTAATTTTTCAATAATCCTGTTGGATGTTGTAGCATTTGTAATAGCATCCAGCAGCTGTTTAGGATTTAAAATCTGTTTTGTGTTAAATGTTTTCAATTCAGTTCTATTGTGTCTAAGGTCTCTCTCATTAGTAATTGCATAAGCAGTGGGGACACTGCTGGGTCTTAAGTTGGGGGGAGAACCTTTTATGTGTTGTTTGTTTTTAAAAGGCGTGTTTAGTTGTATCTTTTGTTCAAATCAGTAAGAGATTATGCTTCATTTTGGGCTGACATAATGATGATTATGGTGAGACTGAGTGAGTGTAACCTGGTTTGACAGATGAATAGATTGCTACTGCTCCCACACTGTTATTCTAGGTTTAGGTAGGAATTTAGTAAGCTAAGAATGATCTGATGCTAAGTTAGATTTTGGTAGACCTAGGTTGTGCCAAGCTTCTACTAAAAACCTAGGGTAGCGTATGAAACTAAGTTTGGGGGTGCATCGGTTATATTAAGGCTAAGCATGAAGATTTTAGGATGGTCAGTGCCTAAGTGTCTGTGTACATTGTACAAAAGTTCAATAAAAGTGATTAAAGCTGCAATAGCCTATATATGAAAAAAAAGAGAAAAAGAAAAAAAAGAAAAAAAAACTGAAAAAGAAAAAGTGTTATGAAAAATAGGCATTGCAGCAAAATAGTGTGTCAAGTGTTAAATGCTGCAGCACCAATTGCTGCAGCAATGAATCTAAAGTCTTGTAATAATAGTGCACTGACCAATAATCTGAAATGTTTAATCAAGCCCTTGTTGTGCTTTGAAGCCCCCATTTCTTATGCTGAGGTTGTAAGTCTACCTTTCTTTTTGAAAAATTCTTGGCATAGCCAAAAGGAAACAATTCTTTCTCTATCTAGGTGAAGTTTTGAAACTTGCTAAGAGTTGAACTAGACCTAGCTGTCACACACACACTTTGAGCAGATGGTAATTCTACAAATCTTGAAAAACTTAAGGTGTATATGAGTAATTAAGGATCTGAAAGTTTATGCCCAACTTTAGCATCTTTGAAAATCTGTTTGAATCAATTTGTGCAGCTGGATATTGCCTTGTTTGTGTTTGTTTGTTCTTTGTCAAGCGTCATTGCTTGAGGACAAGCAATGGTTTAAGTTTGGGGGTGTGATAACTCTTATTTATAAGAGTTATTTATGCTTTCTTAGCTTAAATTGTTGTCATTTCTAAAGTAATGTTGTGTTTAATTAGTTAAAATATGTTGTTTAGTGTAAAAGAAGAACTAATTCTGGTTTGTGATCATTTGGCAATTTGGTGCCCCATTTTGTGCTTTTATGAGTGTGTTTCATTGCTGCAGCAATAGGTGCTGCAACATCAGTTCCTGCGACAGATGAGAGAGAAAATGCTGGAAGCGCAGATTTGAGCGCATTACAGTTGTCAAGCAAGGACGGGCGCACTACCTAAGATGCCAGCACCTGGACAGAGAATATTCCACCTTTTTCATGGGCACGTGTACTTTTGGGCACACATAAGGACAAATGGCGCCTCCAAATTAGGGTTTTCTTGGATCATGCACCCTAGTACTATATAAAGACTACCTTCTTCATTTTGTGTGCTGGTTCAGAGGAGGAAAAGTTTAGAAATAGCTTTCCTCCATTTTTGTACCTTGCTACCTTAAATCACTAAAGTGGAAACACCATTACTGGGAGTGATGCTGCAGTAATACAAAAGCTTAATTACTTGAAGATTTTAGTGGGTTTGGGAGCTGATCTGAGCCTCCATGCTACTGTTCTTGAAGTTAATCTTCAGTATATCACTTCTTACTATATTTCTTCTTTGTATTTTCGCATTTATGGCTTTAAACGTTATATTTAAGTTGTATTTCTTGTGTTGTTTGCTCATCATGAGCTAAATACTCTTAGTTGGGATGCTTTGATTTATGTAATGAAGTCTTAGTGTGTTTAATGCATGTATTTGATGTTTACCATTTTTATCTTTTGCGTGATACTATTTCCAAACTTATTTTAGACTTGATCACCTAAATATAAGTACCATTTATAGATTCAGACATGGTTTATAAATTGATCTCAAAGGATAATATGGATAGTGGTTAGTAAAGGACACTTTAATAATCCTTGCTTAAAACCTAGACATAGGAGGGAAAATTCCATAAGGTGAACACTGTGGGTGCGTAAGTAGCCTAGGGTATACCTATTTAGGGCCTAGACATAGGCTCTTGTAGCGAAAACCTAGTGAAAGTATTTGAAAGAATATCAATTGTTGCGACAGCACCTAGTGCTGCAGCATCAAATACAGCATTAGACCATTATTATGAATTTGCATAGTGAAGGCATTCCCAACTTACTCTCATTATGGATTTTCACTAATCCTTTATTTTACTTGTTGTTTGTTGATAAAATTGGGTTCTACAACTTGTTATTTTACTTTACTTTTACTCACTAGCTTGCTTGCTAATTAAATATAGAAAAGAACTCAACATTCCTCGTGGGAACGATCTCTACTTACTCTTTATTACTTGTTGCGACTGTGTATACTTGCACATATTGTTTTCGCACAACATGGAGGTAAAGCAATACGGTATGCTAGTGGCCCAACTCGCTCGATAATTTGGAAAGGTCCAATATACCGAGGACTGAGTTTCATCACCCGTAATGCCCTACCTGTACCAATTGTCGGTGACAATCTCAAAAACACATGATCGCCCGACTCAAACTCTAAAGGCCTTCTCCTTTTGTCGGCATAACTCTTTCGCCTACTTTGAGCAGCTTTCATTCTTTCTCTGATTTGCCGGATCTTCTCAGTAGTTTCATGAATCATCTCAGGCCCTAACAATCGGTTCTCGCCGACTTCCCACCAACTTAATGGAGTTCTACATTTCCTTCCATACAAAGCTTCAAATGGTGCCATTCCGATATTGGAATGATAACTGTTGTTGTAAGCGAACTCCACCAATGGAAGATGATCCTCCCATTTCCTTTCATTATCGAGCACAGAAGCCTGAAGCAGATCTTCTAAAGTTTGGATAGTTCTCTCTGTCTGACCATCCGTCTGTGGGTGATAAGCGGTACTAACAAATACCTTAGTCCCCAATGCTTCATTCAAAGCTTTCCAAAATCGAGAAGTGAACTTCGGATCTCTATCCGACACAATGCTGGTAGGAACCCCATGTAACCTCACTATGTTCCTCAGATATTCCTCGGCTAACCTGGATACTTTGCTATTTGAACGAACTGGAATAAAGTGAGCTCAATTAGTTAACCGATCCACAACTACCCAAATGGAGTCGTTACCGGCTTGGGACCTTGGCAACGCCATGACAAAATCCATAGAAATGTCTTCCCATTTCCATACGGGCACTTCAAGTGGCCGCAACATACCAGCAGGCTTCTGGTGTTCTATCTTAACCTTTTGACAAGTCAAGCATTGAGATACGAATTCAGCAATTTCTAACTTCATTCCCTGCCACCAGTACATCTGCTTTAAATCCCTATACATCTTGGTGGACCCAGGATGTACAGAAAATAAACTTCGGTGTGCTTCCTCTAGCACTTGCCTTTTAATATCTTCATCATCGGGCACATAGATCCTACCGTTGAAACAAATAACTCCATCACTATCTTCGGTAAACTCTGGCAACACTTTTTGTGATTGTAGCTTCACATCAACTTCCTGTGCTAAGCTAATAGAATCTCTTAAGGAACTAGAGATCCTCATATGGCTCTCAATAGTAACCGGTTCCTCCTTGGCTTTGTATTCAGACTTAAGTCTCTAAAAGACTCCAATAATTCCATTTCATGCATCATTAACCCTGCCATGTGAATGGATTTCCTACTTAGTGCATCGGCTACAACATTAGCCTTTCCCGGATGATACTTCAATTCGAAGTCATAATCCTTCAGAAACTCCACCCATCTTCTCTGCCTGTTATTCAACTCCTTCTGATCAAACAAATATTTCAAACTTTTATGATCACTAAAGACTTCAAAACGAGACCCATACAGGTAATGTCTCCAAATCTTCAGTGTATACACAATCGCTGCCAACTCCAAATCATGAGTCGGATAATTCTCTTCATGAGTCTTCAATTGCCTGGATGCATAAGTTACCACTTGTTGGTTCTGCATGAGAACACATCCTAAACCCTTTCCAGAAGCATTGCTGTAAATTGGGAATTCCAAAGACGGATCCGAAAGGATCGGGATTGGAGCAGAAGTCAACCTAATTTTCAATTCTTGAAAACATTCTTCACAATCAGCATCCCATGTAAACGGTTGACCCTTACGAGTTAACCGAGTAAGTGGAAGAACTAATTGTGAGAATCCTTGGGTAAACCCCCTATAGTAACCGGCTAAACCCAATAAACTTCTGATTTCAGTGACTGATGTTGGTCGTTCCCAGTTCAATACAGCTTCCACCTTACTGGGATCCACCGCGACTCCCGATTGAGAAATCACGTGTCCCAAAAACTTTACCTCAGACATCCAGAAATCACACTTCGAGGGTTTCACGTACAACTTCTTTTCTCGGAGTACATTCAGAACAATGCGGAGATGTTGAACATGCTCCTCAATGGTCTTTGAGTACACCAAGATATCGTCAATAAAAACCACCAAAAATTGATCCAGGTAAGTGTGAAAATCTCGGTTCATGTAGTCCATGAATACCGCCAGAGCATTAGTCAAACCGAAGGGCATTACTACAAACTCGTAATGTCCATACCTCGTACGGAAAGCAGTCTTTGGAATATCTAAGGCTCTAACTTTGACTTGATGATAGCCCGACCTCAGGTCAATTTTAGAAAACACCACTGCTCCTCTAAGTTGATCAAGCAAATCATCTATCCTTGGCAAGTGATATTTGTTCTTGATCGTCACTTTGTTCAGTTGTCGGTAATCAATACACAATCTCATGCTTTCGTCCTTCTTCTTAACTAACAACACCGGAGCGTGTTAGAATTTCGGCAAGTGTACCAAAACGTTGCAAGTAATAGTAAAAATGGTAAGAACCAGTCGTATCCACAGGGATTGGATTCAATATCAATAGGCAAGTCAATTAATTCTTAGAAGCGACAATTGAAATAAAACTGAATATAGATTAATTTGTTAAGTGCGCGAAATAGAACGTTTCGAAAATCAAGCAAGATAAAAGCGATTAGGGATTGACTCCCCTCCCCTATGCTATCACATGACCTTCAATCAATCTCAAGTAATTATCCAATTTACCAGATTCAATTCACTAATTTAGGTTAAGGACAATCCCTTGCCTCAAAACCCCTTTTCCCTAATTGTGAAACCCTAATTCCTTAAGTGATTCAACAATAGGCAAAGCATTACACATGAGAAAATAAAGAATTCACAAACCCAATCCCATATTCCTATGATCATCAAGTTTGTGACCTAAAACCCCAAATCAAGCATACAAACCCATATTCCTATGGTGATCATAAACCCTAAATCAATACAACTATCATATGTAATTGTAAAGCATTAATAATAGAGGCATTGGCAATTGATAAATTAAACAAAAACTAAATTGATCATAACAAAGCATTCATAGGATAGTTTTGGGGAGAGTCATCTCTCCCTAATCTAAAGAAATTAGTTACACAACATCTTAGGAGTAGAAATCAAGAGTAGAAGAAGATTACACAAGGAGGAATCCATTAGAACCTTCAAACCCTAAAATCGCATCCCAGACGAAGTGCCGGATGTACTGCTTTTCTCTCCTTTTTTCCTCGTCGTTTTCCTTCCAGCGCTGCTCCTGTGCGTCCTTTCTTTTCAATTCCCTCCAATCTTAATCCTTGAATTCTCCATGCCTTTTTTAATTCCAGCCCACATGCATTCTCTTGGGCCCATCAATAAATTTGTCATTTTTCCTTTAATTGGACTTGCCAATTACACCTCCACTCCTACTACATAAAACTAAAACTATGCCAAATCCCTTAACGTTTAGCTGAATCACACATAAAATAACCGACATTTTGGCTATAACTGAACAAAAAAATACATATGATAATGAGTCATTGTCATACCCCAATTTTGTCCGCCCAAGTCAAAAATATTTTTCTCAATTTTTAGGAATTTCAGAAAATAATATAGTGCATATTTTTGCATTTTGGGGCATTTAAATAAAAGCAAATTAATTATTTTTGGACCAAGACCAGGTCAAGGACATGGTATACACGTTACTCTACCAAGGATTATTTTCGTATAATTTTTTGAAAGAAAGTCCCAGTCCAAAATAATTAAAAATGTATTTTCTCCATTTTTAGTGCATAGAAAAATGAAAAAAAGACCATTAAATATCCCTCAATTATTAAATTACAATTTTTATTGTCATGAATGATTAGAAGGATATATTATGGTGCCCAAAAAATGTGACACATTTTCAATAGGTGCACTATCACTTCCATGCCTAAAATTCAAAAACTCAAAAAAAAGGAAGTGTCTTCAATAAGACAAAAGACCAAAAACAAGTTTTTTTTCCTCTCTCCCTCTCTCTCCCCCCACAATTTCGAAATTCTCTCTCTCTCTCCCCCCCACAATTTCGAAATCCCCTCTCTCTCTCCCTCTCACAAAATTCTTCCACACTCTTCTATTGTACTATTATTCCTTATCTTGAAGGAATATGCCTTGTACCATCCTTAAACCTTCTCATTTGGTACATATCACCAATTCTCACTCACTCTCATGAAGATTCATGCCCTCTTTGGTAAATAACCTCACCCTCTCACACTCACCTCTTCATTAGGAAATGCAAATTTACTAGAAATAGAACAATCCATCTCAATAATACCCCTAACCCTACCACACATGAGAATTCCATTCCCAAAATAAATAAAAGCTCATTTTTTTTTCTTTTATTTTTTCTCCATGCGACACCTCTCCCTCTCCCATACTCTCACCTTTTGTGTTTTCTCAATACCCTCAATCCAAGTGACCTTTAATCCTAACCTTCCATTTAATTTTAAAACTCAATCCTAGAGCACTTAGTAAGGCCAATGACCCAATTGCCCCTAAACCTAAAATAACTCTATAAATACTCCCTCATTCCCACACCTAAGGATCCTTTGGCCTCTCATTCTCCTACACTAATACCCTAGCACACCAAAAACACCTCCTCTCCCTCTCCTTCCTCACCCCAAAACCGTAGCCTCTTCCCCTCTCTTCCATATATTTTCTTCAATTTTTCACCATCAACTCTTCCATTTCTTGTTAGATCATCATCATTCCTTCCATTCTCTTCAAGGTTGCATCATCAAATTGCTAAGAGCTAGCAATCTTTGTGTTCATATCATCTCCTTCTTCATTTCTTTGTGATTTTGAGGTAAGCTTTGAAACTTTGCATCTCATATTTAGTTCTTCTTGCATAATCTCTCTTCTACTCCCAACTCCTTCTTGATTGCTTGTTGTTGTTGCTTTGAGGATCCATTTCAAACATTTTGACAAGGACTTAGGGAGCCTTGGGTGTTTGAGATGGGTCCTTGGCCTTGAAGGAGTTGTTCTTGTGCTTGAATGATTTCCCTTGCATCTCTAAACATTTTGCACTAAATTTCATGAAATAAGAGTTGTTTTATGGCATTGTTCATTTCGCATGCTTGTAGAAAACTTAGGGTTCATGTGAGTTTTATGCCATCCTTTGCTTAATCATGTGGATCCTTTGCAAAATGGATCTATGTTGCTTTATGTTAACTTTTGTGTTTTTTTTTTTAAATAAAAGTGTGGATCTATGTTCCCTTTGGGTTCGCATGCTTATGTTTAAAAACATTTTCAAATTGATTTTGTTGTTGTTCTTTGCTTGATGATGTTTAATCTTGTTGTTAGTATTTTATTTTAGTGTTAGATATTATTTTTTGTTGTTGGTTGATGATCTAGCAATATGATTCCCACTAGTGCCTAGTGCACCTTGACCTAAGTGGTGAAGATTGCTAGAAATGACTCAATTTAGTTTGTGTTTATTCTTGTGTCTTAGTTTGCTTATTTTAAATTGTTGATGATAGGCAAGTTGATTCTCACTAGTGCCTAGTGCACTTTTCTCAAAGTGAGAGGATTGCTCTATGTGATTCAACTTGGTTTTAATGTTTATTTACTTTTTACCATTTTACTTTACCACTTCATTAACTTTTTACCAAAAACATAAAGACATTTTACCACTTTGGTTTTTACTCATTCATTAATTATTTACCAAAACAAAAAACATAAAAAACATTTTTGCTTTTATTTACCTTTTACTCAAACATTTTTACCACATTATTACTCTAACTTTTTACTACTTCTTACTAAAACATTTTCAAGCTTCGTACTTCATTTATGTGCATCATCCATGTGACATACTCTCATGCTTGCACCCTAACACTTGCATACTGTAATATCCCCAATTTTCGCTATTTAAATTATTTGGCGTGAAATGATTTTATTGATATAAATGAGTTGCTTGAAAAATAAATTGTTTGGATTGTCAATTAATTTAATTGTGTGACAAATTGAGTTTATTGCATCATAGTTGAGTTATTAAAGCTAATAGAAGTCATTAGGAAAGGGATGTTAAGTGAGGGGTATAATCGTAATTGCACCTTCCCATATATATATGTACCCATACAGCAAAAATCCAAAAGAAAAACACAAGCCTTTCATTTCTAGAAAATCTGTTTCAGCAAGAACCAAGAGGAGAAAGAGAGAGAGGATGCGAATGGGAGAGGAAGAGAAGAGGTGAGGGTTTCCTTCAAACCATCATGCATGCTTCATGTATCAACATATTCTGAGTCATCTCTCTATTTCCTTCCCATTGATGCTAAGTTCATAGTCATCCCCAACCTTCACCACATTCCACCATTGAAGACTCACCAAGCTCCACTTAACCAAACTCTGAAATCAGTGTTGCATGTGAGTTAAAGGAGTGTTAGAACCCTTATCAGTCCCTGAATCGCGTATTGGAGCAACCTAGAGAATAGTTCGGTGGCTGGGTTTTCAGTTGGAAGCTAATTGGAACGGTTTGGGAGAATTTGGAGTCACCGTGTGATCGTAAAGTCTCGGTGTGGGTTGTATCATCATCAAAAGGTGAGTTCTATAACTCACTAAGAAAACCATGAATATGTGTATTGTTGTGTTATTGAGTTTGAAGGTGAATCGGAATGGACACGGGAACGATCGGAATAGGAAAGAAAACGCGAAAAACTGTTTTTCTGCAACACTGTTAGTCACGCACGGACCGTGTGCCTTTGGGCACGGGTCGTGCGTGAGATTCTGGAATCACTGGTGCCGTTTTTGAAAACGCGCACGGGTCGTGTGCCAAGGCGCACGGGTCGTGTGCCAAGGCGCACGGACCGTGCGTATCCTTCTGATGCGAAATGTTGAAATACATCCTAAGTCGTTCCGATTGGTCCTAAGTCCCTTCCAATCCACTCCCCAAGGTTCCCCTATGATGGGAACACTGTAATTCTACATGTTTGGCCATGACTAAAGTGGTAGTGCCGATCGGGAAGTAATTAGGTATCGGACGGAATGATACGATAAATGATGGGCACGCACGGATCGTGTGTATGGGCGCACGGGTCGTGCGTGGTCTTCGGGTTGCCTATTTTTAAAAAGTGTTTTAAATCATTCCGAACGATTCCAATTGCTTTCTAATCCTTTCTTCCACCTTCCCCAATGATGCTATGATTGAATTGCCCTGAATTGAGTGGTAATTGACTGTGATTGGATCTACGTTATGTTAGTACCATATGATTGGTTGTGTTTGGATTTCGTTCCGGTTAAGTGAATGCTCATGTGACTGACCATTGATTTCATGTTATGACTTTGTGATTGATGTATTGTGCTGGATTGACTGGTTTAGTAAGATTGATAAGTTAAGTTAGCGAACGTTAGTAATTCCGTGTGAGATCACCTAATGACAAGATTATGCTAAGTATAAAATTAGGTTAAGATTAAGATCATGTTAAGTATAAGCTCATTGTCATGTTTACAGATCATTGTTCACTGCTCATTGTTCAAGGTATATTAAAATATATCCATCAGGTTAGGGTGACGACCCTATTTCAGTTTAGTGTGCTAGGGGAGGGGAAGTCATGAGCCCTATGAACCTAGGCCCCTTGAGGTTGGCCCACTAGTGATTAGTGGATTGGGTTCACCGGAAGCTTATTTTGCCAAGTGACCGGTGACACGCTAAGAATCATTGTTAGGCTCAGTGATTGAGCATAGTTCATTGTTAGGCTCAGTGATTGAGATTAGTTCAGCCACATAGTCAACTTTGAGGACTATGAGTTTTGAGTTTTGCATAACGAATCAAGCATAATTGAATCGAGAGAATTAGTAAGGGGTCTCGATAGAACTCACTGAGACAAGTTGTCTCACCCAATCCATGTTGTTGTTTTTCAGAATTGCAGGCTAAGTTGAAGATGATGAGGCATGGTCATGGAGATGCTTGAGGAGCAGCCGCTATCTTGATTTCATTATGTCTTGTATTTCAGTTTCCTTCGTACTTTGTATTCAGATCCTTAGTATGTACGATTGTACGACTTATGTTATAAAGTTGTAAATCGCTTCCGCAGACTTTCTATTTTGGTACTGAACACTAGTTGAGTGGTGTAAGAACGCTTTATGCATTTTCATGTTAAGTTATGTAACGCGCTTGATGGTTTTTAGCATCAAGTATTTAGTAGGTGTTCAGTATTTAAAACAGGAGGTACTCTGATGTATGCCAGTAGTGCATTTCGGTAATTTCTACAAGTTAGAAATTATCGGGGTGTTACACATACTCCCATATTCTCACATGTTCATGCATTCTTGCATGCTTATGCATCTTGCATTCTTTTATCCTTTTACATGTTTATGCATCCTTATATGCTATACATGCATTCATTCTTAAATGCCCATGCATTCATTAGTATCATGTCTTGCATTCAAAAATCAAGTGTTCATGTATTCATTCCTTGTATACTCATGCATAGTTGCTTAATCGTGCATTCATATCCACATGCTTACTCATTTAAACTAAGAATACCCTATGCTTATGATCAATTGCATTTTTTTTGTTTATGATGCCATTTAAATGTCTTGACTTAATTGTGTGCCATCCTTTCTACATGTATGACCTCCTAATGAAGACGTAAGCCTACTTGCTTGTTGTAGCATAGAGTCATTAGGGTAAATACACTCCTTTGAGATTGTTGCCCGTCCCATAGCAATTCTCATCCACACAACACAATTGCTTTGAGAACTTTGTTTTGCATCTTTGATAATTGAATCCCTTGATTGTATTGGCATGCTTAATCTTGGTTGATGAATAATATGTTCATGATTTCTTGATTGTTGAAGTATGAGTCTTGTTCATTCATTTGCATTTGTTTATGGATTTAGAATTGATTTGGAGTGTTCTACTTTTTTTTTTTCTAAAACCTCTTTCCTAAATTCATTAATAAAAGAAAACCCTTTTATTTTCAAAACAAGAATAAAATAAATTGTCATTGACGACCAATCGCGCCGTTGCCGTTTAGGTTGTTAATGATGATTTTGTTTTCAAAAGAGTTAGTAGTGAGGCCATTCTAACCGTTGTTGTTCGGTCTTCACAAAAGCTCAATCCTATTTTCGAAAACTTATTCCTCAAAAGTAAAACCAATTGTCACTGATGACCAATCGCGCCGTTGCCGTTTAGGTCATTAATGATGATTTCATTTTCAAAAGAGTTAGTAGTGAGACCATTCTAACCGTTGTTGTTCGGTCTTCACAAACGCTCACCCAATTGCGAAAAACCCCTTAAGCCGTTTTCAAAACCAAAAACCGAGATCTACGTAGCTTTGAATTCTCCATTGCACCGGGAGATACGTAGGAGCGGGGTCCTGTCCCGTCAAGCACACTCTTAAAAAATCTTTGTCTTGTCCTGATTTTCAAAGATAACCAAAAATATTCTTCTTCCCTCCTGTTTTCAATAAAACAAACCTTAAAGAAAAGAAAGGAAAAGAAGTAGAATAAATTGCTTTCAACTCGAACTTTTGTCTAAACCACACATCAAGTTAATGGTTCCCTTTCGGTAGAAAGGAGGTGCGCGGTGCTAATACCTTCCCTGTACCTAACCGACCCCCGAACCTACATCTCTACGTTTTCAAAAGACCATCCTCCTTTTCAAGGAATTTTTTTCAATGTTTTGGTCTTAAAATAAAAATATTGGTGGCGGCTCCAAACTTCTTCCGCGTTGTCAAACGAAAAGTCCCAAACCGGATTTTTCGGGTGCAACAGCTGGCGACTCCGCTGGGGACCATTTTTTTAAAAAAGACGAGGGTCAAGCCTAGTTAACTTGATGTGTGGTTTAAAATTAATTGAGTTGAAAGCTTTGTTCTACTCCTTTTCTATTTGTTCACAATGCCGTGTTCATGCATTCCTCAATTCCCATATCCCCTATTCTCTGCTCCCTTTCTTAAGGTAAAAACATGCATTTCCTCCCATTCTATTATGATCCCTTCTTCTCCGCTCCCTTTCTTGAGGTAAGCAGTGCATATGACTGTTGCTGAAACCTAGGTTGGATTATTGGTATTGTGATATTGAACCCTAGGGTAGACGACATGTTATTGCCTGCTATTGTTTGGACTGTTCTGGGTTTTCCTTCGCAGGTGGGGATATATGTGGGTAGTTTTAGGCGGTATGTCCTCACTACACACACTCACACCTTATGCTTACTATGCTTTGAGAGGGGCCCAAAACCCAAGGTCTGACAAAACTTAGGAGAGTGGAAACGAGTAGTGACTGGCAATTGGACCGTTGTCCTTCCGACTCTCACGAAAGTTTCAGCCAGAGTATGCTCTTTCATGAGGCCTCACACCAGATGGAGTTCCATCGTTGTGGGTGCTATTGTGAGAAAGAATTAGCTCTGGTAACCTGGTGAGGAAGTGACTAGAAGCCACATGGGAGGAACATTTGAGTTGTCCAAGAACTTAGGTCCCCACCTTCGTAGGAAACAAGGGGCATACCAAATTGTGTGTTGTATTGTAATCTAGGCATGTTTTCAAAAAAAAGAGAAGGGAATTTTTCCAAAGAAATAAAAAAGGAAAGTAGAGAAAGAGCTGCCGTCGTAGCCTTTCTTTTGACGGCCCGTACGAGGCAGTATGTGGTCCACTTTATTTTCAAAAAAAAAGGAGAGAAAGAGTTGTCGTTGTAGCCTTTCTCTTACTAAGTCCATATGAAACCACGTATGGCCCGCATTTTTCAAAAAAAAAACAATTTGAACTAATGCCAATAAAGATTTTGCCCTAATCTGCCCATGCATAAAATATCATCATCATTTTGCATGCATTCTCGCATTGCATCCAACATAAGCTTTTACAGTTCATGCATGCATCCTTGCATTTCATCAAAGTTTGTTTGCCGAGAATCCCAAAGTGACAAAGAATCTTGTCATAGGCACGGTGTGGAATCAAAAGTGAAACAGCGTACACTCCGAGGTGTTTGTTTAAGTTTGAATGCATAGAATGTGCTTTGTTTCGCTTATTGATTCTAACATTGTTGTGTTTCAAAGAAAAAATAATCAAAATCCACCGTCAAATCTATGGCAAGACATAGTACACCGTGATTCCCGGCACCAAGACAAACAGGAAATCATACATATTGCATTGCACTTGCATTCAAACAAGTATTAGCGCATACCGTCTTTTATCAAAAAAAAATCAAAAAAATCAAGAAAAATCAAAAATTGTTATTTTCCACAAGTTTTTAGAAAACATACTACATGCATTTTTTTCCTTTGCATTACAGAAATAATCAAATAAACATCTCATGTTGCATGAATTTTTATGACCACCAGAAAGTTAAAAGCTTTATTTTGGAGGGAAGCCATGTATGCTAAAGTCAAAATCAAATTTTGTACTGTACTCTCCAAATGAAAAGCTTATAATTCCCCGACGCGATAAATCCACATTTCGCATTCTCATTTCATTCACATTTATTCATTTGCATTCTCATTTCATTCGCATTCTCATTCCATGCGTATTTATCCATTTTGCATTCTCATTCATTTGCATATTTACATCATGCATAAAAAATGAGCATAAATAATAATTCTAAAAAATTGTGATGAGAGGTGAGACGTTCTTGCGAAGTTTTTTTTTATTCATCTTTGGAAAAGTTTAGTCTTACTTAGTTGCAAACTCAAGGTGTTTCAAGGCACTCGGTTTTTCAAATCAGCAGTTTGTTCACATTTTTCAACCAAACATTGCATCTCACCCACCCCATGATGAATGACCGAAATGGTCCACAAAAATGTTTCTTTCACGTTTTAACTAATGTTAACTCTCTGCGAAGCATTCGTGTAGTAACTTCTGTGTGACATGTGTCTTTATTTTTGTTTGAGTCAGTTAGCGTCCCTACATTGTCATCATCCCTCTCCCCAAGTCTAATCCCACCCTGACCACCCATAAAGTACATATCCCCCAGATTAGTGCATAGTTGGCTTTTTGGTTGGTCCCCCTAATGAAATACGACTCTTGGTCCTCCATACTGGGGCAAATTTGTCGTCACTAGATATCTTGTTAACATTGTATTCCTTTGGTGCAAGTCTTTTTTAAAAGTAAAAAAAAATCAAAAAAGCTGGTTAGGTCGAAAACTCGTAAGAGCGGCCTAAGCAAAAATCATAGCATGAAAAGAAATAAAGAAAAAAAGAGCAAATATATGAAAGTAAATAAATTATTGTCCTTGGGTTAATTTTTGAGAAAACAAGCAATCATGATTTTGAAATGAAGTTTGGCCATCATTCCATATCCAAAAACACCTTAAACCAAAAATCCCAAAAATCTCAATCACCCTAGACAAGGATCAATCTCACATCAAAAATTGTGTATCACCTTTATCAGCTCACTTAGCTCAAAAGAAAGAGAAAGAAAAATCACACCAAAAAAAAAAGAAGAAAGTGGAAAAAGAGAGGATTGAAAAGGAAAAATCCTGAAAAAAGGAGCAAAAGTAGTAGAAATGATGAGCCGATACCATTAAACGCATGAGAGATCCTTGTCTGAAATAAACCCTCAAACACTTCCTTTGGCCTATCCTCCATAAACCCTTGACCACGTTACAATCCTGAAACAGGTTCATTTTACCGTGAGGCACATAAGAGGTTCTCATCTCAATAAAACCTCAAACACCTCATTGAGCCTAATAACTCATTCTTTCATAAACCATTAACCTAGCCAAATCATACCACTAAAAAAAACATCTGTTCCATCAATCATCAAATACTTCTTTGAGCCCAATTATCCCTCCCTTCATAAATCATTAACCATTAGCCACATCACAACTCCAAAAATCCATTCTGATCAATGACCGGTTGCTCCTGTTTTCTCAAAGTTTTAATCTTAGGACAAATAAGTTTATCTATTTACGACGTGTTTGCTCAAAAAGAAAAAAACAAACAAGCAGAAAAAAGAAAGCTGCTCAAAAGAAAAAAACAAACAAGCAAAAAAAAAATCTCTCAAAAAAAAAAGAAACTCAAAAGAAAAAAGAAATCAAAAAGGGCTTGCACCCCAAGATTCATTCAAGCTGCATCGACATAAACGCAAGGTCTAGTGATCACCAAGTGTAGCTTTCACCATAGCAAACTCAAGACTATCATAGTCTGAGAGTCATTCTAAAGACAACCAAAAGGATAACGCTAGGATCTTCACCTAGATCCTAAAGTGGGGCACTCTTTTCACCATTTGTTCCACATGAGCTCCGGGAATATGTCCAGCATCCATCCCACACCGCACCCAGTCTATACATCCATACCAGACCATCTCCAAAAAACCAATAACCCTAACTCCGCCACCTTTCCTAATCTCACTAAAGGCAACCATTCGAAATACCATTCCAAGTGGGGCAACCTTGTCACTCTTCACTCCACCTACAAATGGGGAAACTGACCCTACACCCATCTCATCCCCTTTGCCATACTCACATCCATAAAACCATACCGGGGCAATTTCTCAATTCATTATCCTACATGCTACTACTCTAGTCGGGGCAACCTTGCCCTTACCATGATTAGGGCAAAACCAAACTCCAGGGGTTGAGGAAAAGTATTTTTCCTTCCACCTTTCATTCCAAAGCCAATTCATCATCTTCTACACCCCCATCCTGTCACCACTAGACAAGGGCAAGTTATTACTCACCGTCATCAAATCTAAATTGGGGGCAGTCCTGCATTTTTTGGCTTGGAAAAACCTACCTTTCACGTCCTTGACAAAGGCCAATCAGTCATTCACCCCTTCATGTGCCACAAATGTCCCCACCCTAGGCCTTTAAAACCCCAAGTTAACTGACTCATTCATCTATACTTGCACTACCATACATCTTTACTAAAAATGCTTTATAGAGAGAACACAAGTTGATAATGTGATATTGAGAATCCGTGTAGTTAACTTTGTGGACCCAAACCTCGGTCATCATGGGTAATGGAAGATAAAATAAGCGAGTCTGCAAATACGGTCAAATAGTTTTGCACATCAGTGTCTGTGAATAACAACCTTGAGATTGCCATGTCTGAATTCAAACCTCTTTCCAAGGAATGATTATTCCAAAGCACTCACCTCTCTACCCCTCGCATCGAAAGTCTCATTTCTCATCTCAAAACAAAACACATTTGCATGCATTACTATTATACCATATCATAAATCATTGCACCATACATTGTATTTCAACAACAAGTCATGCATCTACCACAACTATTGCATTTAAGCATTACCTGTGCGCATTCATCCATTTATTCAAAAAAAAAAAAAGAAAACCAAAAAGGCAAAACTCATCCTCATTGCACCCGTTGCCCCCACCAAAGCATAAATCATTCCATCATACAGCCAGCAGTACATTTGCATTCGCATGTTATCTGCATTCGCACACACAGCTTATCAATTTCTGTTTCCGACCAACTTCAACATCCATCATTCACGGGCCTTTTGTAGTCCATTTACTTTCGCATTTCACACTCATCACATTGCATACCTGTAACACTTTTTTGCTTCGATAGACGTGCCAAGTGCCGGTCTCATCATTGCCAAAAGCTTTCTACATCACCAATCATATCATTTGCTACGCATTCATGTCTTTCCTTTATTCACCATAGCATTTGCATCAAAGTATCACACTCGCATCATGTTCACATTCGCATTGCATGCATCAAGAAAAGAAGCAAAATAAATAAGAAAAAAGCAAAAAGAAAAATCCGTCCATCATTCCATCAGGTTCAACACCCATGGTATACCCATTTCATTCATCATCCCACGTTCATCACATTACATGCATGACATTGTTGGCTTCGATAGATGTCCAAGTGCCGGTCTCATCGTTGCCCCCCAAAAAAAAGAGTTTTTTACATCACTAATCATATCTTTGTACCATGCATGGCATTCGCATCAAAGCATTACATTTGCATCACATTCACACTTTGCATTTCATACACTCATACCAAAGGAAAAAAAGAGAAAAGCCAAAAAACAAAAGGAGGAAAATTGCTCATTCCATTACATTCATCATTAATCAGCACAATGACATTCATATCTTATCTGCATTCACATACGTTGGTTGTCAACCTCCATGTTCCATCAATTTCAACTCACATCATCTGCCCCGCCTCATTCATCCCATCGGATGCCTACCATTTCACATACCTATATTGCACGCATACATCATTCATTGCATTTTTAGACATGCCAAATATAGATAGCCTTTCCCGTCTCAGGTAAATGCATTCATTAGGTATGTTCTAGGCAGATACGCCATGTACCAATCCCAATAGTTTGTTCCCTCAAAGTCAGTGCTCCAAGCGCTGGTCTCATATCACAATTCAGAGTCCCAGTACTCTTGCTGACCCCCAGTGGTCCTTCAGAGCCCAAGCGCTCCTTCAGACCATCAATGGTCCTTCAATCCAGATCGCATATCGCGTTATCGAGCAACCGACAGATCATCCGACCCCAGGTCCTTCAGACTAGCTGTGTCCGCCTAAAAAACACAGTGGACGTCCTTCGAGGTGGGCAAATCAAGTCAATGACCTGACCTTGCCACCCATGGCCGCTCGAAAAAGGCCACCCCCCAAGCAGACCGTTTTACTAGTACCGTTGCTAGTTTGCGCTCCAACAGACCCATTGGTCCATCAGGCTTAGGCATGCCCTTCAGACCTCGTCGGTCCTTCAGTTTAACTCCAATCAATGCGCCAAGCATCGACTGCGAATTAGACCATCAGAGCCCAGTGCTCCTTCAGATCCCCGGTGATCCTTTATTTACTCTTGTTCTATGTCAACCCAATTTTTCAAGAATTTCTATAAAAAAAAAAAGAGAGCTGATCAGGAAAAAACAGTCAGACCAAAAGAAGAACTTCAGGAATGTTCCACCACATTCATCACCACGCCAAAATCATAGCATTGCATGCACATGCATAACATGCCCTTACATAACATGCACCCATACTTCATGCACTATTCCTTGCATCAACTAACGTATGCAGCTACCTCAATCCAGTGCAGCAGCATTGGTCATTTCAATCAATCAATCAACAGGATTCGTGAATCCCTTCAGGACCCAAGTGTCCCTTCAAAAGCAGACTTCACCTCGTATTCGAGCTGCGGGTAAGTCCTTCAGACCCCGAGTGGTCCTTCAGACTAGTTGTGTCAGCCTAAGACACAGTGGACGTCCTTCATGGTCAACATATCAGTTCCGGATCTGATCATGACCCATCATGGCCGCTCGAATATAAAGGCCCCCTCAAACCGTTTTACTAGTACCGTAGCTAGTAGCGCTCCTTCAGACCGCGATGGTCCTTCAATTAAGGCCTAGGCAGCCTTCCAGACCCCGAGTGGTCCTTCAGAGCCTTAGTTCTCCTTCAGACCCTGAGTGGTCCTTCAGAGCCTTAGTGCTCCTTCAGACCCTGAGTGGTCCTTCATTTTTTTCTTCCTCGGTTAATGCGCCAAATGTTAACCATCCCCTGTTCATTCTCAAATCCTCTATTTCCCCTCTAAACGGACAAAATTGACGTCTATTTTATCTTTATTTCTATTTCTACTATGAAAATTTGAATACACTTCACATTTTCTAGTAAAATATAAATAAAGAGGGGCAGCTGTCATACCCCAATTTTGTCCGCCCAAGTCAAAAATATTTTTCTCAATTTTTAGGAATTTCAGAAAATAATATAGTGCATATTTTTGCATTTTCGGGCATTTAAATAAAAGCAAATTAATTATTTTTGGACCAAGACCAGGTCAAGGACATGGTATACACGTTACTCTACCAAGGATTATTTTCGTATAATTTTTGGAAAGAAAGTCCCAGTCCAAAATAATTAAAAATGCATTTTCTCCATTTTTATGCATAGAAAAATGAAAAAAATACCATTAAATATCCCTCAATTATTAAATTACAATTTTTATTGTCATGAATGATTAGAAGGATATTTTATGGTGCCCAAAAAATGTGACACATTTTCAATAGGTGCACTATCACTTCTATGCCCAAAATTCAAAAACTCAAAAAAAAGGAAGTGTCATCAATAAGACAAAAGACCAAAAACAAGTTTTTTTTCCTCTCTCTCTCTCTCTCTCCCCCCCCCCCCCACAATTTCGAAATCCCCTCTCTCTCTCTCCCTCTCACAAAATTCTTCCACACTCTTCTATTGTACTATTATTCCTTATCTTGAAGGAATATGCCTTGTACCATCCTTAAACCTTCTCCTTTGGTGCATATCACCAATTCTCACTCAGTCTCATGAAGATTCATGCCCTCTTTGGTAAATAACCTCACCCTCTCACACTCACCTCTTCATTAGGAAATGCAAATTTACTAGAAATAGAACAATCCATCTCAATAATACCCCTAACCCTACCACACATGAGAATTCCATTCCCAAAATAAATAAAAGCTCATTTTTTTTTCTTTTATTTTTTCTCCATGCGACACCTTTCCCTCTCCCATACTCTCACCTTTTGTGTTTTCTCAATACCCTCAATCCAAGTGACCTTTAATCCTAACCCTCCATTTAATTTTAAAACTCAATCCTAGAGCACTTAGTAAGGCCAATGACCCAATTGCCCCTAAACCTAAAATAACTCTATAAATACTCCCTCATTCCCACACCTAAGGATCCTTTGGCCTCTCATTCTCCTACACTAAAACCCTAGCACACCAAAAACACCTCCTCTCCCTCTCCTTCCTCACACCAAAACCGTAGCCTCTTCCCCTCTCTTCCATATATTTTCTTCAATTTTTCACCATCAAATCTTCCATTTCTTGTTAGATCATCATCATTCCTTCCATTCTCTTCAAGGTTGCATCATCAAAATGCTAAGAGCTAGCAATCTTTGTGTTCATATCATCTCCTTCTTCATTTCTTTGTGATTTTGAGGTAAGCTTTGAAACTTTGCATCTCATATTTAGTTCTTCTTGCATAATCTCTCTTCTACTCCCAACTCCTTCTTTATTGCTTGTTGTTGTTGCTTTGAGGATCCATTTCAAACATTTTGACAAGGACTTAGGGAGCCTTGGGTGTTTGAGATGGGTCCTTGGCCTTGAAGGGGTTGTTCTTGTGCTTGAATGATTTCCCTTGCATCTCTAAACATTTTGCATTAAATTTCATGAAATAAGAGTTGTTTTATGGCATTGTTCATTTCGCATGCTTGTAGAAAACTTAGGGTTCATGTGAGTTTTATGCCATCCTTTGCTTAATCGTGTGGATCCTTTTCAAAAATGGATCTATGTTGCTTTATGTTAACTTTTGTGTTTTTTTTTTAAATAAAAGTGTGGATCTATGTTCCCTTTGGGTTCGCATGCTTATGTTTAAAAACATTTTCAAATTGATTTTGTTGTTGTTCTTTGCTTGATGATGTTTAATCTTGTTGTTAGTATTTTATTTTAGTGCTAGATATTATTTTTTGTTGTTGGTTGATGATCTAGCAATATGATTCCCACTAGTGCCTAGTGCACCTTGACCTAAGTGGTGAATATTGCTAGAAATGACTCAATTTAGTTTGTGTGTCCACTTATTCTTGTGTCTTAGTTTGCTTATTGTAAATTGTTGATGATAGGCAAGTTGATTCTCACTAGTGCCTAGTGCACTTTTCTCAAAGTGAGAGGATTGCTCTATGTGATTCAACTTGGTTTTAATGTTTATTTACTTTTTACCATTTTACTTTACCACTTCATTAACATTTTACCAAAAACATAAAGACATTTTACCACTTTGGTTTTTACTCATTCATTAATTATTTACCAAAACAAAAAACATAAAAAACATTTTTGCTTTTATTTACCTTTTACTCAAACATTTTTACCACATTCTTACTCTAACTTTTTACTACTTCTTACTAAAACATTTTCAAGCTTTGTACTTCATTTATGTGCATCATCCATGTGACATACTCTCATGCTTGCACCCTAACACTTGCATACTCCCATATTCTCACATGTTCATGCATTCTTGCATGCTTATGCATCTTGCATTCTTTTATCCTTTTACATGTTTATGCATCCTTATATGCTATACATGCATTCATTCTTAAATGCCCATGCATTCATTAGTATCATGTCTTGCATTCAAAAATCAAGTGTTCATGTATTCATTCCTTGTATGCTCATGCATAGTTGCTTAATCGTGCATTCATATCCACATGCTTACTCATTTAAACTAAGAATATCCTATGCTTATGATCAATTGCATTCTTTTGTTCATGATGCCATTTAAATGTCTTGACTTAATTGTGTGCCATCCTTTCTACATGTATGACCTCCTAATGAAGACGTAAGCCTACTTGCTTGTTGTAGCATAGAGTCATTAGGGTAAATACACTCCTTTGAGATTGTTGCCCGTCCCGTAGCAATTCTCACCCACACAACACAATTGCTTTGAGAACTTTGTTTTGCATCTTTGATAATTGAATCCCTTGATTGTATTGGCATGCTTAATCTTGGTTGATGAATAATATGTTCATGATTGCTTGATTGTTGAAGTATGAGTCTTGTTCATTCATTTGCATTTGGTTATGGATTTAGAATTGATTTGGAGTGTTCTACTTTTTTTTTTCTAAAACCTCTTTCCTAAATTCATTAATAAAAGAAAACCCTTTTATTTTCAAAACAAGAATAAAATAAATTGTCATTGACGACCAATCGCGCCGTTGCCGTTTAGGTTGTTAATGATGATTTTGTTTTCTAAAGAGTTAGTAGTGAGGCCATTCTAACCGTTGTTGTTCGGTCTTCACAAAAAGCTCAATCCTATTTTCGAAAACTTATTCCTCAAAAGTAAAACCAATTGTTACTGATGACCAATCGCGTCGTTGCCGTTTAGGTCATTAATGATGATTTCATTTTCAAAAGAGTTAGTAGTGAGGCCATTCTAACCGTTGTTGTTCGGTCTTCACAAACGCTCACCCAATTGCGAAAAACCCCTTAAGCCGTTTTCAAAACCAAAAACCGAGAACTACGTAGCTTTGAATTCTCCATCGCACCGGGAGATACGTAGGAGCGGGGTCCTGTCCCGTCAAGCACACTCTTAAAAAATCTTTGTTTTGTCCTGATTTTCAAAGATAACCAAAAATATTCTTCTTCCCTCATGTTTTCAATAAAACAAACCTTAAAGAAAAGAAAGAAAAAGAAGTAGAATAAATTGCTTTCAACTCGAACTTTTGTCTAAACCACACATCAAGTTAATGGTTCCCTTTCGGTAGAAAGGAGGTGCGGGGTGCTAATACCTTCCCCGTACCTAACCGACCCCCGAACCTACATCTCTACGTTTTCAAAAGACCATCCGCCTTTTCAAGGACTTTTTTTCAATGTTTTGGTCTTAAAATAAAAATATTGGTGGCGGCTCCAAACTTCTTCCGCGTTGTCAAACGAAAAGTCCCAAACCGGATTTTTTGGGCGCAACAGTCATTACAACCCCAAACTTAGATTTTTGCTTGTCCTCAAGCAATCACCCAATTCAGGCTGTGGCAATTTGATATTCAGCTTTCACATATTTCACATACCAATAGATCCTTCAGCACATCAGAAAATATCATCCAACATAATATAGTGACAAGACAATTGAATTGGAAAACACAAGATCATATAGAGGCAAGCAATCTCAAGTCCTCTCTTTTTCACACATCTCACTAATATTTCTCTCTTTGAGGTGTTTAGGGTATTCGCTCAATTCACAATACCTGCATCATCGTTTCATAGGATTGAACAAGTTCTATACAAATCTATACACATGAAATGCACACACACTATTTGACGACTTAAAGGTTGTAACGGGGCTTAGGTAAGGGTGGATAGTATTTGGATAAGTAGGTTACACACTTGGAGTTAGGCCTACTTTTCTTTTTGTCAACTTCAACAATCTCACTTACTTACCCATTTCCCCAAAGCATTCTACAAGAGAAGGAATTCCATATATATAATTTTTTTTTGTATATGTATATATATATATATATTTCTCTTTTTTTTTCTTCTTTTTCTTTATATGTTACTTTCTCTTGTATACCACCCCAAACTTAGAATGTTGCTATCCCATGAGCAACCCCAAACTTAGAATTTTTCCCCACTCGCATACTTATGTCTACCGAACTCCAAGTTAAGAAACAACTAGGCATTTGATTTATGGAAAATAAAAGAAAAAAAAACAATTAGGCTCAGAAGGGCTAATCAAAGGATAAATACTTATTAGGTGGTTTGAAAGGCTCTGGGTTGCCAAAAAGAATTGCCTCAGTGTGTATGTAAATCACATGCAAGATAGTTAAGCACAAGTTCAAGTTCTGCAGAATAATGCAAGCAAGGAATACACACAATGAATGATATAGGTGTTTGGGCTCAAACCTCGCGGCTGGGAAGGTAAGAGATGGAACTTTCGAAAACCTGCCCACAGATGATCTAGATCTTTCTCAACTTTTGTCTCGACCACTGACACCGCCTGATGATAAAATTTGATTTGAAAGTAATCACATGGTAGCTGCAAAACATGTTAGAGCTAAACAACCACCAACAGAAAATGAGTTCAAAGTTGTGGTGCATCATAATCAATGTAAAAGTCATAACAGCAGTACAACCAAAATTCAAAAACAACTACCTCCACCATGGGTTGCCTCCCGTGAAGCGCTTGTTTATCGTCCTAAGCTTGACGTCTGCAATTCCACTATCAAGGTGGAATATATGACACAAAGAACACATCATCCTTCTTCTTTCGTTTCTGGGGCAAGAATATCATGAACTTGAAGTATAATTGCAGATGCTTCCATACCCTCTCAAGGTGAAGGATGACGAACAAGGCATAGAAGGAATCTAAATATCGATCAAGCTCTTCACTTCTTGCCTTGCTGCTCGAAAGATTAGTAGGGGAAATGATTTGTTGGGTTATTTCTTGTTGGATTTTCACACCTTCCCAACATTGGGAATTTTGAGCTTCCCTCCAAACTATGTGATCCTCCCGTTCAATATTTTTTTGGCTAGACTTCACAACTCCCTCACTTTTTTCACTTAACTCGTTTTCGACTCCTCCATTTTTCTTTTTCAACTTCTCCCTCAACACCACAGTTTCACTACTCTCCTTTCCGGACTTGGGTTTGGTCACTTCAACGGGATTCAGCTCTCTACCACTTCTCAATGAAATAGCATTACAACTTTCATACTTGAAGTTATGATTAGTACTAGCATGAGCGCCACTGTTAGATGTTTCTGCAAGCTTTCTTGATAACTCCCTAATTTGAGCCTCCAAGTTCTTCATCGAGGTTTCATGGTTTTTCTCCATAATTTTCATTGCTTGCTCTTGAGAGTGAAAAGTGGTCTGAGTCATTTGCAGGCATTGTTTCAGAGCATCTTCCAAATGAGTTCCATGGTCATGAAGTTGCATTACTTGAGCAGTTGTTGGAGTTTGAGATCTAACTTCCAAAGCAGCAGCCACTTGTTTGGTGAGAGATTCCATTTGGAGAGACATTAGCTTTTGTTGAGCCAATATTGCACTATTAGAGTCCAACTCCAACATACCCTTCTTAGCTACAGCTCCACGGTCATTTTGCAATCTGTACTCATATGAAGTCATATCCTCTACCAGCTGTTTAGCTTCCTCCCAAGTTTTAGTACCTAAGGAACCTCCTGCTGAGGCATCTAACATCATCCTGGTTTGAGGTAGCAATCCATGACAGAAGGTTTGCAACTGCAGGAAATCATCAACACCATGCCCTGGACATTTTTTCAATAACAGCTTAAATCTTTCCCAGGAATCATATAGGGACTCTGAATCCCATTGTGCAAAGTTGTAGATTTCTGCTCTCTTTTTGATAAACTTGGAGATTGGGAAGAACCTATCAAGGAACTTGTTTTCAAGGTCACTCCAAGCATTGACAGTTCCTGGTGGGAGAGTATTCAACCAATCTTTTTCCCGGCCTGTTAGAGTGAATGGAAACAGGCACACTCTCTTGGAATTTTCATCAACCCCCTCAGGATATGTGGTTCCACAAATCTCATGGAACTGGGATAAGTGTTGGTTGGGGTCTTCAGCATCTGGCCCTGAAAACTGCTCTGATTTCAGTGCGGTGAGAATGGATGACTTGATGTCAAAGGTGGAAGCCCACACTGGTCGGAAGGTGTAAGCCTGAATGCCCTGATTTCTCCTCCCAAAGTCACTAAGAGTCCGCCTGGGAGGTGGATCTTCATCCATCACTTCCTCTTGCTAATTTGGCTTTCTTCCGGTTTGCTTTTTCTCTTTTTTTTTCAATCTCGGGGTCAAACAGCAATTCTTTCGAACTTTGCCCCCGCCCGAACAACTCACTAAAACACTAAACAAACCATCAACAAGTCCAACACAATAACTAAGTATCTAAATGGAAAACTAAAACTAAAATAAAATAAACTAAAATAAATAATAATAATAACAAAACTGAAAATTAAAACAACTAAGAATTAACTCATTTGCCTTGTCAATAATGAAATCAACAATTCCCGGCAACGGCGCCAAAAACTTGTTAGAATTTCGGCAAGTGTACCGAAACGTTGCAAGTAATAGTAAAAATGGTAAGAACCGGTCGTATCCACAGGGATTGGATTCAATATCAATAGGCAAGTCAATTAATTCTTAGAAGCGACAATTGAAATAAAAGTGAATTTAGATTAATTTGTAAAGTGCGCGAAATAGAACGTTTCGAAAATCAAGCAAGATAAAAGCGATTAGGGATTGACTCCCCTCCCCTATGCTATCACATGACCTTCAATCAATCTCAAGTAATTATCCAATTTACCAGATTCAATTCACTAATTTAGGTTAAGGACAATCCCTTGCCTCAAAACCCCTTTTCCCTAATTGTGAAACCCTAATTCCTTAAGTGATTCAACAATAGGCAAAGCATTACACATGAGAAAATAAAGAATTCACAAACCCAATCCCATATTCCTATGATCATCAAGTCTGTGACCTAAAACCCCAAATCAAGCATACAAACCCATATTCCTATGGTGATCATAAACCCTAAATCAATACAACTATCATATGTAATTGTAAAGCATTAATAATAGAGGCATTGGCAATTGATAAATTAAACAAAAACTAAATTGATCATAACAAAGCATTCATAGGATAGTTTTGGGGAGAGTCATCTCTCCCTAATCTAAAGAAATTAGTTACACAACATCTTAGGAGTAGAAATCAAGAGTAGAAGAAGATTACACAAGGAGGAATCCATTAGAACCTTCAAACCCTAAAATCGCATCCCAGACGAAGTGCCGGATGTACTGCTTTTCTCTCCTTTTTTCCTCGCCGTTTTCCTTCCAGCGCTGCTCCTGTGCGTCCTTTCTTTTCAATTCCCTCCAATCTTAATCCTTGAATTCTCCATGCCTTTTTTAATTCCAGCCCACATGCATTCTCTTGGGCCCATCAATAAATTTGTCATTTTTCCTTTAATTGGACTTGCCAATTACACCTCCACTCCTACTACATAAAACTAAAAGTATGCCAAATCCCTTAACGATTAGCTGAATCACACATAAAATAACCGACATTTTGGCTATAACTGAACAAAAAATACATATGATAATGAGTCATCAGAGCACCCCATGGAGAAGCGCTCGGTCGAATGAACCTCTTTGAGATCAACTCTTCAAGTTGAGACTTCAATTCCTTTAATTCTAAAGAAGACATTCTATAAGGAGCAATAGATATTGATCATGTGCCAGGAACCAACTCTATAGAAAACTCTACCTCTCGGTCAGGAGGTACAGAAGAGACTTCATTCGGAAAAACATCCAGAAGTTCATTCACCACTTGTACAGATGACAAATCTAAACTCGTTTTAGTGGATGCAGACAACATAATAATGTAAGCTTCCGCACCTTGGAATAGTAATTGGCTTGCTGAGGTGAAAGAGATAGTTGCTTCAGAATTGGCCTTTGTCAATTCCACAGATTCGGAGGCGAAGCTAATTGTTCGATCGGCACAGTTGATTGTTACATGATTTGCAGCCATCCAGTCCATACCCAGAACAATGTCCATACTTCTCATAGGCAAGCAAATAAATTTCACAACAAAATTTCTGTCCCCTATGACAAGTAGACAATTTTCACACAATGATTGGGTCTGGACCCAACCCTTGGCAGCAGTTAAAATAGTTATCGGCTCGGATAGCTCAGATAATGCTAGTCCCAACCGATCTACACATGCATGTGTTATAAAACAATGGGTTGCACCGGAATCATATAATATATTGACTGAGTTATTGAAAAGAGATCTCGTACCCCTCAGTAAGTTGTCATTATGTGTGATGGTCCTAGCATCAAGAGTGTTAATTCGCCCCTGACTAAGAGCATTTGGTGCTCTTTGAAAGTTCTTCTTTGCTGGGCACTCATTTGCATAGTGGCCCTCCTCATTCCAATGATAGCACCGAGTAGATCTTTGTTGACAATCCCCACCATGATACCTTCCACACTTCGTACAATTTTTGCTCTTTGATGAACCGAACGATTGAATCTGCTTCCCTTTATAATTGTATCCCTTTCCCTAGTCATGCCTGGGACCCATCTGAGAGCTAGATGGCCTAGTGTTCCTCTTATTCTGATGAAACGTCTTTCTGCTTGCATACAATCTTGTCAAATCACTATCGGCAATATAGGCTTGTTGTACCATGGCTGTGTAGTTGCTCCTCGGAAAAGAACTTAGGCTTTGTGCAATATCCTCTCTCAACCCATACTTGTACCTATCAGTTTTCCATCGTCTGTTGGGAGCATGTCCAGCTAAACCGAAGAATTGATACAACTCTTCAAATTTAGCCGTGTATTGGCCCACGGTCAAACCTCCTTGTGTGAGAGCCAAAAACTCATTCTCTTTATCAAACCTCATAGCAGTGGGAAAGAATTGTTCCAGAAAGGTTCACCTGAAGTTCTCCCAAGTCTGGGGAGTTTCCATGGTCTCCATCATGGCTCTAGCATTAGTCCACCATTTATTGGCCTCTCCCTTCAGCATATGGGATGCCAATCTCAGCTTATCTTCATCTGTCACTTGCATTGTGAGAAAAATCTTTTCACTGTCATCCAGCCAATGTTTTGCTTTCATGACATCAGGCCCACCTCTGAACTCGGAGGGTTTCATCTTCAAGAATTCTGTGAAAACCCTTCTTGGGTTCACTCGTGGCTCATGAGCTTGTTGCTGCTGAGCATTTTGCTGCTGTGTCAGTTGTTGCTGATGCATAAGCATCATATCCTGCATCATTTTCTGTTGGTTCTCAATCACATTTTCCATCCATTCAAAATGTGGATCAGTAGGAGGAGGAACTCCTCTACCTCTTCTGGCCATGATTCTGCGAAATATGCACAAAGTATTAAGTTGATCAAGCTCAATGTCTAATAGCATACTAAGAAGAATCATAACTAAAGGAAGTAAAAGACTCTATCGTCTAAGTCCGACTAGGTCAAACTGCTCTGATACCAACTGTAACACCCCGGTATTTTCATTTAGTAAAAATACCCAAGTGTACCATCCCTAGAACATCAGAGATATATTTCCTGCTTAGACACTGAATATCACTATAAATTTTCGCTGAATATAAACCAAACAGTCTTATTCACAAACAAGACGATACGGTTCTCAGACCAAAAACCATCAACAACTATAGTATTCAGTATCATACAAGAAAGCGGAAGAAAGATATAACACTAAAGACATAGTGTTGCAGTACATAGACAACAAAGGGAAACATAAACTTAAGCATAAAGCTAAGTCATCAGCAACCATCCGAGCTCAACCTACTCGTGCCTCTGTGGTCCTCTCTTTCCCTGTTTCTCTATAAAACAACAACATATAAACAATGAGATACAATCTCAGTGAGTTCTACCGAGACCCCTACTAACACTCTCGGTTTAATTATGAAACCTTTTTGACTCAACACGGCACCGACTGCGCGAATGCTAACTTTCGATGAACCGCGTTATTTTACACATAGCATTCCACCGACTGCGCGAACGTTAACTCCCGGGGAACCTGCTATAACTCAGTACGACACCGACTGCGCGAACGCTTTCAAACCCGGTGAACCGCACAACAAACAATTTAACATAACACCGACTGCGCGAACGCTTCCAAACCCGGTGAACCCCCTTTCCAATAGTACATTTCCCTGTTGGCACGGAGCCTACGGTAGGGGATCATGACTGCCCCGCCTAGTATGTTAGTCCTATGCGTCGTCACCCAAACTCGATATAATATATATATATATATATATATATATATATATATCCACTATCATATGAACTCATAGTTCATTTACATTAGACCTTTATTTGAACATTTAGTTCGCATCATAAACAAAATCTACGTTTGCTCTCTCATACTAACTCGCCGCTTTTCAAAACAATTTATGACTTCAAAAACAGTTAATTTTACCTTTTAAATGGTATATTCAGTTAGGCCTTTGAATAAGCTTTCAAACGCATCTTAGAACACCTCAATCGGGTTCCCGGATCAAAAGTTATCGCTAAAACAAAATCAGCATACAGTTGCTGAAAAACTGCAAAGCGTCGCGACGCGAAAAGAGTCAGAGACATTTTTGTTGCAAAAACAAGCCTGGTCGGGACACGATGGGGACGGGTCGCGACGCGGTCGTCTGCTGAAAGATGCAGATCTTGCGGTTTCTCGCGAAATCCGCTATTCCGCTCAATTCTGATTCTTGTTCCGATTAAAAACAGTTCAAACAACCATAAAAACAGACCCAATCAACATCGCACAATCAATCAAATCAATCAAAAACTCAATGTAAACGAATTTTACCAAAATACGATATATTTCGAAATAACGGTTTTCGACTCAAAAACCCTCGAAACCAATCAACGTAAAAATCATTGTAACACGAAATCATCCTAAGCGTGAGTAAAACTCACCCTTGACGCGTGAGTCGATACCGAGCCGAAATCACCGAGAGTCCAAAAATCCCCAAACGGAAGCCTATGATCACCAATCCGCTTCCAACTTCGATTCGAGCGCCAAATCGCATTCAATCTTCCTTGGCTTCGTTCCTAATCAAGTTTCAATCATCAATTTCATCCCATTACTCATGATTTCAACCAATCACCCTCTAAAACCCTAAATTTTCGTATTCCACAAAAAAGGGGAAAATGGGGTGATGAGCTTACCTAGTTCTTGGGTTTTGAAGATGGAGGGGAGATGATGATGATGATGATGATGATGATGATGATGATGATGATGATGATGATGATGATGATGATGATGATGATGATGATGATGATGATGATGATGATGATGATGATGATGATGATGATGATGATGATGATGATGATGATGATGATGATGATGATGATGATGATGATGATGATGATGATGATGATGATGATGATGATGATGATGATGATGATGATGATGATGATGATGATGATGATGATGATGATGATGATGATGATGATGATGATGATGATGATGATGATGATGATGATGATGATGATGATGATGATGATATGATGATGATGATGATGATGATGATGATGATGATGATGATGATGATGATGATGATGATGATGATGATGATGATGATGATGATGATGATGATGATGATGATGATGATGATGATGATGATGATGATGATGAAGTTTGGGGCTTTGGGGGTGAGTGATGCTTCCTCTTTCTCTTCTTCTTCCTTTCTTCTTTCTTCTCTTCTCTTCTTCTTCCTTTCTTCTTTCTTCTCTGTTTCTCGCTTCCTTCTTTCTTTCTTTCTCTTTTATTTCTCTAATTCCTTTCCTTCTTTTTCTTTTAACCGGTGATATGGTCAAATGACCATATTGCCCTTAATCTCTTATTTCTTCCCCAAAACACCCTTTATTCACCTTTATCGGTTTAGCGTTCCTGAGACAACCAAGTAATTAACTTTAGCACTCGATAAGTACACAAATCAAGTACTAAAATAATTCATCAAGCATATAAGAACAGTAGAAAATCATGCATTCATAAGCAAAAGAAAATCATGCATTGCGTACAGACAAGCACTAGTGCAAAATCAGGAAAAGAATTGGACATTTAAAGTCAGGCGCTCAGATGCCTGACTTTATATGTTGAGGCGGTGGCAAACTTGTAATTAAGAGGCAAAACTCGCGAATTTTAAAGTCAGGCGAATACACGCCTGACTTCTAAAGTGAAGAAACAGGGAAAAAATAAGACTTTAGAAGTCAGGCGTGTATTCGCCTGACTACATAAGTGACACGGTGGCAAACTTGTAATTAGGGGTGAATTTTTTTTCTTTCTATTCTAATACTTTAGAAGTCAGGCGTCTATTCTCGCCTGACCTCTAAAGTCCAAAAATAGAAAAAAATATTCAATCACTTACGAATTACGAATCTCACTCTCAGTCACTTTCCCCTTCACTCTCAGTATCTCACTCTCAGTCACTCTCCCCACCACACGAACCACGAACCCTAGCTTCCTTCCTTTTCCGTTTCTCTCTGAGCTCTCTCCTCTTCGCTGGTCGAAGCTTCTCCCTGGATTGCTTCTTCTTCTACCACGAACGACGAACGACGAACCACGAACGACGAACGACGAACCACGAACCACGAACCGTAGATTCTTCTTCTGGAACGATTCCTTTTCCGTTTCTCTCTTCGCTGGTCCAAGCTTCTCCCTGGATCGCTTCTTCTTCTCACTGGTCCAAGCACGATTTGAACCCTAACCCAGGTACGATTTGAAATGTCTCACTACTTCTCACTGCGTTTTCGTTTTCCTTCATCATTCCCAGATTTAGGGTTTTAAAACATAATTTGGGTTCTATCGTTTTTTCTTACTTTTCTCTTCTTCTCCTATTTCTTACTTTTCTTCTCTGTATTAGGGTTTTTGTTTTAATCCTTTTTTCTTACTTTTCTCTTCTTCTCGTATTATCGTTTTTGAGACTTCTAAAACCTTAAATTTTTGTTTGTGATATTCTGGGATTTTGTGGTTCTGGTGCTAATTTTTGATTTCTACCATTCTCAATTTTCTGGTTGGCTTTCTTTAAGTTTTCTCTTTTGTTCTGGAAAACCTAATTTTTATGAGTGATTTGCCCTATGCATTCCTCACCTAATGTTCTGATCGCAGTTTTTTGTTTTTGTTTTTTTAAACACAATAATCTAAACCGAAAAGCTAAACTAATGACAACCAAAAATTAGCCTAACTCATTCCCAGCAACTTGATCACACATAGACCTAGAGGTACGTGTAAATAAATAAGAACAAATAGTTGATACCACTCCAGCCTCTGAGGTGCCTCTTTCGCTTATGTTTCGCTGCTACTGTTATTGTTGTCTTGCTGCTGACTGCTGCTGTTTCTGAATCATTTGATGCTTTGTTGCTGTCCCTCCTTTTTTAGAGTTTCGGTGATTAGGGTTTCAAAAGAGAAGAAGAGAAAACCTAATTTTCTCTTCTTCTCTGTATTAGGGATTAGACAAAAAAGGATTAGAGAAAACCTAATTGCCTTTTGCTATTCTGGTTTTTGCTAATTACTACGATTTTGGTATTTGATTTGGCTATTAACAAAATTATTTGTTTTTAGAAGTCTCAAAAACGATAACATTTAACGTTTTTGCTAATTACATACATATTGCAAATCATCTTAAGGTAGTATCTGTTTGTTTTTGCCATGCCTTTGTGGTAAGTTCACTCGTAGTGAACCAAACTAACAGTTCGCGTGAACTGAACTGCTTCTTTGGTTCGGTTCAATAGGTTCTAGTTCCAAACAGAACAGGTTAAAAAAAACAAACCAGTCTGAACTGTGAACTGTTATTCAGATGGTCTGCTTCGACCTGAATTGAACCAACTGTTCACAAATAATCTGAACTGAACACTGAACAGTATAATATGATTCATTATCAAAATTTCAGTATTTTTTACACTTACAAATTGGAACTAAACTGAATCTAAATCAAGACCATGAACTGCCTGAACTGCCAAGCTGCAAAGCCTAAAATTGACATCATGCACAAAAATGACACATAATAGGAATTTGTCCAATTCTAGGGAGTACTTAATAACAGCTTGGACTTCAATCTTACTAAGATTATAGGATATAATATTCCTCCATTCTTTTGATTTTCCTGTTTGACATAAGCCAAGTAGTGGAGCACAGGAGCAGTAAAACATACAGAATCCATATGAAACCCCCTACCCAGCATCTTAGTTTGCAACAATTGGGCAGTAACTTCTTTTCTTGAACATCAATTTTCACTGCAATTACAAAGAGATATGACAACCCCACCCCCAGATTCCAAAAACCTTTATTCTCCATGTAAAAAGATTAAAATCACAACGTTTTTGCTAATTACATACATATTGCAAATCATCTTAAGGTAGTATCTGTTTGTTTTTGCCATGTTAGAACTTTTGCACTTGATTGATTGTTTGAGTCATCTCCATGTCAAAACATAGAGCCACAGTCCTTTAAGTTATCATTCTGCACACAATCTTTCAGACGACTGACAACCTTTGAACCTTTTTTCTGCATTTCTTTTGCTCACAGTAGAAAATATGCTCCTATTATTTTTTATTTTTTTAGGATTAGCTTTGTACCTGTGTTAGGGTCTAGGAGGCTTAATATTTAAATTTCTTGTTTAGGTTAAGCACTACAATATAATAAGTATGAAAACAATTTGATCATTTTCTGCATCAAAAAAGCTATCATAAAAGTTGCAATAGGCCAGACTTCCAATGTAAGTATATTATTAATCTAATTGTCATAGCCTCAGTTCAAACATGAAAAGTATATAGATCTAGTAATAAATTAGAGGTAAACGTAGTATGATGGTATAACATCCCATATATCATCACTTTAGTTCATATAAAATCTATAGCTGCATTACTCCATCCTCTCTCTCATATTGGCGATCCAGTGAGAAAACGCTTATAAAAATCCAATGCCTCTCGGGGTTTATATTCTGGAACAGTATGCCCAGCTCCCTGTACCAATACAATCAAATATTATCAAGACCAAACCAACTTACTTAAGATGATTTGCAATATGTATGTCATAATGAATCAAAAATACCTTATTTATTTTGGGTTATCTGTTTGTTTTTGCTAATTACACAAGTCATTTTCATTCCCATAACATTTAACGATACCCCTGCAAATTTACTTTGGTTCACACATAAAAACAAACAGATACTAGCTATTATAATATATATCTGGCATGTGGCAAACAAAGACAAAAGACCACAAATTGCAAGTACCCTTCTTACTCCTAACTTGTTTGGATGCCCTATAAGCTTCTTTGGATTACCTGCCTATGAAATAACTTCTAATTTGTCTTCTTTTATCAGTTCTTAGTATTGTGTTCATAAATGGTTTTTATAGGGGAATCTCAGTCATATAGAACTTTGATCCTTATTATAGGGATGCCACAGTTTTTGTTCTTTTCTAATCCTATTCCTTTTTTAACACTCTTTCCATCTGTTTTTTTCGATAATTACATGGACCTAGGAAGCATGTCTGTCAGATTCATTTGAAAATTTGATACCTTCAATTGATCTGAAACTATATATTACACATTTCTTCTGTTATATAGTGTTTTTTTGGCATTGATAATCGTCATTCTGTCTTATTTGCAGTTTCTATATTTAATAAGATAAAATAGAAGTTTCATTAGCACAAGAAGCCAAAATGAACACATTGCAAAATGAATAGAAGAAACCAGAATTAAATTTCACGCAAATAGAAGTATAAATCTGAAACAATCAAAAGCATAGGCATAAAGACAAGGGAAATTTTGTTCAACAAACAATTTAGAGAAAGAGGGATGAAACTTTTACTTAAATCGTAACCTACCATCTGATTTCTACCCAGAAAATTGGAAAGTAGTTGGAAAATGTGTTCATACTTGATAGTGTCTTGTAATTTAGATAGTTCAAAATGTGAAGTGACATACACATGCAGCCTAACACAGTTTACACTAACTGACTTAAAGTCAGTTTTCCCTAACACAGTTTACCCTAACTGTTAATCAGTATTTAACACAGTTTACCCTATCTGACTTGAAGTCAATTTTCCCTAACACAGTTTACCCTAACACAGTTTACACTAACTGACTTAAAGTCAGTTTTCCCTAACAGTTTACCCTAACTGTTAATCAGTATTTAACACTTTTAATGAATGGAACTACACCAGTTGTACAGCTAATGTATAGGAAACTATTGTACAGTTTACCCTAACTGTTATTTTTTATTTTTCGAGTGTAGCTACATGGATCGTAGTTGGATGCAAACTAGCAAGTTGAGTGACGAGTATGCGAAAGGGGTGGAAGAATTTCTAGAGTTTGCTCAAACAAAGCTTGAAGGTTGTAGCTACAAAATATGACCTTTGAATCCTGGACAGTTAGGTAATTAAGATGGCCAAACTCTTATTTTGTGTCAATCCTGAATCTCTCAAACTATGACCAGTGTAATTTATCAAACTATGACATTTGAATCTCTCAAAGTTTGTTATTTAATTCTATCTGAAATTTCTGATTGTGTACAGGGGGTTAAGGCTAGTGATATCTGAAATTTCTGATTGTTATTTAATTCTATCTGAAATTTCTGATTGTTATTTTTAGAAAGGAAGGAATAATAAGATAGGGATGGTTAGTGCTGTTGGCTAATAATATTGAGAGGATTAGTTAGACAAATAAACAGGGGGGTTAAGGCTAGTGATATCATTCAGATTTGTTAGCAATGTAAATAGAACTGTCTGCAGGAATTCTCCATCTGTGAATAACATTTAATAAATATATTTGATTTGCAGAAGTGGGGATCGTTGCGTAGCTGTTCACCATCTCAAAAAAATACAATCGGATCTAAAGCTAGCTGTTCACCATCTCATGTAGAGGAACCGCCCAAGAATGACTGGTTGAAAGAGTTGCATTTTTTAGCTAATGAGATTTCAACAAGTGTCAATTTGGACTTGGACCATGAGTACCAGGAACACTTCTACATTGGATATAAAGATATTGTAGAAATGGTTCAAGGTAATGAGGAACTTGAGATGAGCCATTTGGCAATATGGTGCACGTAAGTATATATTAGTTATTTGTAAAACTTATTCCAAATACTTCAATTATAAATAGTTATAAATACTGAACAATTTGTTTTCAATATCTTAGGTATTTGCATCGCGAATGTATAGCAAGGGAAATTAGTGATATGTATGGATTTTTAGATCCATACAAAATTTGTGGTAGTTATGGCTACAAACAAGAGACCGTCCAATCATATATCCAGAATAAGCTATTTGAGCAGAACAAAACATGCTTTCTAGCGCCATATTTGTTCAGGTACGGTAAAGTATAATTTGTCCATATTGATATGTCAGAGTTATTAAAGCATGATTTCTTGTTAAGAGTTATTCAACACTGTGATTACTATATAGATAACCAACAGTTTCTGCAATTTATAGCATAAATGTGATTTTAGCATATCATGTAACTGACATATCTTATTTGAAGATGAGCTAGCTGACCTTGACCATATTGTTGTTCAATTTTGCAGTAAACATTGGCAATTGTTTGTCGTCTGTCCTTCTGTTAATACAATTGTTTGGATGTGTTCGCTTCACCGCCCTCCAAACGAAACCCTGGTTGAAATAGTTGACAAGTAGGTTTTCTTTAATAATTTGTTCTCACAACTTTATGATTTAATATGCTTTAGACTTGTAACTTACTATTTGATGTTACCCTACAGAGCTCTGGATGGATATAATAGGATGAAGGGTTTAAGAAAAACAAAACCTCACTGGGTGACACTTAAAGTAAGTATTTAATACATTAATTTTTATTTTCATTTTATACTAGTTACCGTAAATTATATTCAATTTTGATATTTGATATTCATTTATAGGGACCGAAACAAATTGATAGTTATTCTTGTGGCCACTATGTGATGATAAATATGATGACCATTGTCTCCGCAACTATCACCAATAATTGGAAGAAGGTAATATAAATTTTCAACTTTTATAGGGTGATTATGTTAGAAGCTGTTAAGTAAACGTAATCAGTATTTTAGAAGCTGTATAGGGTGATTATGTTAGAAGCTGTTTGGTTATATTAGAAGCTGTTTGGTTGTGTTAGAAGCTGTTTGATTATGTTAGAAGCTGTATAGGGTGATTATGTTAGAAGTTGTTTGGTTATATTAGAAGCTGTTTGGTTGTGTTAGAAGCTGTTTGATTATGTTAGAAGCTGTATAGGGTGATTATGTTAGAAGCTGTTTGGTTATATTAGAAGCTGTTTGGTTGTGTTAGAAGCTGTTTGATTATGTTAGAAGCTGTTTGGTTATATTAGAAGCTGTTTGGTTGTGTTAGAAGCTGTTTGATTATGTTAGAAGCTGTATAGGGTGATTATGTTAGAAGCTGTTTGGTTATATTAGAAGCTGTTTGGTTGTGTTAGAAGCTGTTTGATTATGTTAGAAGCTGTTTGGTTATATTAGAAGCTGTTTGGTTGTGTTAGAAGCTGTTTGATTATGTTAGAAGCTGTATAGGGTGATTATGTTAGAAGCTGTTTGGTTATATTAGAAGCTGTTTGGTTGTGTTAGAAGCTGTTTGATTATGTTAGAAGCTGTATAGGGTGATTATGTTAGAAGCTGTTTGGTTAAGTATTGAGATCAGTTATATTAGAAGCTGTATAGGGTAATTTAAATTGTTTTTGTAGATGTTTGATTGTGAGTTTTGCATGATGTTTGATTAGAAGCTGTATAGGGTAAGTATAGAGATCAGTTATATTAGAAGCTGTATATTAGAAGCTGTTTGATTGTTTTTGTAGATGTTTGATCAGTTATCCTACATTTTAATAGCTGTATGTTAGATCAGTTATCCTGCATTTTAATAGCTGTATTATCAAGTTATCCTGCATTTTTGTAGATGTTTGATCAGTTATCCTGCATTTTAATAGCTGTATGTTAGATCAGTTATCCTGCATTTATTATCCAATCTGCTTTATTATCTAATTTAAATTGTTTTTGTAGATGTTTAATTCGAGTTCTCCGTTCACGCATGACGACTTGACACACGTCAGAGAAGTTTGGGCAGAGTTTTTTATAAAGCTGTATGCAGAGCGTAAACCCACTTCAAAGGAAGAACGAAGAAAACAACTTAAGTGATTTTATGTAGAATGTAAGTGACTGTGAGACTAGAATGTATTTTTTTGTACTTAAACTGATGAATGTAAGTGACTGGCTGTAAATGTATTTTGTACTTAAACTGATGAATCTTGACTGATGAATGTAGAAACTGACCAATTATAGTTGAAATGTTTGTTTTGTTGGCCATATTCCAAGTTACAGATGATGAATGTTTGATTAATTAGAGTGATGAATTTAAACTGATGAATGTATGTGGCTGCATGTAAATGTTTGATTAGAGTGATGAATTTTAGTATAACCAGGGTGTAACAAAAATTTAAAAAAAAAAAACTTTTAAGGTCAGGCGCAATAATGCTTGACCTTAAATCACACATACGAAGTCAAGCAATAATAAAAGCTTGACTTTAAATCATACTTACGAAGTCAGGCAAGAATTAATGCTTGACTTCGTAAGTATGATTTAAAGTCAAGCATTTATTCTTGCTTGACTTTGTAAGTATGATTTAAAGTCAAGCAATAATAAAAGCTTGACCTTAAATCATACATACGAAGTCAGGCAAGAATAAATGCTTGACTTTAAATCATACATACGAAGTCAGGCAAAAATAAATGCTTGACTTTAAATCATACATACGAAGTCAGGCAAAAATAAATGCTTGACTTTAAATCATACATACGAAGTCAGGCAAAAATAAATGCTTGACTTTAAATCATACATACGAAGTCAGGCAAGAATAAATGCTTGACTTTAAAACATACTTACGAAGTCAGGGGCAATAAATGTTTGACTTTAAAACATACTTACGAAGTCAGGCGCAATAAATGTTTGACTTTAAAACATACTTACGAAGTCAGGCTATCGCTTGACTTTAAAACTCCAGACATACAAAGTCGACTTAATAAAAGTCAAGCGCCCGCCTGACTTTAAATCCCCTTTTCGCCTGACTTTAAATCCCTTTTTTGCACTAGTGAAGAGAAGAAAAGGAAAATCATTGCATTCATCAAGCATATAGGAACAGTAGAAGATCATGCATTCATCCGACATAGACAAAGGAAATAAGAAACTCATCATTCATCATAAGAAAAAAGAAAACAACAATCATGGCATTTGCATTGCATGCATTTGTTCATTTTCAGCTACAGGTACAAAGAGAGGATGAGCACTTCGGTGTTAGCCCTCTCCCCCAGATTCCAGAAAATGTTCCCCCAAGTTGGGAGTTCAGAAAGAAAAAAAAGGAAAGAGAGAAACAGAAAAGAAGGAGAGAAAAGAAAAGAGAGCGCTCAAGCGCGCATTGCGGATTGGAGCACAGAGATCATCACTCCCTTCTGCCCAGGTCTCACAGCGTGTACGAGCAACGCGATGGACCGCAGCCCCATGTGAGGTTCAACGGAATAGTTGTATCAGCCTAAGATACAGTGGACGCCGTGCATTGATCAGTATATCAGTTCCGGAGCTGATAACGATCCCCCCGGTCGCTCGAAAAGGCCAACAGGAAGAGCGTGCTCCTCAAAGCCACGTGCAAACTCGGATTCGTCAAGAGTTCGTTTAAGGATTACAGGTTTTTAGGCAGTCTGGGCAATTTACCGCTTTCTGCACGCCAAGTGCCCATTTTACTTTTCTGTCTGCACGCCAAGTGCCCATTTTACTTTTCTGTCTGCACGCCAAGTGCCCATTTTACTTTTCTGTCTGCACGCCAAATGCCCATTTCACTTTTCTGTCTGCACGCCAAGTGCCCATTTTACCTTTCAGTCCGCACGTCAGTGTTCATTTACTATTTTCGCACCAACACGAAAGTGTCTATCTTTCCAAAAAAAAAAAGCAAAAAAAAAAAAGAAGAAAGAAAATTCGGATTTCTCCAAATGGACAAAATTGGTATAATTTCTGAATTCTTTATTTCTATTTTACCTTCGAAATATGTCTCGCGCAATTCATATTTCTTGGTAAAATCCAAATAAAGAGGGGCAGCTGTCATACCCCAATTTTGTCCGGCTTAGGTCCAAACCCTAACTTTCAACACAAAAATTACATAGTAGATTTAATTTATTTTTCTTGTTACAATATCTTTAATTAAAAAAAACGAAAATAAAAAATAAAATAGATAAGAAATAATACAAATTACAAAAGAAAATAAAAAAGGGGAGGTGCAATAAAAGATTATTATTACAAAAAAGGAGAATGTCCATGTACATGACTTGGCCCAAGAATGCCAAAGTTACAAAAATACAAAAATAAACCAAGTACCCAAAACTGCAGCTACTTTGCAAAGGTGATTTCTCTCTCTTCGGACATCATTTCGACGATCCGACCGGTGAAAGTGAAGATGGATGTCTCATGAACTTGGTGTCAAAAAACAACGATGATCCAACGGTTAACGAATCCAGAATCGCACTTGTACCGTGGCTGGTTTGAGAAAAACGGGAGTTGTTTTTTCTACTTTTTGCGAAGGCAATTTCTCTCTCCTCAGACCTCGTTTCGACGATCCAAACGGTAGAAGTGAAGATGGATGTCTCATGAACCTGGTGTCAAAAAACAACGATGATCCAACGGTTAACGAATCCGAAATCGCATTGTCAATATGGCTGGTTTGAGAAAAACGAAAATTGCTTTTCTATGTTGTTTTAGTCCCACATTGCTTGGGAGAAACAAGAACTACCTAGCCTTTGGCTATAAAAGAGATGGAGATGAAAAGGCTATGGACATGGGTGATTGATGGGGTAAGTGATCTTTTGGGCTAGCATTTGCAGTCCATTAGATTAAAAGCCTGTCTTTAATTCTTTTGGACTAGCTTTTGCAGTCCGTTAGATTGAAAGCCCGTCTTTAGTTATTTTTGGGATGGCCGTTGAGGTCCTTTACTTGGTGGTTTTCGGGTGAAAACGGACCAGATAGGAGTCCGGTTCGCGGTTGATATGGTCAGATTGCTCGGTCCGTTTCGGCGTTGATCGCATTGATCAGCTGGAGGTTAGTTTTGCATTTATTTATTTAATTTATTTATTTATTTTTGTATATATTTATTTATTACGTATACTGTTTATTTATGTACATACTTATTTATTATTTATATTGTTTATTTATCTATGTAAATAATTATTTATTATTTATTCATTTATTTATTTATATGTATAGTTATTTATTTATTAACTTTACGCTTTATTAATTGTTAGTGTCGTCATTAATTTTTTTTAAATACACAAATTATTTTATAAAAATTTCAAAAATATAAATAGGGGATTAAGTCGACTGTACAGTCGGATTAGTCAGCTTTTCAGGACTACAAATGAACCGTTACGGATCATGTCCTAAAATCCCTATTTAAAACAAACAATTTCTAAATTAAAATAAATACAAACATACTTCTTTCCCCTAGGTAAACCTTTTTCTCACCAACCTTTTTTTCAAAATAACAGATTTTCTTTTCCCTAAACGAGAATCAATCCAATTGCGAAAACTCTTCAAAATCAAACTTTGTTAAGTAGTCTTGCGAAGCCTTTGCTTGCATGATTATTAACAATGACGTACCAGTGGCGATCACTTGGAGCCTTTGCTCAATTGATCATCATGAACGCCTAATTTTCCTAAAGATTTTCACTAAATCAAAAACTTTGTTAGTAGTCTTGCGAAGCCTTTGCTTGCATGATTATTAACAATGGAGTGCTAATGGTGGTCACTTGGAGCCTTTGCTCAATTGATCATCATGAAAGCCCAATTCTCACAATTAAACAAGACAAAAAACAAAAACCGTTTTCCAAACAAAGAAGAACTACGTAGCTTTGAGTTCTCCATCGCACCGGGAGATACGTAGGAGCGGGCCATGTCCCGTCAAGCGTTTTTTCTAAAAAACCACTTTTCCCCCTTTTTTTCATAATAAATAAAGATTTTCATAAAGAGTTTTTTCAATGAGAAGTAGAGAGGCAAAATTAAGTATTTTCAAGTCAATACACTAAAAACCACACATTTAATTAAAGGTTCCCTCTCAGTAGAGGGGACGTGTGGGGTGCTAACACCTTCCCTGCGCGTAACCGACCCCCGAACCCTATTCTCTAGTTTCGCAAGACCAATCGCTTTCCAAAAAAGGTTTTCCTAATATTTTCCTTAATAAATATTGGTGGCGGCTTCATTGTCTTAAGAAAAGTTGTGAACGAGGAAGGTTCTCCCTCGGGGACTTTTTCGGGCGCAACAGCTGACGACTCCACTGGGGACACTAAAAAAAAAAATTTTAAAAGTGGGTCAAGCCTAACTAATTAAATGTGTGGTTTATATGATTGATTTGAATATCTTGCTTTGCTTCTCTTCTTCTTCCTTTTTCATAAGCATGTTACATCCATGTGCATTCTTATTCTATGTTTGCTTTTGCAATAGATAGTTACTTCTTTGCTTAGTTCCCTCATGCATTTCTTCCCCTTTCTTATCATGTCCCCTTCTTCTCTGCTCCCTTTCCTATGGTAAGCACATGCATACTTCCCATTTCTTATCATGTCTCCTTCTTCTTTGCTCCCTTCCTTGAGGTAAGTAGTGCATTGTTATTGGCACCCTAGATTAGTTTATATTGGATCGATATTGAACCCTAGGATAAACAACATGCTATTTGTCTGGACTGCTCTGGATTTTCATTTGCAGGTGGGGAAGGGTAGTTATTCCTAGGTGTTGTGCCCTCGACACACACTTCACATCCTATACTTGTGAGCATTGAGTGGGGCCTAAAACCCAAGGTCTGAACAAAAACCTAGGAGAGTGGGAACGATTAGTGACTGCCATTCGTAGACCTTTGTCTGTATGGCTCTCATGAAAGTTCCGCCCAAGAGTGCGCTTTGTCATTATGCCTCACACTCGGTAGCTTTCTACGATTGTGGGTGCCATCATGAGAGAGACTTTAGCTCTTGGTTGCCATTGTAAGGAAGTGATTAGAACCTACATGGGAGGATTACCCCTTTCGTCGACTTTAGACCCTAGGATTCTCACCCTTTGTAGGACACGGGGGCACGCCTTTGTTTGTTGCATTAATTTAGGCATTCCTTTTTCTTAAACTCTATTTCAAAATCGTAGAAAATAATATCCTTATTTTCGTACCCTCTTTTTATGTAAATGACACATCATTTCGCATCCACATTGCATTCGCATCCACATCATTTCGCATCCACATTGCATTCGCACCATTGCATCCACATGATGAAAGTTTGATTCCTCATTACAATGGGGATACATAGGAGCGGGTCATGCCCCGTCAGGCACATTTTTCTAAAACCCTTTTTTTCAATAAATCATTTGCATCTCCAAATAATTTTCAAAATCATGTTCCAAAAAAAAAAATCATCATTTAGAAAAAAAGCATCATTCCTGCATCTTTCATCATTCAAAAGAAAAAGGGGGCATTGGTATTTCGTACCTTGTCTCGCCTCTAAAAAATAAAAAATAAAAAAAATCAAAATCAAAAATCATTTTAAAAAAAAAAGGGGGCATCATTCTTGCATCATTCGCATTGGCATTCCATATTTTGTCTTGCATTAAAAATAACAAAATTATTTAGAAAAAGCCACACTCTTCGAGTGGTCATTCTCCACGCATTTGCATCATACTTGCATATCATAATTTGTTCATTCATTCATTGCATAAAATAAGAGTTGTGATGAGAAGCGAGACGTTCTTGCGAAACAATCATCCTTTTTGAAAAAGTTTATCCTTACTTGGTTGCAAACTCAAGGTGTTCCAAGGCACTCAGTTTTTCAAATCAATAGCTCATTTGCATTTCTTTCAAAAGCACTGCATCCCATCCATTCTATGACAAAAGACTGAAATAGTGTATCAAAGAAAAAAACAAATTTTTAACTGATGTTAACTCTCTGTGAAGCATTCTTCTAATGAGCGTGCATGCTATGAGTACATTCTCTTGTTTGAGTCTGTTGGTTTTCCTCCCTTACCACAGTTTCCCGTCCAAGTCTAGTCCCGCCCCGTCCACCCATAAAGTGCATATTCTCCCCGTCAGTGCGTATTTGACTTTTGGTTCAAGTCCTCCATGCTGGGGCAAGTCTGTGATCATTAATTCCACTTGATTAATATCATATTCCTTCAGTGCAAGTCTCTCAAAAAATAATAATAATAATAATAAAATAATAAACAAGAAAACAAGCTCGCTAGGTTGAAAACCCGCAAAGGGCGGCCTAGGCAAAAAGGAGCGCCCGGTGGACTGAAAACTCGCAAAGAGCAGTCCAGGCAAAAATTAGGGCACAAAAAAAGGAAAAAAGAGCAAACACACGAAGTTAGATAAATTATTGTTCTAAAGTTAAGTCTTATAGAAATAAGCAATCGGGATTTGAAATGAAGTTTGGCCATCTCCTCAAAAACCCCAAAATCCCAGAAAGTCCCTTTCCTACCCACCTTGAGCCAAGAAAAACCAAAATCCAAAAATCACCCTAGACAAGGATCACCCCAAATAAAAAAACAGTGTATCACTTTTTATCAGCTCACCCGAGTCAAAAAAAAAAATCAAAAAAAGGGGATTCAAAAATGAAAATCCCAAAACAAAAGGAAATACAAAAGAAATGTAAGTGGTGAGCTGGTACATGTTACCACAAAATACAAGAGATCCTTGTCTAAATAAACCTTCAAACACTTCATCATTCCAACACCTGATTCCATAAAACTTCAAACACTTCCTTTGGCCTCAACATCAAACCCCTTAGTCATTCTACCATGAGACACGAATTTGCTTTAATAGAGCCCAAACAAGCCCAATAACCATCTTCCTCATAGACCATTAACCGTCAATCAACGCCAAACAAAACTCATCCCCCCATTAGCCTCAAACACTTCATTAAGCCTAACCCTCCTTCCTTCACAAAACATCACAATCCCGAAAAGTCCATTCCGATCAAAGACCAGTTGCTTTTGTTCACTCAAATTCTAATCTTAGGACGAACAAGCTTATCTATGTACAATGTGTTTGCTCAAAAGAAAAACAAACGATCAGAAAAAAGAAAGCTGATCAAGAAAGAATAAACCCTCAAAAAAAGAGAACTGAGGAAACAAAAACGATTAGTCAGAAAAAAGAAAGCTGACAAAATAAAAAAAGAGGGACTTGCACTCCAAAGCACATTCAAGATGCATTAAAACAAGGTTTAGTGGTCACCAGGTAAGGATTCTTTCGCACCAAAAAGTCAAGACATCAGTAGAGAACCGAAGCTTTGCACTGAGAATACCACTCAGACCCAAAAGTTGGGGCATTCTCTTCACCACCCACACACCCTAGTCTTGGGAAATTCTGTTCAATGCCCATCCCATGTCACTCCAATTGTCAATACCACCAAACAGGGGCAAGCCTTTCATTCATAGTCACCAAGTCGGGAGTGGGGCAAGTGCGTTCCCATTCCTTCACCTCATTCGTTCCTATAAAACCTCACCGGGACAATCTCTCAACTCACTATCCTAAACAAGGCCTTGTCATTCTAATTGGGGCAGCTTTGTCCTTGTTATGACTGAGGCAACATCAAACTCTATGGGTTGAGACAAAATCTCTTTTGATCCACCTTCCCTTTCAAAAGCCGAAGCATTCCCAATTCATCACCTTCTACGCCCCTAATTGTTGTCACCACTAGACAGGGGCAAACTATTCAAAGACCTGAATTGGGGCAATCTTGTATCTCTCAGTCCCTCATAAGCTTCGGAAATAACCATGTCTGTCATTCCTTCACTTGCCATAAATGTCCATGCCCTAAACCAATTCCAAGTTAACTGACTCATTCATTCACATTTGCACTCCTATGCATGCTTACTAGACAATGCTTCAAAAGAGAGAGCACAAGTTGTTTACGTGATATCTAAAATTCAGTCATCATGGAAAGAAAGAGAAAACAAGTGAGGTTATTTATAAATAAAAACCTTGAGAACACCAGAGTTTGAATCAAATTCAATTTTTCAACAGAATGGTCCAGAATCATCTCAAGTCTTTGCATTCAAAGTCTCGCATCTCATCATCACAAAAATGTTTACCTCATGCATCTAGGCATTATAGCATATGCATCAAAGCATTACATTTGCATGTTCACATTTTGTGCATTCATCACATAACAAAAGAAAAAAACGTTCCACGTCAGTTGCACAGAAAAAGCAGAAATCTTTTCATTGCATTGGCATCATATTAATGTTCGCACTTCATAAAAAGAAAAGAACAAAATCATTGCATGTCATTCATCACTAGAGCATTACATTTAGCATCAGATATTTCACAGAAAAAGCAAAGAAAGCAAAAAGAAAACAAAGAAAAGAAACCACAGAAGCAACACAAAAGCATTCCATGTCATTCATCATTTCACAAAGCATTCCTTTGTCATTCAATCATCAAACATTAAAGCAGTGCATATGCATCATATTAACGTTAGCATTTCCATAAAAGAAAAAAGAACAAGAATCATTGCATCAAACATCAGAGCATTGCATCATATTAATGTCTGCATTTCATAGAAGAAGCAAAAAGAAACAAACAGAAGTTAGAACAGGAGCCTTTCATTCATCAAAGCATCAATCACCGCATACATTTGCATTCAAACATCAAAGCAATATTGTTGCATCACATCAATACTGGCATGTCATAGAAGAAAAGAAAGCTAGAACATCCCATGTCATTCATCATTTTATATCATTCATCATTTTACGGCAATATCCCCATTTCATTAAAAAAAAAAGAGAGTTTTCCTTTGCATGTCATTAAAATACATGAGCATGCATCAAACACCAAAATGTTGCATTCGCATACCTGCACTTCATGAAAAGAGCAAAAGAAAAAAAGAGGAGAAAAGCAAAAGAACAAATAAAGTCAGGCATTGCATTCATCAAGCATATAAGAACAGTAGAAAATCATGCATTCATAAGCAAAAGAAAATCATGCATTGCGTACAGACAAGAGAAGAAAAGGAAAATCATTGCATTCATCAAGCATATAGGAACAGTAGAAGATCATGCATTCATCCGACATAGACAAAGGAAATAAGAAACTCATCATTCATCATAAGAAAAAAGAAAACAACAATCATGGCATTTGCATTGCATGCATTTGTTCATTTTCAGCTACAGGTACAAAGAGAGGATGAGCACTTCGGTGTTAGCCCTCTCCCCCAGATTCCAGAAAATGTTCCCCCAAGTTGGGAGTTCAGAAAGAAAAAAAAGGAAAGAGAGAAACAGAAAAGAAGGAGAGAAAAGAAAAGAGAGCGCTCAAGCGCGCATTGCGGATTGGAGCACAGAGATCATCACTCCCTTCTGCCCAGGTCTCACAGCGTGTACGAGCAACGCGATGGACCGCAGCCCCATGTGAGGTTCAACGGAATAGTTGTATCAGCCTAAGATACAGTGGACGCCGTGCATTGATCAGTATATCAGTTCCGGAGCTGATAACGATCCCCCCGGTCGCTCGAAAAGGCCAACAGGAAGAGCGTGCTCCTCAAAGCCACATGCAAACTCGGATTCGTCAAGAGTTCGTTTAAGGATTACAGGTTTTTAGGCAGTCTGGGCAATTTACCGCTTTCTGCACGCCAAGTGCCCATTTTACTTTTCTGTCTGCACGCCAAGTGCCCATTTTACTTTTCTGTCTGCACGCCAAGTGCCCATTTTACTTTTCTGTCTGCACGCCAAATGCCCATTTCACTTTTCTGTCTGCACGCCAAGTGCCCATTTTACCTTTCAGTCCGCACGTCAGTGTTCATTTACTATTTTCGCACCAACACGAAAGTGTCTATCTTTCCAAAAAAAAAAAGCAAAAAAAAAAAAGAAGAAAGAAAATTCGGATTTCTCCAAATGGACAAAATTGGTATAATTTCTGAATTCTTTATTTCTATTTTACCTTCGAAATATGTCTCGCGCAATTCATATTTCTTGGTAAAATCCAAATAAAGAGGGGCAGCTGTCATACCCCAATTTTGTCCGGCTTAGGTCCAAACCCTAACTTTCAACACAAAAATTACATAGTAGATTTAATTTATTTTTCTTGTTACAATATCTTTAATTAAAAAAAACGAAAATAAAAAATAAAATAGATAAGAAATAATACAAATTACAAAAGAAAATAAAAAAGGGGAGGTGCAATAAAAGATTATTATTACAAAAAAGGAGAATGTCCATGTACATGACTTGGCCCAAGAATGCCAAAGTTACAAAAATACAAAAATAAACCAAGTACCCAAAACTGCAGCTACTTTGCAAAGGTGATTTCTCTCTCTTCGGACATCATTTCGACGATCCGACCGGTGAAAGTGAAGATGGATGTCTCATGAACTTGGTGTCAAAAAACAACGATGATCCAACGGTTAACGAATCCAGAATCGCACTTGTACCGTGGCTGGTTTGAGAAAAACGGGAGTTGTTTTTTCTACTTTTTGCGAAGGCAATTTCTCTCTCCTCAGACCTCGTTTCGACGATCCAAACGGTAGAAGTGAAGATGGATGTCTCATGAACCTGGTGTCAAAAAACAACGATGATCCAACGGTTAACGAATCCGAAATCGCATTGTCAATATGGCTGGTTTGAGAAAAACGAAAATTGCTTTTCTATGTTGTTTTAGTCCCACATTGCTTGGGAGAAACAAGAACTACCTAGCCTTTGGCTATAAAAGAGATGGAGATGAAAAGGCTATGGACATGGGTGATTGATGGGGTAAGTGATCTTTTGGGCTAGCATTTGCAGTCCATTAGATTAAAAGCCTGTCTTTAATTCTTTTGGACTAGCTTTTGCAGTCCGTTAGATTGAAAGCCCGTCTTTAGTTATTTTTGGGATGGCCGTTGAGGTCCTTTACTTGGTGGTTTTCGGGTGAAAACGGACCAGATAGGAGTCCGGTTCGCGGTTGATATGGTCAGATTGCTCGGTCCGTTTCGGCGTTGATCGCATTGATCAGCTGGAGGTTAGTTTTGCATTTATTTATTTAATTTATTTATTTATTTTTGTATATATTTATTTATTACGTATACTGTTTATTTATGTACATACTTATTTATTATTTATATTGTTTATTTATCTATGTAAATAATTATTTATTATTTATTCATTTATTTATTTATATGTATAGTTATTTATTTATTAACTTTACGCTTTATTAATTGTTAGTGTCGTCATTAATTTTTTTTAAATACACAAATTATTTTATAAAAATTTCAAAAATATAAATAGGGGATTAAGTCGACTGTACAGTCGGATTAGTCAGCTTTTCAGGACTACAAATGAACCGTTACGGATCATGTCCTAAAATCCCTATTTAAAACAAACAATTTCTAAATTAAAATAAATACAAACATACTTCTTTCCCCTAGGTAAACCTTTTTCTCACCAACCTTTTTTTCAAAATAACAGATTTTCTTTTCCCTAAACGAGAATCAATCCAATTGCGAAAACTCTTCAAAATCAAACTTTGTTAAGTAGTCTTGCGAAGCCTTTGCTTGCATGATTATTAACAATGACGTACCAGTGGCGATCACTTGGAGCCTTTGCTCAATTGATCATCATGAACGCCTAATTTTCCTAAAGATTTTCACTAAATCAAAAACTTTGTTAGTAGTCTTGCGAAGCCTTTGCTTGCATGATTATTAACAATGGAGTGCTAATGGTGGTCACTTGGAGCCTTTGCTCAATTGATCATCATGAAAGCCCAATTCTCACAATTAAACAAGACAAAAAACAAAAACCGTTTTCCAAACAAAGAAGAACTACGTAGCTTTGAGTTCTCCATCGCACCGGGAGATACGTAGGAGCGGGCCATGTCCCGTCAAGCGTTTTTTCTAAAAAACCACTTTTCCCCCTTTTTTTCATAATAAATAAAGATTTTCATAAAGAGTTTTTTCAATGAGAAGTAGAGAGGCAAAATTAAGTATTTTCAAGTCAATACACTAAAAACCACACATTTAATTAAAGGTTCCCTCTCAGTAGAGGGGACGTGTGGGGTGCTAACACCTTCCCTGCGCGTAACCGACCCCCGAACCCTATTCTCTAGTTTCGCAAGACCAATCGCTTTCCAAAAAAGGTTTTCCTAATATTTTCCTTAATAAATATTGGTGGCGGCTTCATTGTCTTAAGAAAAGTTGTGAACGAGGAAGGTTCTCCCTCGGGGACTTTTTCGGGCGCAACAGTCCGCAGCGTCCTCTCGCCACGTTCCATGATGTAATTTGGATGAGGTTGGAAGGACAAGTCCGGTCGAAGATCAATCGTTTCAAAATCTAACGATTGAATTGGATCGGGAATGTACTTCCGTAATTAAGACACATGGGATACATCATGAAGATTTGACAATGGTGGAGGCAAAGCAATTCGGTATGCTAGTGGCCCAACTCGCTCGATAATTTGGAAAGGTCCAATATACCGAGGACTGAGTTTCTTCACCCGTAATGCTATACCTGTACCAATTGTCGGTGACAATCTCAAAAACACATGATTGCCCGACTCAAACTCTAACGGCCTTCTCCTTTTGTTGGCATAACTGTTTTGCCTACTTTGAGCAGCTTTCATTCTTTCTCTGAGTGGTCGGATCTTCTCAGTAGTGTCATGAATCATCTCAGGCCCTAACAATCGGTTCTCGCCGACTTCCCACCAACATAATGGAGTTCTACATTTCCTTCCATACAAAGCTTCAAATGGTGCCATTCCTTATGTATTTAATATTTCCAAGTTTATTGTAGGAGTGATCAACTTAAAAAAAGCACATGTATGTAGATACTGAAAGGGTTTGCATGCTGATTTTGATTTGGCTATTAAAACCTCTCTCTAATTGTCTTAAAAAAATTCTATATTGTATAACTTGATTTTGATTTGGCTATTAAAACCTCTCTCTATTAACTTTCATTTCTTCAAATAGAATTTAACCATCACGTCACGGTCATAAAATTATCATGTTTTAGTTAGGTTTGAAGAAGTTTACAATAAGATTCCAAATCATTATTAGGGTATGATCTAAATTTATATATATATATATATATATATATATATATATATGTATGTATATGTAATTATAATTTTAATAACATAAATATTTTATTCAAACATATTTATATACTACTAAGTAAAAAATTGATGCCCTTTAGCAAAAGAAAGCCTTTGGCATTTGCCCCTCTCACCATGCTCAATACCACCACTGATTAAATATAGGCTAAAGTGCTCCCGGGGTACCTTATCTTTATTTAAAGTAACGAATTAGTCTTTTATGTTTTTTTTGTCCCAAATAAGTCCTTTATCTTTCAAATTTTTGACACATAAATCCTTTTCCGTTAACAGTGCTGATTTATGTGTCAAAAAAAAGGATTTATGTGTTAAAAATTTGAAACATAAAGGACTGATTTGGGACATAAAAGGATTTATGTGTCAAAAATTTAAAACATAAAGGACTGATTTGGGACAAAAAAAAGATAAAGGACCAAACTGTTACTTTAAATAAAGATAAGGGACCCCGGGAGCACTTTAGCCTTAAATATAAAATCCAATAAAAAACATATACACATGTCAGTATATATATATATATATATATATATATATATATATATATATATATATATATATAATTAAACAATAAATTCATAAATCCCTTCGAAGGGGCTCTTTAAAAGACATCTACCCCTTCGAAAGTGGTTATTTTTGGGTGAAGAATATTCACCAACTCTCTTCCAATTCGGAATTTGCTTCTCAGGCATAATGTTATTAACTCAGGAGGAGGCGGTGTATGCTTTTTGTAGGGATCAGTGTGAAGATTTGCAGCATCTCTTTCTCAATTGTAATGTTGCGAGAAAGGTGTGGTCTGAGATTACCGGTTGATTAGATATCTAGGTATCTATTTCGCATGATATAGTGCAACATTTTATTTGTTTTGGAGACTTGTGCAAAGAATCTAAGGCGAGGAAGGTCAAACATTTGATTTGGTTGTCAACTTGCTAGTTGTATTTGGCTAGCCCGGAATGGGTGTGTGTTTAGGGGGAGGATGTTACTTTTGATTCCATTTTGGCTCATATTAAATGTATGTCTTGGAGTTGGTTCATTTATGGAGTGGATATAAATTCTAGTTATTTCACCTTTTCTTGGTGGAACAACGCCCTTCATTGTATCAATAATTTTTGATTTACTGTCGTTGTATTGGGGTTGAGAACCCCTAATGCTCCCATCAATAAATCATTGCTTATAAAAAAATTCATAAATTAAATAAACCATATATATGTTGTCAAAAATAAAATAAAACATATTTTTTGAGAAGAAAAAATAAATAAAACATATATATATATATATATATATATATACATATATTAGCAGAATATAAAAAGAAAAAAGAAACAAACACGATAGTATCTGACAATCCGTGTTTCCGCTAATTTTTCTTATAAAGCAAAATGGGTTTTGTGAGGAACAAATAAATATTACTCCATTTCTCTAGGTGTGCAAGTCTAAGGAGAAGGGTGGCCTAGGTGTGAAAAATATTGAGTTGTTTAATATTGCTCTATTAGCTAAGTGGAAGAGGCGTATCTTGCACTAGTGCAAAAATGGGATTAGAGTTAGACATTTAAAGTCAGGCGCTCAGATGCCTGACTACATAAGTAGACACGGTGGCAAACTTGTAATTAAGAGGCAAAACATGCGAGTTTTAAAGTCAAACGGATACACGCCTGACTTCTAAAGTGAAATAATAGGAAAAAAATTAGACTTTAGAAGTCAGGCGTGTATTCGCCTGACTACATAAGTAGACGCGGTGGCAAACTTGTAATTAATAGTGAAATTCTTTTTTTCTATTTTAGTACTTTAGAAGTCAGGCGTGTATTCGCTTGACTTCTAAAGTACTAAAATAAATAAAAAAATTCACTTCTCACTCCTTCTCACTCTCAGAATCGTTAATTCTCTCAGAACCCTAAGCTTCTCCTTCTCCTTCTCATGCGAACCCTAAGCTTCTCACTCTCACTCTCAGAACCCTTCTCACTGCTTCTCACTCTCAGAATCGTTAATATTCTCTCAGAACCCTAAGCTTCTCCTTCTCCTTCTCACGCGAACATCATCATTGTCTCTCTCGGCCTACCCTACTCTCTCTCACCTCCACGGTTTCTCCTCTCCCATCACAACAACCACCCAACACCGCAACCACCTCCAAAGATTCTCACTCTCACTCTCAGAACCCTAAGCTTCTCCTTCTCCTTCGTCAGATCTCAGATCTCAGATCTCACCTCTCACCGTTGCGGAATCAAAAGAAGAAGTTGAGGAAAACGAGGTCGCCGACGAAGTAGTAGACGATGGAGAGGATGGTTAAGATGACGATGACGACGATGGTGACGACGAAGACAACGATGACGAAGATGCTCCTGAAGGCGGCAACGATGATAAGGACGATGACCTCAGTCTGCTACGTACGTGCTTCTCTTCAGTTTCTTTCATGTCCCTTCATCTTTTTTTTTTCATATTATAATTAGTTATACTTTGCTCCATTATGCTACTGTTTGTGTGTTTTTTTAACTAATAGTAGATAATACAGTCTTGTGTTGCAGAAGGTGGCTAGCTTCAAAGAAGAAAGGAATAGAATATCTAAGATATAGAAACATGATAAATTTAACAAGGTTTAGGCGGTGGTGTCAGTGTTGAGCAAGTGGGGTTGTCTCTCATTCTGTGTCTCAGGTATGAGATTAGTCTCTCCTCTCTCTCCCTTACACTTGTTATATGTATGCAAGTTCATTTTCCTGTTCTTTTAGCTTTTGCTTAGGAATATGTATCTTGTGCTTCTTATTGTTGGTGCTTTCCTGCCTAGTTCATTTCCCAGTATTTGTTTCTTTGGTTTGGTTTAACAGCGCCTAGAGATATGGTTTAACTAATGCTTAAAAAGCTTGGACACTGTCAACTGGAAACTTATCTAGAAAACATAAAAAAAAACTTCCACCCTTGCAGTATATTCATTTTGTACTTTAAAACAAACTACCATGGAATCTTCTGTCCCACTCTTCTATGTAGTAATTAACATACAGGTCCTGCTTATGTTACCAGTTCATTTTCTATCATCTTTTTAGTTGCCATATTTACCAGCTCACTCTTAAATTATATGTCTCTTTTTGCATCTTTAGTATGCTCAGTAAATTTTTCTTGTGATTTAATTTTTCTTCTTTCTTTGTTTCTTCTTGATATGCTTCTTTCTTTAAATCTAACATGTATCACCATGTATTTGTCAGGTATGTGGCAACTGTAACACCCCGGTATTTTTATCGAGTAAAAATACCCAACTGTACCAAACCTAAATCATCAGAGATATATTTCCTGTTTAAATACTGAACACCACAATAAAATTTTCACTGAATAACAACAGAACAGTCTTAAACATAAATAAGACCATAAACCATCAGTGAAATACAGTGTTCAATATCGCACAAGAAAGCGGAAATAAAATTATAATACCAATACATAGAGTTGTAGTACAAAGACAACAAAAGGAAATATAAACTTAAGCATAATAGCTAAGTCATCAGCAGTCGCCTGAGCTCAACCTACTCGTGCTCCTTGGATTTCTGCCGTCCCTGTTTCTCTGTAAAACAACAACATATAAACAATGAGATACAATCTCAGTGAGTTCTACCGAGACCCCTACTAACACTCGCGGTCCAGTTATGAAATCTTTTATCTCGGAGTTTAATTTATAAACCCCTCAATTTAACCTAGCACGACACCGGCCTCAGACATGGTAATCCCGATGAATCGCACTAGATAACACGGCACCGACCCCAGACATGGTAATCTCGATGAACCGCATTATTTAGTCCTTAACACAGCACCGACCCCAGACATGGTAATCCCGGTGAACCGTATTATAGCACTTTCTTTCTTGTAGTTTAATTTATAGACCACGCAATTTAACCTAGCACGACACCGGCCCCAGACATGGCAATCCCGATGAATCGCACTACATAACACGGCACCGACCCCAGACATGGTAATCCCGATGAACCGCATTATTTAATCTTTGACACAACACCGACCCCAGACATGGTAATCCCGGCGAACCCCATAACCAATAGTGTCTCCTAATGGCACAGAGCCTAGGGTAAGGGCTCATGACTTCCCCGCCTAGTATGTCAACATGGGTCGCCACCCAAACTCGATATAATATATATATCTACAATAATATGAACATTTAGTTCATTTACATCCAGACCTATAACTGAACATAACACCCGCATCGGGCCGTTTCCCATAGTCAATATAATATATATATATATATATATATCGTGAATCATAGACCGGTTTAGACAATAAATAATAATCGTCCCGCGTCAGTTATACCGTATTACGTAGGACTCATAGTCCACTTTATTATTAATAAACATATTCGCACACGCGTACTATTATTCGGCTTTTCCAAACTATTTGAACTTCAAAAACAGTTCTTTTTACCTTTTTAAATTGTATATTTAGTTAGGCCTCGGAATAAGCTTTCAAACGCATCTTAGAACACCTCAATCGGGTTCCCGGATCAAAAGTTATTGCGAAAACAAAATCAGTGAAAAACTGTTGAAAATCTGCAAAGTGGCGCGCGAGTGGCGCGTGGCGCGCAAGTGGCGCGCGAGCTGACAGTAGGATCTGTCAAGTGGCGCGCGAGTGGCGCGCGGCGCGCAAGTGGCGCGTGGACTGACAGTAGGGGGTCTGTCAAGTGCAGAATTTGGCGGTTTCGCGCGAAAACCGCGATTCCGCTTAATTCCGATTCTCGTTCCGATTGAAAACAGTTTTGACAACTATAAAAACAGTTTCAATCAAAGTCACATAATCAATCAAATCAATCAAAAACTCATTTTAAACGAATTGTATCAAAATGCGACATATTTTCCAATTAACGGTTTTTAAGTCAAAACCTTTCGAAATCAAATCACCAAAATTCCATTTCAACTCGACACAACTCGAGACTCGCTCCGATCAATTCCTAACCCGAAACAGACAATATCAAGTAATATTCCAGACCAGCGAAAGCGATAAAACGATCAATCAATTAACTCGAAAAACAAAAATCCTAAACGTGAGCAGAACTCACCCTTGAAGCGTGAACCACGATCGAGCCGAAATCACCGAGTAGCCACACGAACGCTCCCCGCTCCGGCGACACCCAATCCGCTTCCAAAGCTTCCCACTCGATCACGAAACCGCTTTTGACCGGAATGCCGAATTCCTCGAAATCCTCCATAGACACTATTCATCATCTTCTTCAACCTCAAACCACTAATCACCAAAAACCCCAATTTGATTTTCAATCCCCAAATCACCCAACTCGCTTCCAATCAACGATCCATCATCCTTGGGTTCGCGCCAACCACCATCCCAAGCTATCCTTGAGCTTCAACCATCAAAACCTCAATTTTTTCCTCTCAAATTCGAAAATGGTAAAGTGAGAGAGAGTGAGTTGATGATGAAGATCTTGGTACCAAATCGAAGAGGAAGTAACGCTGAGCATTTTTCGTGTTGGAAGGAAGTCGTTTTGTTGAGCGGAAGCACCCCCCTTTTCCTCTTCTTCTTCCTCCCCCTTTCTTTCTCTCTTCTTTTCTTTTTCTCTTCTCCTCTCTGTTTCTCGCCTTCTTCTTTCTTCTTTTCTTTCTTTTATTAATTCTTTCTCTCTTCACTCACACACACACGCGTATACATATATATATTTATTTATTATATAAGTTGTAACGCGGTCAAATTACCATATCGATCGAAATCTCCTATTTCGATTCCAAAACTTCCTTGGTCCATATTATCCGGTTAACGATCCGATGACAACCAATAAATAATTTTAGCACTCAGTAAATTTACCCGTCAAGTACTAAATTAGTTTAATTGGGTTAACACCCAAATAATTCTATTGATTATTTTGCGGATGTTACATTCTCCCCAACTTGAAAGAATTTTGTCCTCAAAATTTCGCTAAGTCTTTCATCCGACTAACCGAGGATCGACATTCCCAGAAAGGTCTAAATTTGCGAGAAAACAATCTTGAATTAACGAAATGAGTGTAGAAAATCTTCCCAAATTGGCCCATCAATCATTATGTATGTTCGACTACTTCCTTTGAACTCTTTTAAGATTATAGTCCGAACCCTCTTATTACGAATCGACACGAGAAACTCCTCTTTCGCCTACATAGGCTCGGCACCGCGTTCGAAAACACTTCCGAAGCTTCATTCCTCACTTGCTCCCCAACTTTGATTAATCTAAATCAAAGGGCCTATTATAAGACACTTGATAGAAACACAGGTTGAAAATGAGATCCACAACTGGTACTCCTCGGTAGCGGTAAAAACAAACACGATTTCCTCGAAGGGTGTAAACACTTTCTCAACAAATCTTCTAAAATCCATAACAGTTCTCGTACACACCGACAATGTGACGAAAAAGTCACTTGCGAAATTTCTTGACTCGCCCCCAAGATTTCGAAATAACACTTTTCAAAAGAAGATGAAATGAGGATTTACCAGAAACGTTCATCTCAAACGTAGAAATAAACCGTGGGGACATCAAATAAATTTGAACGTAATGCAAATTACCTCAGTTGTTCTCAAAACAACTATCAAACAGAACTCAGAGCTCCTTTTCTTATATTGCAACTTCTTCACGAGGTTTTCACCAACGACGTACCCGATTCCTTTCCGAATTAGTCAATAGCATTGAGAGCTTCCCCTCAACCTAAGTAATCCTTCTAGGATTTTCCTAAATCAGATTTCATTAGCCTCTTGATTCGTTCCCAAAATTAACTTTAGCATGCGGGTTTTCACAAAATGATTTTTCAAAACTATCACGCCGCACACCAAGCTTCACTCCGGAAATTTCAGTCACTTGCCTTTTATTGTTCTCATCATCGGCCGCACAGATTCTACCGTTGAAACAACTGACTCCATCACTATCCATAGTAAAATCTGGAAATACCTTTTGTGATTGTAGCTTCACATCAACTCCCTATGCTAAGCGTTTAGAATCCCTTAGGGAACTAAAGATCCTCATATGGCTCAACACTAACAGGTTCCTCTCGATCTTGAATTCATATTTAAGTCTCTATTAGACTCTAATAATTCCATCTAATGCATCATAATTCTGCCGTGTGGAGCGATTTCCTACTACTCGCATCAGCTACAACATTGGAATTTCCTGGATGATACTTCAACCCGAAGTCATAATCCTTCAGAAATTCTACACACTTCTCTGCCTGCTATTCAGTTCTTTCTGATCAACAGATACCTTAAACTCTTGCGACCACTAGAGACTTCGAAACGAGACCCATACATGTAACGTCTCTAAATCTTCAGTGCATACACAATAGCTATTAACTCCAATTCATGAGTTGGATAATTCTCTTCACGAGACCTTAATTGTCTGAACGCCTAAGCTACCACTTGTTGATCTTTGCATTAGGATACATCCTAAACCCTTCCCTGAAGCGTCATCGAAAATTTAAAATTCTAATGACGGATCCGGAAGAATCAAGATTGGAGCAGAAGTCAATCTAACCTTCAATTCTTGAAAACATTCTCCACCATCAGCATCCCACGTAAACGGTTGACCCCTTTCGAGTTAGTCGAGTAAGTGGAAATCTAACTGTGAGAACCTTTTAACAAATCTCTGATAGTAACCAGCTAGACCCAGAAACTTTTGATCTCTGCGGCTGACGTCGGTCACTCCCATTCAACGCCGCTTCCTTCCCACTGGGACCTACAGAAACTCCCGACTTGGGAAATCACATGTCCCAAAGACTTTACCTCTGACACCCAAAAATCACACTTCGAAGGTTTCAAGTACAACCCCTTTTCTCGGAGTACACTCAGAACAATGAGGAGATGTTGGACATGCTCCTTAATGGTCTTCGAGCACATCAAGATATCATCGATGAAAACGACTTCAAACTGATCCTAATACGTATGAAAAACTCGGTTCCTGTAATCCACGAATACCGCCGGAGCGTTAGTCAAACCGAAGGGCACCACTACAAATACATAATGTCCATACCTAGTATGGAAAGCTGTCTTCGGAATATCTAAGGCTCTAACTTTTATTTGATGATATCCCGACCTCAGATCAATTTTTGAAAACACTGCAGCACCTCAAATTGCTCAAGCAAATCGTCTATCCTTGGTAAGGGATATTTGCTCTTGATCTTCACTTCGTTGAGTTGTCGGTAATCAATACACAATCTCCAACTTCCATCTTTCTTCTTGACAAGCAACACCGGAGCACCCCATAGAGAAGCGCTAGGTCGAATGAATTTCTTTAACATCGACTTTTCAAGTTGATACTTCAATTCCTTTAATTCTAAAGGAGGCATTCTATAAGAAACAATAGATATTGATCCCGTGCCAGGAACCAATACTACAGTAAACTCTACCTCTCGCTCTGGAGGTTCAGAAGAAACTTCATCGTGAAAACATCCTGAAAGTCATTCACGACCTGAACGTTCGCCAAATCTAAACTAGTTTTAGTGGATGCCGATAACATACTAACATGTGCTTCTGCACCTTGAAATGAAGATTGACCGTCTAAGGTGAACTAGGTAACCGTTTCAGAATTTGTCCTTGACAATTCAACTATTTCTGAAGCGAAGCTGGCAGCGATTGACACAGTCGATTGCAACATGATTTGCAGTCATCCAATTCATACCCAAAATGGTGTCCACACTTCTCATAGGCAAACAATAAATTCTACAACGAAATTTCTGCCTCCTATGACAAGTAGACAATCCGATACAAAGATTATGTCTGGACACGACCCTTAGCAGCAGTTTAAAACAGTTATCGACTCGGATAGCGATGATAAGGCTAATCCCAACCGATTCACACGCGATCGGGATATACAGCAATAGGTTGCACCCGAATCATATAATATACTGATCGAGTTATTGAAAACTAATCCCATACCCCTCAGTAGATTGTCTGCAGTTGTAACTGTCTAAACATTCAGAGTGTTGACTCGTCCTTGCCTTGGAGCTGCTTATGACTCCTTGGAACTTTCCCTGGCAGGGCACTCTTTACCATAGTGACCCTCTACATTACTGTAATAGCACCGATTAGATCTTCGCTTGCAATCACCACTGTGAGGCTTTCCACAGTTAGAACCTCTTCTAACCTTTGAAGAATCAAAGAATTGCATCTGCTTTTCCTTTGATGAAATTATCTTAGGACTTTGCATTTGGAGTTGATAAATCAACTACCTTCTTTCCTTTCCAATATTTCTTATGAGATCATCCTCGGCGACATAGGCTGATTGCACTAAGGCAACATAATTGGTAATAGTATAAGAATTGAGACCCTAAGTCATGAAAGCACTTATGCCCCCTCTTATACTTATGCATTCTCCATTCGTCATCCGGAGCTTACTTTACCGCTTGGTAAAACTGAGACAACTTTCCAAACTTAGCGATGTATTCTTCCACCGTCATGTCACCTTTCCTGAGGATGCACCGGTTGGAGACTCCGGTCTTGGTCGAGGACTGCGTCTTGATCATCCTGGTATAATTCTTCTTATGATGCACTAAGTATTAAGTTGATCAGGCTCAATGTCTCTTAGCATCACAAGTGTAATTACAAAAAGGACTAACAAGGAATCGACTCAACCCTAAACTAAGTCCGACTAGGTCGAACTGCTCTGATACCAACTGTAACACCCCGGTATTTTTATCGAGTAAAAATACCCAAGTGTACCAAACCTAAATCATCAGAGATATATTTCCTGTTTAAATACTGAACACCACAATAAAATTTTCACTGAATAACAACAGAACAGTCTTAAACATAAATAAGACCATAAACCATCAGTGAAATACAGTGTTCAATATCGCACAAGAAAGCGGAAATAAAATTATAATACCAATACATAGAGTTGTAGTACAAAGACAACAAAAGGAAATATAAACTTAAGCATAATAGCTAAGTCATCAGCAGTCGCCTGAGCTCAACCTACTCGTGCTCCTTGGATTTCTGCCGTCCCTGTTTCTCTGTAAAACAACAACATATAAACAATGAGATACAATCTCAGCGAGTTCTACCGAGACCCCTACTAACACTCGCGGTCCAGTTATGAAATCTTTTATCTCGGAGTTTAATTTATAAACCCCTCAACTTAACCTAGCACGACACCGGCCTCAGACATGGTAATCCCGATGAATCGCACTAGATAACACGGCACCGACCCCAGACATGGTAATCTCGATGAGCCGCATTATTTAGTCCTTAACACAGCACCGACCCCAGACATGGTAATCCCGGTGAACCGTATTATAGAACTTTCTTTCTTGTAGTTTAATTTATAGACCACGCAATTTAACCTAGCACGACACCGGCCCCAGACATGGTAATCCCGATGAATCGCACTACATAACACGGCACCGACCCCAGACATGGTAATCCCGATGAACCGCATTATTTAATCTTTGACACAACACCGACCCCAGACATGGTAATCCCGGCGAACCCCATAACCAATAGTGTCTCCTAATGGCACAGAGCCTAGGGTAAGGGCTCATGACGTCCCCGCCTAGTATGTCAACATGGGTCGTCACCCAAACTCGATATAATATATATATCTACAATAATATGAACATTTAGTTCATTTACATCCAGACCTATAACTGAACATAACACCCGCATCGGGCCGTTTCCCATAGTCGATATAATATATATATCGTGAATCATAGACCGGTTTAGACAATAAATAATAATCGTCCCGCGTCAGTTATACCGTATTACGTAGGACTCATAGTCCACTTTATTATTAATAAACATATTCGCACACGCGTACTATTATTCGGCTTTTCCAAACTATTTGAACTTCAAAAACAGTTCTTTTGACCTTTTTAAATTGTATATTTAGTTAGGCCTCGGAATAAGCTTTCAAACGCATCTTAGAACACCTCAATCGGGTTCCCGGATCAAAAGTTATTGCGAAAACAAAATCAGTGAAAAACTGTTGAAAATCTGCAAAGTGGCGCGCGAGTGGCGCGTGGCGCGCAAGTGGCGCGCGAGCTGACAGTAGGATCTGTCAAGTGGCGCGCGAGTGGCGCGCGGCGCGCAAGTGGCGCGTGGACTGACAGTAGGGGGGTCTGTCAAGTGCAGAATTTGGCGGTTTCGCGCGAAAACCGCGATTCCGCTTAATTCCGATTCTCGTTCCGATTGAAAACAGTTTTGACAACTATAAAAACAGTTTCAATCAAAGTCACATAATCAATCAAATCAATCAAAAACTCATTTTAAACGAATTGTATCAAAATGCGACATATTTTCCAATTAACGGTTTTTAAGTCAAAACCTTTCGAAATCAAATCACCAAAATTCCATTTCAACTCGACACAACTCGAGACTTGCTCCGATCAATTCCTAACCCGAAACAGACAATATCAAGTAATATTCCAGACCAGCGAAAGCGATAAAACGATCAATCAATTAATTCGAAAAACAAAAATCCTAAACGTGAGCAGAACTCACCCTTGAAGCGTGAACCACGATCGAGCCGAAATCACCGAGTAGCCACACGAACGCTCCCCGCTCCGGCGACACCCAATCCGCTTCCAAAGCTTCCCACTCGATCACGAAACCGCTTTTGACCGGAATGCCGAATTTCTCGAAATCCTCCATGGACACTATTCATCATCTTCTTCAACCTCAAACCACTATTCACCAAAAACCCCAATTTGATTTTCAATCCCCAAATCACCCAACTCGCTTCCAATCAACGATCCATCATCCTTGGGTTCGCGCCAACCACCATCCCAAGCTATCCTTGAGCTTCAACCATCAAAACCTCAATTTTTTCCTCTCAAATTCGAAAATGGTAAAGTGAGAGAGAGTGAGTTGATGATGAAGATCTTGGTACCAAATCGAAGAGGAAGTAACGCTGAGCATTTTTCGTGTTGGAAGGAAGTCGTTTTGTTGAGCGGAAGCACCCCCCCTTTTCCTCTTCTTCTTCCTCCCCCTTTCTTTCTCTCTTCTTTTCTTTTTCTCTTCTCCTCTCTGTTTCTCGCCTTCTTCTTTCTTCTTTTCTTTCTTTTATTAATTCTTTCTCTCTTCACACACACACGCGTATACATATATATATTTATTTATTATATAAGTTGTAACGCGGTCAAATTACCATATCGATCGAAATCTCCTATTTCGATTCCAAAACTTCCTTGGTCCATATTATCCGGTTAACGATCCGATGACAACCAATAAATAATTTTAGCACTCAGTAAATTTACCCGTCAAGTACTAAATTAGTTTAATTGGGTTAACACCCAAATAATTCTATTGATTATTTTGCGGATGTTACAGCAACTGAATTGGCAACTGACATAGCCATTAATTGCCAAATTCTGTTATGGTATGACAGTAACTCTCAATGCATCCAATGTCGTTGCCGCTCGCTGTGCAGCAGAATATCTGGAGATGTACGAAACTGTTGAGAAAGGAAATCTTATCTACAAGATTGAAGTCTTCCTCAACTACCGCATTTTCAAGAGTTGGAAAGACTCAATCATTGTACTTCAAACTACCAAGTCTCTTCTTCCATGGTCTGAGGAACTTAAGATTGTAAGCCATGGCCTTGACTCCATAGCTACCAAGGCATCAATTGATACATCCAAGGTAGTATGGTCATACACCTATAACAGGAAAAAGCTACCATCTGAAAATGGTAATGATCCTCTGTTGAATAATATGAGGAAACAATTTGTTCCAAAGGATTGGTGGGTGGAGGACCTTTTTGAGCTCCAACTTGATCTCTATGAACGGGTCGTGACAACAATTATAACCAAAGGTAATGCTTCTGGTGCTGTAATTGCAGAAGCTCTAAATGCTTATCTCTCAAGAAGGATGCATGGTTTCAACAGGGGTGTGATCCAAGGCGGAGATATCGTAAACAATAGATTATTGTTGGAAACCATAGTGCGACTATTGCCTGTTGATATGAGCAGTGTCTCTTTTGGTTTCTTGCTGAAGTTATTAAGGACAGCTATTCAGTTAGAATGTGAAGAGTTGGTGAGATCAGAACTGATAAGGAGAATAGGTCGGTGTCTTGAGGAGGCTAAGGTGGCCGATCTTCTCATTCGTTCCCCAAATGAATAGGCGATTTTTGATGTCGACACTGTGCAAAGGCTAGTTGAAGAGTTTGTAGCACGCGAGCAGCATTCTCAGACTGATTCTCTGTTGGAAGATGACTTGGATGAGGCCAGAAGCCCCGGAATGGTGTCAGATCATTCTAAGAGTAAGGTGGCAAAATTGATAGACGGCTATCTTGCTGAGATTGCACGTGATCACAATTTACCTCTTCCAAAATTTGTAAATCTTACAGAATTGGTGTCAAGCTTCCCAAGAGCAACTCATGATTTCCTTGATCGCGCAATTGACATGTATTTAAAGGTAAATTCCTTGCACTTTAAGGAGATATTTCAACTGACACTATATGTTGTATTATTATTATTACATATTTGTCTGCATAATTTTGAATGAGGACTGTATGTACCATATTTGTCTGCATTAAGTTTAAGTTTAATGCATTAAGTTTAAATGCTGTCATTTACTACCTTATTTACTGATTGTTTTCTTACTCTAAACTGAGATGTCTGAATGTTTCCTTAATTCCTTTGCTACATTTGCTTTTAACTTTAGGTCCTTGCCTAGTTAACTAATTGCTCTATGTCAGGAAGTATGGAGTCAACTAGTTCCATCTAGAAACAATAAATGGATACAGTTCTTGCCAATGCAATTCTGAAAGTTGGCTGGAAAACTATGAAAAAAATTGCCTTTTGTGATTCTGATTTTTCTTTGTTTGGTCATTGACTGGATAAGAATATGTGAAATTGACATGGTCCTATTCTGATAACAATTGTAACACTAGGAGTTGGCTATCTATTATCTGCACTCCTTTGTTGTATTTATAATTTATTTTATCTTTTTCTTTATTACTAATGGCATTCCTGGTTGCAATTAAAACAGGTATGATAATCTTATCATTCGGTTAGTGGGGCTAACTGTCTTAGCCTTTGCAACTGCTTTTATACTACTTATGATGGAGGTTCAGGCCTTTTTCATTTGCTTCCTTAACTGAGGATGACGATTGATCCATCGCGTCTAACTCGCCTCTTCCGCTAACATGTGGAAAGGATATTTGCAAAACTGAAAGGAGCACAAGATGAAAATTTATAGAAACCTAATTTGGTGGTTATGGTTTTTAGGAGAACAAGTCTGCCAGTGGTCATGGAAGGCATCTGCATCTGTAAGACTGTAACAGAATATCCACTTTGTAGTTTTTTTTGATTGATTGATCATCTGTAAGGCATCTGCATCTGTAAGGCATCTGCATTGATTGATCATTTGTTGATTTCAAGAGAAATTAGGTAGTAGTTTTTTTCCTTCATATTGTGTCAATTTATTGGTGACACAATATGGTATTGGTAGTTATGTTTTCTTGTCACTTGTTTTACCACTGTCACTCTTGTACTTCAAATTCCAAATTCTTCAATAAAGACTACCAAGTATTAATTTTGACAATCTTTTCCAGCAGATCAACTCTCCAACTCTAAAATTCATGATGCACGCCCTTCACTGAATAGCTTCTAGGAAAAACTGACAATCTTTCATTTTCAACCTGAATCTGCTTCTCTTAATGTACCAGTTAAACAAGAAAATAGTAGAGGTTTGTAGGATTTATATTGGCATGAAAACTGTCATCTCTGCTGTTCCAGAATTAGCAGTTAGCAGCTTTCTGTGCGTGTACAAGTGTTTGGATGAAATCATTTGTGTTTCAAGCATTTCGCTCTTGCATAATATATCCCATCCTTTTATTCTTCTCCTGTATCATTGTTGTTTTTACTTTAAAGTCATTTCATGATTTGGCACTCTATCATTGTTTTTTTTTTTTTGCTGATTGTGCTTGTTAATTTTTACAACTTTCATGTGCTATTAAAGATTGGGGAATGCTTCTAATGTATTAGCAGAATGTTCTGCAACTATTTTTTCAATAAAGTAAACTGTGAAGAAGTTCTCAATGTTTGTCTTGCCTTATGTTTTAAAATTAGATAATATGGGATGAAGTTGGGGAGTCTGAGACTGAAAAAGATAGGATGTTGTTTGAGCTTGAATAAGAGTGTCAAGAAGTATACAGAAAAAGGTAGATAAAGCTAATTGGTCTAGAGCTCAGATAAGGCAGGAAATTGCTGATTCTGAGGCAGAACTTGCAGCTATCTATTCAGCAATGGGAGAGAGACCAGTACATGTTAGACAGGTTGGATATTCTGATTTTTTGGTCAATAAATTGTTAGTTTTCTGACTGCTTTTTTTAGGGCATGTATTTGTAGTTTGACTGCTAAAACACAACTCAAGCTAAATGAAACCGTGTTTTTTTTGTCTGCAATGTACCTGTGTTTAATGTCACATCTGTGTGACAACTGAAAACAAGTTGGAATGATTATTGCTTCTGCACTTCATTTTTTGCTTTAAAAAACATTGGAATGATTACATGATATGCATTAATGGTCAATGTAGAGTTAGTTTCTCAGCGTTGACAAAAGTTAACTAATCTCTATATTAAGGTAGAACTGCAAGTACAGGATGAACATTTAAGACGTGATCCAAACTGACAAATAATCACCGTACACTATCACATGGTCACACTAGGGTTCAACCTTGGGAGTCAGCGTCCTCATGTCGCTGAGCAGTAGGGGACAGTTGGTGGAATGTTGTTTGTTATTAAGACACCATTACCTTAGCTTACATGTCATTTATTTCCACTTTTGTTTTGACTCGTGACAGGTAGTTGTCCACAAAGATAGTCCAAGAGGGATACATTTTTGGCGTGCTGGACCACGTCAGAAGGTATGTTTCCATGCTGTTTTCATTTATTTGTACAATTACAATCATTAATATGTTTGGTACCTTAATTTTTCTGTATGGTCTTTTGAAATTGGATTTTCAGGTGTATTTTGAATCAGATGAAGTTCAAGCTGCTATTGTTACATGTGGGGGTCTATGTCCTGGACTCAACACTGTGATTAGGGAATTAGTCTGTGGATTACACCATATGTATGGTGTCAAGAGAGTTCTAGGAATTGAGGTATGTGGATATGTTTGTTGCATTAAATCACAGCTTTGTTGCATCTTTCTTTTTTCTCGCGGGCCGGGAAAATTAAAATGTATAGAAGGCTCTCTTAGTTTTTTTATTTGCCTGCATAACTTAGAGAAAATGTTGTGATGTTGAAGGGAGGATACAAGGGTTTCTATGCTGAGAATACAATCACAGAAACTCTCCAAATACATACAGATCAGTTGCTATATCATAGTTTTTTATTGGTCTTCATAACTTAAGAACATGTTGTGATGTGAAGGGAGGATATCGAGGTTTCTACTCTGGCAAACCAATATAGTATCTGTGCTATTTCTCTTTTTGTGATTATAGAACAAATACTCAATGGTAAATTACCACTTATGCAAAGAAGGTTCACTTAACTGACCTTTGTGTAAAAGTCTGGTGGAGAGCACTTATCAAAGTGAGTAGGACTGAAATCTAAGCTCCAACCATGTCCCATGTATACTTTTACCTGTTATTGGACATGACAACTTAACATTTAAGATGTCACCAAAACAAATGAATTTACCTTGTAGTATTCAGTTTAGTATGTTATGCTTACCTTTAATGTCTTCTTCACTGGCATCATCATTCTAGGATCAAACTGATTGTCACATTGAAGTTTCTGCATTAGAATTTGAGGCTTTTTTACATAACCACATCCTCCATTTGCCTTGAACATTCCCTGCATTAACCACAGTGATTTCCCATGCCCCTATTGAGGAAAACAAGTAGTAAAACAGTAGAAAGTTTGGAGGAAAACTCATCAGCAGAATATTTACAGAATTTGGGTCTTAATGGAAGAACTGACCCTGAGAGTTTCAAGGCTTGTGTTCCAATCGTTACTCACAAAGAATTAGAACCTTACATCTATAGAATCATTGATGGTGATTCTTCTCCTATTCTCACTGGAAAATCCATCACAACTATGTCTCTAAGGTCTGCTTTTACAGTTTTACCCTTATTTTTTCTTCACCTTAGTCCTTATTCTTCAACAACTTCACTTAACAAGTTTATATATATTATTGCAGTTCTGGAACTACTCAGGGGAAGCCAAAATATGTTCCATGGAATGATGATTTGTTTGAAACCACAATGCAGATATATCAAACAGTTTTTGCTTTTAGAAACAGGTCATCAATTTCATCTCTTTTCTTGTTCATTTCTATAGTACTTTTGTTTTGTTTTATTACTATTTATTAGAATTGGTTCCTATTAGATTAGACAAATTGGTCTCTATTGGACGACCTTTTCTGACACGGTTCAATTAATATTGTTTGTTCAGAGAGTTTCCTATTAAAAATGGGAAAGCATTAAATTTCATATATGGTAGCAAACAGTTCAAAACAAAAGGGGGTCTAATAGCAAGAACAGCCACAAGCAACGTGTTTCGTGATCCAGCTTATAAACGTGCAATGAAGCACTTCAATCACAAAGCTGTAGTCGCAGAAGGAAATCACTCCATTGAGGTACTTTTTTCTAGGGTTTGCTTGAGCTTTGATTTTAAAATGTTTGGTTAGAGTTTTGAATGTTTGGTTAGTGTTTTTTATGTTTGGTATATGAATCTTACTTTGAATAACTTTAAGTGTTTTGTATGAATCTTGAAGTTTTACTTACACTGCTAATTGAAACTTATTTGCGGAAACTTGGAATTAGAATGTTTGAATAATGATAAAGATGCATAATTAGTGGGTATGATATATACTATCAGACCAGCTATCACCCTTTTGTTTTCATCATTCATTCACATGATTTGGTCACAGAATGGCAGAAGTATTCATATCTGCTGATAGAATCAATATCACCTTCCAATTTTGTTTTGAAGATGCTTTCATTGAACTCTTGATTACAATATGTCTATGCAAGAGTGACTCACGTGTTGTCCTTTGTGCCCTTTCATTTTTACAGTTCATTGGAGGTGGAGTAGAAGGGTTTAGCGAGCCTAGTGCGGGAAAGAGAGATCAAAGCAAAGATGGCTTCACCGAGGGCTAGCGCAAGCGCAGCGATGTCCCTGGAGAAGATGAGCGTGGAGCAGTTAAAGGCGGTGAAGGAACAAGCCGATCTAGAAGTGAATCTCCTCCAAGACAGCCTCACCAATATCGGCACCGCCACCACTCGCCTCGAGATCGCTTCCTCCGCCCTCAACGATCTCTCTCTCCGTCCTCACGGCAGCAAACTCCTTGTTCCCCTCACCGCCTCACTTTACGTTCCCGCCACTCTTCAAGATCCTCATCACGTCTTGGTTGACATCGGAACCAGGTTACTTCATTGAGGTAGGTCATTCTATCTCTTCCTTCTTCCTTAGATTTTTGGAGAGTAATTAGGGTTTGACATTTTTTATTTTCGTATTTAATTTAAATTTTAAGTGTTTGTTGTTTTAATTGATGACAAAAACAGAAAACCATGCCTGAAGGAAAAGATTATTGTGATCGCAAAATCAACTTACTCAAATCAAACTTCGAGCAGCTTGTTGAAGTGAGTTTCCTGTTGCAACATTTGTTCTTACTGTGATTTTATATATGTATACAACTAATTGTTTTCATGTGCTATGCGATTTCTATTGTGGTTATTCTTATGTGGAGAGTGATTATTCAAAGAAGTATTGCTTTTTGTAACCCTGAATTGATTGATAATAGAAGATGATGAACTAGGCAGTGCTTATCCCTTTTATTTTCAGCTAAATTGCGTTTACAATGAAATACTGGTTAAGAATAATTATTGCACTACTTTTTACCTTATACAGAAGATAGATGAGCTTGTGTAACTACCAATGCAGGTTGCATCCAAAAAGAAAAATGTTGCAGATGATGCTGGGGTTATTTTGCAGGCAAAATTGAAGCAATTAGCATCTTCATCCTAAAAGTAGCTGGTATAGAATTCAATTGCTTTATTCCAATGCATTGCACCATAGAAAATTATAACCACTGGTGTTAGAGTTGGTGATGTTATATGTCGCTTTTATTAGAAGAACTCCCCTTTTGTTGTATATGAATTTAGGTACAATGTAATTTAGCTTTGGATGTATTTTGTACTTAAAGTGTAGAATTCTTACTTAATGTGATGAATGTATTTAAAGTAGAATGTTCAGTCTGTTTGTTCTGTTTGTTGTTCTTTATTTTGTAATGTAATGAATTTTAGCTTTGAATGATAGTAGAATGTGATGAATTATAGTAGAATGTGATGAATTTCGTATAACCAGGGTGTATAGATTAAACCAAAATTTGAAAGAAAAAAAAAACTTTTAAAGTCAGGCGCAATAAATGCTTGACTTTAAATCATACTTACGAAGTCAGGCAAGAATAAATGCTTGACTTTAAATCATACTTACGAAGTCAGGCAAGAATAAATGCTTGACTTTAAATCATACTTACGAAGTCAGGCAAGAATAAATGCTTGACTTTAAAACAGACTTACGAAGTCAGGCGAAATAAATGCTTGACTTTAAAACTGACTTACGAAGTCAGGAGAAATAAATGCTTGACTTTAAATCTGACTCGTCAGGCTATCGCTTGACTTTAAAACTCCTGACATACAAAGTCGACTTAATAAAAGTCAAGCGGGCGCCTGACTTTAAATCCCCTTTTCGCCTGACTTTAAATCCCTTTTATGCACTAGTGTTGTCGGATGAAGAAGCTTCTTGGAGGGATATTCTTACGTATAGATATGGTGAACCGAGCTCTATTTTCTTCAACGGGATATCATCCTCGGAGAGAAGGTTGGACTCTTCTTTGCGGTGGCGTGACCTTAGGAAAGTGGGGGATCGGAGGGGTGGTTTGAAGCGAATGTTAGAAAGAGGTTGGACGATGGTCGTAATGTGAATTTTTGGCACCACCATTGGATTGGGCAGCGCCTGTTGAAATTGGATTTCACTAATATTTTTGCATGTTGTTCTAATAAGAATGCGAAGATTGTGGAATTGGGAGCGTGGCATCAGAGTCGGTGGCATTGGAACTTGTCCTCGGTTTTGAACGATGTTCAACTTCATAGTGATGAAGGGAAAGTGCTGCTTGATATTTTAAGGGAGGTGAGCTTAAATTGTAATGGAGCAGATTTTTGGAGCTGGATCTTAGAGTCTTCAAAACGTTTTTCAGTACGCTCTTGTTACCATCTACTGTCATCCGATCCAACTTTTCTAGTGGTCAGTGACAACGATTTTTCAGATTATAAAGCCCTTTGGAAGACTTTAATACCATCTACTGTCATCCAAAAGTCATAATTTTCAATGGAGATTACTTACTAATTCATTACCGGTTCGTGACTTATTGGTGAGACGACATATCATCCATACGGAGGAAGGAACAGTCTTTGTGTTTTATAACAACTTTAGAGAGGAAGTCCAACATCTAATTCTAGATTGTGATTTTTCTCACAATGTGTGGAGTGAGGTTGGGCGCTGGCTCGATATACTGCCTAGAAGGTGCAGTATTTACTCCGATTGACAACTTGTTGGTGTTTCTGGTTAACCTGAAATAGATCGATGAATCTTTGTTTATGGGGAAAAAAACTATTACTCGATTTTTAAAAGTGAAATCCTATTTAACAAAAGTTGTTCGACTCGACCTGCCAGCTTCCCACTCCTCCTAATTGTGGAATTCGTTGGAAAAGCACTTATATGATCGGAGCGTGATTCGCAAAACTTTTTCTGACTTCTTTTCACTATTCCATTCTGTTCCCACGCTTTTAACGTAGAATCAACCATACCCGATCCCGCTTCCACCTCCCTTTAAGAAAAACGTCAAGATAGTTACCAACCAACAAACCAAACAGCCGCCGTTAGCGCCTTGCGGAAGCGGCCGTTGCACGCCACTGCTAACGCTTTTTCAATTGATAATAACGACGTGCCTCTCTCTCTCTCGTTCCTTTGTTCTTTCCTTCGGTTCGATTCCTACGTTGGCGTCCTTCTATCTTTCTCTCTCTGCGGGTCTCTATCTCCGGCTTCGTACGGATTTCGATACTCTCTGAGGAAGAGAAGCGCGCCATTTGGGTCTCAGAAAGCGATACACATTTTGCTTTTTTCCTCTCCAATTCTTCTCTCCTAAGGTATATATTTAAGCAACGCCGTTTTGCTTCGTTTTAAGGAACGCAATGCTGTTTTGTGCGATCAGTCGTCAATGGATGATTTTGTTGATTGATCTCCGATTTTTGTGACTTTTTATCTAGCTCACTGGTGGTATTTTGATTTGAATTTTCATTCCTGGTGTTGTACGTTGATTCTTTCAATCTCGGTAAATTGTGTTTCTCGTTTGAATTTAATTTTTCTTCAACGTGTGCTAGATTCTACGAGCTTGCAGTTTTTGTTTGTTCTCGTGGCATCGGGTTAATTTTTTTGATTGATCCCCAATTTTGGGTTTTGTTCATCTGTGGATTTGATCCAGTTTTTTTTTTAACAAATTGATCCAGTTGAGTAGTGCTGTTACTGTTTACTTGTGATTACACTTGAATTCTTCTCCGTATATTGTGTGGATTTCTTCAAGTGTAAGTCTTAACTGTGGTCCAATTCTCGATCTCTAATTCTTTATTTTATTTTCTGTTTTTCCTTGATGCAGTGGTCATCTAAGTAGTTGGGTCGCGGGGCTAAGTTTGTTAATTGATCTAAAGTTTTTTTTTCATTGAAGGATTTAATCCAGCTGAATAAGTTATTGTGTTATGCTTGAATTCATGGTAAATGTTATATTTTTAATCAGAGTATATTCCATTATTAAATGTAGTTCCTGTTTTCTCTTGATGCAGAGGGCATCTACATGTGAATTGATTGCATCTTGAATAGGATGCAAGGTACAAAACCTAAATCCGGTTTGACATTGAGATGTTGATTTTGTTGTATATATCTTTGTTTGTCTATTTGTGTCTTGGGATTATTGTTTTGACAACTGATGACTATGGGTTCAGGAGAAGAAGTATTAGCTCAAGAAGATGAGAGGAGTAGAAGTTTTGAGCCTGAAACCTCCGAGGATGAGTGGCGGAAGTCACGAGACAGATCTCTTAGGAGGAAAGCAATGACTGCTTCAACGAGACTCACTAATAGTCTCAGGAAGCGTAGCAAGCGGGTAGCGGATTATCAATATGCTTCTATTTTCATAGAAGATGTCCGTGATGCAAAAGAGGAAGAAGCTGTGAATTCATTTCGCCTGGCGCTACTTACAAGAAATTTGCTTCCAGATTCTCATGATGATTATCATACAATGCTGAGGTAATGAATGAGTGTCTGACTGAAGCTAATTCTCTGCCGAGTATGCAGTTTCTCTTTTGATAGGTCAATTTGATCACTTCAAATAAATGGAAATATCATTGGTTAAGCTGTTTGGATCTCATCGATTCATCTGTCAGAGGTGCAGTTTTTATTTTACATTCATCAAAGAAGCATTAATCAGACAAAGGTGTAACTAGAAACATGTTTCTGGAGAGACATTGTAGTTTCTGCCTCACTTATTATATGATTTTGCTTTCAATGTGGAGCATTCTTCCTCTTTGAAACTAAGGTTGGATCACAAGTATAATCTATAGATTATTGATCCAGAATTCCTGATTGCCATCCTTTGATGTTTGTGAACTTTTTTCCAGGAGCTTCTACTGTGAATTGAAAAAGTGTTGTTTAATTATATTCCTAGACGAGTTTTTGTGCAAAAAGAAAATTTTTGGACATGCAATATATTACAGGCTGCTGATGTATCAATACTGCAGGTTTCTGAAGGCCAGAAAGTTTGACATTGATAAGACGGTCCAGATGTGGGCAGATATGCTCCATTGGAGGAAGGAGTATGGAGTAGATTCCATTTTACAGGTAAGTTTGTTAGTAATTTGGTTTCCTTATACTCAATCTGGAAGCTATTCCTTACTAACTTGTGCTTAAATATTGAAAAAGCTTATGTGAATTGTCAACTCAAAACAGCCACCCAAAGCATGTAGTTCTATTGTGTAGCAATCATGTTTAGTATTCCTTTCAGAAGATCTTCCCAATATTATTTCTTTGATCAGGAATGATTGTAATCTTTCCATCTGAAGTAAACAACAAACAATATGTAGGATTTCATATATAAGGAATATGAAGAGGTTCAGCAATATTATCCTCACGGTTTCCATGGTGTGGACAAAGAGGGGCTACCGGTTTACATTGAGAGACTTGGCAAAGTTGAACCCAGCAAGTTGATGAATGTCACAACAATAGATCGGTTTTTAAAATATCATGTTCAGGGATTTGAGAAGATGTTTAAAGAGAAATTCCCAGCGTGTTCTATTGCAGCAAAGCGGCATATAGATAAAACAACAACAATTATTGATGTGCATGGCGTGGTAAATTCTATGCTTACAACCAAATATCAGAATAGCCTAAATAACATTCCATGGAAGGCAGAGTTTTTTATTACTTTGTATATTTTGCAGAATTGGGTGAGCTTTAGCAAAGTTGCACATGATCTTGTCATGCGCATGCAAAAAATTGATGGTGATAACTACCCAGAGGTAACTAAATGTTGTAGGTAGTTGTATTTAACTTGGAAAACAAATCCTAGTATGTGGACTTCCATATTTGTTTTTCTTTAGCGATCTTTAAAGTGGAAACCTCAAAAACTTGATTCTAAAATCTTTCATGGAGATTTCTTAAAAAAGAATAAAGTAAACAAGTTGTTTCTTTGGTTGGGTTGGAGCAACCCTAGTTCTCCCATCAATATATTTTGCTATTAAAATTAAACAAGCTGTTTCTATCCATGACTGATGGAAAAAAGTGAATTTAGTATAAATTGTGCGTTTCTTATTTTCCTCCAAAGTTCAGTGTTTGTGTTTCTTTTTTCACTATACCATTCATACTGTCATGCATATGTTGACATGGGTGCATGCAACGTATAGAAAAGGAACCTGAATTAGGAATACAAATCTTACTATGCACTCTTCCCTTACTGCAAAAAAAGTTACCTTTGGTAATTTTGTTATACAGACAGACATTGTGCACTTCTGAATGCTGGTCATTTTTTTCCAGACATTAAATCAGATGTTCATTGTTAATGCTGGTAGTGGCTTCAAGCTACTATGGAGTACAGTAAAAGGCTTTCTTGATCCAAGGACCACGGCCAAAATAAATGTATATAATTATCTTTCTTTATGTGCTTTGACTTAAGAAAGGAATGAGCAGAGTGTAAATGATTCATGCTGGATTTGTAGGTTTTAGGCAACAAGTTCCAGAGCAGATTGTTAGAGGTGATTGACTCAAGGTTTGTGTTGTTTTTGTGCCGTTCTGTTAAGTAACTGCTTTTATGTCTGTATTGATCAATGTTATAAGAGCATTTTTCTTTTCAACAGCCAACTTCCTGATTTTCTGGGTGGAAGTTGTTCTTGCCCAAATGATGGAGGGTGTCTTAGATCTAACAAGGGACCTTGGAATGATCCTGACATTTTGAAAGTATGGTGCCATTAGGATTGTTGCTCCTGTATTTGTTTGAATTTTATTAAAACTTACTGCTCATGCCTACAGCTAATACTCCCTTGTTCTATTTACAGTTGTTAAATTCTAAAGAAGCAATGAAGCCAACAAAATCTGGAAGTTCTTTTATTGCTGATAGCTTAGATGTCAAGTCATATGCCAGCAAGGTCACTCATAAATTGGTTAAGTTCCAATCCAGTAATTTTTTTTGCACAATTCTTAAGTCTCATTCATACCGTTTTTGCTTGAAGAAAAGCTTTCCTCATGACTGTTTCTTCACAGGTTACAAGCACCAAAATATCTGAAATTGGATCAGCATCAGAAGCATTAGTTCCTTCAACCTTTATGCAATCGGTTCCTTCTAGTGAGAAAGTGAGCTGTCTTTCTGTTTTCTTTTATTTGTGTTTTGTCTTTCTTTTACATGTAGAAGTAGAAGTTATAGGGTTTAGGTATAGAGAGAAAAAATTGAATAGAGAATTAAAAAATTAAGGCAATGCTAGCAACAGACTCTTTCCAAACACTCTGTTATTGGATGAAATTCACGTGAGTCCCATTAAATAATGTGAGTCCCGGTTTCTCTTTGGTGGGACCCACACCAAAAATTGTGAAGCTCGGATGAAACTTTCTCAATAATAAAGAATTTGTCGGAAGGGTGTTAGAGAGCGTGTTGTATTTCTTATAAAATAATATTGATATGATGTGAGTGATATGTTGGTTATTATTATAGGACATCGAGATATAGTACACACCCTTGCACATACATATTCATATATCAAGCTTATTGATTGAGGGCATGAGAGAAATTAATATCAACCATTCACATGTAGTTGTATGGTGAAGATGATCTGCCATCGCGTGCTCACATGATACACCCCCTACGTATATACATGTGTGGGGTACAAGGATGAATAGAGGAAAACAACATCTCAAATGAAGTGTGTTGGAGACCTGTATTATTGAGTTGATTTTTTAAAGTTAGTCATTAACAAAATAAGTTTTTTCATAAGAGCATCGTGTCCTTCACATGTCAAGTCATAGTTTAGTCTCAGTTAGGATTCCGAGCTGATAAAAAATAAGCAAAATTGCTCCCGGGGTCCCTTAACTTATTTTCAGATTTTGAATAGGTCCTTTATGTTTTAAAATCATTGCACCGTTATCCTTTTCCGTTAGTATCTGTCTAACTCCGTTAAAAAATGCTCATGTGGCCATTACGGTGCTGATATGTCACAATTTATGCTCATGTGGCTTATACAATATTAATCCAGGTTATTTTTAATTTAATTTTATTTAAAAAAATTCTGAAAATTCATGATCTTCTTTAACCTCACTGTCTCAATTTGGAAAAAAAAAAATCAACATTGCAAACCCTGAAATGGTGGAGGAGGAATCACGCCCAGCTTGACTGAAACACCCAACATCAACGCTACAACAGAAATAATGTTCCAAAATCAAAAACTTGTACCAGTTTCGAATAGTATTGTGAATGCAAGTATCACCTCCGTTCCCACATTGTCAGTACCACTCTCTGCGTTCATCTTCAAATCCCGTTGCCGTCAATTCCTCCAAGAAATCTGCGACACCTCAAATCCCTCTTTTTTTTGACAGCTCAAAATCCCTCTTTTAATAACCCCCAAATCTAAATCTTAATAATTCAAATTCACACCTGTGTAATGTCCTCTCTCATCCTTTTGGTACCCCACAATTTTCTTCCTGAAACGATTCCCCTTCTCTTGGAACCCTGTCAAAACGCGTTGTTGTTTTTCAATAATGAAATCGAAAACGAAACCCTATAGTAGATCGGTTTCTCGTTAAGGGATGCGCCTTTGGAAGCTGCTAATAAATCTCATGCACCGTATAGTGGATCACGTTTCTGGTGTGGCTTTGTTGGAATCTCGTCAAGATGAAGATGAAGCATGGTGGTGCAGGAAGATGAATACGACGAACGCATTTTTCAGTCTTCTTTTAATTTTAATCAAAATTAATTAAAAATTATAACTCAAGCTTATTAAAATAATGATTCAGCTAAGATTCAGAGACCACATAAGCATATTTAAGAGACACATAAGCATTTCAATAGCTGGAGTCAAACGGAAAAGGTTGATGTTGCTAACGTTTTAAGTTAAGACTTAAGGGACCTATTCGTTACAAACAAAACGTAAGGGACCTATTTGAATTCTGAAAATAAGTTAAGGGACCCCAAGAGTAATTTTACCTAAAAACTAACTTCTTAATAGGACACCGGTGAGGATTGTCTGACACTTTCCATATGGAGACGTGCCATACGGAGCTGATAAAAAACAAATTTTTAGTTGGAAACTGGCGAGGATTGTGTAACACGTGCCATACGGGTGTTGGTGTTGGGAATGTGTTTGACACTCCGGTGATACTTCAAGAAGGAGACATACGGCTGTTGGTGTTGGGAATGTGTTTGACACTTCAGTAATACTTCAAGAAGGAGAAGTGTTTGCGCTTCACAATGAGTTTCAAATCCATAATAATTTATTTTCATCTATGAAACAATGAATTTTACTCACAGTACTCATTTTAATCAGTACATTTTTGAAGTATTTTGCCCATGTCACATACTACTAAAAGGAATTGCAACAAAGATTAAGAATGATTTTTTATATGACGTATAGTTGACAATAATTTGGGCGCTACTGCCTTCTACCTAGACTGTTGATTGGAGTCTTGAACCAATCCACTGTGAATGTATTCTTTTACTACTGAAAAGATTTAGAGTCTTCGGTAACTTGAAGTGTATTTGTGCTAGCTTTTTATTCTTCTACGGTGAGTATCTTTTCACAGACCTAAGTAGATAGGTTCATTTCCAAACCAAGCGGCTTTTGTATCACATGTCATTTTGTTTATACCTTATACCTTACTTGAACAACTTCTTGGGTAGAAATTATACATTAGACTAGAATTAATCTAAATGTTGAGAAATTACTTGGCCACATATTCTCTTATGCTTGAATTTGGATCCCCCGCAGTGGAATGTGCACTTCAGATAGTAAAATGCAGAGTTTATAAGATTTAGTGGAAAAGTCGATGATTCAAATTTGTTTTTGTGGGTAAAATACATGTACATGTATAACAAAAATGAAAATTTAAGAAGCTAGTTCCTTGATTTTCTCTCGAGTGATTAAGACCTACCCTTCACTCTATATTGAACCCCGGCCTTTCTTTTGTGAGACTGATAGCATATTTGAGTGAAAGCGATGAAGACAGAAATGGTTCAAATTAAAAAGAAATCTACTACTATAGTAGTGGTGTGTATACACACACTATCATGACACCAGCTCTTGGCAGCCTCGATTCCTTCATGACACGCACCAGAATTATGATTGCAGATGAGAGGGGACTGTTGAGTGTTGACTCTTGTATGAACATACATGCTTGGAGACCAGATTTTAGTTTGACTAATTACTGTTTGGTTTTGACATCATTGTGTGATAATTGAAGTTTCAATAGTCCAAAGATTTAATTGTCTGATAAATTCAAGAAAACATATATTTTCTTCTTTCTCGTTGAGCAATGAAGTGGATAGTTAGTGAAATACTTCTTCGTTTCTGCACCAGCTAAAGTCTGTCATTTTAGCTCATGCAAACATTAATTGGAATGCTTTTGGTGCCAAATTAAAATCTTGGACAGCTTAAACCAAGATAAAGATTTCAAGTAAAATTGGAAGTCTATGTAACAGTTAGTTTTTATTTTTTATCTCAAGCTTCTAATTATTAGTCGACGGTGAATGTGCACCTTCTTGGGCCCACACCAGCTACCTCTGACATTTAGGTTGATGGAACTATGAGTATGAAATACCATAGATGCCAAATTAACAAAACTTAAGGGTATAATTAAACCCAACTATAAGAAGGAAAAAGTTTTTAAATAAAATTGAAAGCCTTTAATATTAAGTTGGAATTGAAAGTCAGTTTTCTAATTTGTCTATTTATCTTTTCGTATACATATAGTATTTTTTTCTTTTAACTTTGTTTATACTATAGGATAACTGCAACTCATGTATCTATGATATGGAACTATATTGCAGAAAAGGATGAGAGACCATGCACCTATCTGCAACCTAGTTGAACCAGTTAATGATGCCAAAGAAAATGGCGATGCTGATTCAACATGTACGTGTTCCAGCAACATATTCTCTTCTAGTTAGGGATTGATCTTTTATTTAATTGTATTTATTTTTTATATTTATCAGATGATTATCATGTTATATACTGCATATGATAATAATAGAACACGCAACATAAACCGAGAGCAATCATGGGTTACATGCATGACTTAAGCCTGGATAAACTGAAAGGAGAAACTTGACGTAGTTTAAATTTATTTTGCAAATTATTTCACTCGTTCCAGACTTAACCAAGTCATGTGACACATGAGCTTCTTGGACTTAGCCAGGGTGAAATGGATGCTCCTAAGGCCATCCATGTTTAAGAACAAAATGGATATTTATTGCTTTATATATCTTCTGGTGCTGAAGAGTTTTCTTTCAGTGTTCAGTTTTTATTCTGGAAAGTAGTGTTGTTTGTTGCTGAAATAGAGTATCTGACAGATTTACTTCCTGTCTGAACCTCATTGACTGTGTTGTTTCCTTTTCTAGTTGGGAGAATTCCTTATCCTGTACTAATTATAATTTCTTTAAAAATGGTGCATCTGATAGATGATTCGAGCAACAATCAGTCAAGAAGACAACCAGCGAAGCTAATTTTCTATATCACTAGCACTTTGGGTCAAATCGTAATCAAAGTATTAGCATGTATCTATGTAGTATTTGCAGCCTTGGGGAAATTTTTTGGGGTTCGCTCCACCAACAACCAACCAGGAAGCCGTCAGAGAATTCAGTTTGCTGAATCCAGTTCTCAGGAACAATTAATTGCTCCTACAATAAAGGAGCCACTTTGGCAGAGGTTGCGGAATTTGGAGGCAGTAGTGACTGAGATGGCTAATAAACCTAAAACAATTCCTCCAGAGAAAGAGGATATTCTTCAAGAGTCGTTGAGTCGTATAAAATCCATAGAATATGATTTGCGAAAGACAAAGAAGGTATCGCCCAGTCTCCTAAGATAAAATTGATGTTTTTGAAGGCCATACTGTTTAAAGAATTGACATTACTGTGTTAATCGAGTTTGCTGATTCATTTTAGGCACTGCTTGCAACTGCTTCAAAGCAAGACGAGCTTGCTGAGTCACTGGAAAACTTAAAGGAGAATAGACTTGATGTAAGTTGCTGTTACCCCTCATTGTCAGTTAGAGTACTTAATGTATAAACTTTGTTAGTTAGAATACAATGTCCTAAATGCTGCACTCATCCGAGTGCATAGCTTTCTGTTCATCTAATGATTCACATTGAAGTTTTACTATTAGCCAAGTAAAGGATAAAAATCATCATATTTGAATTGTGCACATTTCTGCAAGGCTGGTTACATTTCAAATGGTTTAATATATTTTTAAAAAATATAGTCGAAGTAATTATGTGATATTCTTTCCCTTCCAGAACTTACAATTCTTTTTGGCGAACCAGAACACAATTGTTTTTGCATATACTGATAATGATAACTTTTTAAAACTACAGGGGACAAACTCATGTTGGCGTAAAAATAGTAAATGTTATGCCCCTGGAAGATGAGTATTGCCAGTCTATTGTTTTTGACACTACGGCTGAATTACCACCGGACCTAAACTTCTCTTGACTTATATAAGGATTTACTCTCATAGGTGACTTTACTTCTATGTTATATCGACAATATTTTGGGACGAAACGGAAGCATCTTGTAATACCCATTCTTTTCAGGTTCGAGGAATAAGATATCGGCAGCTAGAATTTTTTATGAGGGCTCTGGACTCCGACTTCTTCCTTTTCAATAGGTATTATTGGGTCAACCACATTATTTTCTTACTACATTTCCTGTACAGAGTGTATAGCTACAAAAAAATGCTGCTGAAAATCAGATGTATTTATTTTAATACAAGTAGCATTCATACAGAAAAAGGAAACTTTTTGTATGATATATATTGTAATAGACAACGAGTACTAACCAGACGATATGCTCTCCCCTTGAATTCATACAAAATTTTATCAGTGACTGAAGGGTATGCCCCCTTGAATTCTTACTTCTTCGACTGGAGGGTATACTCTCCCCTTGAATTCTTACTTCTTCGAGAAGTTACTTTTCCTTGAACTTGGGTGATCAATATATCTTTCCATTTGCTAGCACTTCCTTTTTATATAAGCTCTTGCGGATAAGCCTTGAGCAGGCAAGGTATAACACCGGCTAAAATGTGCTGCGTTAGTGCATAACTAGAGTGGGAATAGCTTGGATCGAGTTGGGCTTTGCAAGGCATGAGCTTGGCTTACGTTGAAAATGTTAGGCCTGAGCCTAACCTGTGGCCTGTCATAGGCCTAGTTTTACGTTTTAGCTTACGTTGAATGTTGCGCTACTAGGTTTAGCAGAATGTAAGCCAAATGGAAATAAGGAGAGAACCTTTCAGTCATATCTATGATATAAGCATATCCAAATCCAAATGGAACACAAGTGCAAACAAAATTTGAACATCTCATTTATTTAAAATATATACATCATATAGCCTTTGAAGCATAATTTGAATTTCAATAAAATTTGCAGTAGGTTAATCCTGAGTAAAATCCTCTCCGTTAATTATGTCTTCCATTACTTTTAATATTATAGTTTTAAGAAAATAAAAATAATAATATAGCATTAAGTGGCATCCAAATATCTTTTATACACCTAAACCACCCTAAAACTATAGTAAAAAAAAAGTAATGGAGAGAATAAATGGAGAGAGGAAATAGAGAGGATCTAGACTCATAAATACTTATCATTCCCTAATCACTTTCATTTCCCTCATTTATATCCATACAAATGAGGCAATTTTCTTTTTGGTATCTGATTTCTTTATTCCATTCTTTTTATTTTCACCTTACTTTTGCTCTTAATATTACTTTACATCTTATTTTTATAAATAATAATAATAATAATAATAATAATAATAATAATAATAATAATAATAATAATAATAATAAGATGTAAAGTAATATACATTCAGATTTAGATCATTAATACCCAAAAGCACGTATATGAGATGATAAGGGTCTTTTTTAGGTTAAATAGTGGTCATGGTTTCGAATTCAACCTTGTGGATGTAGCAACCTTATGTGATCTTATCTGATACCCAATTCAGACCAAAAAGGAACTAGGTCATTGTTGTGTAAAAATAAGTGTGCAAGTATACACATTCCAATAAGTAGTAAAGTAGTAAATATAGATCGTTTCCACAGGGATTGAAGCTCAATCTATGCTTAATATGACATGCAAATTAGTGAATGAAATCAAAATAAAAACAACAAGTTTTGGAGCCCAATATTATCATCAACAGTAACTAAAGTAACTGGTTGTAGAAATTAATAGTGAGAACAAGTAGGAATGTAGTCTTTCACTAAGCAACTTCTTAATAATAGTTTAATGCTAAATTAGATGTTGTAGTATATGGGTGTTGTAGCATCTAGTACGTGTCTTTCAGTCACTTTTCTACAGGGGGTTCATTAAAAGCACTTATGTCTAATATCTAATTAAGTTCACCCCTAGCTATTACGCACCCATAGTATCACCCTATGGATTTTGTTCTCCTATGTCTAGGTTTAAACAATAATCATTAAAGTTTCATTTAATAATTACAATCCATATTAATCATTGAAGTAAGCTTACAAACCCTTTCAGTATTTATAAACATGTATTTATTTTAGTTGGTCATTCCTAAACCAAGTTTGGTAATATTAACACAAAAGGATTAAAAGTGCTAAAACATAAACTTCACATTAAAACCATTAAAAAGTCATTACATAACTAATAGAATTCCAACTAAGTGAGTTTAGCTCATGCTTATCTAAAAAAAAGTGAGTTTAGCTCATAATGAGCAACAAATACGTGAAAGAAAGCGTAGATGCTTGATCTAAAGCCATACTACTTAAATTATAAAATAGCAGAATACTAAAAGAGAATATACTGCCAAGCCTCCAACTTTGATGAGCTGGAGAGATGAAAATAGCTTCCACAAAACAACAACACTCCAAGGAAGACAAATTCAATGATGTTGCAGCACTGCTCCCAGCACTATTGTGCAGAATTTCCTATTTGGTGAACAATGGTGGTTGGAACACGAAATGAGCTCAAGAAAGCTATGTCTAAATTTTCTCTATTCGAACCAGCCTCTTTAATGAGGAGAAACAACAGCCTTAAATAGTTCTAGGGTTGTGGGATCCAAGAAAAACCCTAAAGGTGTCATCCTTTGTCTTATAGTGTGCCCAAAAGGACAAGTGTCCTTAGAAAAAGGAAATATACACACAAAAAAGTACCGATCCCCACCACTAGCATGATCTGCCCTTTTCTAACACGCAGTAGGTGCTAAAATTAGCGCATAATTGTCTCCCAGTATTTTCTCTCTCATCTGTCACAGAAACAACAATATTGTAGTACCTGGAAGTTGCAGCACACTAGCAAACACATTAAAGCACAAAAATAGAGCACCAAAGTTTCCATTGAGTTCAAACCAGAATTTACCCCTAGCTAACATCAAACAACTAATTAATGAACAAATTACTTTCGAACAATCAATGAATTGCGCTATTAAGATATAAATAATAGTTATCAGTCACTACTTCGAAGATTCTTGGATTAATGAGAGAGCATCAGAAGGAGTTTGATGTTCGAGGAGACATTTTCTCTTCTGAAAAATGAACAATAATGTTTGTATTTCTCCCTTACTACCCACTCTGGGTGAGAAACTAAACCAGTTTGATGTCAAAAATCTTCTTTTGCAAGGAAACTTAGAGAGGATGTATATATGGAGATCTACTTTCAATCTAATAAAAACATATGCTAGCACATTTCATTTTTAGACATCACCAAATTTTGACATTTGTCACAATTTAGGGGGAAAATAGACAATTCACCACATAAAGACAAAATGCTACAGTGCCGCAACAGTACGCTACAGTGCAAATTCTGACGCGCTACAGTGTGCTACAGTACCAATTCTGACACGCTACAGTACACTACAGTACCAATACAGTCTTTTTATTTCTTTTTTTAAAAACCTGATTTTTTTAAAAAAACTGATTTTTAAAAAAACTGAGCGTACGAGAGCGCCAACGAGAGTGCCAACAAGAGAGGGAACGAGAGCGACGAGGCTGCATATTTTACCTTTTACTCCATTATTAATATTATAAGAAGATACCGACTTTGTTTTAACTTTTTGCAACACAACTATTTTAGTAAATTCACCGGACAAAATTTGCAACACAATGAGAGCGGCAATGTGAGACTGGCAATGGAATCGACAACGAGAGCGATAACGGGAACAGGAGTGGGAACGAGAGAGACAAGGAGAGCGCCAACGTGGGTGCATATTTTAAAAATTCTTATTTTCCTTTTTCTTCATTTTTACTCCATCTAAAATTTATTATTTACTATAATCTCTCTATTAAAACTATTCAAATCAATCAATTTAACCACTAAGAATTATTATATAAATACAACTTTAGCCACTACCAAACTTTACAAAATAATTACTTATAATTAAACGAATATGATTTAATTAATATTAAATCATATAGAAAAATATGAGTTAACATGTGGCAACGGGAGCGACAACGAGAGACTGGCAATGGTAGCTGTAACGGGAGTGGCAACCAGAGAGGTAACGAGAGCGTCAACGGGAGGGCCAACGAGGATGCAAATGGGAGTGTCAATGGGGGTGCATATTTTACCTCATTATTATGGATCAATGTAATTCTGATTGTCAATCTCCTTTAATTTCTTCGACTGAATATAATTTTCATTTGTATCTTATATGACATAATACCTATCTCTTTCCACTTTGAATTTTAAATCATTCATTTTGGACATTGTTCACAACTTATGATTATCTTCCAAATTACTATTATGACTTCATGCCAATACACCGATCATACAGTATCACCCGTGCGTATGCACGGGTAAAATAATAGTTGCCCCATAACTTTGACTCACAAGTAAAACAAAGTGTAAAGATTAAGGATGGCTTTATATGGGCTTAAACATTATCCTTGACCATGATTTGCGAAATTCACAAAATTCAATGATGTGGTCACGTTCTCAAGGCATTCACAGGGAGAAAAACTAATTATAGTTATCAAAGGGTTTTTTTTTATGTACCCCAATCATCTCCCTATTTACCCCCACATAAAAGTGAAACCCGAAAATACCCCTGCCCAATTTTTAATTCGCTCGGATTTACCTCCATTTGAGGTAAATCCGCTTTGTTATTTTTAAAGTCGGATTTACCTCATATGGGGGTGCCCAATAGGTAAATCCGATTTCAAAAATAACAAAGCGGATTTACCTTAGCTAGAGGTAAATCCGCTTTGTTATTTTGGAAATCGGATTTACCTAGTGGGTACATAAATCCGATTTCCCTAAAAAAAGAGAAAATCGGATTTATCCCACCTAAGGTAAATCCGATTTCCCTAAAAAAAGGAAATCGGATTTATCCCACCTAAGGTAGATCCGATTTTGTTATTAAAAAAATTGTTTTTTATTTAATTTTTTAAAAAAGGTTATAAAATACTACTAAAAATCCGTTAAACAGCCAAAACTAATCCAAAAATTATGAAAACACCACTAAAAATCTAATAAAACCAAAATAAAGTTATGCAAATTTTTTCAGATTTTTTGGAGATTATGAAAAATTTAAAAAATTAATAAAAAATAGTAAACGATGGAATTTGGGATTTTGAGGTCCCCAGTCCTGAAAGAAGTCACTTCTTGAGGAGTATTGATCCTTGATATTTTTCGGATTTAAAGAAGGTGGTTTCATTACAATTTGAGTAGGTTGCCCGAAAACTGATTTTTTAGCCTAAATTATTCTCCCGACGTACAATATCGTCACGTGTTAACGAACTACACACTAAACAGAACCAAAAGATGGTCGAAATTTGTTTTTAAAATTTTAACTGATTTATTTATTTATTAATTGGGTTAACAAAGCGGATTTACCCCCACATAAGGTAAATCTGCTTTGGTTATTTTTAAAAGCGGATATACCTTATATGATGGGGTAGATCCGCTTTTAAAAATAACAAATCGGATTTACCCCCACTTAAGGTAAATCCGATTTGTTATTTTTAAAAGCGGATATACCTTATATGATGGGGTAGATCCGCTTTTAAAAATAACAAATCGGATTTACCCCCACTTAAGGTAAATCCGATTTGTTATTTTTAAAAGCGGATCTACCCATCTTAAATAAATCCGATTTAAATTTTTTACAATTTTTAGTGGAAATCGGATTTACCTAAATCCGATTTAAATTTTTTAAAATTTTTAGTGGAAATCGGATTTACCTAAATCCGATTTCCAAAAAAAAAAAATGAAATCAGGATACGTTCGGGATTTTTAAATTTTGTTAAGGGCAATTGCGTCTTTTCGTAGGGTCGATGGGGGTAGCTGGGAGATGATGGGGGTACAAAAAAAAAATCCCGTTATCAAATGATCCATTTGTCAACTGGATATCCAGTCCGTCCGTCCATAAAAAAATCCATTCAATCCTTCCGTTAATTTTTTTAAATCCAATGGATTATCAATAAGTACAAAATCAAAATCCATTGGATAATTATAAAAAATACTTTTTTACCAAAAAAATATTTTAAAAAATACTTTTCAGTTTTTTTACAAGGACTTTTCAGTCTTTTAGACAAAAAATTTCTAGAAATTGTTTTTTTTTTTAAATTCAGAAACCAAAAAAAGTAATATAATATATATATATATATATATTAAAATAATTATCAGCCACCACCTCCTCCACCGTCGGCTACCGGAGCGCCGCAACTAACCACTGCCATTAGCCGGGTCGCCGCCGCGGGAACCACTGTCGGTCGTCGGAGCTCCTTCGTCGGCCACCGCGCTGGCTGCCAGAGCTCCGCCGCCTGCCACCACCACATATATAAATATATATTTATATTATATATAATATATATTTATATATTGACAATATTATATATATTTATAAATATAAAAAAATTAAATTGCTGCAGTATTAAAAAAGTATTAAAAAATATATAAAAAAATCATATAAATGTTTTTTTATTAAAATATTTTTTTATGTTTTAAAGATATTCGTGGATGGATTGGATATTCATCCTTAAAAAAGTTGTTAATTGATGGATTGGATGGACTTTTTTTGTCAATGGATGAATTGGTTTGAATATTTTTGGTAAAATTTTAATGGATATAAATGTGTAAATGGATTTCTCCAATCCATCCATTATAATCCAAATCCATATCCATCCAATCCATCCATTTTGACACCCCTAATTATTATACTAGACTAGATATAATCTTGTTTAGACAATTTTTCAAGAAGATATTATCTACAAAGTTTGAGATGATAGAACTTAGGATACATAAATATATCTTGGGAATTAAAGTGGTCTATTAAAAAAAAGGCATTTTCACCTCTCAAAGGAAATATCTAGTTGAACTCTTGGATGGGCATTGAAGACGTACCAAAGTTGACAAGGTTTAATATTGTTGACTACTGGGAAAACTGATCTACTTGGAACACACTAAGTAGGATTCAACACATGCACTCAATATTGTGCGTCGGTTCATGCACGATCTGAATTGAGTCAGTTTCAATATCATTCCAAGAACACACTATTGTTCAAAATAGGTGGAAGCTTAACAAGGTAAGCCAATGTTGAAGCTATTGTGCATGTTCGATAAGTGATGGAAAATCCACTTCAATTTATTGTAAATTCTTTTGTGGAAAACTTAAGTAGTGAGTGATGACTTGACCTAGTGATGAGGCAAAAGTCAGAGGTCTAGCACAAGGAATCCGTGAGCTATTTATTGTTAATGAGCATGTATTCGAGACATGTATTTGATATAATACTAAACAAAAATTTTGAGCATACAATGATGAAGAAACAGTGAGACCTCAAAATTTTACTAATCACATGGTCAGCATCAAACTCTAAATATGGATCAAAAGGATACCAAGAACTCACAGTAACTCCCAAGAAAATCTGAAAACTTCATATAATTCTACATGAATCAAGATTATTGAGAATGGGGCCTTCATAGAGCACTTTTGGGGCTTTCTTGGAGCTTTAGTAAATCTTTTGCTCCTCTTCAATGGGATCCTATCTACACATGGAGCTTCCTTGCTCCCCCAAAACATGATTGTGTTTTCGGTAGGCGCTGAGTTGTTTGTAGTGTTGTGAGTGATTCACTCAATGTTTGTCGTAGTTAGCTTTGAAAACCTTGTCTTAAAGGTGATGAATTGGTGATCCAAACTCCACAAGATACAAACTCCAAAAGATATGGATGAGGTCATGCAAAATTGATCTTTTGGGCATCATTTTACTCGTGTTTTGGTAGATATGGATCTCAAAGAGAATATTCAGGATAGAATCTTTGTAGAGAGGCAAGATTCGCTTTTTTGTTTTCTTAGAGTATGAAAACGTTCCCATATTATGCTCTAATTGTCAAGTTAGTGGCTATCATATAATATTCAATTTGTAAGCACATGGTTCTTTTGAATGATTTAGATATCAATCAAAACAAAGATCGTGATAGGGTTCCTATTGACAAGGGTAATAAGCTCATAAACTTCCAGATCCTAGTGATAAAGGTAAATCTCTTGATATAACTAGGTCTAACCATAAGGATCCTACTGCGATCCTGGAAAATTCTTGGCGAATAAGCATATAGAGGAAGGTAAATATATTCCTATTCAAGATAATGAAGAATCTAGCTCACATGTTAATGACTAGGTTGTTCAGAATCATAATCTTAAACATACTAGAGGATGCAACGAGGATGTTAAAGAGAAACATTTTGCTACTCAAGATGATGCAGTATCTTACCCCACATGTTAATGACTTGGTTAATCTGAAACCAGATCTTTCTTGTAGCAATGTTGTTGATAACTCACAATGCCAGTGAAGGTATTATCATTGGTTGTAAGGCTATTAAAGAGAAGGGTTCTGAACCTAATGTTATTCCTCCTTTGTTCTTACGGATATGTGTTTTCTAAGTAAGTTTTAGTCAGCGAAATCTAATCTAATCTAATCTAATATAATCTAATCTAATATAATAAAATGATATGTTAGCAAATTAATGACATTTTTAGACCTTCAACTAGCTTGCCAAGTGTCCATTTTTAAGGCTAAAATTGTCATTTATCCGTTAAAAGACAAAAATGGATCAGCTTTTGCAGGAAAGACTGACTGACGCGAAAAAGACCACGGACTGACGCAAAAAGGACAGAGAGACACACTGACTGACACGGACTGGCAGCTTTTTTAGATTTAAAAAAGCAATTTTTTTTACAATTAAAAAACCTTATTGCAGCTGATAGTACAAAGCTTTTTTTATAGGCAAAGTTAGTGGAGGTGGGGGGAAATGTTAGTTTCCGGGATACAAAATTGCCAACTGCCTCTTTCACATAGAATTGGAAAAAGAAACATGTTGGCCCATAGAAAGAGAGTCAAAATTTGAAAAAAAAAATAGCTGACGATTAAATTCTAAATTGGAATTTACTTTTAGCATTTAATTTTATTTTTTTAATTCAATTCTCTTTCTCTCTATTCAACATTTATTTTAACATTTTTTACTTTCACTATTTATTTTAACATTTATTTTTAACATTTATTTTTCAAAATAATAATTATTTTTAGATATTCAAACTAATTATATTCTATCTGAGTCTATTTATATAAAATAGATACTGAATTTTTTTAACTTTCTGCAATTTAAATTTTTAACAGGAACGAAGCGACAATAGGATCAACAACAAGAACGAAGCGACAAGATCGGCAACGGGAGCGCCAACGGGGGTGCATATCTTATGTTATTTGACATAATATCTCTGTTTTCAATTTCAAATTAAATCATCTAATTTGAATATTGTTAACATCTTATGAAAAACTTACAAATTACTAACAATGGTCATTTATGTAGACTAATAAGTAATAACATGCCAAAATGCCATTCACATGTATATATTACTAAACTTATTACAATTTCAATACTATAATGACTTCAAAGCAATATATAAACAATAGAGTGTTACTCATACAATATATAAAGAATACAATTACTAGTATGGGTGACACTAAACAATACAGTGTCACCCATACAATATATAAAGAATATTACACTTGGAAGCACGGGTAAAATACTAATTTCTTCACTAATATAAATTTCATTAATTTTCTTGGGTTGGGTCTATGCTTCCAAGTGTAATTGTATTCTTTATTCTTTTTTTCTTAATAATAATACTATCTGAAATGCTAAGCAATCCACCACGCAAAAAAATGCAAAGCAATCTATTTTGCCTAAAATAAAACCTCATAATTACACCAGAGGATAAACATGGCTGTACCTTTACGTAACAATACCCAAACACCAAAATCTATTGTTGAACTCGAAAAGGGACTTACCATAATGGGCGAGTGCTAAAAACAAGTTTTCCAGGTAACACCTAAAATAAATTGAATGGAATTTTCCAAGTAACACCTAAGATAATAAAATCATTAAAAGTAACACCAATTAAATCTTAAATCTTAGAAATCATGTTAATATAACAAACGATACACGAAATAACTCACTCCTATCATACTCCCTAGATTGCCTGTCTCCGCCCACATCCCACAACACCATTCTGATGTTCATGTAGATATAGAAACAAAACTTCATCCTCCTAAAAATAGAAATGACACTTCCTCGTGCATGGTAATAAAAAATGCATTTATTTAGTTACTAGAGGAAAACAAAAGCTGTGAACAAATATCAACGTATCAGTACATAACTACAAGGAATACAAAGCACCATTTCCACTTAAGGTCAAGTAAATAACGTTGCGAAAGTTGCAGCATAATGACATCTTGAAAATATCAAACAAATAAACCTCATCATAACCAATTCCACATTTCCAACCGTTAATGCTTCCAGATAGGAAAAACCTGCTGAGATAAACATCCGGAACTAAAGCGCTTCCTGTTTCTTGATACTCAATCAAATACGATAAGCTCCGACTTTTCACGTTTCAGAAACTTAAATGGATACGAACTTACAATATTAAAAAATCTACAGGTGCGGACGGAGTACTGGGAAAATAAACACACTATTCACTGGTGCATATATCAAAAGTATTGTATTCACAAAACTTTGAATTGGCCTTTTGCTCATAAAAATGATTGTTATCCCAATCATCTAACAGGGTAATGATACATTACCTAATCTAACAACAAAAAAAGTGTTCCTCTGCACAAGGGGCAGAGAGAACAAGACAAAAAAGGAGCGGGGGAAGTACAAGGAATGAAGAGACGGCCCTGTACACATACCTAATCTATCTTCGTCTCTTTCCAAAAAACAAAATGGGAGAAATCCCTCTAAGAACAGTGGTAATATACAAGATTTTTGAAACAAGAATACAGCATGCAATGATGCCTACCAATATAAATTTTGTTAATCATTTAACAGGACCTACAGTAAACAATGGATGTCCCTCTCCATATCCAAATGCCCTCATGAACAACCAGCTTCATCTGCACAAAACCCACAACATAACTGAATTTATTTTACCATGAAAGGATAAATAGATACACCCGGAAAAAATGACCAAAAACACAGTTTCAAACTTGGGCCAAATCTGATACACATTTATTAGAATAGAACAAATACAGTAAATTTGATCAATGTATTTTCAATCAGTCAAGAGAACATTCTCTATAACTTGTTCAGCAAAAGCTGCTGCTAGAGCCTTTTTTCTGGCTGTTTGGAACCCTTTTTGTTCCTTGGAATCGGTAATTGATTTTTCCAGTTTCCCATTCTCCTCCACATTGGTTGAAGTAAGTTACGGTTTGCAGTTTGATGGCAGTCCAACAGGTTTCCTCTTCCCCCATTCTAGCTCATTTTGCTAGCTCTATTGCTTGCCTATCTCTCTTGGGGATCCTGGATTTTAAATTTTAGAGCTTCTAATCATTTAACTGGCAGTCCCACTCTCCTCTCTAACAAGTCACCTCCGAAAACACCCTACCAATTCCCATTTGACAACCATGATTGACATGACAAAAGATCCCCCCAAAAAAAAAATGTTGCATATACCTTCCGATTTCCCCAACCCCAATCACTCCAGAAAAACAAAAAAAACGCAATTAATATTTGTTAACATTTTATATACAATGCAAAACAACAATTAAAACTACCTGTACAGTGCTGACAAAGGGCATAAGGATTCTAGTCCTGACAGAACCGAGCACGCTCAGCTGCTCCATCCATCAGAATTATCATTCCACTTTAGAATTAGGTGGACGGATAAGCAAGTTGCTCTGCCCGGGTTGTTGATGTTGTACTTGTTGCTGAGGTTGGTGTTGCAAAGCCACATCTTTGGGAAAATGTTGCTCCTGTTCTTGTTGCTGCGGCTGATTTTGTTCTTGAGGCTGGCATGACTGTTGAGATAGATTTGGTGGCAGTGAAGACTGTTGTTTAAGAGGTAAAGTCTGTTGCTGCCGCTGTGCCCCAGAATTATGTGCATGAGAAGGCAAGGTAGCCGATAATTGTCGTGGGCCTAGCCCTTGACTAATGTTCTGTGGCTCATTTCTAGCTGAATTTCCAACAGGTGTGCTCCCCAAAGAACTCACATGAGTAACTGGATTGGGTGTGTGGGAGTCAAATGGGGATTCTGACGTTTTCCACTGAGAAGACACAGTAGGAGCAACTGCTGACACACTAGTTGAATCCTTAGAAGCCTGGGACATTGGAGTGCTGGTACTAACTTGAGAAGTACTGTTTCCAGGCTGTTGATCCAGTTTAAGTGAATCTGATTGAGACATGCTTGATGACTCGGAATGCACCTTACAGTTTTGTTGCAATGTATTCTGAACATTTGGTTGAGTTTGAATAATTTGCTTAGACGGTGGCTGGGATTGTATCTGCAGCTTATGATGGTTGGGTGCAACAACAGAAGGCTGTGACAGTGATGTTATATGACCTGAAGTAACGGGTGAAACTTGAACTTGAATGTTACTGTCAGAAGGAGATACCACCGACTGAAGTTGCTTTGATGAAGTGCTAGTTGGTCCAGAATGTAGCTTCTGCTGCAACTGGGAATGATTCGAAGGATGAGCAGGACCCAAGGGCTTGGGTGGTTGATTTGGATCTAAACCAGATCCAGGACATAAGCTTTGACCTTGCATAATGTGCCTGATTTGGTCCCCTTTCTCGACAGTTTGGCTTCCTGCAGCTACAGATAACCCATTTAAATGAGAAGGATCCACAGAGTTGTTCTGATGAATCAACATGTTTCCTCTTCCAATTCCCTTCAAAAGTTTAGCTTGCTGTTGAGACTGTGCATGTTGTGACTGATTAGGATGCTGCCTAGCAGGCGGCTGATATTGCCGCTGCTGTTGCTGTTGCTGTTGCTGCCGCTGCCGTTGCTTCACTGCTTGACTAGTCAGCCCACTAGAACCGGGATTCCTGCTGAACCCAGGTTCCGGCTGGTGATGTTTTCGGCTGTTGGTGCTGAGATGTCATTGGAGTTAAAGGGGACGATGGTGTTACAGGGGAAAGAGATATTTGCTGGGATGAATTTTGAGCTTGTGCCTGGGAACTATTTTGCTGAGGTGATGATATGGGAAGCTGGGTCTGTGCTGGAGCATGTGGAATCAATGTATTCGATGCAGCAAGCTGCTGCTGCTGCTGCTGTTGCTGCTGTTGTTGCTGCTGCCGAAGATATCGCTGTTGTTGCAGTTGCCTTTCCTTTGCCAATCGGATTGCATAGGCTTGTGGATTTGTAGGGTGGTTCGGACCTTGAAGATGAGGATGGGGATTGCTGAGATGCGGCTGTTGCTGGGACAATTGATGCGGCTGCTGGCCATGTCCTGGGTATGGCTGAACCGGAGGGGGTGTTGTCTGATTATTGAAGGCAGAACTCATCCCACTAAAAGCAGGAATGCCCTGGCTGTTCGCTTGGCTGACCTGCACGGAAAGTTCCGGAACCATCATTTGCCTTTGATGTCCTTGATTATGGCCAGGCTAATGAATATGGATGGAAAATCATCAGTAGAAATAAAACAGAACGTAACTAATAACTAACAACAAACAAAAATATATATTGTCAAAAAATAATTGCATAACAACATTAGGAGCCAAGTTCAATCGATATAAAGTTTCATAAAAACGAGTGGAAATTCCAGCTCCAATGCTACCTATAGAAATTAAACCCTAAGCGAATAGAAACACTTCTCACCCTCATCATATGTACAGTCTCGCGAGGTCTTAGCATTGAGCTTCCTTGTGCAGCACTAACACCAGAGTGCATACTTACAGCGCTTGGCATCCCAACCATACTAGAGGAAAGCATGCCCCCGGAACTAAGCATTGATGATGATGATGCCACTCCTTGAAACCCTGGCCTCGAAATTGCAATGCTTCTGTTAATCCCACCCATCACACCCATACCATTTGCACCAGGTAGCATGCGAACACCACGATCACTTCCTGAAAGAGAGCCAGGATGTGACATGCTAGACTGTTGTATGTTTCTACCAGACATCATCTGATTATATTGTTGTATTCTTTGCTGTTCCTCAACTGATAAGGGTACATTTCTCGGAACTCCATATCTATTATCCCTGAAAAAATATGGATTCCCCAGCAGCTAAACAACCAAGATTTTTATATATAATTGCACGAGGATCTCTGGTTATAAAATATGCAAACCTGACAGGGGCTGCCATAGGACCGGATGGGGATGACAAGTTATTGCCAAGACCCATACCAGAAGGAGGTGGGTTAGAAGAATTTAACCCAGACGAAGGAAGCACTGATGGTACAGAACCATGATTTGGCAATGCTAAACCACCAGCATGAGAACCTTGATACCCAAGCGATAGGACATCCGGGCTTGTTGCATTTGTATCACAAAGATCAAGTGGCCTTCAACCAGAATTAAAACATTGTTAAAATACTTGTTCCATATAAAAAAGTAATGCACATCCAAAATGTGTAAATTACTCAGCAAACCTAACTACAGCTACATGAGCATATTAGCGAAATATAAAAATTTCAACGCTACACACACACACACACACACACACACACACATATATATATATATATATATATATATATATATATATATATATGTGTGTGTGTATGTAACCAAATAGAACTTACGTCAAAACTCCTCCATTCAAGTTGTTTGGGCAGACTTGGGAAAGAGCAATTACATGCGAATTATGGACAGGCCCCAGTTGTTTTAAGTCCTGGTTATCATTCTGCATTTAAACAATATTTCAAATGACTTATGCTGCACAAACTTAAGGTATGAGGGCAACAGTTTGTTGTTAATTTTCTATTTCTGCCAACCTGCTCATAGATCACACCCACAATATTCTTTAGATATAATCACAAGCAGCAGTGTATGTACCATATCAGTAAGATATTACCATACAAAACCAAAGAAGCGCATGTCCATGACAAAGGTTAAACCAATAAATATGGTGACAGAAACCACTTTTCAAAAAGGTGGCGAAGCAGAAAAATAAGGATACAAGTATTTGAATAAATACATCAATAATTAATAAATAAGAACAAAATTTGAGTTGAGACGGGAAAAATAGATTTCGAATGTCACGACAACTAGTTAGTTCTTGCAGCAGAATATTTAGCCAATGCTAAAATACATTAGGATCTTAAAGAGATATTCATAAAATAAAACTGCAAACATCAATCAATTCAAGTTGGATTAATCGAATTTGCATTTACCACACCAAGATTCAACTGTTTTATCATTGAAGTTAGCTACTTGTCATTTATACTCGCTAGTCACTACTAACCATCTAACTTGACCAGTTATAGAAAAACTGACGTTGATTAATACCACTTTTAAATTTCTTTGCATATCAGAATCCACCTAACACAAATGCTTTTCATTCAAACCTGATTCCTGTGGTAACGCTGCTTCTGCCCAATCTTGATGATTTTATCAAAATGAGACTTCAGTGTATCCTCCTCCATTGGCTCTTGCAAACGTTGAAACAACTGCCTGGCACTACCCTGCTAAAGATACAAAAAAATTCTAACCATTCTAAAAGCTGCAAAACTTAGATCATCAATGAGGATCCAGTAATGTGTGAAAACAAAATACACAAAATGATGATAAATATTCATGCCTTTGGAATTCCAGGTAGTGTAGAAGGATATGACTGAGAAGACCCAGAATCTTCAGCACTATCAGCACCATCCCCAGCACTTTTGTCCATCAAAATCTTGTGACGCTCCTTGCATTCTTTTGGATTCCGAAATATACACTGGAAATAATGCAAAAAATTCATTCCTTTGGTTAAAGACCCAAGGGGATAATAACTAAGATAAAAGAACAAATATGAACAGTTTTCTGTGATAGTTGACTGATGACAAACAGAAAAAGAAGAGAAAACCCCTTCCAAGCTTCCTATTCAACATAGGGTTCCTCTCCTACTATTTAAGCTAACCCCAGGCCCCGGTTCTATCAACTTTGAACTTTAATGAAACCTAACCAAACAAATTCTATAACTACTCTTAACTGTTTTGTCCCATCTTCCATTGGTCTTTTGTCCCATGTCCCATCAATGTCATCCACTGTAGTTCAGCCTTGACTACAGGGTTGAAATTTGGGAGTCCCACTGCATGAGCATGGGGGAATGAGTACATAGGAATCATACATCGGCTTTATGTTAGTCAGGTTCAATTGCTTATCTGTTCATTTGTTCTGTTAGTTGCAGTTAATTTACGTTCTGAGCTGTAATAACAGAATTAGAAGCTTCTAGAGCAACCTTTTTTTTAGATAAGCTTCTAGAGCAACCTATGTTCTCTTTATATATTGTTTCCCTAGACATGGGCATAGCGATCTGTTAAATAGCAGTTTATTCTGTTATTATTATATATTATTACTTCTATTAGCTAGTTATTACTTATTATTATTATTAGGCACATTAGGTAGCAGTTTAATTAAGTCAGTAGCAGTTTTTAATTCTAAATGTCTTGTACAGCAACTTGAGACTAGAATAAAGGGAACAGTTATGAGAGTTATGTGTGTTAGAATAAAGGGAACCGAAGCCTAGGGTGGAGGATATCTGAGTTTAGAAAGTGGGTATTGGAAAGGGAGAGAACCAAGGCTCTCGAATCCTTGGGAGAGACTAGAGACTCTCGAATATCTCTTGAATTAGTGTGTTCATGTAATTTCTTTGTAATTTATGTGGACTGGCTTGTGAATGCAGATTCTCTTATCAATATTAAATCAGATTCTGTTAAATTATACATCAGTTTGAATTGGTTTCTATCAACTGGTATCAAATCAATTGCTTTCCTGGTTATTAATAGTGTCTACAAGAGGAAAAATGGAGGCACGCGTTGAAGTATTGGAGCAAGCGGTTGAAAGCCTTTTGTCGTTGAAAGAAACTATGGAAAAGGCTATGGAGGAAGAAAGGGTCGCACGAATTGAATTCAGAAGACAAATGGAGGAATTTATGGAGTCAATGCGACAAACACAAAGGTCAGGGCACACCCATCAGCGGCAAACTGCTACCCCAGAAACCATTCCTGCGCGCAACACAGGCCAAGGGTTCGGTTTCACGGGTCTGTCCAAGGGCCACGGCAGTGCACAGAAACAGAAACTGAAACGTGGCAGAGGCAACAAAGATGTGATGGAAAATTCTGGCCGAGACTGGCGCACCAACCAGGGCGCCGTGGCGGTTACCACACTCAAGAGGGGTGCTACCAAGGAATGATCAAAGAGAATGATCGAGTAGAAATGAAGAACATTGGCGCTTAATGGAGGATATCATGCAGCGGTTACCCACTGGTCAAGTGCATGACGCACAGAACCAGAGAGAGAAGACAGAAACGGACGCATTGATAAGGTGCCAGAAGCGTGATGGCGGTTATTGGCCCAATCCAGAGCGCTATGCCAGGCGCAGTGACAATTCTGGCCGGGGACCAATGCGCGATTATGGGCGTAAAAACCAATACTGGTGCCACAATATAAACAGGGCAGACACTCCTTGGGAAAATTCTGATGGCAATGTGGATATGGAAGGAAATTATGTTCATCATCACTATCCGCGCATTCACGAAGTCAGTATGTCCTTCAATCAGTGTTGTCAAATGGCGGTTATGGCGGCGCCATGGCGGAATGGCGTGGCGGATTTCCAGTTGGGCGCCATCAAATGGCGGTTACATGGCGGAGTTCAAATGGCGGGGTTATGGCGGCCGCCACGGCTGTAGCGGCCATGGCGCCGTGGCGGAAAAAGCGGACGAAGCGGCCAAAATTAGGTTTTTTTGTGTGTTTTTTGTGTCTGGGTCGTGTGGCCCGACCCGGAATCAGGCCCAATGTTAAAAAACCCTATTTTAAACCCCCTCTCTCTAATGGTCTTATTCATTTTCTTCTCATTTCACGATGCTTTCTCTCATTTCACGATTCCATCATTTATTCTCATCTCATCTCACCGCACCACCACCTGCGACCGGCGACCACTGCACTAACACCAGTGACCACCATCACTCTTCTCTGAAACTGCAAATCTGCAACAACTGCTCTGTTTTTTTTAAAAACAAATTCTTTTCTTCTGCTCACGTTTTCCCTCTGCTTCTATATATAAATATAAATATAAACAAATTATTTTCTTCTGCACATGTTTTTCCTCTGTTTCTATATATACATTGTTCTATGCTGCATAGGTGTTCTATTCTTTTTCTATTCTGTTTCTATATAAAAGTATATATTCTGTTCTGTATAAATATATACTCTTCAGCAAGCTTTAATATTCAGTTTATGAAGCTTTAATGTGTTCCATTCTTTTATTTTGTTCTCTTTTTTAATCTTCTATATTGTTTTTTCATTACTTTTTATAGTTTTGTTGTCATTTTGATGTCTTAATCTTAATTAGAAGTGGTTCTTAGTTGTTTATGACAATTTGATGAGACTAATGATATTTTCTACCAATTAAGTCTATGGTTTTTGACATTTATTGATAGGCTTTTGGATTATTTTGTTTTTTGTAGTTGTTTTTAAGTATATTAGAACATATATTTTTTAGTTTTTTTTTAAAAAAATTGGTCTGCCATAGCGTCCGCCATATGCCGTTACGCCATCCGCCATATGTTTATGGCGGATTTTTGGGTCGCCGCCATAAACCGCCATCCGCCACTAACAACACTGCCTTCAATATTAGAGGCTTTGTTAGTTCAGTTAAAATGTAATGCACTGTGTACTAAGACACGTGCTGAATCCTGTTAATTAGAATTAGAACTGCTGAGTCAGCAGTAGCTTCTCAGTGCTTTGAGCACTTCAGTATAAATACTGTAAATCATTTTCTGATCATTAATGAAAAACAGAATATCAAAAAGAGTTATGGAGTTAGTTAAATCTCTCCAAATATATCAATGTATCAATCAGTAGCTTCTAATATTCAAACAGTGGGATCCGGGAAAATTCATTGTTCACCTTGCGGACAAGGTAGGAGGGGAGTATTGTCAGATAGCAGTTTATTCTGGTATTATTATATATTTTTACTTTTATTAGGTAGTTATTACTTATTATATTATTATTAGGCACATTAGGTAGCAGTTTAATAAAGTCGGTAGCAGTTATTAATTCTAAATGTCTTGTACAGCAACTTGTAACTGCTGTAAGGAAGTTATTCTAGCAGTTGTGTTTTAGAATAAAGGGAACAGAAGCCTAGGGTGGAGGATATCCGAGTCTAGAAAGTGGGTATTGGAAAGGGATAGAACCAAGGCTCTCGAATCCTCGGAAGGGAGAGACTAGAGACTCTCGAATATCTCTAGAATTAGTTTGTTCTTGTGATTTCGTTGTAATTTACGTGGGTTTCAGATGCTCTTATTAATAATAAATCAGATTCTGTTAAATTACATATCAGTTTCTATCACGATCTGTACCAACCTCTACCCGCTACACCGCAATAGCATTTTGGGGGTCGGCCGCTCCGCTACGCTATTTGCTATTAACTGCTAGGGTATTAACAAAAGGAAAAATATCTTCCAGGATGACAAATTTACAGTGATGCATTTTGACAAGGACTCTTTGATGTCATACAACATTGGCACCTTTCTTATAGGTGTAATCATGTTTGTGCATCATTACCTTGAATTGTAAAGTATTGTTGATGGCATCACTTACAAGCTCCCAGTTTGGACCCATATCATGAACCAGGACAACAAGAGCCTGCAACATGGAGAAGAAAAGAGATCATGTTTTTTGAACTGATCCATTATTTTGTTCATTATTTGGCAATGTGAGACTATCTCACACTTGAATACTCAACATCTCCTCAAGTGTGAATCTCCGCTCATATGTGTACAACCCGTTATGGGAGATTATGGATTTTTATTGGACCATACACCAACAAGCTCTAATACCACTCGTTGGGTTTTTATAGGTATTATTATTTTTATTTTATGGTTTATATAAGAGACTTGGGCCACATCTATACCTAAAACCTTAAGGTTTAAGGATATAGCCTCTTATATACTCATTATTTTGTTTATTATATGGCAATGTGAGACTATCTCACTTGGAAACCCAACAAAATTAACCATGCCTGACATCGAAGGCTACCTACTTGTATTGTTTCTCTTATGCTGTCTGGATCAATTAATTAATTTAAAAATAAAAACTGTGTCCTAGATTACATCTCTAGCCCTCAATATCCTTGAAATTAATTGAACAAGTTCTGTATCACCAGTCTCGCCCTTCTCACATCATGATTCTTTCATATATTTTTATCCTTCATATTCTTCCCCATCAAATTAAGCATGCTTGACATCAAAGGCTAATATCCTTGAAATAAATTAACTTGCATTGTCCCTCTTATGGTGTGTGGATCAATTAATTTCAAAAATAAAACCGTGTTTTAGACTATATCTTGGGCCTCTAATATCCTTGAAATTAATTGAACAAGCTCCGTATCACTAATCTCCCCCTCCACACATTTTTTTTTTGATAGTTAGGCAAAATTCATTAATGAGGTCTAGTCTTAACATCATCAAGTACACACTCTACCCCCCTTCTATGAAGGTTGTAGAGACCCCCACAATCCATGGTGATAGTAGTTCATTTCTTCCAAAAAGGACATAAAGATAAATTTGAGATTGCAAATGAACTGCAACCTACCTGATCCTCAAATAGTGACCACGGACTTCCAGAACCAGGCTGTCCAGCAGAATTCTATAAAAATAACAAATTGCAAATAAATAAATCAGTAGGATGACACGTGAAAGTCTGCTACCACAGGACTGGCAACCCCGAAATTCATACCATAACTACCTTCAATGCTTTGGCTTTCCTTCCCCTATCTCGTCCACTAATGATTCTGATAAATTTACTTGGATTGGACATGTTACTCATTTGTGAAGCAGCTGGCGAGGGAATTGAATTAGTTATTGGAGCAATATTGTCTAAAGTATCAAGTGATTGCTTCATTATTTTTGGCTTCTTCGCATTGTGTTGCCCATACAAACCTTCACAACAGGACAGATATTACATAAAGCATAAAGAAAAAAGAATACTAATATAAATTAATATTAGTTGGAACATAACAGGCTTCTAGATAATAACCAGATGAAAAGTGATTTACCACTATTTCCATTGGATTCGTAGTGATGACTATCTAATCTCTTCTTGGAATGATCCCTCTGCAGTGTAAGGTGTATGCACATTAAGACACCACAGGATAAGTACTATGGAAAATATCATCAATAACTAAAAGAAAGGGAAAGCAAAAATACTCCTATGTCTCCTCTAAAAATAAATTAAGTAACACAAAGAAATCAATTTTAGCTTCAACATAGGTATTTGTATTATCTTTCCAATTTCAGTTTAGTGCAAAGAAATCAAATCTCGTCAGTTTTAACAAATACTGTGTTTTCCCATAAGTAGATTAGCTAAGAAGGAAGCATTTGGATCAAAATAACACGTGGGTGTTCTCAAAAATAAATGCATACTTAACTGTGGATATGGTTAAATGAATTTTAATTTTAATTTACAAACCGGAAGAACCCAATGAATTAGAACATTCATAAACAAATATAACATCATATACTTTTTATGTATTTTCAGTTATAATTGATTTTCACTCTTTCCTTTTCCCTTCTATATAGTAGAAGCAAAAAATTCATCAACATGAACAGAAAAGTACAAGAAACATTGAGGATAACGGATCCTTCATTGGGGAAGGGGGGAGGGGGAGAATGGAAAGTAAAGCAGCAAAGAAAAAGAGGAAACATCAATGAAGCATAGCTACTCAATCCCTTTGCATATCTGATGGAGTAAATTTGGGAGTTGCAGGAGGAGGGAATTAGAAGGAAAATTTTGGGAGTTGGGAGGTAAAGGAACCAAAAGAAAAGGAAGAGGGAGAGGAGGAAAGAGGAAGTAGATTGTGTGAAGAGCGGTTGAGAAGTTGGTTGATAATCCCTCAAGAAACCCACAAAAAAGGTACGGTTTACTTAAAACCTTCCTTTTACTTCATCTCCCAATCCAAACATAGCCTTTCACCATATATGAGTCCAAATGTCTAACCAATCCCAAATCAGCTGCTGATGCGATGAAACATCCTAACAAATACAAGTTGTATGCTCCAATAAAAAGCACCCAACTTAAATAAACAATATATGTGCTTATATATAAAGAGAGAAAGAAAGGAGAATAAAGAACAAAATATAAAAAGAGAGAATATGGATAAAAAATTTACATTAATGTAATAAAATACTTCTAAAGACAGCATATTTCTACCAAACTACACAAAGTTCATGTATAGTTTTATCATGTCTAAAGAGGAAGACTGGTATCAGAGCACGGAGTTTAAACAAAATCACCTGTTCACTTAGAACAGAATCCAACTGCCATCCGTGATCATATGTAGAACCCTGTAGAAACAACTGCTAAGCAACCACAGCAGATATACAGTTTCCAAAGTAAATAGAAAAAAAAAAGAGCGCCACATCTCAAAACAAAGTCTGTATGTAGACTTAATAACTTGAATACAAATTTTATTTACCATAGTCTTGGGCTTCTTTTTCTTTGTTTTAACCGATGTTTCACCACAGTCATAAGGTAACTGCTTTTCAAAATCTCCAACCGACTCCACCTCCATACTTCTCTGGTGCTGTGATCCAACATGGTCATCCTGAAAGGAATTGGTATCTCCACTTGAAGCAGCGTCTGTCTTAGCTTGAGCTTGTACAGTCCCACTGACCACTGCAAAAGGACTCACAACTCTTTGCCGAGAAGCTGTACGCATGCGTTTTGTTGGTATAGTTCCAACATTTAAGTTAGCAGGCCTTTTCCCATATAGCGAGGATGGCTGAGTTCCAGTTGAATAGTGTACATAAGGAAAATCAGTTCCAACTTCGCTGGATCTATTAGTATAAGCCTTTATCCTGTTTTTGTGTTTCTTCTGTAAAGATTTTGATGATCTGCTGCCCTCATTGTTACCAGGCAAATAATAAGTGCCGGTTTCTCCTTCATCCTCATCATAAGTAGTCTCTTCATACCCAAACTCTATAAATTTCAAAAGAAACAACATTGTAACTGATTCCAGACTGATTATAATGCACTTATAAATAAAATAATCCAAATAGTCCCAATTATACCTGCTGCAGCATCATACATGGATGTTTCAACTTCCTCTTGAATGCTACTACCAGTTTTCTGAAATTTTTTATTTTATTATCACCAAATGTTAGAAATAAACAAGAACAAAGTTGTCACCAAAATATTTTTGAACCAATAAACCTTAAACACCATTCAAGAAGCACCATCCCATCCATGAATGTGTAAGGTAGTAATTTTGAGCATATATGGTCATAAATTTACCTCACACTGAAGGAAACGAGATTCAATGGATTTTCTGTATGTTTCCATGGCAGTAGGAGGAACTGTATAGAAAAGGCTTTCCTGAAAATTAAATATACATGTACATGAGGTATTTGAGGTCAAAAAATTCAATGCACATAAACTAATATCAAAAGTAAATAGCAAAATCATCTATTAAATCATATTGAAAGAGCAATTTCCTATGGATTTCAAAAACAACAACTTGATTTAGCTAACACGGTGAAAATAATCGAGATATGGGTCACTAACATACAAAAATAAGAAGCTAATCAAATAAATATAAGGTAACTTAGTCAATACTTCTGTAAGATGATCCTCCCATGACATGTCAAAGGTGCCTGAGTCAGATATCTTGTCAGGTGTTGTCGGTGCTTCTGCTTGAGAGGAAACTCCAAGAGATCTACTATCCTTTAAATACCTCAAAGCATATGCATGCACCTTGAGTGACATATTCTTTCTGGGATTTTGTCCCTCCAAGTAGTTGTTTGTCTCCTGACAAACAATAATAACAAATATCCCAGAATGCATATTAGTGTAAATTAATGGGAAAAGAATAAGTATCTCAAATAACCAATATCACGATCTTAACACGAAAATATTCAGATCATGCAACAGGTGTGAACCTATGATGCATCTAGCTAATGGAACAAACCGGAACCCAAATAACACAAATAGGCATCAGCAAGGATTACAACAGTGCCCAAACAGAAAGAAGGACAAGAATATGATAATCATAGAAAATACACCAAGTACAGGTAATGGACAATTCATAACATATTTTCAAGTAAGGCTAAAAAATTTAAAAATAATCTCTAAATAAAAATAAGAGGTACCATGTACTGCAAACTTTAGTTTTCTAGTCTTGGGGCATAAATAATTGGAATACCTAGCCACTTCAACTGCAGTAGTCTATGAACTCAACAACAAAACCATCAATATACATTTGTATATACAATCACTAGAATCAAGATTCCACCAAGTATTAAAGTATCTTGTTCAAGTTAAAATAGTACAAAATACATATCTAAAGGAATAAATTAAAAAAGTTTCTAACACTTTGTTCAACTTAACATGGTACAAAATATGTATAGGGGATGTATCTAGGTACAGTTCCTTATTTATGTGAAAGTGAGAGGACGAGATCACAGCCATTAAATCTAATCATGAATGTTCAAGATTAAAACAAAAAAGTCATGTGACTTTTTTAAGTTGGCATGTGACGTTTAATGTGTATGTACGGGTGTTAACAAGTGAACAGTTTTCGGTAAAACCATTTGACTACAAAAGGAATATTTTCTCAATAGTGGTTAATTAAACAAATTAATATTCACACAACAACGAAGTCCTATCACTACATCAACCAAAGTAGCAGCCATTGGCCAGTAGTCAAGGATAACTTTTTTGTGGATATAATAAAAGATCAAAGAAAATAACCAGTACCATATCGGAGCTTCTCCTCTTGTCCCTGGAAGCTTCATTTAAATTAACTTTCTCACATTCAACTGAACCACCAATGCAGTTATGATAAGGAACATCTTTGTCTACAAGTAGCTCAACTGAATGCCAAAACTGCATTACGGCCTTTGCCATGGTGTGAGACAAAATTTTCATCCCCAGGTGCTTGTTTTGTTTTTCAAATCTTAACCGAGAAGTAAAAGATGCCTGATGACACAGTTGTGCAGCAGCAGTTGTCTTCCAAAGACGCTCCTACAATCACATTATGGTGGGGAAATGATTAATTGAAAAACAAATTGCATGTAAATTTAATAGTATTCTTCACGTCTTTAATTGAGAAAGACTGCCAAGGGTTGTGGTACAACAGGAAATTGCAAGTAGGTCTAGAAAATAAAACCTGTGCAAAATCGTTCGCCAACCATGCCATTTCCTCTAGGACAAAATCCCAGTGAGACTTTCGGAGGATCTGTGAGGGTAATGTGTGAATAGATAGCTCCTTAATCCTCTTCCGCTTGACCTGTTTAATATGCAATGTCAGAAATTTTTAGTTAAATCAACAAATACCAAATTTACAAGTACAATAGTCACTACTAGAAATGGAAACAGAAATTAAATACCTCGATAATCCGAGCCTCTTCCAAAATAGAATCTCCATGAGCCTTGTCTGCTGACTTCAAATGGCGCGTAGAAACATGGTTGATAGTCAGACGCAGCAGTAGCAACTTTTTCAGCCAGAACACTTTGGGGAGGTGCTGAAATTGACACAGTCATAGGAACTTGAAGCCTTTCACAGCTGTCATCCCTGACAGAACTGGAATGATCCACCATGACAACACTTTCATCTTTATCAGCCTTTGGTATGGTATTGTCATTATGATGCAGTCCTCTAATGTTGGAAGAATCCTTTAATTTTCTTTGCATACAAGAACTATTCATATGGATATCTTCCTCACTTTTAATCATACTACCACTACCAGAATGGTTTGGATAACCAGCAGCATGTTCATTGTTAGCAGTAGCATCACTTTCACCAATGTTGGTCTTACTCCTTTCTTTTATAGCTTCATGACCGATTGAATTTTGTTTCTTCTCAAACAATGTTTGTTCCAAAGTATTTCCATTTGCATCAGCACTTTTTGTATTACTACGCATATCAGTGTCACTATTTACATCTCTAGCTAAACTTGTTTGTGCACAGAAGGACTCAGAATCAAAATTCTTCATGCCCAATGCAACATTATTTTGGTCTTCAGTTGGTGCACTTTTCCTGTCCAATTTTACGTTGACAAACCCATTTGGCTGACCAAGACAACATTCATCTCCAGGTACCGTGGCAGCCACACAAGTGGAAGGCTCAATATCACCTGAAGCTCCCATGCTTCTTTCTCCAATTGTATTAGCTTTGCCAGAAGCCAAGACAAGTGGGTTTTGTACCGCCTCATCCTGAGAAGGTACAATATGTTGATCTTCTTTGAAGCTTCTATTCTGCGTCATATCTAATTTGTCTTCAGCAACACTAGCACTAAGACTATTTGTTTGGTGAGCTCGAAGACCGACAAACTCATTATCCAATGGATTATTTTCTGTTGGATCTTTAATAAGAATCTCACCATTTAAACTAGTAGGCTTTGGCTTAGAGATAGATGGTACATTGGGGTCCTTTTGTTTGTTTGCATCTGATACTAATCCCTTCCCATCCCTTTGACTCCCCCGGGGACCGTGATTTGGTCTGGATCTGTTCCTTCGTGCATATGGGCGGAAAATAGCAGAATCTTCTGTCTCTTTGGCATTTTGGGAAGACTGTTCTGACGGAGCAATATTATTTCTTTTATTTGAATGTAAAGATCTCTTTTCGCCTTCAGGCAGATCATTCTCACCATCAAAGAGTAAGAGGTTATCAGCAGTATTTGGTTCACTGATAGAAGGAGCACCTGGTCTAGCACTACTGTCGACAGAGTCTCCATGAGGGGAGGCAGTCAAAACAAAACTTCCTTTTGCTTCGCTGAATTGCATCAGAACAGGGGATAAGAGAAAGAAGCAATAGAACATCATTAGGAGAATTAAGATATACACAGCAGATATTCATAAACAAGTTGCACATACAGGTGATAAAATGAAGGACAAACAAAAAATAGCCAACCTGGTCACAAACTGATCTTGATGCTGATCAGTGAGTGAAGTAGACTGAACACTAACTGAAGCAGCATTCCCTAACTTAAAGTCCAGAGGATTCCCACCCTGCAATTACAAGGCAGGGGTGATCAACATTAACATTTAGTGTTTTATAAAATAGAGTGCAAATGATCAAAACTTTCATACTTTTTCAAGAAATTCTAGTTCCTTTCTTCTTTCTTCACGAACATCATATTCCTGTCTGTTATCAACGTGCATGAGTTATTTTTAAGGCAAGGGCACCTGAAAAACACAATCAAAAAAATAATGCAAGTGCACAGAAGTTTTCCCATCACCTGAGCTCCGCTTGAGCTTTCTCAATCGCTGCTCGGCGTGGAGAGGTTTTCAAACCTATCCCAACTCCACCGTCAAAAACACCTCCCATGGAATCAACCTCAGCATTTACAACAAGAGCAGATCCTGAGTTACATCCATGCATTCCCACCCTATCAAAGCACTCCACTTCCCATCTATTGAAGTTTCTGTCAAATTTGTAATGAGAAAGGTGGTAAATAAGGCATGAATCCAATTACATGGTCATTACTCGGACAAAGACTCATCAACAGCCACACATTAGAATTGTTAAGAACATTTGAAAATCCAATCACAATATCACGCAACACAGACAATAACTTCACACACATTAGTAATTCAAAAATGTTTCCCTCAATTAAAAAAGTAACCCAAATCTCTATGCCAGGCTTTTAACTGAGAAGGTCGACATTTAGGATCTCCTACAGTCCAAATGCAAACTACATGTTAAGCAGGTTGTACTTTTACAGCTTGATTGTTTTGATTAAGTCTCGGATTAATTTCAGTTATGAGATAAATTGATTTGGTAGGTTGAAATCCTGCACAGTTTGTTAAAAATTGTGACAATCCTGATCCAGAATACCAAAGTAACCACTCAAGTAATTGCTCCAATGATCAATATTTATTTATTAAATATAATAGGGGAACATGTAAAGGTTATGCAATTATGAAGGACCAGAAAAGAAAATATTTGAATTGTGTTTCCCAGGCATTCGGTATATAAATAACCTCTCATTGAACTCCACTTTCCTCATTTTAATTATACTAAATTATTATACTAAATATTTAAACAAATAAATAATACTATATACTTTATAAAAAAAAGCACATGCAGAAGATGATCATGATGTGATGAACATTTTGTGCATCAACATGCACGGAATTACCAATTGGAATCTTTCAAGATTGTACATTTGAAATCAATTCAACTCACCAAATGATAGTGGATCCATCAACAAAAAGTAAAACCTAACCGAAGTCGTTTGGTAATGAAAACCATGATAGTGATAATAATTTTGGACCCATATACTAGTTGCTTATGTACATCATCGATCAGATAGATATTTCCATTTCAGTTACAACTGAGAAGTGATAACCACTCCATAGAAGCCACGTGTAAATATTACTTTCCAAGGTAGTGTAACCTAAGTAGAAACACAGTAATCTCAAACACTTAAAAATCAAAAGCTCAAAATTTCTCACCAAATCCCCGGAACTTTTCAAAAAATACAAGCCAGCAATTTTTTGCAATACAATGAAACCAAAGATCACGGTTATGCTTTCCATAGCCCATAGGTCATCCAATTATAACAATTATCTAAAAGATAACAATAACATATATACAGTCACAGTTTCCTACATACTTGAGGAAAAGCCATGACAATGTCCAAGAAGAAAGCAAAAGGGAAAACCACCGTACCCCCCCCCCCCCCCCCCAACCAAAAAAAAAAACAACCAGAAAGAAGTAGCATACCACCAGCACACTCACGGGCAATTTAGAAAGATGTCAACTAAATTAATCACAAAAAGGTAAAATTATGGTAGTTAATACGTAAAGTATTAGTCACTGTTCGTATTAACACGTATATTTGGCAAGTATTGCTTGCATGAAAAGGTTGCCGCCAACTATTCCCTTCAAACTTTCTCCATCAAACCCAACCACGTGTTTATGCTTCAAATCACCAGCTCCCCACTCAAAGATTCGCATTCTAATCAGTTTCCCAATAAGGATGAAGAAAATTAAAAATCCCCACATTTAATAACACATCAATGCCATAGCATACACACACAGACATACTATAGGGTACAAGCCCAGAGCCATTCCACTCCAACACAATGCACAACACAGTCACAACGAGAAACAAAGCTACAAATTTTGCCCAAAAATTCAAAACCCTAATCGCACCAATTTCCGCATAATTTCCCCCAATTTGTACAATTCTAGGGTTTCAAGGGAATGCCAATAAAACAACAATTAAGCCAAGAGAAAACACCTGAATAGGAAAGTAGGGCACAATTCAAGCAGCGTCACAACTTAGAATTCCTCTCTCCTAGGGTTTTGGAAGAAAAAAGGGGGTATCCCTTTGTTCAGCAGAACAACGTCGAATTTGCCCTAAAACCTAACTTTGGGCAACAAATGTAAGCCATGGAATCCTTGAACGTTGATTGTGGAACCCGTGAGTGGGAAATTTGGGGTTGAATTTCTCTCTCTAGAATAAGTTGAAGAAGAGAGGGTGATTTTGTTATTTGTTGTTGTTGTTCGAGTTCGAGGTGAGAGAAAATGGAACTATGCGACCTCTGCTAGAGAGTGGTGTGGGCTTTCGGGCACGAAGACGATGACGCACAGAGAAGAGGGCTTTCGAAAATTTGGACTTCGATTTTGGGCTTTTATTGCATTTTTCCCCCTTTCTCAGATTCAGATATAATGTGATTCAATCAAAAAAAATTAATTTAATTTTTTTAACCCTAGCTTTGTGATGTTATTTTTTATTAAAAGAGGGGTTTTTAATTGATTTGATCTAATTTTGTTGAAGATATATGACACTTCAAGTGAAAACAAAGTCTTTTTACTTTTATTTAAACTAGATTTTAGTGTATTGAACTATAGTCTTTTCTATAAACCGGTGTTAGTTTGTTTGATTAGTTACGCGTAAACACGAGTTAAGTATTTGTCAGTTTTTGAGATGATTAGTTAGAATTAAATGTGAAATTTTATATTGAATAATTAAAAAATTATAAATAAGAAGGTAAGTGTTTTGTCGGTTTTTGCGAAGATTAACTAACAATAGAAGTGGAGTTTTACATTACACGATAATAAATAATTAATGTTGTAACTAATCTTTTGACTACAAGCAATAAAAGAGAATGATGATATTTGCTTGTCTTTATTTATTGTTCTTTTATTTGGTATGTGTGTGTGATAAATTATGCATAAGCAGTTAAGAGTTTGTCGTTTTTCGCGATGACTAACTAGAAATAAATGTAAACTTTTATATTAAGTAATGGAAAAAATATATAAATATAACTAAAAATGTAAGTATTTGTCGGTTTTTTAGATGACTACTTAGAAGTAAATGTCAATTTTTATATTAAACGATTACAAATAAAAGTTAAGTATTTGTCGGTTTTTGAGATGACTACTTAGAAGTAAATATCAACTTTTATATTAAACTATTAAAAAATAAGGATAAATTCCACCTAAGCAGTTGAGTATTTGTTATTGCGACAATGTCAAATAAGAAATAAAGGTGAAATTCAATACGAAAATTTTGAAACTAATACACATACTTAAAAAAATGATCGCTTATATATGATTCTCTAATTCTATTATTCTCGTTATACATTGAAAAATCATGTGTCGGTTTTTTGTCTTTTAATTAAATTACACACCCCTGTAATTTTGTGTACTTTTTCATTTTTTTTTAACGTATCCTTCATCAATTGTAATTTTTTGGCTTAACACTAAGGTGGATACTATGGTATTCTATATGGTGTTCTCCTTACATATAAACACATACTATGATTTTTATGTTAGTTAACAATAAAATGAGATACACTTTAGACGATCACTAATATATGGTCTAAATATGTCTCTCAAGTGCTAAGCATTACCAAATAGAAAGACTTGAGAATCAAAGTTATTAGAAAACAAGTAGTGTTTACTTAAAAGATTTGGTGACAACCGGAGAAAGCTACAAGATAGAAATAAATAAAAAAATATTGGTGAAATGAGAATTTCAAAAGATTCTTCTAAACAAAGAATGTTGAAATGTTAGAAAACTAAAAGCAATGGTAACATAAACATGCACTCATATTGTATACCATGTCTAATATAGTCAAGCACATCAAGCCATACGACTATTCAAACCTAACTCATCACTACTCCATATGCATGCAACGCCATTTCTACTACTTTGAGAAATTGACTAGGAGATCACATTCAGTCTCTTGAAAAAATAACCAAGAAGGTGATTACTTTGTTACCTCACGCTCTCACTAACCTTGACAATGTAAAGTGGTCGTCAAGGTTGCTAAGTCTGCTAAGTATCCCCTCGTTTAAGGTGTGATACATTAACATCATTTTCGAAATTAGCAGTTGTGGAATGCAAGATGTAGTTGATGTCATCATGAAAACCTTATGTGTGTGAAAAGAAAAATTATGAACTTCAATGTACGTAAAAGCATTTAATGAAATACCATTACAATCAAAAATTGTTTCATTGTGTCATATGCTATTAGAGGTTGTAATCCAAGCCCATTGTACAAATCAAAAACATATCGGAGTGGGTTTTCCTTCCTAAAATTCCACTACATGGGCTCATATTTTCCCATGACAACCTCAAAGCTAGGGGCATAATAGTATGGTTCACCCATGTCCCATTGAGGCCATAAGTAGCTAGGCAACATTATATGAAATGAGCATACATCACATTGTCACCGACAAGTGGACTTGTCATAAAAATGAAGGTTTTATAATAAGGTTCATACTTGTCTCATTCTCACTTGATGTCATCTCAAGGGGCTTTAAGGTCACTAAGGTTCTTGTGGCACAAGATTCTCGGAATGATTCGAGGTTCATACTTATAAATCTAATCATTTGAGGTTTAACAAAGTAAGGCTCGCCTTAGGTTAAATTATTTTAAAAGATGTGTTGGGAAGGGTTTCATCATACTAGAAGATTCATGTATTGTGTAAGCGTATTTGGATGACAAAAAGATCATTAATTAGTGAAAGAGGGTTCTAATCGACTAGCTAAGGTCTCTAATAGACTAAGGTTGAGTCGTAGGCACTATCTACTAGTTTTTGGCATTTCTAACTGATTAGAGTAAAGCTACAATCGATTAATATTCATTCCTTAATAGGTTTATGGGACTCTAATAGACAGGTTGAGGCTCCAATCAGTTAAGGCATGTGTTTTCCCTTTTAGTTTCTCAATCTGGCTCAGATAATTTTTTTTGATAGTATTTGGACACTCGTGGTCCGTTTGATAGTCAAGATAAGATAGACATGAGATATGATATAAAGCTGGATTAAGATAAGATGAGACAGGGATATGATAAACACTTATCATATCATGTTTTTAATAACACGTGATTACAACAACATAGCATTACTTTATCATGTCATGTGTTTGGTACACACTTGACAACGACATGATAGACATATATCAGATGTAAATGATAAAATTATCCTTGTGAAAGAAATACATAAATTTTTTTCAAAATAACTTGTAATTTTTTAGAATTTTGTAAAATAGGAAGAAATACTAAAAAAGTAATTAATTAATGAAATAATTTAAATAAACAATTTGAGATTATAAAAAAACGTAAAAACTAACTAAATAATTCATATTCCATATACGTTAGTTACTGAATAATATAAAGAATATTTTATATATTCAAAGCATAGAATATTTTTAATATTTATTAGTATTTAACTATATAATAATATGTTGAGCTTAATATAAGTTATTTAATGTTATTTTATATTAAACATGTTATGTAACACCCTAGTTGTATAGGACATTACTTAAGACCAAGGTAATCAAAACCGGACCGGACATTGAACCGGAAGAGGTAGCGGTTCAGAGGTTCTTAGGTTCAACCGGTTGAATCGGGGGTTCAACCGGAATTAATTAAATATATTATTTAATATTTTTATTAAATATATAAAGGATAAAAAATAATAAAAAACCATAATACTCATAATAATACAACAACATATCCGGTATGAATAAATTTTATATTAAAATAATATGAGAAATAGAAAAATATATGATATTATAAGTCAATATTTTCAAAAAAATAATAATTATTCATATTTAATAATATTCTAATCAATAAATATATAGAATCAAAAGTCTATAGAATGTAATATAAAATATTAGATGTTAAATAGTTAAGATATATATATGTAATATATAATAACACATATATAAGTATAAAAGTAAATGGTAAATAGATAAAATTATTAGGGAAAATGGCTATTGTTAGAAATAAAAGGAAGAATGGTTATATACATAATATTACAGATAAGTGACAACATAACGTGGTTGCTCTGATGGTTAATATTTGAAGCTTGTAGTTGAACCGCCGGTTCTTGCTGGTTTTCCCGGTTCTGGTCCGGTTCCCGGTTCAACCGGTCGAACCGTCTGGTCCGGTCCGGTTTTGATTACCTTGCTTAAGACTCTTAATTAACTCTTACAAATAAAAAACACATTTAATGGATAGATTTAAAATCCTGTACGGAATATAAAGATGTTTTATAATTAAAACTCAGTATAAGCACAAGAAGCTACATACACCTTTAGCTAATCTTACAAGGATATATAAGTACTCTTATAAGTTCTATACGTCATACATCAAAGATAAAACTAAAAAGACTTAATAAGACACCAACAATGATCCGGCGCTGACTCCACTTATTACTTTACTATTAGAGACTTGACAAGCAAATTCCGGGTTTTTGCTTCTCAGTTTCCAGTGCTCACCTACTACCTGAAACCATTACCCCAAACATAGTGATTTTTAAAACTCAGTAAATTGATACTCATGATGTTTCCAGCCATATATGTGTGCAAGACATGGAAAATACTCTTTGAAGCTACATGATAGGAATTCTAATTAACAATTTAAGTATTGTTACACACACATAGCTCATATATGCACTCAACTATAAAATCATACACAACTACGTTCATTTAAAACATTTCTTGTAATTGAACTACGCGTTCTTAGTATCTTCATCCCTATGGGTCCTTGGCGCTTTCGAACCGGGATCTGTGCCGCCGGGTTTGGTACGAATTATATCATTCACCCCGGACCGACCGTGTTTTATCTTGCTCCCATTTACAACAACCTTTGGATGTGAATCACCTTTGTATTCAGGGAGATTACATTCATTATCCAATTGAATCAACATTTGTGTTCAAAAGGGTTTCAAAAACATTTTCGATACGGTCATATCCTAGCTACAGTCATAATTAAACTGAGTTATCAACCAATACATTACCTAATTATAATGAGACAATCAACTATTTGCACTAACATCATATGTGCAGAATTTTCTGCAGCCGTACATCTACTTCGGTGAACTAATTAAAATATCAGACGATATCGGATATGCACCAACAACCACTCTTTGGAAAGATTTACAAGTCTAATTTCTGAATATGATTTTTAGTTTTCAAGTTAAACATCCAGTTGGAAGTCGCAACGAGGAAAACACTTAACATGTACCTATTGTTTATTTAAATAAGACACAAGGGTACAAAAACATGACAGAACTTTTTGTTCTGTTTGCAACCCAGTTTTATTCATCAATCCTTAATCAAATTCAGCAAATCAAGTGTCCAAATTGAATCAAATTGAGTCTAGTTTCTAAATAAACAAGAAGCATGTTGAAATGACTTTTGTGGAAGTCGCAACGAGAAAAACAGTTAACATATATCCATACGGGTTCGGGGACAACACCCAACCCTTTTTAATTTCAATCCAATTCCTTTTACTCCCACTCAACCAAAACATGAACAACTTAATCTAAACATAATATACACCTCAAATAACAGAGACAAAGCATAATTACCATGGAATTTGACTCAATCAATATCATTATCAACCCTCAAAACCTAACCAGAAATTTCAGCAAGCATTAAAATACAGTTAACTCAATCAATTTGTCCAATATCTTACATGTATGATACCACATTCCAAAGTTATGAACAAGGCACATGTATATGGTATAAACCAACATCCAAAACTGAGCATAAAGTGATTATTCATGAAAAAGAAACCCTAAGCACATTCAAATAGAGAGGTTTTAGTGGGGCATTCTATGTTACCTTACAAACCCCAAGTTAGGGATTTGAGATTGGAAGATATACATTTTCACTTCCATTGAAGCCATGCCCTAAACTTAGTTCCAGCTCAAAACTCCTTCTCTTACTCCTTGAATCTGAATTGGATCCTCAATCTTGCTCTTCCATCTTCCATTTCCACATGCAAGCCTTCTTGGAGAGCATTTGCATTTTTCCTCTTCTCTCTGTCTTTCTCACGTTCCCTCTCTTTTCTTACTTCTGTTTCTCTTTTTTTTCTTTCTATTTTGTTGTCACGTTAAAACCCTTCCTTCTCTCTTTTTCTTATATCTTCTTTTTCTTTCAATTATTATATTACTAATAGCACTTTCTTAATTTACTTAATATACTTACTTTAGTTATCATATAACTTATTTTATTCTGCTTGAGTCTAATCTTGGGATGTTACATGTTACATATTTAATATAAATTATACAAATTATACAACAAGTTGTATCAAAACACACAACATATATTATTAAATAAAAACTAGAGTAGATCACTTGAATGTTTCTCTCCTCCTCATAGTGACAAGTTGAATGTTTTAGCTTGCTTTTGGCCGTATGGCTACTTACGGTATGGAACTATTGACATTGGAAGTAGGGATGAGCATCAAGACCGCACCTGCCAGAACCCGCAATACCCGTTTTTTCATTGCTCTCCTCGGTCCGGTTCGGTCCGCTTCACGGGTAGGCACAGTGAGGGTGCGGTTGTTCGCGATTGTATTCAGTCGATTGTGGTTCTAGCTCAAAACTGACCCGTTTTAGCTGAACCCGCCTGAAGTTCCTTACTTAAAACCCTAGGTATATATTCCAATTACTCACTTAGACAGTAACATTCCTCTCCTGGTTGTAACATTTCTCTTAAAACCCTGGGCGCAGAGCTGCTGCACCTCTCCTATCGCGCTCCCTCTTACGTTCTCTAGTTTTCTCCCACGAAACCACCTTCCCTCTTCTTTCATTCCACCGCCACTGACCACTCTCTTCTCTCCTCTTTCCATCATTGTTCCTTGTCTTCTCCTCTCTTGAAGTCTTAATATCTCCACCATATTGCTTCTACTAACTGATCCAACGTAAAAAATGAAAGGTATTTCATTTTCTTCTACTAACTGAATGTCACTTTCTTTCCTCATTTATTGATTCTATTTCAAACACATTGCTAGTTTAAGCTTATTTTGGCCATTCTCCCTCATTTATTTTGGCCCTTAGTGAAAAATGAACCTACCAAATTGATTTTTTCAAGTTTTTTATTCAGTTTTGTATTTTGAATTTTAGAGTTTGTATTTTTTGTTTGTTAAATTACTGTGTTTTCAGTGTTGGTTAGGGTTTGCTCTTTTAATGTTTTGTGTTTCTTGTGATTATGTCTGGAACGGAGGTTGTGAAGAAGTTGATTGGAACTGTGCAGCTGATTTAAGGGATTGGAACAAAATTACAATACAAACAAAGGTGTGTTTACTGTTTTCCGCATTTGTGATTGTGTGAATTTATGTTTGTGCATGTGTAAATTTCCATGTATATGGATTGCTATGTATATGTGTAAATTCATGATTATTCACTATTTGCTATGTGAGAAACTGTGAACAAAATAAATGTGTATTTTTCTAATTTTATTTGTGTAAATTATGAAAATATGTAAACAAGTTACTATTTTGGTTAATATGTAAAATGTGCATCTAAATTGCTTTTTGGGTTTGTAAAAATTGCATCTAAATTCTGACCGAAAACTATGAATGTAAAAAAGCAACAAAACATTCATCAAGTATTCAGTTAAGTAGAGGGTAATTAGATATATATGTTACGGGTACGGGTACCCATGGACACGAGTACCCCATTACCCGCCTGATAACTCTCCATTTGTTGAGTTATTTATGTATTTCTATTCGTAAATCATTGTGAATTTGTATGCTTAGGCTAGGAATTATGTGAATATTTATGTTTAATTAGGGAAAAGAGAATCAAGCACTGAATTGGAATATATTTGGCACAAATGGTGCCCTTGTGAAATTTCTAATGTTTTCTGTCTAAGTGCTATAGCAACCCTGTGCGCAGCAGAGCTGGGACCCACTTGAAGACAGCAGCAGAAAACAGATCCGCAGTGAATCCTAACCTGTCCAGTCAGCGCCTCCCTATTGCCATAATCCATGCTGATGCAGCCACCCTCCTACCACTTGCACTTCACCACTTGTCTACCATGGGGGGACAACATACCTTTATTTGGTGAAAAGAAGACCCAGTTGCTTCATCCACTTGCAAGATAGGAGGGAAAACCACTCTATAAAGGAAAGCTTCACTTCTGCACTTGAGAATCAACTTCCAGCACTTAAACTTCTCTGGTTCTAGAGTAAAAATACAGTGATAAGCTGTCCTCTTAGTTCCATTGACGATCCACCATAGAAATCCACTAGAAGACCGTGTTCGGTTCATGCTATAGCACTGTCAGCACACCAGTTCATGCGTAGGAGTTGGAGGAGTGTATCTTTTGCGCATTATTCTTCTACTTTCTGTTTTGGTGACATGAACTCCATTATTTGTAAGTTGTTGATATTGCTAAACATGAGCTAAATATCTTGTAGTTGGATTGCTTAAGCTTTGTAATAACTCTTTATGTGTTAATGATATAGTATTTTGATGTATGCATTTTAATCTTTGTGTTTAAATATTTCCAAACTTGTTTTGGTACTGGCCAACTAAAATAGGTAGATTCATGAATTCAGAAATGGTTTATGAAAAGATCTCAAAGATTAATGTGAGTGAGTGTTTGTTATAGAGACATTTAGAACAATTCTTGCCCAAACCTAGACATAGGAGGGCTTAGTTCATAGAGTGAACACTATGGGTTCTTTAATATACAAAGGTGAACTTACTTGAAGCCTAGACATAGGATCTTGTCACGAAACCTTAGTGAAAGTGATCGAAAAGGTACGCAGCTTATGCTATAGCACTCAGTGCTATAGCATCAGATGCTATAGCATTAACACAGAAGGGAAATTTACTAAGCAAAAGCAGTCCAACTAATCCTTTATCATATCGTTTCCATATTTATTTCTTAAGCAATTTATCTCCTTATTTTACTATTCTCTATATTGTGACTTACTTTACACACTAATTCCCTGAGATATTCCAACTATAAATTAAGATCAATCCCTGTGGGTTTGACCTTTCTTTCTACTATATTACTTGTGTGACTACGTATACTTGCGTATATAAATTCCACAACAAGTTTTTGGCGCCGTTGCCCACTACAACAAAATTGGCAAACTGCGGCGGTTTTAGAAGCTATCTGCGGCGGTTTTAACCGCCTCTAAATGACTCTTGCAGCGGTTCCCAAGCCGCTGCAGTTACCTCCGCCGCAAGCCCCTTCTGCGGTGGTTTTGAGCAACCGCTGGAATAACCGCCTGGAGGAGACGTTTGTGGCGGTTTTTGCGGCAGTTGTTAACCGCCGCTAAATACCTTTTTACTAATCATAATATATGGCAATCTGCGGCGGTTTTGGCTTGTTTTGTAGCGGTTTCTTGTATTGCGGCGGTTTAGAACCGCCACTAAATAGCCTAAGACAACAGACTTGGTGGCGGTTTTTTGCATTTAGCGGCGGTTTTGGCAGAATTTGCCTCTCTTCTATTTTAATTCGTACTATATACTACTAGTTCAATCTAATGGATTATACAATTTTTAGATCATTATATTCTGGAATTAAAAAACATTACACTAAAAAAATTATTAATTACTTTCAAATAAATAGTACAAGAGATAACTTTTCAAATTTAAATTAATAATAAATACAAATGTATCATTCTATGTTTGATATGAAACAAATAAACCAGCAAATTCTAAAAAACTAAAAAGAAAATGATGATCCTTCCTCTTGGTGTTCCTCATCTTTATCTTAAAGATGCCTCATTTTTTAGTGATTCCTTAATGGGTGACCTGAAAATACACAACAAAATTTCACCATTAGATTCATATTTTTTATCTCATAGGCACCCAAAAAAAGATAAGAGTTAAATCAATGTCTCGTTTTAAAGTTCATCTATGGTGTACAAAGTTCTCTTAAACAAAGCTTTCAAATAACAATAAAAGAAGCAAAAATAGTAAGTTAAGTAAAGCTAAGTTTGAGAGTGATCATGTTAATATGAAAAAGAACTTCTTCCTGTCTCAAATCTGCGGGATAACAAGAATAATCAAAATATTCAAACAATCATTAAAACATAAAACATAATACTAGGTAATACTTGTTCCTACCAAAATTACCTGGACAAAATGAGTAACCAAACATTCTACTGGCAGCAACATTATAAAAATAAATAAGCAGATTGATTTTTTCTTGCAAGTCTATCAGCTCTAGGAATGATTAGAATGTACACTGGAGCTTGAGGATTTATATCCCTAAAGACAAGTACCTGTAAAGGGAAGAAATAGGATGATTAGAAATAGAAAATTATTTGATAGTTTACAAATGATGAAATTTGGAAAAATTCCCAGGTCTTTTTCTGCAAGTTAGTGATGCATGTTTCTACTTTAATAAACATAATAGCATATAATAGAAGCCGTGAGGAATAGAGAACTAGAGAAAGGAGGGGGTTTCCTCTATAAAGTGAATTCAACAATAACTCCTATGTTGGACTTGATTCATATCTAAGAAATCATTTGATTTACCTTTGGAACAAAAAACTTAAACTTGATCTGACACTGCTGAATTCTCACGGCATAAATAAGGTGCTTGGCTTACAAATATTTGCACTGAACCAAGGAATAAAAAGGGAAACTAGACCATGAGCCTCTAGAAGCAAAAACAAAATAACAAAGAAAAAAGATGTCAATCATGTATCCTAGAAAAAATATAGAAAACAGAAACAAATATGTGACAAAGATGCAACTAATTTAGAAGCTATGCCTACACAACTAAATTTCAGATGCAGTTACATAGCATAACAAATATAATTGAAGCATACTTACATGAATTATAAGAATCGGACAATTAACAAGTGGGATTTTGTCAATATTCTGCATACCAACACAAGGCAGCATCTCGTTAGATTAAGGAATTCACGAATACGAAGAAAAATAAAAACGATAAACTACCTTTACCTTATATATTTCGAACCAGTAGGTATGCTTTACTGGATACATAACCCTTAAGCCAGAAAGTATAGGACTGTGAAGAAAAACAGCTCTTAATTGAGGCAACCTAGTTGCAAGATCCAAAGTTGGACCACTTCCAACAGATTGTCCATAAAGGATTATATCTTCTTGTTTGGCACCATAACTTTCTTCTAGACACTTATATGCAGCCTCAATATCTGAATATGTATTCTGCTCACTTGGCTACAGTTTAGGCAAATTAATGTTCATCAGTTTGAAAGCTTTTAACTCTATCAGACTATCACCATCCAAATTTTATGCGCGATTTAACACTATTTATTAAAACACTAACCTTTCCTGATGACTGCCCGTACCCAGAATAATCATACCTGCACAAAATTATAGATTATTTTTTTTAATAACATGAAACTGAAATCCTCAAAATTATAGCATAGATCTCAATGTCAAATTGTCGATGATCGAAAACAAAACCATTTCAGCAAAAAAGCATAAACCCTAATTTGTTTAAATGCAAAACGATTAAAATTAAGCAGTAAGAACAACAGCACCACCAGCTTCCTTAATCTTCATCTCAGCGATCTTAGAAACAAGCTTAGCCTTGACAACTAATGGCTGATTCTGAGGCAAAACACCTTTTCCCAAAAGCTTGAAGTAACCAAACTGGGTAACATCAAGGAGAGGAGCCTTTTTCTCCTTAGCAGCTTTCTCTTTCACGTCTTCGGGAACGAGTGACCAGAGCTTATCGATATTCAAAATAGGATTATAGAATTTGTTGCGAAGCTTATGGAAATAACGCATACCAACCTTACCGAAAAAACCAGGATGGTACTTGTCGAAGAGGATTCAGTGGTGATGCATACCTCCGGCGTTACCTCTACCTCCGGGATGCTTTCTGTGCTTACCCATACGACCGTGACCGGCGCTGACGTGGCCTCTCTTCTTCCCGTTCTTCTTGAATCTTGTCGTCATTTCTTCCTCCTTCCTGTTCTGCTTCTCTCTGTCTTTTCCCCTGCGGTGAAACAGAGAACTAAAATTATAGATTAGGGAACCAAACAAAACACCAAAGTCCCTAAATCTTTTTTCCCTCTTAATCTTTCTTTGTTGCAAATGAAACATCAAAATCCCTAAAAAAATAAAGGAATAAACGAACCTTGGCAGCGGCGAGAGATCGGAGAAGAGAGCTGCTACTTCAAGAATTTTGAGAGGGATGAGGAATCCATGGTGCTCTCGTTAACTGAAGAGAGAAAGAGGCGCAGCGCTAGGAGAATGAACGAGAAAGGAGGGTAGTGAGTTTCACTTTCAGCCACAATTAGGTTTTAACTAAGAGAATCGGTCAACAACAAAACAAAAAGCTCCAACCGCTGCAGAATCGGACAGAACCGCCGCAGAATAAGCCCAAAATTTGTGGAATTATTTTTAATTTAATAAAACCGCCGCAGGATTAGCCAAAACCGCCGCGCATAAATGTCAAAAAACATCAACCGCTGCAAAATGCCTAAAAACCGCCGCGGTTTACTTGATAATTGAAGCGGCTAACTGCACCGCCGCATAAACCGCCACCAAATAATAACCGGCGGCGGTTTAACCAAAACCGCCGCAGAATAACCGCCGCCGGTTGCCAACTTTGTTGTAGTGGCTGGGGATTGAAATTAATTTTACTGTTGAAATTCTTAGCATATTAATGTCGCTTTTACTCTGGTATTTGTTTATGATGCTACAGCACAGGATGCTATAGCATATGCACAGGCTCAATTCACCAGAACTTCAACTTGATCCTGTGATAGTTAATTTCTATTGTTTAGTTGGTAAGTTTAGTTAGTTTAGATTCTGTTGTTTAGTGTGTTCTGTGTTTCAATAAATTTTTTTTCTCTAATTTGTATTGTACTTTGTGTTTGTAATATGTTCTCTTTGTTGTTTTTAGTGTCACTATTTGTTTGTAGTGTTTTGTGACAAAAAATCCCACTTTATGCCATGGACCATTGGAGTTTTTACTATATGCAAGACTTGAATGCTCAACAACAATGTTTCAATTATGATTCCCATGGGAATGAACATGAAAGGGGCTTATATGAGACAAATCCATCTTCTCAAGCTCAAACCGAAAGATTACATGAGGACAACTCTAGCTTAAAAGAACTCTTAGCTCAATCCATTGAATTTATGAAGGTGGAGCGTGACAACTTTGAAAGGGGCTGTTATGAGACAAATTGAATGCCCATGATAACCCCAAATATGGATTGTGGCATGGGAAACTTTGTGTGTGAGCAAGAACCAGGTTGTCAAGCTCAAACCGAAGGATTCCAAGAGACCATCTCCAACTTCCACGAATTTGTAGCTCAATCTCTTGAGGATATAAAAATGGCTAGTAACAACTTTCAAGTGTCATGTAAGAATATAGAGGCTCACCTTATGACAATTATGGAGCATATAAAAAAAAGAGTTGTATTGAAGAGGTGGTTGAGCAAGAGGAAGAAAAAGAGAGTGTAGAGTGTGAACTTGAATGTGGTCATTTGGAAATAGTGGAAGAAAATCAAAAAAAATTGTGTAGTTGTAGAACAAGAAAATTTCAAAAATAGTGGTGACAAGGAAGAAAAGCCAAGGTTGAGGTATGTGACAATTGAGACTCAACTCTTGGTTATTGAAGAAAAGAGTCCTCCGGAAAATGAGCATCAATTTTTCAAGAAAAGGGGAACTCCTATCCCAAATGCTTATTGGTTGGGGGATGGGAACACTTGCTTTCCTATCCCAAATACATGGGATTTCTAACAAAAAGGAGAAAGCGGAAGGATGATATTTTCTTCTGTCCTATTATCCACCCTAACTTGGGTTTTGAATATCAAGTCTAGCTAAAGACTATAAATTAAGCGCTACTGGGAGGCAACCCGGATTTTTAGGACTAATTGTGTTTTATGTGTGTTTTTGTTTTTAATTTTGCAGGTATGAATAAGAGGCCTTGTGGTATGTATGTGCTGTCAATTATGCAGATTTCTGATGTTGTAGCACCATGTGCTATAGCACTCGTAGTTGAGGTGTTGAGAATGTGGTTAAAATATTTAAAAAGAAGATGATGAGAAAGATGAAGGAGAGCATAATAAGAAAGAAGAGGGAAGTAAGGAAGTATCCCCCATTTTGCATCAAATCACACCACCCACCCAAAACCTTTCCACCACACTTTCACCACCTAAAAACACCTTCTCCATCACAGAAGCCCACTTCTCACAATTCCAGACCTTCATCCATCCCCACCTCAAGCCAAACCATCAAACTTTATCCCAAAATCTTCCCCATTTCCAAAACAACCCGCTCCACACACTTCCCCCATCAAACTTTATCCCAAAATCTTCCCCATCATCCAAGCAACTTCCCCCACCAAAACAAAAATCATCTCAACCTCACAAAAGAAAAATCCACCGAAAACTCAACCTGCCACAGAGCAACCATCAAGAAAAACTGAAGTACAAAAAGTGAATGCTGTCACAGGTGATGCTATAGCATCAGTATCAGAAGGCAGTTCTGCAGCACCAAAGAAAGATGTAAGAACAAAAATGGTTGCCAAAAAAGGTCAAGGGTCCCTGATTCTGCTGTGAAGGAACTTGATTCTGTTGTGGCCAAAACAGATGATTGGATCCCTCCTACTCCACCAGAGCCTCCATTGGCCAAAGATTCAATGCAAGAAGCTACTTTTCAAAAATTGATGCACCAAGGGAGATACCTACCGCAAGACTTAGTCAGGCTGAGGACTCTTAAACCAAGCGCTTCTGGGAGGCAACCCATAATTTTGTGACTAAACATTTTGTTATTTTTAAGTCTTTTTGTTTGTGCAGGAAATTTGGAGATAAGTTGCAGAAGAAGTTATAGCACTTGATGTGGTAGCATGAGATGCTATAAGATCATTTGTTGCCTCTGTGTGGTCAAAAGAAGAAGCAGAAGACAGCGAAGAAACCAACCCAGCAGCCTTGCAGGATCAGCAGCAGGCTCAAATCTGGGTTAGCAAAAAAAATGATCCCTTTTCCTTTAACTCTTTTAATTTTATTGCTTTCAATAAACCTGTTGGGTGCTATAGCACCTGTCCTGTACCCAACAGTTGTGTTAGTTTTAATTCTGTTTCTGAATCACTCTCCTTGTTCATCATGAAGGCAGTGAGGAAACTGCCAGGTCTTAAGTTTGGGGGAGCAACTTTAGTTATTTTAAGTTTCTGTTGAATGTTTGTATGTTTGTTTTGTGTCAAGTCAGTAATTCCCTTAGTGTTCACAAAATAATAAAAAGTTTGCATCTTGAATGGGTGAAAATTTTAATGATGATTGCGTGACTGTGTGAAGTAGCCTTGTTTGAATGATAACTAATTTTATTGCTGCTCCCACACAAATTCTAAGCTTAGGAAGAAACTTAGTCAGCTAGGAATGATCTGATGCTAAAGTTAGTCTTGGTTAACCAAGAGTGTGTCAAGTTTTCAATAAAAATTGAAAGTAGCATTAGAAGCTAAGTTTGGGGGTGCATCGGTTATATTAAGGCTAGGTATGAAGACTTAGGAAGGTCAGTACAATTCAGCTGTGCCAGAAATTGTAACATCAAATGTAAATCAATGTAATGCTATAGCATCTCCTCACCAAAAAAAGCTGAGACTGTGCCTAAAAGCTATATATATATATATATATATATATATATATATATATATATATATATATATATACTAGAGTCCAGCAAGGAATGCTATAGCACAAAGTCATCAAACATAAGCAGAAATCTGCACTCATAGCATCAAGTGCTATAACACCTCCTGCTACCATTCATTTCTCTGAGTTTAGTACACTGGCCACTGTCTGAAAAGCCTAAATCAAACTCTTTGTTGTGCTTTGAAGCCCCTCAAGTCTTATGTGGAATTGTTAGTCTACTCTCTCTTTTGAACTCTTCTTGGCACACTCAAAAGAAGGTCATTCTCTCATAGGCTAAGTAAATTCTGAACCTGGCTGGGAATTAGACTATGCTTGGAGGTCACACACTCACTATGGGCAGTAATAACTCTGGATGTTGTGAAAAACAATGGCTTATGTGAGTGAATCTGAAAACTTAGCCCAAATCAAGAGCATGTTTTGAAAATTTATAACTTAGGGAAGAACTGACTTGATCATGTTGTGTCGTTTTATATAAGAAGTATCTTGGCATGATTGTTTAGTTAGATTTACTTGTCTTTTTGTCATTGTTTAGGGACAAGCAATGGTTTAAGTTTGGGGGTGTGATAACTCTCCATTTGTAGAGTTATTTATGCATTTCTATTCGTAAATCATTGTGAATTTGTATGCTTAGGCTAGGAATTATGTGAATATTTATGTTTAATTAGGGAAAAGGGAATCAAACACTGAATTGGAATATATTTGGCACAAATGATGCCCTTGTGAAATTTCTAATGTTTTCTGTCTAAGTGCTATAGCATCAGATGCTATAGCATCCCTATGCGCAGCAGAGCTGTGACCCACTTGAAGACAGCAGCAGAAAGCAGGTCTGCAGTGAATCCTAACCTGTCCAGTCAACGCCTCCCTATTGCCACAATCCATGCTGATGCAAACACCCTCCTACCACTTGTCTACCATGGGGGGACAACATACCTTTAGTTGGTGAAAAGAAGACCCAGTTGCTTCATCCACTTGCAAGATAGGAGGGAAAACCACTCTATAAAGGAAAGCTTCACTTCTACACTTGAGAATCAACTTCCAGCACTTAAACTTCTCTGGTTCTAGAGGAAAAATACAGTGATAAGCTGTCCTCTTAGTTCCATCGAAGATCCACCATAGAAATCCACTAGAAGATCGTGTTTGGTTCATGCTATAGCACTGTCAGCACACCAGTTCATGCGTAGGAGTTGGAGGAGTGTATCTTTTGCACATTCTTCTTCTATTTTCTGTTTTGGTGACATGAACTCCATTATTTGTAAGTCGTTGATATTGCTAAACATGAGCTAAACATCTTGTAGTTAGATTGCTTAAGCTTTGTAATCACTCTTTATGTGTTAATGATATGGCTAAAGTGCTCCCGGGGTCCCTTATCTTTATTTAAAGTAACGAATTAGTCCTTTATGTTTTTTTTGTCCCAAATAAGTCCTTTATTTTTCAAATTTTTGACACATAAATCATTTTCCGTTAACAGTGCTGATTTATGTGTCAAAAAAAAGGACTTATGTGTCAAAAATTTGAAACATAAAGGACTGATTTGGGATAGAAAAAGATTTATGTGTCAAAAATTTAAAACATAAAGGACTGATTTGGGACAAAAAAAAGATAAAGGACCAAATCGTTACTTTAAATAAAGATAAGGGACCCCGGGAGCACTTTAGCCGATGTGATATAGTATTTTGATGTATGCATTTTAATCTTTGTGTTTAAATATTTCCAAACTTGTTTTGGTACTGACCAACTAAAATAGGTAGATTCATGAATTCAGAAATCGTTTATGAAAAGATCTCAAAGATTAATGTGAGTGAGTGGTTGTTTTAGAGACATTTAGAACATTCCTTGCCCAAACCTAGACATAGGAGAGTTTAGTTCATAGAGTGAACACTATGGGTTCTTTAATATACAAAGGTGAACTTACTTGAAGCCTAGACATAGGATCTTGTCACGAAACCTTGGTGAAAGTAACCGAAAGGTGTAACATCCTCAAAATAATTAATCGAATTATTTGGATGTTAACCCAATTGAATTAATTTAGTACTTAAGTGGTAAAATTATTGAGTGCTAAAATTTATTATTGACTGGCACAGGATCGTTAACCGAATAATACGGGCCAAGGAAGTTTTGGAATCGGAATAAGAGATTTAGATCAATGTGGTAATTGGACCACGTTACCACTTATATATTAATAAATATATATATGTGTGTGAGTGTGGGAGAATTAAAAGAAAGAAGGGAACACGAGAGAGAGAAGAGAAACAGAAGAAAAGAAGAGAAAGAAGAAGAGAAAGAAGAAGAAGAAAGAAGAAGAGAAAGGAAGAAGAGAAGTGAAGCCCACCCCCTCCAAAATTCATCACCTTCATCATCTCCCTCTCCTCATCATAACCCAAGAGCTAGGTAAGATTCCATCCGGTTTTCTTCCCCTTTTGTGACCTACGAATTTTAGGGGTTTTGAGGGAGGAAATTGTTGAAAAATTGGATTGAATGATGAAATTGATGATTGGGTTATGTTTAGGACCAAAGCTAGGAGCGGATTGAACGCGATTGGAAGCTCGAAACGAAGTTAGGAGCGATTCGGTGTTGATTGGGTTCGATTCGGTGATTTTGACACATCGGTGATTTCGGCTCGGCAACGACTCTCGCTTCAAGGGCGAGTTTTACTCACGTTTAGGCTTATTCCATTTTGAGATGAATTGTGTGACTTGTTTTCGAAAGATTTTGAGTCGAAAACGTTATTTTGAAATATATCGCGTTTTAACGAAATTCGTAATCGTTGAGTTTTTGATTGAATTGCTTGATTGTTTGATGTTGATTGGACTGGTATATTGTCTGGTATTGTCTGTTTCTGAGTTAGGAATCGATCGGGGCGAGTTTCGGATCAATCAGAAAGCAAAATTTCATAAAACAGGGCATTTTGGCAATGCTGTCAAATGCGCACGACCCGTGCGTCCAGGGCGCACGAACCGTGCGTCCAGGGCGCACGACCCGTGCGCCTAGTTCTGTTCCAGTGTTTAAAAAAATGTCTAATAGGGCGCACGACCCGTGCGTCCAGGGGCACGACCCGTGCGTCCAGGGGCACGACCCGTGCGCCCAGTTCTGTCCAAAATTTTAAAAGTGTCCAAAATGATTCCGTTACGATCCTAATCCTTTCCTAATCCTTTCCTAACCCTTATATAGTGATATTAGGCTTATGATGCCATGATTTTGGGTGTGTCACAAAGGGTTTTATAAAACACTTTTGAATTTGAAATCGTTTCGAAAAACCGATTGATAGTACACGTGTGCGGATATGTTTATTTTTACGGATGACAAAGCGGACCATGAGTTCTACGTGGTAAGTATAATATAAATGAACTAAAATGTTCATATGATTGTTGATATATATGTTATATCGAGTTTGGGTGACGACCCATGTTGACATACTAGGCGGGGCAGTCATGATCCCTTACCCTAGGCTCTGTGCCATTAGGAAACACTATTGGTTATGGGGTTCGCCGGGATTAGCAGGTTTGCAGTCGGTGTTATGTTAAAAAGTTATGCGTTACGTTCACCGGGATTAGCAGATTTGCAGTCGGTGGTACGTAAAAAGGTTTTATGGTACGGTTCACCGGGATTAGCAGGTTTGCAGTCGGTGTCGTACTGAATTAAAACCTTATAACACGGTTTACCGGGATTAGCAGGTTTGCAGTCGGTGCCGTGTCAAATTTTAAAAAGGGTTTCATAATTGAACCGAGAGTGTTAGTAGGGGTTTCGGTAGAACTCACTGAGATTGTATCTCACTGTTTAAATGTTGTTGTTTTACAGATAAACAGGGACAGAAGAAACCTCAGAGGCACGAGTAGGTGGCCCCGGGTGAAGGATGATGACTTAGATTTATGTTCAAGTTTATTTTCCTTCTATTGTCTATGTACCACAACACTATGGCATTAGTGTTTTGTTTATCTTTCTTTCTGCTTTCTTGTATGACTCTGATTACCACAGTTGCTGACAGTTTATGGTCTGAGTACCGTATGGTCTTATTTGTGTATAAGATGGTTATGTTGTATTTCAGCAAAATTTTATAGTGGTATTCAGTGTCTGAACAGGAATTATTATCTCTGATGTTTATACCTTGGTGCACTTGGGTATTTTTACATGTTAAATTTACCAGGGTGTTACAGTTGGTATCAGAGCGGTTCGACCTACTCGGACTTAGCTTTTAGGGTCTTTGCTTTCTCCCGTCGTGATTTTCTTAGTATGCTATTAGACATTGAGCTTGATCAACTTAATACTTTGTGCATATTTCGCAGAATCATGGCCAGAAGAGGTAGAGGCGTCCCTCCTCCTGTTGATCCAAACATAGAATGGATGCAGAATGTCATTGAGAATCAACAAAAGATGATGCAGGATATGTTGCAAATGCAGCATGACCAAATGGGTCTGCAACAGCCCAACTTCCAACCTCATCAAGAAGATCCTAACCGGACATATTTCCAATTTCAAAAGATGAAGCCCCCGACTTACAAGGGAGGACCGGATCCAATGACTGCCTACTATTGGATTGATTCAATGGAGAAAATTTTTCAAACCTTGCAATACGGGGAAGAAGAGAAGGTAATATGTGCGGCAAATGTGCTCGATGAAGATGCCCACACCTGGTGGTGTAATGCAAGACAAATGATGGAACTCCAAGGAACTCCCCTCACTTGGGACAACTTCAAGGAATTGTTTCTGAAGCAATATTTCCCTTCGGTGAAGAAGCTGAGTAAGCAAGCAGAGTTTGCAAATCTTAAGCAAGGTGATATGTCGGTTGGGGAATATGCTGCTAAATTTGAAAGACTGTCTCAGTTCTATGAGTTGGGGAGGTATGTCCCAAATGACATGTGGAAGATGCAAATGTTCAAAGAAGGTCTCCGAGCTGATGTGAGCCAAGGACTCAGTTCTTACACCTTGGTTAATTATCCCGCCTTAGTGCAACAAGCATATGTTGCTGAGGAGGACCTGAGGAAAATGTATGCTGAAAAGAAAGATTACTGGAAGGGTAAGAAGAAGGTTGCTGAATCTTCTACTCCATCCAGGCCATTCAAGAGAAGTGATTATAAAGGAAAGCAGGTGCAATCCTTTGACTCATCAAAGTTCCGCAAATGTGAAACTTGTGGAAGACATCATCAGGGTGACTGTCGACAAAGGCCAAACCGGTGCTATCATTGTAACGAAGAGGGCCACTATGCAAATCAGTGCCCAGCCAAGAAAAGTTTCCAAGGAGCCCCGAATGCGCCAAGGCAAGGACGAATTAACACATTGGGCGCTCGAACCATCACTCCTACTGATAATCTTCTGAGGGGTACGGGATCTCTTTTTAATAACTCAGTCAATATTTTATATGATTCCGGTGCAACTCACTGTTTTATATCACAAGCATGTGTGGATCGGTTGGGTTTAGCATTATCTGAGCTATCCGAACCGATAACTATTTTAACTGCTGCCAAGGGTCGTGTCCAGACCCAATCGTTGTGTGAAAATTGCCTACTTGTCATAGGGGACAGACAATTTGTTGTGAAATTTATTTGCTTGCCTATGAGAAGTATGGACATTGTTCTGGGTATGAATTTGATGGCTAAAAATCATGTGACTATCAACTGTGCTGATCGAACCATTAGCTTCGCCTCCGAATCCGTAGGCTTGACAAAGGCAGATTCTGAAGTGATGATCTCTTACACCGAAGCAAGTCAGTCATTATTCCAAGGTGCGGAAGCTATTCTTATTATGTTGTCTGCATCTACTGAAACGGGTTTAGACTTGTCATCTGTGCAAGTGGTAAATGAATTTCTAGATGTCTTTCTAGAAGAAGTTTCATCCTTACCTCCTGACCGAGAGGTAGAGTTCTCAATAGAATTGATTCCTGGTACAGGATCAATCTCTATTGCTCCTTATAGAATGTCCCCTTTAGAATTAAAGGAATTGAAGTCTCAACTTGAAGAATTGATTTCAAAGAGGTTCATTCGACCGAGCGCTTCCCCGTGGGGTGCTCCGGTGTTGCTAGTCAAAAAGAAGGATGGTAGCATGAGGTTGTGCATAGATTATCGACAACTGAATAAAGTGACGATCAAGAATAAATATCCCTTGCCGAGGATAGACGATTTGCTTGACCAACTTCGAGGTACCGTGGTATTTTCAAAAATTGATCTGAGATCGGGCTATCACCAAATAAAGGTACGAGCCTTAGATATTCCGAAGACAGCTTTCCGTACGAGGTATGGACATTACGAGTTCGTAGTAATGCCCTTCGGTTTGACTAATGCTCCAGCGGTATTCATGGATTACATGAACCGAGTATTCCATACTTATCTCGATCAGTTTGTGGTAGTTTTTATTGATGACATCTTGGTGTACTCTAAGACCATTGAGGACCATGTTCAACATCTCCGCATTGTTCTGAACATACTCCGTGAAAAGAAATTGTATGCCAAGCCGTCGAAATGTGACTTCTGGATGCCGGAAGTAAAGTTTTTGGGACACGTGATTTCCCAGTCGGGAGTTGCTGTGGATCTCAGTAAGGTGGAAGCTGTGTTGAACTGGGAAATACCAACATCTGTTACCGAAATTAGAAGTTTCTTGGGTCTAGCTGGTTACTATAGGAGGTTTATTCAAGGTTTTTCACAATTGGTCCTTCCACTTACTCGGTTGACTCGTAAGGCCCAACCGTTTACATGGGATGCCGATTGTGAGGAATGTTTTCAAGAATTAAAGGTTAGGTTGACTTCTGCTCCAATCCTAATTCTTCCAGATCCGTCTTTGGATTTTCAAATTTTCAGTGATGCTTCTGGGAAGGGTTTGGGATGTGTCCTCATGCAGAACCAACAAGTTGTAGCTTATGCCTCCAGACAGTTGAAGACTCATGAAGAGAATTATCCGACTCATGATTTGGAGTTGGCAGCTGTTGTGTACGCACTGAAGATTTGGAGACATTACCTATATGGGTCTCGTTTCGAAGTTTTCAGTGATCATAAAAGCTTGAAGTATTTGTTTGATCAGAAGGAGCTGAATAACAGGCAGAGAAGGTGGGTGGAATTTCTGAAGGATTATGACTTCGAATTGAAGTATCATCCGGGAAAGGCTAATGTTGTAGCTGATGCACTAAGTAGGAAATCCATTCACATAGCAAAGTTTATGATGCATGAGATGAAATTGTTGGAGTCCTTTAGGGACTTAAGTATGAATGCAAGATCAAGGAAGAACCGATTAGTGTTGAGCCATATGAGGATCTCCAGTTCATTAAGGGATTCTATTCGCTTAGCACAGGAAATTGATGTAAAGCTACAATCGCAAAAAGTGTTGCCAGACTTTACCGAAGATAGTGATGGAGTGATTTGTTTCAACGGTAGGATCTGTGTGCCCGATAATGAAGATATTAAAAAGCAAGTGCTAGAAGAAGCACACCGAAGTTTATTTTCTGTACATCCTGGATCCACCAAGATGTATAGAGATTTAAAGCAGATGTATTGGTGGCAAGGAATGAAGTCAGAGATTGCTGAATTCGTATCTCAATGCTTAACTTGCCAAACAGTTAAGATAGAACATCAGAAGCCTGGTGGTCTGCTACGGCCACTAGATGTGCCAGTGTGGAAATGGGAAGACATTTCCATGGATTTTGTAATGGCATTGCCAAGGTCTCAAGCCGGTAACGACTCCATTTGGGTAGTTGTGGATAGAGCTGTCAAATTGGGCCCGGCCCATTGGGCCGGCCCAACGGCCCGATTTTTTGGTTGGGTCTGGGCTCTAAAATTAGTAGCCCAAAATCAACGGTATCTTTTTTGGCCCGGCCCGATGGGCCCGATGATAGTATTGGGCCGGGCCGGGTCGGCCCGATGGGCTTCGGGCCGGGCCGTTACTTTTTTGTTTTAGTTTTAAAATTTTAAAATATGGTCCAATAAAAAATGGAGCAAATTTTTAAAGTGAAAAAAAAAATAAAAAAGTAAATAAATTTTGTGTAAATCTCTAATATTCATCTGTTTGTGTAAATCTCTAATAAAAAAGTAAAGAAAATAGAGCAATTTTTTTAAGAAAATGAAGCAATTTTGTGTAAATCTCTAATATTTCTCTGTTTGTATTGTACTTGTCATGTCCAATGAAATAAAGGAAAAAGGTTAATTAAAGTTAGCAAGCACTAAAGTACTGCGAAATTGTAAACTACACCGTGGAAGTCATAAATTGTATCAGCTCCATATTTTAACGAGACATTAAAACTATTTTTGTCAAAATTCTAAAAAGTCAATGATTTGTGGCCCGTTGGGTTGGCCCATTGGGCTGGCCCGTTGGCCCATGGGCTGGTGGTGAGCGGGCTCGGGCCGTAAATTTTGCAGCCCATCAAAATATCGGGCCGACCCGGCCCGGCCCGTATAGGCTGTTTGGCCCGATGGGCCGGGACGGGCGGGCCCAAACCCGGCCCATTGACAGCTCTAGTTGTGGATCGGTTAACTAAATCAGCTCATTTTATTCCAGTTCGTTCGAGCAGTAAAGTGTCCAAGTTAGCTGAGTTGTATTTAAAGAACATAGTGAGGTTACATGGAGTTCCTACCAGTATAGTTTCGGATCGAGATCCGAAATTCACTTCTCGATTTTGGAAAGCTCTGAATGAAGCAATGGGGACTAAAGTACTTCTTAGTACCGCTTATCACCCGCAGACAGATGGTCAGACCGAGAGGACTATCCAGACATTAGAGGATATGCTTCGGGCTTCGGTACTTGATAACGGGAAGAAATGGGAAGATCATCTTCCATTGGTAGAATTCTCTTACAACAACAGTTATCATTCCAGTATCGGAATGGCACCTTTTGAAGCCTTATATGGTAGGAAATGTAGAACTCCATTGTGTTGGTGGGAAGTAGGAGAGAACCGATTGTTAGGACCCGAGATGATTCATGACACTACTGAAAAGATCCGCCAGATAAGGGAAAGAATGAAAGCTGCCTAAAGTAGGCAAAAGAGTTATGCCGACAAAAGGAGAAGGCCGCTAGAGTTTGAGTCGGGTGATCATGTGTTTTTGAAATTGTCACCGACAATTGGCACAGGTAGGGCATTACGGGTGAAGAAACTCAGTCCTCGGTATATTGGGCCCTTCCAAATTATCGAGCGAGTCGGGCCTCTTGCATACCGTATTGCTTTGCCTCCGCCATTGTCAAATTTGCATGATGTATTCCATGTGTCTCAGTTGCGGAAGTACATTCCCGATCCAAGTCAACCGTTAGACTTTGAAACGATTGATGTAACACCCCGTTAATTTCTATCTTGTAGAAATTACCGAAGCGCACTACTGGCATACATCAGAGTGACTTCCTTTTTAAATACTGAACACATACTAATACTCGATGCTAAAAACCCATCAAGTTCGCTTATATAACTTAACATAAAATACATAAAACGGTCCTTACACCCTCAACTAGTGTTCAGTACTCAAAACCGAAAGTCTGCGGAAGCGATTTACAACTTAAAAACATAAGTCGTACCATCGTACATCTAAGAAACTGAATACAAAATACAGAGATACAAGGGAAACTGAAATACAAGACATAAAGAAATAAAGATAGCGGCTGCTCCTCAAGCATCTTCATAGCCGTGCCTCACGGTCTTCATCTTCCCCTGCTTAACTGAAAACAACAACAATGGATTGGGTGAGACAACTTGTCTCAGTGAGTTCTATCGCGACCCCTTACTAATCCTCTCGGTTCAATTATGCTTGATTCATATTCTAAACTCCAAACTCATAGTCCTCAAAGTTGACTATGTGGCGGTACTAATCTCAATCACTGAGCCTAAATCATGAACTATGCCCAATCACTGAGCCTGACAATGAACTATGCTCAATCACTGAGCCTAACAATGAACAATGCTCAATCACTGAGCCTAACAATGAACTATGCTCAATCACTGAGCCTAACAATGAACTATGCTCAATCACTGAGCCTAACAATGATTCTTAGCGTGTCACCGGTCACTTGGCATAATAAGCTTCCGGTGAACCCGTCCCCACTAATCACTAGTGGGTCCCTGATGGAGCCTAGGTTCATAAGGATCATGACTTCCTCTCCCCTAGCACACTAATCTAAAATAGGGTCGTCACCCTAATCTGATGTATATATTTTAATATACCTTGAACAATGAGCAGTGAACAATGATCTGTGAACGTAACAGTGAACTTATACTTAACATGATCTTAATCTTAACCTAATTTTATACTTAGCATGATCTTATCATTAGGTGATCCCACACGGAATTACTAATGTGGTTAACTTAATTTATAACTATCCTTTACCTAGTCCGCATCATAATGTATCGCCCATACTCAACATTATGATACTCTAACTTAGTCATAATCGGTCTCATAAATACCACCTTGGCCATCAAATAAGCAAGAACATGAACATAACATAAAACTACTTCGATAGCACTTGATTTCATGATACTAATATGTTTCCATCCTTGGGAAACCTTGAGGAGTGGATTAGAAGGGACTTAGGACCAATCGGAATGACTTAGGACATAGTTGGAAATTGGGTACCAGCAAGAGACACACGATCCGTGCGCCTTGGCGCACGATCCGTGCTCAATTTTTAGAAATCCACCGTGAGTACCAGAACCTCACGCACGATCTGTTCCCAGGGGCGCACGATCCGTGCGTGACTCCCAGTATTTCAGAAAAGTCAGTTTTCGTGTTTTCTTGTCCATTCCGATCGTTCCCGTATCCATTCCGATTCACATCCGAACTTAATAATACATCAAAACAGTCATGGAAACCAATCAATCATCATCAACCAATCAACAACATAACAACAATCAACGATTTAACATAATCAAACACATAATTTAACGATTCATCCAAGTTTTCATAAAACGGTTCAATACCGGTTTTCATAACTTACGAGACCAAAACTTGAAATACAACACACATGACCATAACATCCTAGTGAGTATAGAACTCACTTATTTGCCGAGACTTCAATGATTCAACCGTTCCCGAGAACCACGAACTCTCCTCGGACTCGATCACAACACCAACTCACGAACTATCTCCGGAATCGCTCCGACACACCTCCGCACTGAAACCCAGCTACTGAAATGATGCCTAAGGTTGCTCCAATTCGAAATGTGGGTGCTGAAATTGGTGCTAAGGCTCACAAAGAAGACATGCAAGGTCAGATTTGGCAACTTGGCTAAGTGGAGCTTGGTTGGGCTTCAATGGTGATTTGGAAAGGGAGGAGTTTCTGAGATGGAAAAATGGTATCAATAGAATGGAGGGAGTGTACTGATCATTTTGGTACCCATGGATTCAACATGCATTAAGATTTGGGAATATCCTCTCCTCTCATTTCCCTTCTCCCTCTCGCAACTCTCTCTTCTCTTCCCTCTCCTTTCTTCTGAATTTTCTTTCTCAACTTGGACAATGTTTTCTTCTTTGGTTCAGCTGGAAGGAGAACATATACAGGGTAAGGTACAAAGACGAAAATGCCCCTCACTTACTAACTCTATCCCATATGACTCCTTTCACTCCTAATCATCCTAACTTAACTTAATTAAACACTCAATCACATAAAATTCCATACTTAACTAATCAAACAAGTCATTTTCAATTTAAATAATTTAAATCAATGGACTAAATCACTAATAATTAATATTATGCTAAGATAATTAAATAGTAAAATAGGGGATGTTACAATTGACCTCCGACCGGACTTGTCTTTCCAACCTCATCCAAATTACATCATGGAACGTGGCGAGAGGACGCTACGGACAAAGTCGATTCCCATTGTCAAGGTGGTTTGGGATGGTTTTTCCGCCGAGGAAGCTACTTGGGAGTTGGAGGATGATATGCGGACTCGGTATCCGTATTTGTTCTCTTGAGGTAGGTTGTGTCTAATTTTGAGGACAAAATTCTTTCAAGTTGGGGGGAATGTAACATCCTCAAAATAATTAATCGAATTATTTGGATGTTAACCCAATTGAATTAATTTGGTACTTAATTGGTAAAATTATTGAGTGCTAAAATTTATTATTGACTGGCACAGGATCGTCAACCGAATAATACGGGCCAAGGAAGTTTTGGAATCGGAATAAGAGATTTAGATCAATGTGGTAATTGGACCACGTTACCACTTATATATTAATAAATATATATGTGTGTGAGTGTGGGAGAATTAAAAGAAAGAAGGGAACACGAGAGAGAGAAGAGAAACAGAAGAAAAGAAGAGAAAGAAGAAGAGAAAAGAAGAGAAAGAAGAAGAAGAAAGAAGAAGAGAAAGGAAGAAGAGAAGTGAAGCCCACCCCCTCCAAAATTCATCACCTTCATCATCTCTCTTTCCTCATCATAACCCAAGAGCTAGGTAAGATTCCATCCGGTTTTCTTCCCCTTTTGTGACCTACGAATTTTAGGGGTTTTGAGGGAGGAAATTGTTGAAAAATTGGATTGAATGATGAAATTGATGATTGGGTTATGTTTAGGACCAAAGCTAGGAGCGGATTGAACGCGATTGGAAGCTCGAAACGAAGTTAGGAGCGATTCGGTGTTGATTGGGTTCGATTCGGTGATTTTGACACATCGGTGATTTCGGCTCGGCAACGACTCTCGCTTCAAGGGTGAGTTTTACTCACGTTTAGGCTTATTCCATTTTGAGATGAATTGTGTGACTTGTTTTCGAAAGATTTTGAGTCGAAAACGTTATTTTGAAATATATCGCGTTTTAACGAAATTCGTAATCGTTGAGTTTTTGATTGAATTGCTTGATTGTTTGATGTTGATTGGACTGGTATATTGTCCGGTATTGTCTGTTTCTGAGTTAGGAATCGATCGGGGCGAGTTTCGGATCAATCAGAAAGCAAAATTTCATAAAACAGGGCATTTTGGCAATGCTGTCAAATGCGCACGACCCGTGCGTCCAGGGCGCACGACCCGTGCGCCTAGTTCTGTTCCAGTGTTTAAAAAAATGTCTAATAGGGCGCACGACCCGTGCGTCCAGGGGCACGACCCGTGCGCCCAGTTCTGTCCAAAATTTTAAAAGTGTCCAAAATGATTCCGTTACGATCCTAATCCTTTCCTAATCCTTTCCTAACCCTTATATAGTGATATTAGGCTTATGATGCCATGATTTTGGGTGTGTCACAAAGGGTTTTATAAAACACTTTTGAATTTGAAATCGTTTCGAAAAACCGATTGATAGTACACGTGTGCGGATATGTTTATTTTTACGGATGACAAAGCGGACCATGAGTTCTACGTGGTAAGTATAATATAAATGAACTAAAATGTTCATATGATTGTTGATATATATGTTATATCGAGTTTGGGTGACGACCCATGTTGACATACTAGGCGGGGCAGTCATGATCCCTTTACCCTAGGCTCTGTGCCATTAGGAAACACTATTGGTTATGGGGTTCGCCGGGATTAGCAGGTTTGCAGTCGGTGTTATGTTAAAAAGTTATGCGTTACGTTCACCGGGATTAGCAGGTTTGCAGTCGGTGTCGTACTGAATTAAAACCTTATAACACGGTTTACCGGGATTAGCAGGTTTGCAGTCGGTGCCGTGTCAAATTTTAAAAAGGGTTTCATAATTGAACCGAGAGTGTTAGTAGGGGTTTCGGTAGAACTCACTGAGATTGTATCTCACTGTTTAAATGTTGTTGTTTTACAGATAAACAGGGACAGAAGAAACCCCAGAGGCACGAGTAGGTGGCCCCGGGTGAAGGATGATGACTTAGATTTATGTTCAAGTTTATTTTCCTTCTATTGTCTATGTACCACAACACTATGGCATTAGTGTTTTGTTTATCTTTCTTTCCGCTTTCTTGTATGACTCTGATTACCACAGTTGCTGACAGTTTATGGTCTGAGTACCGTATGGTCTTATTTGTGTATAAGATGGTTATGTTGTATTTCAGCAAAATTTTATAGTGGTATTCAGTGTCTGAACAGGAATTATTATCTCTGATGTTTATACCTTGGTGCACTTGGGTATTTTTACATGTTAAATTTACCGGGGTGTTACAAAAGGCACGCAGCTTATGCTATAGCACTCAGTGCTATAGCATCAGATGCTATAGCATTAACACAAGATAAATTTACTAAGAAAAAGCAGTCCAACTAGTCCTTTACCATATAGTTTCCATATGGCTAAAGTGCTCCCTGGGTCCCTTATCTTTATTTAAAGTAACGATTTAGTCCTTTATCTTTTTTTTGTCCCAAATCAGTCCTTTATGTTTTAAATTTTGACACATAAATCCTTTTCTGTCCCAAATCAGTCCTTTATGTTTCAAATTTTTAACACATAAATCCTTTTTTTACAAATAAATCAACACTGTTAACGGAAAGGGATTTATGTGTCAATAATTTGAAAGATAAAGGACTTACTTGGGACAAAAAAAACATAAAGGACTAATTCGTTACTTTAAATAAAGATAAGGGACCCCGGGAGCACTTTAGCCTTTCCATATTTATTTCTTAAGCAATTTATCTCCTTATTTTACTATTCTCCATATTGTGACTTACTTTACACACTAATTCCCTGAGATATTCCAACTATAAATTAAGACCAATCCCTGTGGGTTCGACCTTTCTTTCTACTATATTACTTGTGTGACTACGTATACTTGCGTATATAAATTCCACAACACCGCCCCGCCCCGTTTATTGACGGGTATTTTTATTCCCCATTTAGTTTGCCCCCGAGTACCCGTTAAGGGACTCACCCTGTGCCCATCGCGGGTTTTACCCACGGGTGCAGGTTTTTTTGTACCCCTTGTTAAAGATATCATGTCCACTCCTATTTCCACTGTTGCTTCTAAGATTGCTTTTAGCACTGGTGGTAGGGTTTTGGACCCTTTTAGAAGTTGTCTTAATCCAGAAATGGCAGAAGCACTAATTTGTGCTTAAAATTGGTTGAGTCATCTTAAAATATAGTATTAGGTACTTTTTTCTTTTTTAAATATAGTTTTTAAATTCTGTTTTTTATCAAGTATTAATTAGTGCAATCAAACTGATTCTGTTTTATTTTTCAATTGTACCAAGAATTTGCTCAAGCACAAAACAATTCTGGAGGAGTTGAAGTTTCTACTGCTGCTGGTTCATCATCTCAATCACAACCAAATAATGGTTGTGATTTGAGAAGTTAGTGTAAGTTTTAAATGTATTCAATTAGCTTACCTCACTGCACGACTAATTATTTAATTAACTTACTTCATTGCACTACTAACTAATTTTGTTTCTGCACTCCTAATTATTCAATTATGTTATTCATAACAGGTGATTATAATAGTTGCTTTTTTGGAATCATTGTTAAGGAATGATGGCTCATGTCCAAATGAGGACATGCAATTTTATATTTTGGAGAAGTGTTGTTGATGTGGCGCATTATTAAATTAAAGTAGTTGATGACACAGGTAGAGGTAGAATCCTGTTCTATTATGTTCATGTTGTAAAATACCTATTCTGAAATGATGTTGTCACTGAATTTATAAAATAGGATGCCAATGAATTAATATATGTTGTTCCAGATTTGAGCTACAGCTTGATGTGATTCCAGAATATTTTTGCTTTGTCATTTCAGTTTTGCAACTTGGTGAGTATTTGCTGCATATGCCTTGTAACAAATTTTTTTCTCCTAAACTTATGCTACTAGATTTGATATGTAACATTTGTTTATGTTTGTTATAGGTAGCTTTTGGCTGTGATGAAGAACTAACTTATGATGCTAATATTTTATGGTGAAGAATCCAGTATTTTGAAAGGGAGTCAATCACATTATGACTTATGATGCCAAAATTTATTGGATATTTGGTTGTATTAATTTATAAGCTGTTTTATTATGGATTATGGACTTGTAGTCAAAGACTTAATTCTAGGCTTTCAATTGAAAATGAAAGTGGGGCTTGTAGACACATGATTCAAGTTTTATGATAATGCTATCGTTTTTATATAGTTACAGGGAAATTTTTCAGTAATTCGTAAACCAATTTGGTGTGTTTTAGGTCCAAAAATTCGGCCCATAGTATGATCCCAAATGAAAGTATATTCGAGCCAAAAATCATGTGTTTCATAAATTTGGCTTTGAAATTAAATTTTGTTCCATTTTTTTAATGAAATGTGGCCCGGTTTTCTTATAATGATATTTAACATTGGAATTTGGCCCAATAGTTGGGCAAAAAAAACGGTTTTTAGCAGAACAACTGGATGTTATATTATCAAAAACAAAAAAAACTATTAAAAAAGAATCTAGCCCATTCAAGCCCAAACTTAGTGAACCCACATGAGCTACCCGAACCCGTTCATACCCAGACCCGCAACAACCCGGACCATACTTCGGTCGAAATGGCCACTTTTTGGGCCTGACGGTTTTCCTCAGCTTGATCAAAACCCACCCGAACCCGATTGACGCTCAACCCTAATTGGAAGATGAGGAAACATATGTGGTGGTGAATGTTCAAGAAGGTGAAGATGCAAGAGATGACCTAGCCTTATGTTTGGTCGGCTATTTTCTTACTGACAGACCCATTAGGGTTCATATTATGAAGGATCGCATTGAAGGAGTTTGGCGGCCACTAGGAGATGTGGCTATAAGGGAACTGAACCCGACTTCTTCCTCTTCCAATATTTTCACCAAGTTGACGTGCAGAGAGTTCTAAAAGGTTGACCTAGGTCTTTTTAACAAACACATTTTAATCTTAATGTAGCAAGGATTAATGTCGAACCAAATACATATATATGTTGTACCATTCTAGGTCCAATTGCATAACCTGGGTTGATATCTAAAGCAGTTGGGAAAAGTTTGGCGGGATGTTTGGGTGAGTTGCCGGAGAACGACACAGAAAATACCTCAGTTTTATGGCGCTCGTACATGTGCATAAGGATCCGCCTAGATGTTAGACATCCTCTTCTTCGCACTAAGAAGATTAGAAAGGTGGGTGGTGTTCCAATTTTGGTTTCCTTCGTGTACGAGAAACTAGGAGCCTTCTTTTTATCTATGTGGTTTACTAGGACACAACAATGACTTATGCCCATTACTACTATCCATGAGCAGTGGCATGGGCGAAAGAGGATATGGACCAAAGCTACGTGCAGATATCAGGTCCAAGAATGGTGCCGATGATGCACGATGGTGCCGACGTGGGTTCAAACCTAGGGTGTGATCGACGAGGGCAATCATTGGGATGTGTCTGTTACTAAAAACGCATTCAATGATATAAAACTGAAAGAAGAAGGTGAGAAAGCACAAAGAATGATTGAGGTTTTTAAAAATCCCCAAGCACATTTTTCTTGTAGCAAAAAAAGCATGGAAACTGATATTTGTGTCACCAACATGTCTAATGGAAGTAATGATCAACTTATGAAAGAATGGGAAGGAAACATGTGTGATATCACTGGGAGTGAAAAAAACAGGTGTAGAAATGAGGGGGAGGAACAGGTGGATGTAAAAAATAATAGCCATGCAAACAATAACATCAATAACACAGGAGGTTTGTCTCTCATTCAAACGTACCAATTGGACAAAATTTTCAGGTGTGAAACTTTTGTACAAGCTAGAAAAATTGAAACAATTTGAATAAGACCGGGGGCATGATTAATCTTTTGTTATAAGTAATACTAGTGCCCTGACCCGTGCGTTGCACGGGGTCAAAGCTTTAGTTAATACAAAATTATTGCAGCACTAAAATTTGTTGCGTAAATTGCAATATGAAAGAAGTCTTGTTTAAAATTAACCATATCTTGTATGAGTATGTGAGAATGTAAGAAATTGCGAGATAAATTGACCTAAACGTAACCATTTCGAACACGACCAATTTTCTTGTTACTTCTAAAGTCGCCAATCAAAGACGAATGAATTCACTGGCCAAGCAAAATAAATTTTACTTCCTTGCAGGATGTTGTTGCAGATAGCCAATGATACCATTTGTAAAGACAATGAAAAGATAAATTTATAACAAAAAGGTAAGGTGTTTTGCAAATCAGAACTGGTAAATTTCTTGAATACAAAATTGAACAGACTCGAGTAACAACAAATGGAATCTCCACATTTTTAAGCTTATTTTGCTATGCATTTTGTATTAGCAGGACCTTTGCTCTCCACAAGTGTGTGTACAGTAAAATAGGGATGCTCCACTAAGGCCAAATTCATTTCATGCTTCATCCCCAGCGATATATAACATTTGTCTTTGGAGTACCTTGTTAGAGCACTAGTTGAATTCCCGGAATTTCTTGTTTTTATCTGAAGTCACAACATTTACTTCCTCGAGGCTCCAGCAACCTCTAGTTATCTAAAGTTAACCACAAAAATAAGTTTAAAAAACTGAAGAAAAATTGCATCATGTCAGCAAAGTGTGAATACATATTTCACATGTTAAATATAAATAAGTTTATCGATGTAAAATTTACACTTAAAGATAGACATCACTGATATTGAGATATTGTAAAATCTTGCATGAAATGAAACAATATTAACTACCATACCAAACATGAAGATTCAAAAGTGATAGCTTAAATGTCTAAGGATACTAAAAACTGAATCAATGTGATAAACTAAATGTTTGGTAAAATAATCCATCGTACGGTACTCCATTGACTTTATAGTATAAACTCAAAAAAGCCGGTCCATTCTTAGATTAGCAACTAAAATGTTACCCTCCTCAAGTGATAAATCCCCTTATTGGCTTATTTGAGTACACCAGAAGAACACAACTCTACAACAATAAGACTAAAAGTCCATTTCCACATCAAGACCACCAAATTGGAGAAAAATTTATAATTTATAATTGAAAATAAAAGGCATACATCTTATATAACTCAGTAGGCATACATTTATAGAGCAATATGCTTCTCTCCTCACCATGTCCAAACAACCACTTATCTTAGATGTTGGCCCCAAAATAAACCATCAAGCACACCTGAAAAAATAAGTAATAAGTGTCTTTAGCTGAAATCAAAATTTAGCAGTAAGAAATCAATATAAGGAGTTCCAATACTAAGTAGACTGGCCCGTATATATTTCTAGGATATGATAAGTGCAACCAATAGCCCTCCATGCTGAAATGGAACTGAAAAGAGTACCAAGAGTATAAAGCTTTATACAACAGACTATTAGTTACCTGGTACAACCTAAAAATGTGCAACAAATAATGTATTAGAACAAACCCAATATCAATTGACTAAGCCAAAAGCACCCAATATCAATCCAGCCAACACAAAGAAACACACTGCAAGTAAAAAAGGTAAGCTCGACCACTTATTAAATGGAAAATTAGAAGGGGGAATTGAGTGTGGAATCTTGTTCTTTACAATTCTGCTAACATTCTTAGTGGCTCATAACATTCAACATCATCATGTCAAACAATTCTTTTACAAAGCAAGACTTCAGAGGTGCCAACAAAAAACCTCAAAACCATTAGGATGAATAAAGCATATCATCCGCACAAAGGACCAATACTCTAGGAAAAAAATTCTGAGGAGAGAACAATAATCCACATTGATCATTCAAAGATCCCACTGACCAGTTTCTGCTCTAATGGAGGAACTCTGCAAAAAAAAATTCACTTGATGTGCATCCTTTTGAGTTATAATACACTTTTCACGATTCATGCTTGCAGTTTAGGCAACATGTTATCATTGACATAGCCTCACCCCACCTTATTACATTTCATGGATGTAGAAAAATGGGATCATTGAGCAGAACTCAGGTGCTTGATCAAACTCACTTAATGAATTTTTACCATTGAATTCCTCTTGAAAAATTATAAAATCTTAGATTTCTACATACCAATGGGGAATGCTGGAACTGACTTGGCACACCTTGCTTCAATAAGCTCCAAATTCTCATAAATAACTACATAATTGATTTTAATAGACAGAGAAGCTAACTAAGCTTACTGCCAAAGAAGATTTCACTCCTCACACAAACCTCTTTATATATCATGGAAGTTATACATTTGGTTATTAATTATATTGGCGCAATGGTCATGTAACATGTTCTTAAGGCACACACAAAAGATAGGGAATGAAAGGCATGATGGTGAACACCAAGATCAATAAGTTTTATCAAGTCGGGATTTGTTGGTAGATATATTATAGGCAACTCAGTGTAAAGTACATAAAAAAAACCCAAATACAAACATATATGTGAAGACAGATAAGGTAAGTTTCTAATTATTATAATCCAATCACTCCCACTTTAAGAATAACATAAAGCAGGCATATCTGCGAAGACATAAACAAAAAAGATAAAAGAGGAAATTACATAGGAACATGCCAGAATTTGTCTTAGAAACTGGGTCTTTTCTTTCTCAAGAAATCAAGATACTTCCACATTCAAATTAAACTGTGCATAACCATCCTAAGCTCTTTCAAAGAAAACAAAGAAAGGATTTAGAACCGAAATCAGAGTTTGTTAAGTCAAAGAAAACAAAAAAGGATTTAGAGCAGAGAAATCAGAGTTTGATAAGCCAAAGAAAACCAAATAAGCACAAAATTGAGGCCAAAACTTGCAACAAAACACAAAAAAGAAAACATGGAAAGCGAAAAAAGAACTTCATAAGAACCGAAAACCACAAAAACACAAAAACAACCATGGATTAACAAAAACAATAAAAGTGATGATTAGCGAATGAATGAAGGAGCATAATAGAACTAACCTCTGCGAACAACGAAGTGCAAGAGCAGGGAAAGAGGCTACGAAAAAGAAACCAAACAATGAGCAAAAGAAGGGTATATAAAAATGAAGAAAACACCAAATCAAAATCAAAATGAAATTGAATTTGAAGCTAAGACAATACCGGAGGAAATAGGGACACCGGGGAGAAGAAGCGTGGAGGTAACTTGGACATTTGGGGCTTATAAAGGCAACAAACAATGATGAATAACCAGCTAGAAAAGGTTAGCTTGAAGAAATGTGCAAAGAAACACGGGGAAGGAAGATTGCAAAGTAGAAGGAAATCTGAAGGAATCGAGAAAAAACAACCAGATGGCAACAATTGAAAGGGTAGAAAGAAAAGAATCGAAAGTTCAAAGGGGAAAACATGAGCCCATGTATAAGAACAAAACACGTGTCTGAATAAACCTGGTATTGTCATGTTCATCTCTTCACGGATGACATTGATGACGGTAAGAAATCTTCTGCTCTCGATACTTCCCTGACAGGAGCCATACCACCTTCCATACTCTGGCTAACCAATGGCCGCAAGCCAACACAGACCACAGGGCGACCAATCGCTGCAAGTCAGCACGAGCCACACGGCGGCGACCCACTGGCCGGATGCTTTGGCGGGAACGGGGGAAGCTTGGCGCCAAGGAATCCAGTCGGAGAGTACCACAGGATTTATATTTTAAGATGGGTAGAAGTCGGGGCAGTGGCGGATACCGACTATAGTACCTATGGGCAATTGCCCCCACCAAAAATTGAATTCATGTGTAAACACAATAATATTTTATTTGCTCTGTGTCAAAAAAATATTTTTATTTGCTCTGATTAAAAAATTGGCTTTGCCCCCGTACCCAAACACACAAGTCCAACTCATTTTAATAAACAATCCCAAGTAAAAAAATAGGTTTTGCTTCTCGCAACTATGACAGTTGAAGGATATTTCTCGGCATTGAGTTTTGTGATCATATGGGCTACACATTCACATGAGATCAATAGTTGAATAATTCTCTCGTTACGTATACTAAGAGGAATACTTTTGATAGTATTGACAAGGAAAAATTATTCAACATTTTTAGAATATGAAAATGCATAGATAAAGTATTTTTAGAAGCTTGGATGTTTTTTTGTCACATACATAATCATGTATTTTCTGAAAACTTTTAATTTTTCCTTTTGTGAAATATTATAGATAAATTATTTTCTTGATCCCACTGAAGAAATTTTTTGGATCCGCCACTGAGTGGGGTGGTGCCTGTTGTGTGGGAACAACCCTTTGATTGTCACATAATTAATTATTCCCAGAATTTTATCAAAATTCACTGGTGGAAAAAAGACATTAGAAAGCATCATTTAGCATCGGTTGTTTGAACAGCCAATGCTAAATGTTGAATCGGTGGCAATTTTGTAAATAAATGGAAGTTTTCTGTTTCCGCGTCTACATTTAGCATTGGTTGTTTGAACAACCGATGTTAAAAGTGTTTGTCTGAGACTTTTAGTATCGGTTGTTTGAACAACCGATGTTAAATGGACACATTTAGCATTGGCTGTTAAAACACCCGATGCTAAAAGTCTGAATCCTCTTAATTTTTTTTCTATTCCTTCGTACCCTAAACATTCAAGCAACCTCGCCTTCTCTTCTTCTCTTCTTCTCTTTGTGCTCTCTACCTCTCCCTCCTTCTAACTCTCTTCCTCTCTTCTCCTAGCTCTCTTCTCCACTCTTTGCACTCACTAACAATTTCCCATCTCGCCACAAACGATTTCTCTCTCCCATGCTTTCCCTCTTTCAGCGCATCTTTCCCTCTTTGAGCCTTGATCTTCAGATCGCATTTGAGGTTGCAGATGATTTGTACCTAGAGCTGTGCTCATGGATCTGGAGCCAGGGACCATGGACAGTGTCAGATGTGGTCCCTTCAGTCCTTCGTTCTCAGAACTTCCTCTTCCTCGCAAAATCTATCATCTGCTTGGAAATTGCCGCCACGAGACTTGGTGTTCTCTTTGCTCGATCCTCTGCAGTGAAGCTAAGTGGAATGTCCGAAGGAGCTTACATCAGATCCTTCAATTTTCTCGCCATCAAGTTTGTTTTCCTTCCCTAAATATTCCCTTTCTCTCCCTGAATGAAATGTTTTGCATTTTAGGTTAAAGTTTGATGTGAGAGAACTAGCGCATCGATTTGGCTGTGTTCGATTAGTACCCTATGTTTGCGACGGTCTCAAGCTGTAAGTTATTGATTTACTGCAACAGTTATAATACTCACTACCTGTTTGATAAAATTCTATTGAGAACAAACTACTAAACTGCGTAGCTTTTATGTTTTACTGAAATGCTTTCTTGTTTCATGCAGTTACAAGGATCGGTTCCTTTCATCATTGCCGGCCTCTCACCGCGCGAAAGCTGATTTTACTCGTCCAGTGTTCACTGCTGTTGTAACACCCCGATAGTTTCTAACTTGTAGAAACTACCGAAATGCACTACTGGCATACATCAGAGTGACTTTCCTTTTAAAATATTGAACACATTCTACACTTCGATGAAACTCATCAAACGCACTTACATATCTGAACATAATATAATTAAAGTCGGTCCTCACATAACTCAAACTAGTGTTCAATACTCAAAACCGAAAGTCTGCGGAAGCGATTTACAACTTCATGACATATGTCGTACAATCGTATATCTAAGGTACTGAATACAAATATACAGAGATACAAAGGAAACTGAAATACAAAGATACATAACATGACAAAAGGAATGTCGTCAGCAACTCTTCAAGCGTCTCCATAGCTGTGCCTCTCGGTCTTCAACTTTCCCTGCTTAACTGAAAAACAACAACAATGGATTGGGTGAGACAACTTGTCTCAGTGAGTTCTATCGAGACCCCTTACTAACTCTCTCGGTTCAATTATGCTTGATTTCATGAATCGTAGCCCTTAAGTCGACTACGGGGAACATACAACGTGTACTCGTGGCCCTTCTAAGCGATACACAAGGTACACACAATGACAATGATTCTTAGCATATCATCGGGTCTTATTTTAAAGATTCCGGCAAACCCGGTCCCCGGCCATTTCTACCACCTTAGGGACAACAATGCAGTGGGCCTAGAGGATAAGGCTCATGACTTCCTCTCCCACTAGTATGCTAATCCGTGAACAGGGTCGTCACCCCAGCAATGATGTATATAATATATACCTGAACAATGAGCAGTGAATAGCGAACGATGAGCAATAACCAATGACCTTACGCTTAACAGTGAACTTGCACTTAACTTAGTCCTGTACTAACATAATCTTATTATTAGGTGATCTCACACGGCTTACTAAGGTTTACTCTTCAAACTTATCCTGATAATAATCCAGCCAGTCCAGCACAATACCTCAATCACATTAAGCAATATCCATGGCATAAGCCCATCTCAATCACAATCATAGCATGACAATCAAATCCATAACACATTCCATGTACCCGCATTGGGCCATTCATAAAACCATGGACCACAAGGGTCATTCTTAAAAATAGCGTGAACATAACAATGATTCAAACACAAGTAGTTTCCATGAATTACGGTTATATTATCCTCGTATAACATTGGGAAGGGATTAGGATAGGTTTGGAATCAATTAGGAAGCGTTTGGACACCTTTAAAAATCTGGGTCAGACAGATACGCACGAGCCGTGCTTAATGGCGCACGACCCGTGCGCGAAATGGAAATTTTTCAGAAAGCATCAGAAGGATCCGCACGATCCGTGTGCCAGGGCACACGATCCGTGCCTGATGCACAGTCCTGTAAAATGGCCATTTCGTGCTGTTTTTGACTCTGTTTCGTGTCCAAATCTTTTCCCGACTGATACCTAACTTATCAACCTTTAATAACAGAATATCATTCAGCCAAACACTCCATATATCACTCATCATAACAACCATAAATATCAACCACCATCTCAATCAAACAACAACATAACTCGGTATTTAAAACGGGTTTTCGCAAAGCGGCTTGTCGCCAATTATTTTTTTGTTTCGAAACGCGAGACTCAACCAGAACACATGATAATTTCCCTAGTGATTATAGAACTCACCTATAGCGATGAGAATCGCTCACAACACCGAGACTTTGACTGAAATTCCACGGACCAAGGACACACGATCTTGCTCACAACACGAACTCAACGGCTGAACCGTTCGAATCAGCAACTCAGACTCGAACCCAGCAACCTACGCAAGATCCCAGCCACTGAAATTGTTCCCCAACCCACATGCAACTCTTCTAACCACTTCCAAAGCACTAAGGAAACCCAACAAAGTCATGAAACCTCTATTGCTTCATCAATGGAGGTGTAGGTCGATTTGGTGATTTGGTGGAGGAAGGGGAAGATGATGATGAATCTGATATCAATAGGAAGAGGGTGATATGAGGATTGTAATGGTGTAGGAATTCTGGACATGCATGGAGGATCACTCCCCTCCCCTCCTCTTCTCGCCACTCACTCCCTCTCTTCTCTCTCAATATCTGTTTTCAGTTTTCAAACAAAATGAAGGTTCTTCTATTTTGTTCCAGCTGAAGGGGTTTAAATATGGGCAAGGCAAAAGACAGGTTTACCCTTCACTTAACATTCTATTCCCTAAGGCTCCTTTCCACTCTAATTACTTTAACTTAACTTTAATTAATTATCAATCACACATAAAACTTATACTTAATAAATCAACAAGTCATTTTCAATTTAAATAATTTCGGTCAATTAAATAAATCACTAATAATTAGTATTATGCCGATATATTTAAATAGCAAAAAAAATAGGGGATGTTACAGCTGTTACTTTGTATTTATGCGCAAAGAAACACAAGGTATGTTTGCAACAATCTCTATATATTTATTTGTACATACACCATCTGCTTATATGATAATAACATTATTTGCGCTTGTTTTGCAGCTCAAAGTTGATAAGATTAAGCTAATTGAACTCAGTAACACTAGATGATATCATTGACTATATCAAATACTAGATGATATCATTGACTATATCAAATACTTGCTGCTTCAAGTAAAGGTAACCTTTTAACTCCCAATGTTTTTCATAAATTGTAAACACACTTGCTCAGAAAGTTACTTCTAACTATTATTCCTATGCTCATAAATTACATGTGTATTAAATGATGACAGAAGGGGTAAAAAGACATTCTACAATAAGTTAGGACAACATTAGTTCAATAAGCTAATTAAGGAAATTGTTTATTGCAGGAACTAAGCGGAAGTAGATTGCAAGCTGACTCAAATGCTATACCACTTGTTTTTCACGAGGTACATTACATATCTTTATTTTAATTTCAGTACATACATTGTGCATGGCATCACTGTGAATTCATTATTCATGTGTGCTTGTCCAAATTGTGCTCTAAGCAAATGGTTTTTCATATCACAATGTCAAATTTGCTGACTGTTATGTATACTTGCAGGGTTACGGGCATTATAAAGACCAACAGATGCTGAATGAACCACTTGAAGAGATAATGGGGAAACTACTTGAAGAACATTCAGGAGCAGCCAATCAGCTACTTGAAAGCAATGGTCTTTTCGTGCTGCCTATTGCTTTGGTTGATGAGATAAATGAAGCAATGCAAATGTTCAGTGGGAGTGCATAGTGGTATTATGTTGACATCTATTTTGTATTCTTGGATCATTTCTATATGATAACCAAATTGACATAATTAGGTCACTGGCTGTGTTACTGATTGTCAATTTTTTTTTCTATTTTTGTTTTTTTTTAATATAACTCCTGAAAATCTATCCTGCATTCAATTAGCTTAATCTTATCAACTTTGAAGTTGATAAGATTAAGCTAATATTTCTATTTTTAATATAATTAGGTCACTGGCTTGCAGGTTTCTACTACTATGAAGGATTTGTGCCATGATATTTTTGGGGTTGCTAAGGAAAAGAAAGATGCTAAGGAAGTTAAGACAAATCGAGGTATATCCCTTTAGCATTTAGTTGCATGCTTTGCTTAAATTCGCATATTCTATTCATATTTTTCTGATACCTGTTTTTACATTAAGCATTTTCTTTTTTGCTTCTTTCTTTGTATGTGCAGATCTCCTTGATGTGTTACCAAACAAAAGGAAACCCGAGGATGGTGGCTATTTGTTTAATGATGTAGTAGAGGTATTAAGTTGCTATCCTCTATTTGGAACTTACATGACAGTTGATTATTTTGATGTCACTTGTAAATTACAATTTGGAGCTTGAAATTCTAAAATGTGTGTTGAGATCTAACTAATGTGTGCTGAATCTATAGTGACGCTTGGTAAAAGTGAGTTGTTAATTTCCTCCAGTTTTTTTTTGAGGTGTTTCACTTGCAGGAGACAAAAAAAGGGAAATGAAAATGACCTTACTGTCTCTGAAAATAACCATATTATTATTTTTATCAGTTACTGTGAGTACTTTGCTACTGGTGTCTACTGCATTGAACCCTGCTCCTGTCAAGAATGCTTCAACAAACCTATACATGAAGATACCGTTCTTCAAACTCGCAAGCAGATTGAATCTCGTAACCCTCTTGCATTTGCTCCTAAAGTTATCAGAAGTTCTGATCATGTACCTGAAGTTGGGGTTAGAAGATACATTTAACTTGGTTTTTCACTGTTGTATGGTAGAATTTGATCCTATACATCTATCCAATTCTTTTAGGTTCTTCTACAGGGATAGAAGCTGAGCTAGAAGAAGAAGCAGAAACAAGTGACAAGGGTGTGGTGGAAAAAGCTATACAGAAAGTTGAAACTCAGAATATTGAAGAATTCAGTAGCACAAGGAGATGATGGATTGGAGCCTTGAATGGCTAAAGATTCATAGTGATTCAGAATATTCAAGAAGGAGGTAATTCAGTAGCTAACATGAAGCTATAGACCAAATAAATGATTGTATATAGATTTTATCTGTCGTTGTATCCATTTTAGAAATATTTGGTTTTAGATACACTAGTTCCAATTTGTAAATTCTGGTTGTTATGGTTGTTTTGTTTGGGCAGAAATATTTTGTTATGGTTCTATGGTTTGTGTTGCTTCTGGATAAAAATGAACAAAATAAAAAAAGAAACTAGACATTTAGTATCGGTTGTTTTAAACAAGCGATGCTAAATGTCATTTTTTTATCAAGAAAATCACATTTAGCATTGGTTGTTTAAACAATCGATGCCAAATGTATCAAAAAAATGACATTTAGCATCGGTTGTTTCAAATAACCGATGCTAAATGTATTAAAAAAAGACATTTAGCATCAGTTGTTTCAAATAACCGATGCTAAATGTATCAAAAATGACATTTAGCATCGGTTGTTTCAAATAACCGATGCTAAATGTCCTTTTTGATACATTTAGCATCGGTTGTTTGAAACAACCGAAGCTAAATGTCTTTTTCAGACATCAAAAACAGTGATGAAATGGACATTTAACATCGGTTATTCGAACAACTGATGTTAAAAGTCACTTTTAGCATCAGTTATTTAACCGATACTAAATGTCTCACTTTTAGCATCGCGACATTTAGCATCGGCAAATAACCGATGCTAAATGTCTTTTTTGCACTAGTGTATCAGAGTGTATCAAAATGATAAACCGGAATGTAGATTAACTTGTTTCTACGGGTACCCTGATAGTGGTAGGAGCCAGGAGGAGAGATTCTTGGAATTTGTGGAGAACTCTCACTATGGATAATTTCCTACCTTTGTGCATTATTGGAGATTTTTAACGATCTCTTATCCAATGATGATAAACGAGGACGAGTCGAGCACCCCCCACCCCCGGTGGAAGATGTGTGGGTTTAGGGAAGTTGTGTTGGATTACTAGTTAACGGACCTACCGATTGAATGATATCAGTTCATGTCGTGTAGGGAGAGGCATTGATGACTAGAAAGTAGGAAAATATTTTGGCCATTGTCCACCGGTCATACACACCCCTTTTTGAAGACCCATGATGCATAATGGACACTTCTCCAAGTAGAACTAGGATTATAGGTAATAGTGGAATTCAAGAAGGTTCCTCTTAGGAAATACCGATTTGTGTAACACATTGTGAGCAAGGAATGTGGGTTTGTCATTAACCTCCATCTCTGCTTAGCTAGCAAAACTTCATTGAAAGCCCGAAAGGTTCTGAAACCAAGCCCACCTTCATTTTTTGATAAGCAATCGGTAGACCAATTCACACAATTTATCTTCCTTTCACCATTTTTGTTTCCCCATCAGAAATTTTGAATTAATTTTTCAATGTGCTCAATAAACCCAAAGGAAGTAAGAAGGAACTCATAACATAAGTCTGAATTGATTGATCTACTGATTTGATGAGAACTTCACGACCAACTGAGGAAATGAACTTCTCTTTCCATCTTTTTCTTCCACACCCTGTTGATAACTCTTAGAAATAAGAGTTATTTATGCCAAAACAAATGAGAATTAAGCTTGTTTAATGGTAATTAGTGTAAATAAATAGAGTCTTTGTTTATAATTTAATATAAATGTGTTCGTAGTGTTTAAAATGTATTTTGGGCACTTTTGGTGCCATTTTGTGGGATTTTCACCTTGTATTTAGTTGTGCAGGAAATTTAGTCCATGTGTTGTTCGTAGTGCTGTGATAGCACGAGCGTAGGGCTTGTGCATAAAGAACTATCTGAAGTGGCCCCAAGTGTTTAAATGAAGAAAAATGATGTTTTGTCTTATGTGGAGGTGTGCAAAAGGAATCTGCTTTATAAATGAGGCACTACAAGACAAAATGTCATTTCTTTTAGGGTTGGCAGCACTTTTTCAGAATTTGCCTTGGACCAATTGGTACTTGGAGAAAGAAAATTAGTATAAAAAGCAAGGCTTAACCTAAAAAGGAGACACACCACTCATCCATACACTCCATCCACGAAACCCTAGCAGCCACCATCACCCCATCTTCATCCATTCCACCTCCATCACCATTTTTGGTACTAAAACTCCATTTTTGGATCTAAGAACTCACATTCTGCAACATTGTTCTTCATCAGCACAACACAAATTCCGTGGAGCATATTTGCAGCAACAGGAGATTGTTTTGAGTTCCAATTTGTTTGTAATTCCTTCTTTCTGTGGAGCATATTTGCAGCAATAGGGTAATTAGGTATTATTTTGTCATCGCTAAGCTCATTATGAGCTAGATCTTTTTATAGTCAAGACTATGTGATATTCTGGAACCAAATGCTTAGTGTTATGAAATATGTTTAACATCATTATCTTATGCGATTTAATGCCATAAATCCTTTTTGAAACTACTGGAAGGGGTTAAAGTCCTGATTTCATAAGATAATATGGTTACTAAAGTAATAGGAATGTTACTTTCTTGGTGAAGAATAGGAATATGAAGCGAAGGCCATAGTGTGGACTGAAACGTGCTTTTCAACTTATAGAATGAACCCAATGGGAACTTAGGAATAAGGGAACCTTGGCAACATTTAGTTTCACAGTGATTGGAAAATCCATATACAATTCTGCACACTGAATGTTATGTCAGCATCACTCATAGAACCGAGTCATTTGGGGAAAATTACTGAACTAAGTCTTGTTTGTTTCTATCCATTTTTACATCTTAATTACTTTTTACTGTCCTAATCATCTTAATCAAATGTGTTACTTGTTACTTTGTTGTCTCACTAACTATATTAGCTAAATTTGAAATTTGTGAAATTAACCATAATCATTCCTCGTGGGAACGATCTCTATTTATCACTTTATTACTTGTTTTGACTGTGTATATTTGCACACGTTTTTACACAACACCTATCTTGAAAAAAATCAAATACCTGTTTTTTGGACCTTCCCACAAAGGAAGGTAATCTCAGATATTTAGATTAAATTTCTACTGCCTTAAATCGAGTCCATCCCTAGAAAGCATTTGTAGGGACATTTCGGCTGAAAGAAATCTCAGACTAATAAGCTGGTCAGAAGCATCCTGATAAACATGGAGAATATCTGTAACACACTCAGCATTTTATTGGTTATCTTGACAAAAAGTCAAGCTATCATCAGCAAAGAAAAGATGACTAATCATTGCCCCCCCAGGAATTGTTTCTCTCTCCTGAGCTCCAGATAAAGACCTGAAAAACATCCACACACATAATGAACCGGTAAGGGGAGAGGGGATCTCTTTGTCTCAATCCTCTATGGGGATGAAAATATTACAAGGATTGCCATTCAGCAACAGAAAAAGATATCGTTGAGACACAACGCATAATTAGAGAGCCCCAACGGTTAGAAAAACCCATTTTAAAAAGGCCATTCAATTCTATCATAAGACTTCGACATATCAAGCTTTATCTCAACCACACCTTTTTTACATTTTGTTTGTTTACCTAAGTAATGAAAAGCATCAAAGGCAATTAAAGCACTATCATTAATTAATCTTCCTTGGACAAAAGCACTTTGGTATTTATCAATAATGTTTGAAAGAATTAATTTTTATCTATTTGGAATTGTCTTTGTGATAATTTTAAAAAGGACATTACATAGAGAAATGGGATGGCAGTCACTTGTACGACTTGGATTCTTCTTCTTTGGAATGAGACTAATATAAGTGTGATTCAAGTTTGGCGAGTCCCCTCCATTGTTTAGATTAGAATATAAAGAGCAATTTCAGTCATCTCATCACCAACAATGCTACAATATCGGTTCTGGTGTAGCAAAAGGCTTCATATTTTTTATGGCATTAAAAATCTCTTATTGTGAAATTCTCATCCAACACTTCACACATTTCAACGGTTACCTTTTTACTGACAACACTCACAACATCTATTATTCGAGTTGGCTCTGAAGAAGAGAAAAGATTCTGAAAATTAGTAGTGAAGACCTTTGCTATATCATCATCTTCTTCACTAAAAAATTCACCATGTTCATCAGTGATATTTTCTATCCAATTTCGAGGGGCTTTATGATGAAAAAACTTTGTTTATGTGTTCCAACCATAAAGCTCGAGATCTTTGAGCCCACGCGATCCTCACTAATTAATAAATTATCCAGCTTTACCTCCAACTCTTTTATCCAAGTTCTTATCCCAGGTTCACCAACACTTTTATTATCTTGTTCCAACTGGGAAGTAATAATATTAAATATTGGACCAACTCTTTTATTAGGTTGTTCCAACTGAGTTTGCCAAAACGGTCTTATCTCCTCTTCAAAACCATCATCCCTCAACCAACATTGCTTAAACTGATTCAGTTTCTATAGATGGCAATATCTTTCTGTCCGAGTAGATAGATTCACCAACAAAGCTATATGATCAGATGTGTGTCGATCTAGGTGTTTGACTGATGCAGTAGGGAAAACAAGTTTCCAATTAAAGGAGACTAACTATCGAAGCTTGCTTTGATATTCATCCCCTTCTTGATTATTTTTTCTACTAGCTTTGATACCACTTGATGAGATCTAAAATAAATCTATAAATTTAGGATCTTGAAAATTAGCAAATCAACAATTTTTCACAAACAAAGATGAACACAAATTAACAATAACAAAAAAAAAGACACAAACACTTACGAGAAAGAGGAAGAAAGATCAAATATGGAGAAGACTTGGAATGGAAGTGGAGGAGATTGAAGATCACCACGCATTTATTGGAAAGTTGATAAGATCACACTATCCCTAGGCTCTCCTGCCTCAAGGAATTGAGCTATAGTTCTCATCTCAAGAACCAATGAGAATCCTCTAGATGAACCTCACCCTCACAAGCATGAACTAGCCCTCACCTTACTCCAGGTATTTTGGCTCTCAACTTTGCTAAAATGAGGAAAGTGATTTCATTCTTCAAAGAAGTTCTCAGATTACACTAGGGTTTCAAGTATTTATATTGTGGACTTATGGATCCTAGGCCCACAACTAAAGTCCAAAAGAAACACAAAACAGGGCCCAAGGCCACAAACTAAGCTACTAGGCCTTAGCCACTTATGAAAGGCCAACATGGCTCAATTAAAAGTGTCTTACAATTTATTGAAAGAAAAACAAATCATAGAAAACACTAGAGTTGATTATCTAAAAATTTCCTACTATTTACATGGTCACATTCAATGTGCTTTTGTCTTAATGATTAGGTTGAGCACATTGAAGTATATTCTCTTGAATTCTTGTTGACTCTTTTTGGTATTTATCTTTGTGATATTCATCCAAGCTCCAAGCATGTAGGCTCACATCACTACTACACATCACTACTACACAGGGCCCCTTAGCCCAATCCAAATTTCACAAAAAAATTAGTATAATTAGAGGCCCAAATTAAATAAAGTAATTTGAGTTTTTGGTGATTCATTTGACAAAAAGTATAATTAGGGGCCCAATTTTTAAGATTTGAACATGACCTACAAATTGTTTGAAACGACCCTGCCTAGAAGTTAAATTTAATTGTCTTTGCGATCTCCATTTAGAATGTTAACTACGAGAGTTTGTTTAATGGTCTGGATAAAGAGATATGAAATCATAAGCATATCATATCCTATTTCAATCTCCTATTTGATGCATCGATAGGATACGATGAACTAGTCATTTTACCAATTTTATCATGTTAGCCCTTTTGAATTTTTATCCTAGATATAGGTTGAGTTAAAAAGTAACCTAATAAGATTAAGAATCGCATTCCTCCCTTTGCCCTCATTATGTTTTGCATTTTCCTTTCATATTGCCTCTTGAAATCCAATTAAAAACTAGTTATTTCAAGTGATTTGTTGTACGTTCTTTTTTATAAGCTTGCCAATATAGATTAGATCATCCCAGCAACAATGATAAAAACAAAACCTTTTATTAGCGGTGCTTATTCAGATCAGCTGAATTGGACAACAACTATATGTAATTTGAATGACAACCCTTAATTAGTTCGATCAAAATGTCGAGAAATATACTCGCTCTGATCTCTATTATAAGAAGATTTTTGGAGTTAATTTTGGTTCCAAATATAAGAAACTATTTCAATTTTTAATGTATATTTATTGCTTAAGTACCAATTTTACCCTCATTAAATGCTTTGTCTTTTTAACTTGATCAGAGGAGTTATTTCATATGTGGAGTTGAGTGAAAGGTATTTTAGAAACTTAACTTAAAAAAGACAAGAATTAAATGAGCTCTTTGCTAGTGATGATTTTTGTATTTTCTTCTTATAATAGGGACCAGAGGGAGTATAAAGTATATGCAATTTATGATAGATATTTGTGCTTTAGATGATGGTCATAGAAGATATAATTAATGCAACAGTTAAAATAAAGAATTTATGGCAATAATCAACAACATTTATAAGCTGCTGGAAATGCCTTTATGCTTCATCTTCACTCGTCCATCCATGGAAATCCATTAGAGCATAAAATACTTTTCAATAAAAACTTTCTATAATTGTCAAAAAAAAACTTTTTATATCTTAAAATTTAACCAATACACTTTTTGTATCCTAATGTAAATTTTTAGAGTATATAAAAAAATTTACTTGATAAAAAAATAAATATTTTAAAAAATATTTTTCACAGATAAAATAAGAAACATCAAATAAATCCAAAAGAGACAAAAATACGAAGAAACTAGAAAAGACCAGTATTGTCATGTTGAAATTCATGTTTTCTTTTCACTCAAAGAAAAAACAAATTTGACGTTAGTGGTACAAATTTGACGTTAGTGGTTTTACACTTCTATTTTCATTTTCTCTGCCCCCATTTTCCTTCCTTCTATTTTTTCCTAAACTGACTATAAAGTACTAAGAAATGGGGGAAAACAAACTTATAGATAATGCAGCGTCTCCCGAGTCCTGTTAAAAGAGAGGTCTCCCTTCTAAAAGATGGGAATTTGGGAAACAAGAAAGTAGTATAGTCAAGTAAAGATCTTCTCCCTTTCTAAAAAAAGAAGTCTATTACTATGATTTTGGATATATAAAAAGGCACAATACGTGTCAAATATATCACCCTTCTAAATTTATATATGAAAAATCAAGTTCCAGTGATATAACACAAGGTTTTCTAAAAGTGGAACATATATTAGAAATACGTTCGATTGATTCAATATTAAGGAACCTAGAAAAAAGAATTGATACTAGGAATGATTTCTTCATTTCCTTTGAGAAATAGAGAGGATCTCTACCCGGTAGATACATCCCACATATGTACAAATAAACGGATCATACAAGTCTTGTGGAAAAAAATTAGTAGATTTTTTCATCAAAAGTCAGGCTTGTCTTTTTTTACAGAAGATCTCTCTACTGTTGTTGTAAGAAGCTCTCTAAGCTCCTTAACATGACAGTGCATGCCCTTTAATGAATAAGCATTAATCATGGTTCTATAAGTTATGATATCAGGTTTACAACTTCTCTGTTCCATTATCTCAAGCACTCCCTTCATCTCATCCAAACAACCTAACCTCCCATAAGCACCCACCAAGCAATTGAAGAATACAGTGTCCAGTAATACATCAGAATTCTCAACAAAACGAAGGACCCCACCAATTTTTTCAGGCTTACCTGCATGTGCATAAGCCCTTACAAGTGAGCACAGTGTAACACAACTAGGCTTTATTCTCTCTGACCGCATTAATCTAAACAAATACTCCATCTGTTTGAGATCTCCAGCCTTTCCAAAAGCATCAATTACAATATTGTAGGTCACAATGGTCCAAGAATAATGGTATTTCTGCATGTATTCCATCACAGCACTCATTTTTGTGAAATCCCGAGCCTTGCCGTAAGAATCCAAGAGAATATTGAATGTCTGAACATTAGGTTGGATTCCGGAAGTCTGAAACTTATCATAACACCTTTCCATTGTTTCTATTTGCCCTAGGTTGCCAAAGGCCCTCAGTGTTGAATTCATGGTCCATACATCAGGTTCGCAATCTTGGTCAGCAAGCATAATCACAAGTGTAGATTCCATCTCTGAAAACCTTTTAGAAACAAGAAAATTACATTACAGATATGCAGATATGTTATTGAATCATGCTGCAGCTAGCTGCTAAAAGAACAAAATAAAAAAGCAAACAAACAACCAAAAACAAATAGTTTTTCATCGCAATTTAAGTTGAAAGGGATCAAATTTGTGAAAAAATTCAGGACCACGTGTGTCAGCGGCCAGCTATAGGCTGTAGCAACAAATATGAACCTTTGAAAGAGCTCATTTATAGAAATCATTGAAGTTAAGATTCCATTCATTGTCTATCTTTACCCGTCTTCAAAAAACCTTATAGCCTCTCTTGAATCTGGAGTATGTTGGAAAATTAGGTAGTTGATAAAATTCTTTTTTCAAGTTCTCCCAGCAACATGATTGAGCATGTATTAGTTTCGTAAGGTAAAGAAAGAGATAAACATTTTACCTTTTTGCCTTCCCATAAGCATCAATAAGGGTATTGTAGGTTACTGTGTTCGGTTTGATACCACATGCATCCATGTCAGATAAAAGACTTTGAACTTTGTCAAAGGCAAAAACCTGCAAGCAAGATTTTATGAGGATTGAATATGTTTGGACATCTGGCTGACAACCAGGTGTACTCTTCATTTCCTCAAGAAGGGAGAAAGCTCTATCCAAGAATCCACTCCTGCCGTAGGCAGATAACAGTGCAGTGTATGTTTCACAGTCCAAAACACAACCTTCATCAATCATAGCTTGAAAGAGTTCAAAAGCTTTATCAGGTTGCTGACATTTTCCAAGCATGACTATTAACTTGATGTATATACCAGAGTAAGGTCTGTACCAGAGTTGTTCACGCAGTAGTCCAAAAACCTGAAACCATGAGAGTATGATTTCATATGATTATTAAATAAATCTTCCTTTAAAAGAGACAGTTTCACATGTGTCAGAGAGTGGGAGCATAAAATTTCAACTGTTGTCTTAAAACTAACTTAACTGTGCTTGAATACATGCAAAGGAATTACTAAATTAATTACTTTCACAGTACATGAATGATAGGCACCTAGCCTACCCACACAATCAAAAGTACAAAAGAATAGAAATGGGGTAGAAATGGACGAATCTTTATTGATAATTGGAGAGAAAAGGCTCTCCGGCCCCCGGCACAACCCGGCTAGAACTTTCAGCCTAACCCAAAGAATCCTATCACTTACAAATATGATCCAAGATATCTCTCCTCTACCCTATCCTCCAATTTATAGAGCATAGTTGGAATGAGGGTTAGAAGATAACTACCCTAACCAACTAATAACTACCCAATCAAAATATAACAACCACCCCTAACAATAACTAACTAATTAATCCCAAACAAACTAACAACCCCAAAACTAACAATAACTAACCGTTGAGATGTGGTGTAAATAGTAGATTTATTTATATGTGTATTCGGCCCAGGCCTGTTAGGTTTTCATATAGTATAGTCTATTTAAACTCATTAGTGCTTGTACTCTTTACACAACAACATATACAGTTAATAAGACGGAACTACAGCTGCTCTGTAGTCGCAGACGTAGGCAAACATTGGCCGAACTGCGTGACCAATATCGTCTCTCTATTCTTCGTCTCTATTTAACATGGTATCAAAAGCCAATGATCACTGAGCCTGAAAACCTAGCCGTCGCGCCGTCACGCTATTGAACCCTAGCTGTCCCGTTGATTGTTCATCCTCAACGACTCTAGGTGCTACGAAAGTCATACAGTCCCTTTCAGCCGTACGACGTCGCTGTTCATTCCATACGAAAGTCACTGTTCATCCGTACGGCGGGCACTGTTTATCCGTACGGCGTTACTGTTCATTCGCACGCCAGTCACTATTCGTACGGCGTTACTGTTCATTCCGTACCACGCCTTTCTACTGCTCCTCTCTGATTGTGGTTAGCCTTCCCATTATTGTCAAAGATGAGTTCAACTTCAGAAAAGGACAAAAACAAATCTGAATCGACAGGTAAGAGTCTCGTGTCTTATGCTTTCTCCGGCAATCCCTCTATAACAACGGAGAAACTCAATGGTGATAATTATTTGAATTGGTCTGCCTCTGTCAAAATGTGGTTTATGGGACAAAGACTTTTAGATCACCTCACTAAGAATTCTACAGATATTGGTAACGATTTGCGTGAAGATTGGGAACAAGCAGATTGTTAATTGGTCTCTCTTTTGTGGCAATCCATTGAACCCTCCTTGCTGGTCCATTATCGTTCATACACCACTTGTTATGATATTTGGCAGAAGGCTAAGAATGTTTATTCTAATGATATCCAGCGTCTCTATGGTGTTATTCAGAATTTAGCCACCCTTCAGATGACAGAAGATAACACCATGACATATGCTAATAAAGCTCATTCAGCAGCAAATGAGTTCAAGCTCCTTGTGACCGACAATGACCCGAAGAAGATGCTTGTAAAACTAGATAATGTGTGTATGATCTATGTTCTTCATGGTCTCCATCAAAAGTATGAGTCAGTACGGAGCAACATTCTTTCTGCATCAGACATTCCCTCAACCAGTGTTGTCAATGGCGGATGGCGGTTTACGGCGGAGACCCAAAAAACCGCCATAAACATATGGCGGATGGCGTAACGGCATATGGCGGACCAATTTTTTAAAAAAATTAAAAAATATATATACTAATACATATGCAAAAAACACTATAAAAATAAAAAAAAAATCAAAAAAATAATCCAATCCAAAAACCTATCAATAAATGTCAAAAACCATAGACTTAATTGGTAGAAAATATCATTAGTCTCCATCAAATTGTCATAAACAAGCAACTAAGAACTTAAGAAGTAAGAACCACTTCAAATTAAGTTTAAGACATCAAAATAACAACAAAATTATAAAAAGCAACAAACACACCAAGTAATTTCCACTAATCCTCTTCCCCAACCCCAACATAGTCATTCTCAAAGTTATTAAGTGGAGCATCTCCCTCCCCTTCCTCTTCTTCGGATTCCACAAAATTAACAAACTCATTTTGAGGTGGAAGTTGAAGCCAATCCTCTTCTTCATCTTCCTCTTCAAGTTCAACCACACGCTCTTTTCCTTTTGAGGTTGAAGTTGGAGCCTTTTCTTCAATTTCTTCATCTTCCTCTTGAATGGTAGTAGTCTTTCTTTTCCTCCTTTGCCTAGTGTATGTATTTGTAGCAACCGTAGTCTTTCTTTTCCTTGTTTGTTGCCTAGTATTTGTAGTAGGCTCTCCAATTCCCGAAGCCTCATAAACGGTTTGCCAAGTTAAATTTGGATCATCTTGAAAAACACAATCATCTCCAACATCATTATCATCATCCATCTCTCCAACCATCCATTCATTACACTCATCAATATCATCGAGTGAAATTGGATCAATTTCATCTCTAATATTATATCTATCCAAGAGTTGTTGGTTGTACTTGACATAAACTAAGTCATGCATTCTCTTATAGTCAAGCCTATTTCTCTTTTTTGTATGAACCTGTAATATAAATATAATAAATATTAAATACTAATTACTTTACTTCTTTTCCTATAAAAAAAGATATATAGAATTTAGTATATTACTTGCTCAAATACACTCCAATTGCGTTCGCATCCCGAAGCACTACATGTTAAGCTCAAAATTTTGATTGCCAACTGTTGCAAAGTTGGAGTTTGGTGGCCATACATTCGCCACCATTGAGCTACAAGACGGAGAGTATATCTTAGAATTTAGTTATTCATGAACAACTTAAAATAACTAGAGATTTTAGTTACTTACCCGGAGCAAGGGTGCTTCTTTGTGACTTTGCAAAATCATCTCCAAAGAGGCCACCAGCACTCTTATAGATTGGTAACTCAAGTAGAATTTTCTGTTGCACCGCTAGACATCGTACCAACCTCCTAATGCAAACATACAACTCATTGTTAACCTCCAAATCAAACTCCGTCTGTGGGTTTCCATAGAATAAATCTGGATTCAACAAGTGACCAGCCGCATGCAATGGGCGATGGAGTTGATCGGTCCATCTTTTATCAATGATTGCAAACACATCTTTGTATCTGATTTCATTGTTGCCAAAGGACTTCATAATTGTTTCTTTTGCCTTCTCCATTGCTTCATAAATGTAGCCCATGGCCGGTTTTTTTTCACTATCAACAAGACGGAGAACTCGAACAAGAGGAGCCATCACTTTAAGAGTATAAAGAACATTTCTCCAAAATGAAACCATATAGACATATTTTGTCGATTCCCTTCCCTTAGGATCCTTTGATAACTTGTTTGTGTTCCATTCATTAGAAGAAAACATCATTTTAATGTGATTTTTCTCTTGATAAAGCCTCTCTAAGGATAGAAATGAAGTAGCAAATCTTGTTATTCCATGTCTCACCAATTCCCTCTTCTTTGTGTGTTGTCTCAACAAACTCAAGGTACTAGAATGGCTATAGATGAAACCCACAATTGTAATTCCTCTTTTAATTGTCTTGTTGATCAATGGTAGTTTTCCAATGTCTTCAAGCATTAAATCAATGCAATGTGCAGCACACGGAGTCCAAAAAAGATTTTTCCTCTTCTCTTCCAACAACTTGCCCGCTAAAACAAAATTACTACCATTGTCAGTTATCACTTGAACAACATTTTCTTCTCCTATCTCCTCAACAAGACCATCAAGCAATTCAAATAGCTTATCGCCGGTCTTCACAAAATCAGACCCATCAACAGACTTCACAAAAAATGTCCCAGTAGCAGAGTTGACCAAAAAATTAATAATACCTCTTTGCTTCCGATCAGTCCATAAATCTGACATGATAGAACAACCATGCTTCCTCCACTGGGCCTTATGTGTATTCAACCGACTTTCAGTGATCTCCACCTCCCTCTTTAGGAGTGTAACTCTAAGTTGGTGATATGAAGGAAGAGGTGCATTGGGTCCATATGCACAATAATTTCTCATCATATCTTTGAAGGCCTTCATTTTTGTAACATTAAATGATAAGTTAGCCTGGTACCAAAAATGAGCAGCAGATTGCAATAGATCATCCGTTGTTTGTCTGTCGAAGGTCTCTTTAATGCTGGCTTGTCTCAAAGCCTCTTTCTTTTTCTTGCTAGTTGGAGGCTTTCTACAAAATACATCCATTTGACCCTTTTTTGTTCTCAGTGCAGCATTAGAAGCGGTGTCTTCATCAAGGTCATCTTCACTTTCATCATATTGAACACCTCCAAGATCCATATTTCTAACTAGATCCATGTCAATGTCATCTAGCGCCGTCTTTTTGCCGGATAACAATGCCAACATCTCCGCTTTAACATCCGCGGGACAAAAATTGCAAGAAGCAACATTGCCTTTTTTTCCCGCTAAATGTTGTTTAGCTCTTGTTATTCCCCCCTTCATGATTTTATTACAATAGTTACAAATAGTTTCATTGGTATCTCCTTCACGACAGGGCTTGACATATTTCCATCCGGGATCAGTTTTGTTGGTATTGGAAGTTAAAGTAACTGACGCCCCACCCGAAGCATGTGAGGAATTTGGCTGAGATTGAGACATAGTCTACAAACTATTAAAACAGACCAGAGAAAACCAATTAACCAAAATAAAACAGAATCAGAATATCAGATTAAAAACATGATTCTGATTAGAAGTTTAGAACAGAAAAAAAAAATAAAGTCACAACTCACAAACAGAAAAAAAGCTTAAAACAGAAGGAAAAGAAGACAAACAGAAACAAAAAGATTAAAACAAACAGAAAAAAATAGAGAAGAACAAAAGAAAAAAAAAGAAGAGAAACGAACAGAAGAGAGAAGATCAGAGGAATGAATAGAAACAAAAAGAGAGAAGAACCTGTGATGTGCAGTGCGTACGAGGAGAGGAGAGGGCTGTGAACCTGCGAAGAGAAGAACCACCGTCGCGCCTACTGGTGGAGAGAAGAACCAGCGAAGGGAGAAGAAGCAAAACAGAGGTAGAGGGAGAGAGACGCGTGTGAGTGACACTGAAAATTCAATTTGGGTTTAGAGAGCCGCGAGAGAATTAGGGTTTTTATTTTTTAACCCTTTGTTTTTAATTTCGGGTCGGGTTACGCCCCAAAACCCGTGTTTCTTCAGAAAATTCAATTGCGTCCGCCATAACCCGCCAAACCGCCACACCCGCCATGCTCATGGCGCCCGCCAGGGCGCCGCCATTGGCACACTGCCATAAATCCGTTTTTTCAAGGCGCTGGTTCTGAAATCCGCCACGCCATACCGCCATGGCGGTTATTTGACAACACTGCCCTCAACAGAGGATCTTATCAGGCGTCTCATACGTCTTCCTGGATTGGAAGGAACTGGAGGGAATGGATCTCAGACTAACATAGAATCTTCTGCTCTTGTTTCTAATTTTGCAGGTCGTGGGGGACGCGGTCGTGGTCGTGGGGGTGGTCGAGGAGGACGTGTCGGAGGACGTCCTCAGTGCACTTATTGTAAGAAACTTGGTCATACTGAAGACAAGTGTTATTCCCTTCATGGCTTTCCAGAGAAACCAGTAAATGTGACTCAGGTTAATGATTCTGAACAGAGAAGCACTAAACAAAATGTTCTTTCTGATGAGGAGTATAAGGCATTCCTGCAGTATAAGACTTCCCAGGCTTCATCATCAGCAACAGTTGCTCATTCTGGTAATTCTACAGTCTGTTTCTCTCAATCATCACCTGTTGACTCCTGGATTATGAACACTAGAGCTTCCGATTGCGTGGCTGGTAATCCATCTCTTTTATCCAAAATATCCCAACCTAACACCCCACATTATATTACCGTTGCCGACGGATCAAAAGTTAAAGCTAGTGACATTGGTAAAGCCACTCCTCTTCCATCCTTACCCCTTGACAATGTTCTTCTTGTTCCCAATTGCCCATTTAATTTAATTTCAGTTAGTCGTCTGACTCAAAGCCTAAAATGTTCTGTAACTTTTGATGATGATTATTTTGTTATACAGGACCGGAGTACGAAGCGGACGATTGGTACAGGATATGAGTCACATGGACTTTACTACCTCCAGCCCATCCATCCTTCATCTACAATTGCCTCCACTTCTACTACAGAGCCCCCCGTCTTCTTCATCGTCGGTTAGGTCATCCAAGTCTCAAGAAGTTCAAAGTTATGGTTCCTCATTTGTCTCATCTGCAGTCATTAGATTGTGAGTCTTGTCAGCTTGGGAAACATGTTCGCTTTTCCTTCCCTAGCAGTACTCAGTCTCAGGCTCGTTCTCCTTTTGATGTTCTTCACTCAGATGTATGGGGACCGAGTCGAGTCACTACAGTTGTAGGACATAGATATTTTGTCACTTTTATTGATGAATTTTCTAGATGTACGTGGATCTACCTACTTAAGGATAGATCTGAACTTCTTGGTGTTTTTCAAAATTTCTTTAAGGAAATCAAAAATCAATTTGGTTGTTCTATTCGCACTTTACGCAGTGATAATGCGAAAGAATATTTTTCTACATCATTTAATTCTTTTATGGTTGAAAATGGCGTCATACATCAATCATCTTGTCCCCATACCCCACAACAAAACGGGATTACTGAACGTAAGAATCGTCATATAATTGAAACAGCACGCACCTTACTTATTCATGCTAATGTTCCTTTGAAGTTTTGGGGGGATGCTGTCCTCACTGCAGGGCACTTGATTAATAGAATGCCATCCTCTGCTATCCAGAATAGGGTTCCTCATTCCATATTGTTTCCCGATGAGCCTTTGTTTCCTATCTCTCCTCGAGTCTTCGGATCCACTTGTTTTATTCATGATCTTACTCCGGGACTTGATAAATTGTCTGCTCGTGCAGTTAAGTGTGTCTTCCTTGGCTATTCAAGAGTTCAAAAAGGATATCGATGCTACTGTCCCTCCACACATCGCTTCTACATGTCTGCTGATGTCACCTTCTTTAAGGATGCTCCCTTCTTTGCATCTCCCATTGAGTCTGAGTCTGTCTCTCAAGTATTACCTATTCCTAACCTTGTCCCGGTAGTTCCTCTCCCACCCATCATTGACCAAATAGATCACCCCTCTCCTACGGAAATTCCTAGTCCTTCTAGTCTCCCCCCTTGCAAACTTATCAACGTCGTGCTCGTCTCCCTCCTGTCGACCCACCTCCTACCGAAGATCCTAGTGACTCATCTTCTGCCCCGGTTCCCCCTTCTACTCCGGATCCGCCTCCCGAGTCAGAAGACCCTCCTATTGCAGTGCGTAAAGGTACACGTTCCACCCGTAACCCTCATCCTATTTATAATTTCCTCAGCTATCACCGCTTATCACCTTCGCATTATACATTTGTCTCTGCTATTTCTTCCATCACCATTCCTAAGTCCACGCAGGAAGCTCTTTCTCATTCAGGTTGGAGACAAGCTATGATTGATTAGATGACAGCCTTAGAATCTAACCAGACATGGACTCTTGTGCCGCCTCCTCCTGGTAAATCTATTGTTGGGTGTCGTTGGGTATATACTGTCAAAGTTGGTCCAGACGGGAGTATTGATCGTCTGAAAGCACGCCTCGTTGCTAAGGGCTATACTCAGGTTTTTGGCCTTGATTACAGTGATACTTTCTCACTGGTGGCTAAAATGACTTCTGTTCGTCTTTTCCTTTCTATGGCTGCAATACGACATTGGCCATTGTATCAACTAGACATCAAGAATGCGTTTCTCCATGGAGATCTAGAAGAAGAAGTTTATCTGGAGCAACCACCTGGTTTTGTTGCTCAGGGGGAGTGTCGTGGGTATGTCTGTCGACTTCACAAAGCCTTGTATGGTCTTAAACAATCCCCTCGAGCATGGTTTGGGAGATTCAGTAGTGTTGTTCAAGAGTATGGCATGATTCAGAGTGAAGCTGACCACTCTGTCTTTTATAAGTTCTCCTCTCACAAATGTATTTATCTGGTTGTCTATGTCGATGATATTGTCATTACAGGTAATGATCATGATGAGATTGCAGGACTTAAACAGCATCTAGTCCACCACTTTCAGGTCAAAGATCTTGGAAAGTTACGTTACTTTCTTGGCATTGAGGTAGCTCATTCTAAGGCAGGGATTGCTATTTCCCAGAGAAAGTATGCTTTGGATATTTTAGAAGAAACCAAAATGCTGGATTGCAAGCCAATTGACTCTCCTATGGATCCTAATGTCAAGATCCTACCAGATCAGGGGGAGCCATTTTCAGATCCAGGAAGGTATAGGAGGCTAGTTGGAAAGTTAAATTACTTGACCATGACGAGGCCAGATATTTCATATGCTGTTAGTGTGGTGAGTCAATTCCTAAATTCTCCTTGTGACAGTTATTGAGATGCCGTTGTTAGAATCCTAAGGTATATCAAGGGAGCTTAGGGATGTCAACGGGGCGGGGCGGGCACGGGTATCTCACTACCCGGACCCGCCCCGTTTATTATAAATGGGCCCTGGACCCGCGCGGGTACCCGCTTAGCGGGTCTTAAACGGGTATTTTTTTAAACGGGTAGTTGTAAATTAATAAAAAAAACTTTTAAAAATAAAATTTGAAATACCATAGAAAATTAATTTTTTAACACTATTTTTTTGATTCATTTATATAAAAAATTACGCATTTTGTTATGCATTTATCTTATCAACTATTTATTAACATATAATTGTTAATGAATGGAGATAAAAAAACTAGAATTATGATAATAGAAACTTGAAAAATAACAACTAAACATTATCCAAAATATTAGGATAAAAGATACAACAGAATGTGAATAAACATCCACTTAAACAACAACAATAGAATGTGAATAAACATCCACTTAAACAACAACAATAGATGATAAATAAACATCCACTTAAACAACTATATTTACTAACGGGTACGGGTACCCCGCTACCCGAACCCGCCCCATTTATTGACGGGTAGTCAAAATATCCATTTATTTGGCCCGCGGGTACCCGTTTGACTACCCGCCCCGGACCCGTGACGGGTTTTACCCGCGGGTCCGGGTTTTTTTGCTAGGAGCTCCTGGAAAAGGTCTTGTTTACACGGATAGAGGTGATTCAAATATTGTCGCTTACACAGATGCTGATTGGGCTGGTTGCCCCTTTGATAGAAGGTCCACATCTGGGTATTGTGTTCTTATTGGTGGAAAACTAATTTCATGGAAAAGTAAAAAGCAAAATGTTGTTGCCAGATCCAGTGCTGAGGCTGAATATCGAGCTATGGCGCTTACCACTCAGGAGCTCACGTGGCTGAAACATCTTCTCCAAGAGTTGCGTTTTTGTAAAATAGGCATTATGAGTCTCATCTGTGATAATCAAGTAGCCCTACATATTGCGTCTAATCCAGTCTTTCATGAGCGAACCAAATACATTGAAGTTGATTGTCACTTTGTTCGTGAGAAGATTGTGTCCGGCGACATTGCTACTTCATTTATTGGTTCTAATGATCAATTGGCAGACATCTTCACAAAAACTCTTCGAGGACCAACAATAACTTACATATGTGACAAGCTGGATGCCTACAATCTATACGCTCCAGCTTGAGGGGGAGTGTTGAGATGTGGTGTAAATAGTAGATTTATTTATATGTGTATTCGGCCCAGACCCGTTAGGTTTTCATATAGTATAGCCTATTTAAACTCATTAGTGCCTGTACTCTTTACACAACAACATATACAGTTAATAAGACGGAACTACAGCTGCTCTGTAGTCGCATACGTGGGCAAACATTGGCCGAACTGCGTGACCAATATCGTCTCTCTATTCTTCGTCTCTATTTAACACTAACTAATTAATCCCAAACAAACTAACAACCCCAAAACCAACTAGTAACTAACTCAACAACCAAAACTAACTCACTTATACAAGGGTCTATCAATACTACCCCCTCAAAACACAGACTTGTCCTCAAGTCTGAGCGTTAAGTGTTGTCCAATGCTTGGCCTTGTCCTTGATGCGTTAGGTGTTGTGTGGCTTCGGTACGGTTTGTAGTTCCTTGTTGGGCTTGGAGTAATAGGGATGAAAATTGCCTCCACTTTGTGATTTCTAACATCCATTTGTGCTTCCCAAATCTTCCCTCTGTCATATACAAAAATGAAGCAAACCATAGGTTGAAGAAAAATTCCCCCAACAGTAGTCACAAGCAATTTCGGACATAAAGGTCGTAAGTTTCCCAGGGTCCCCATCCCAAATAAAAATGAAGTGGAGTTGAGCATGCATCGGGCACAAGAAATTGAATCTTTGAACTGAATATTCAGGTCCCTTAGCATAGAAATTGACCCATAAAATTTGCGCAAACCCATAATAACATTTGAGAGGTGCCCACATGCTTGCATATTTAAAATTAACGAAAGGAACTTGGGCTTGGCCCATTTTGTTATACCATGCACTTAGGTTAGACCCTTCAAGGGTGGAAGTCATAAAATTGTCTTTCTGTACAGACCCATTGAAATTACCTTGTTTTGGGCTTCGCGGCTTGTGGACTAGATCATGCAAATTTGGATCACTATTCTTAGTGTGGGAGGTGCATGAGAGACTGGGGGTGCCATTAGCAAAATTCTGTAAGCCTTCAGTTTTATTATTAACTTGAAACAGGCCCATTAGGCCCAGATTGCGACCCAAACCCGTTACCCTTCTCACATTGGATCTTTTAGTTTCATCCTGCGCTCCACAAACTTTGCCCTCCACCCACGACGGCGATGTTTAAACCCACGCCATTCCATCCTTCCTTCTCCTCTCACCGCTTGCGTTCAATATTTTCTCCCTCCCAACGGGAACGCTCCGACCTGGCGACCTGAGCTGCGTTACTCGCCTTGCAAGAGCCATCGCCCACCGGCTAGCGATTGGTGGAGGCGCTGTCAGTGGTGGCGACTCAGGCGTTCCTAGTGCCGATGGTTTCCGCCTCGGTGGATCTGGCGGTTTGGGAGGAGGTGGTGGCTCCTTCGCCCAATCTATGCGAGACCCATCCTTCCAGACGACGATATTTGCGTTACTATTCGGCGGCTTCGAATGAAGTTCGAAGAAGGATACGCCCTTTGACTCCTTCCTTCTTCTCACCTCACCACTTTTGTCGCACCCTTCACTATTCTTGAGAGTGCTCAAGTCCAGCGGTTTTGCTTGCGGTGGTTGATCTACCGGCGAAATCAATTCTTGCGGTTGTTCCTCGGTCATCTTGGGCAACTCCTTTACCAAATCAGGGGCTATTTCTATCCTTCGTATTTCACCTTCCTGGGTTAACTCTTCATCCTCAGCAAGAATCTTTACTTTCAACCCTCTTTCACTACAACAGTGCGTTGGGTCACATGCTTGTCCACACGTGAAACAAAGTTTCCCTTCTTTCCTACGTTCAAACTTAGCGAGAGAAAGGTATTTTATCGAACCAAAAATTGTTTCACCGGGTTTATTCAAGGCTCTTTCTTGCGATGATTTCCAAGATTCAGCAAGTCGTTTACATTCCTCTTGTATCTCTTCCAGCTTCTTAAGAAAAACGTCAGTGAAAGCCTTTTTAAAGGTTTCTCATGTAAACTTCTGGTTGCCTCTCTTTTCAGAATACCACCATTTGCACGCCTCACCTTTTAAGAAAAAGGTTATCACCCATCCCACTTTCCAGTCTTCCTTGATCCAACTGTTGGTTGCAAGATACCGATCACATTGGACAAGCCACTTGTGAACATCACCTGTGCCATCAAACTTTGGAGAATCCTCTTCCGACATCGCTGGCTTTCCTCGAACAATCCGGCAGGTTGGACCACTTGATAGGCACCTGCCTACCCACACAATCAAAAGTACAAAAGAATAGAAATGGGGTAGAAATGGACAAATCTTTATTGATAATTGGAGAGAAAAGGCGCTCCGGCCCCCGGTACAACCCGGCTAGAACTTTCGGCCTAACCCGAAGAATCCTATCACTTACAAATATGATCCAAGATATCTCTCCTCTACCCTATCCTCCTATTTATAGAGCATAGTTGGAATGAGGGTTAGAAGATAACTACCCTAACCAACTAATAACTACCCAATCAAAATATAACAACCACCCCTAACAATAACTAACTAATTAATCCCAAACCAACTAGTAACTAACTCAACAACCAAAACTAACTCACTTATACAAGGGTCTATCAATGAAAGACTTAAACAACAGTAACACTTTCTCGATCAATTAACTCTTCAAGTCATTGTTCTGTTGCTACATTTTCCAATTATACCTACTATTTTATCTTTAATATCTTAAGTGCAAGTATGCTTTCTTGTATATTTTCTTTCTTCCTTCAACATTTGATAATTTTTGAATTGTATAGAAATAACTAGTGGCATTTCCTCACTTCACTTCCCTAAATAGATAAAAGAAAAGAAGTAAAATATACAGAAGTAGGCAGGGAGAGAGAGAGAGAGAGAGATGGAAACTTTCCCGGTCTTTTTATTCCACAAATCTCTAAATATTTAGATTACATCATAAATAGACTAGGTTAGGTTTAAGGGTCAATATTTAAAGGTTAGGTTAGGTTTAAGGGTCAACCAATTAACCAAATCAAACTGCAATTGAATTGTGATTACTGATTTCATCTCTCTCTCCAAAGACGTGCACACACACACAGACAGTATTATGTTTAAATATATATACATATTATAAGATACGTTAATATAGTAATGAACATATCTCAATTACTAATAAATCATTAAATGACATTATAATAATGATAAATTTAACCGGCATTAGGAAGAAAACATCTAGCAGGAACAAGAGCAGAATGAGAGCTCAAGAAATTCTATGGATCAGTCTTTTGGCCACTGTGGCCCACGTGTCGCCTTCTTGCTGTTTGTTTGTTCATTGTGCAGCTGATCAGGTTTGGTTTGTCCCCTTATTGGTTTGTTTGAGACCACTTTCAGCTTGTGGAGAAATTAAGGGTGCATTTTATGAGGCTAAGCTATCAAATATTTCAAAACTCCCCATCAAATTTGGAGTTCTAGAAGGGTGTTTGAAAGGATCATGAAGTAATTTTCTTTCATTAAAAAAATTAAAATGGAAAATTGATTAAAAATTCTCTGAATTGTAAGATAAACAGTATTCTTAGCAAGACTAATATGTAGTAAGCAACGCTAAGCCAAAATGAAGCTTCTTACATGTTACTGTGTTATGACAATGTTGTGATTGGATAAATGAAGAAGAAATGTCTTGGTATTTATAGAAGTACGTTGATAGGTATTTTCTCTTTGTTCAAGCATCAATATTTTAAAAAGAAATTATACGCTTTTTTGCAAATCAGCTTTACTTGATTTCCATTCTCATCCATCTAATGAAACTACTTGCCCAAAAGCTAACTAAAATTCAATTAAGCTAAAGATTATCATGGTCAAAGTTTCTCGTGTCTTTTATTCTATTTTTCTTTTTCACATGTTTTCAAAGTTGACTTATTACAATCTCAAGCTACAGAACAAACAGGAAACTCATATTACCATAGCTACAACATAAATCCATATGGGGTCCTATGATAAGAAAATGATCCGTGAGACTCTCAATTCAAACAAACAATATCTATTGGCACCCTATTTGCATTATCTTTACAAAACTGTCATACAAACTAATACCATAACACAACTTTCATCTTAATCAAAGGCAACCAAACAGGGTCCCCTACATGATAGTTTTTTATTTGTGTTGCATCTTTAAATTTTTCGAAAGTAATTCCTTTCCCCAAAACTAAAAAAAAATTCAATCAAACCAAATATTTTCATATGAAGTAAATCTCAGATAAACCACACACCCCATTTATGTTGTCTTTCCTATCTCACCATACGATCCGACAACACTTTGCTAAACCACAAGTTTCATCTCATTTACACCAAAGATAATGTAAGCGGTCAAAAACTCAATTCACCTGATACACAACACAAGCCAAACAGCGCATAGAAAGACATTCTTTCAGAGTAACCCAGAAATCCATTTATCCACAAGATTCGAAAATCAACCCAATGGAACTTCAGTCCACGGTCAATAAAACAAACAAACAGAGAAACTAGAGAAACTGAGCCAGATAGCAGATTGTCTTGTTAAGTAAAATCTCAAATAAACCACTCACCCCATAGTTTTGTCTTTCCTATCTCACCATACAATCAAACATACTCCGCTAAACCTCTACTTTCATCTCATTTACATTTTACACCAAACATAATCGGAAAAGTATAAATTTCAAATAAGTAACACACTCTCATTGCGTTCTCTTCCCCCAACAAAATCCAACACTAAGCCATAAAAAAACACAATTCACCTCACACACAACAGAACCAAACAAAGCACAAAAATATATTTTTACAAAACAACCCAGAAATCCATTTCTCCACAACCAATATAGAGTCTGTTCGTGTAACATTGTTCTCACCTCAAATGCTATGGTAAACCGAGTTTAGTAAAAGGAGCAATAGAGGAGCTTCAGAAAAATTTGCTTTGGAAAGCCAAATTGAACACTGTTATGCCTTGGAAAGTCAAATTTGGATGAGAACAATCTCAACCAAACAAGCACATAATGTATCTCCAGTCCACAATCAATCAACTAATCAAACAACAAATAAACAGTAAAACTGAGCCAGATACCAGATTCCCACATAGTCATACAATCAAACACTAGAAACACAAACCAACCAAACAAACAATGCATAAAAACATAACCATAAACCCATTTCTTCATAAGACCTCAAATCCAACTCAATTAAAATCCCTAAACACAACCACATTCAATTCATCCAAAATAAATTAAAAATAAAATGAAAAAAGAAAAAGAAAAAAATATATACCTTGAGAGCAGATTCCCAACGCAAAGCGGAAATTCTTTCATGTAGCGCTTCAAGTACAGTTCTAGGAAGAAGCTTCTTGGAATTTATGGGACCTTTCTTCCTTCTCTTATCAATAATGGCCTTCGTGGCTTCTCTACGAAGTATCACAGACACTGCTTTCTGCGAAGCTACCTTCTTGTTCTTCATCTCCTTCCTCTCCTTCGCTTCCTTCGCTTTCTGCTTCTCCACTTCCTTCGCTATTCTTCGCGTTCGTTCATCCGTTACTGCCATTGTTGAGTTCCGTGGCTTCTCTACTCTGGCAATGGAAGAAGAAGGAGGAGGAGGAGCTTCTGGGGCGGGTTCGGGTCGGATTGAGAATTGTGCCCGAGTTGAAGAGGTTCGACGGGCGATGGTGGGTGGAGGCAAAGGAGGGCCGCAAGCGGTGGTGCTGGAGAGTGAAGCCATTGCATTTTTTGTTTGGGAATGATAATATCCACTTTTAACCAGGATATTTGATTTGATACGAAATTTTTACTACTCGTAGAGAAATATTATTAATTATTATGCTAAATTACAGTTTTTGCCATTTATCTTTGGGTGTCACTTTGGCTATTTATCTTTTTTTTTCTCGTTTTAGCCTCTCATTTTTTTTTGTGTCATTTTGGTCCCTGTCGTTAGTTTTTTCTAATGGACGCCACGCTAGCAGTTAACTACTGACGTGGCGTCTTAAATGTCAGGACTGACTTGAACCTGATTTGGTGATGTGGCACATAAGGGACCAAATTGAAACTTAAAAAGAACATGGGGGTCAAATTGACACAAACACAAACATTCATCTTCTTCCCCCAAACACCACCTCCATCTTCATCTTCTCCGGTGAACCACCACCACCTCCGGTGAGCCTCCGCCACCACCACCACAATCAGTGAAATCACTCATCATCTATCTACACAATACACATGGTGCACCTCAACACAGTTATTTCGTCCTCCTTTTTTACTTCACTCCTCCTCACCTTTTGTCGCCACAACCACTCACCTAGGATTTGTTTGGATCAATTTATTTTAGTTTATCTATTAGTATAAGCACTTATGGTTTGAGAGAATTTATGGAACAATTTATTATATGTTCATAAGTCGTGTCAAAAAACTAATTTTCATAAGCTTTCTAAGATAGCTTCTTAAAACAACTTATAAGAAAATAGATTAACATTATTTTATTTTTTTTATTATAGAAATATCTTATGTATATAAATATAAGCTCATAGAAATATTCTTTCATAAAGGATATTGCGGCATACTAGTAGCATCGAGAAATGAGTCAAGATCATCTTCATTACTTCTCTCCATTTACCATAATTTTACAGTGTTTTAGGTGTATAAAAAATATTTAGACTTAGATAGATGGAGAGGATCTTGTCCCTCACTGTTGGTTGCTTTGGCAATTTCAGCGACATGGGGACGTCGGCTCCGGGGTTCGAACCCGGGTCTGGCCAATTATACTGTGTGTGTGTGTGTGTGGCGTTTATTTGACAATTTATCTAAGTAGACCAAAAATAACGAACAGGATCTTTACTTCGGCAAAAGTAAGACTTAAACTACGCTTTCTTGTGGAGGTTAGATTAGATCTATTTGCTGCTTACCCTTCACGGTTCACTTCAAGAGTAGCCCGTTTTAACTTGGAATTGTGATGATATATAATATTAAGTGGGGTCCACTACAAGAAAAACGCATTTTTCCGGCGGAAAAAATCCGCTGGAAATGCACTAAATCCGCTGGTAAAACGCTCGTAGGTAACAGTTTCCGGCAGAATTTCCGCCGGTAATTTCCGGCGGAAAAATCCACCGGAAATGTGCGTTTCCGGTGGATTTTTAAATTTTTTTTTTTAAAAAAAACCGAGGGATTCTTCGTTCTCATACTCTCATTCATTCTTATTCCTTCTCACTTCTTCATTCTTATTCTCTCCTATATTATTTTTCCATACTTTCTTTCATTCTTTTTTTTACACCTTGTTCATTCTCATTCATTCTCACTTATTCATTCTTCCTTCTTCTCACTTCTTCTTATTTCTTCATTCTTATTCTCACTATATTATTTTTCCATACTCTCTTTCATTCTTTTTTTTACTCAACTCTCTTTCATTTTTTTTCATTCTAATTTCTCTATTACTTCTAATTCTATTCTATATAATTTTGTTCTCATATTCTACTTCATTTTTTATTACTTCTTATTTAATTAAATATAAAATTTGGAAAAAAAATTTAAAAAAAATTGACACCAGTGTAATGAATATTCGAATATTTTTTTTCTTAAAAATTCCGCCGGAAATGTTCCGGCGACATTTCCGGCGGATTTTTTGAATTTCCCGCAGTTTTTTATTAAAAAAAATTTTAAAAATCCGCCGGAAACGCACATTTCTGGCGGAATTTTTAAGAAAAAAAATTCGAATATTCATTACCCTGGTGTCAATTTTTTTAAAATTTTTTTTCCAAATGTTATATTTAATTAAATCAGAAGTAATAAAAAATGAAGTAGAATATGAGAACAAAATGATATAGAATAGAATTAGAAGTAATAGAGAAATTAGAATGAATAAAAATGAAAGAGAGTTGTGTAAAAAAAGAATGAAAGAGAGTAAGGAAAAATAATATAGTGAGAATAAGAATGAAGAAATAAGAAGAAGTGAGAAGAAGGATGAATGAATAAGTGAGAATGAATGAGAATGAAGAAGGTGTAAAAAAAAAGAATGAAAGAAAGTATGGAAAAATAATATAGGAGAGAATAAGAATGAAGAAGTGAGAAGGAATAAGAATGAATGAGAGTATGAGAATGAAGAAATAAGAAGAAGTGAGAAGGAAGAAGAATGAATAAGTGAGAAGGAAGAAGAATGAATGAGAATGAAGAAGAAAAGAGAAATGTAGAAGAGCGTAAGAGAAAGTGAGAAGGAAATAAATAGTGAAATGAGAGAATGAGAAGAGTGTAGGAGAAAATTTTATTTATAAAAAGTTCAAAACATTCCGGTGGATTTTTTAACATTTCCGGCGGTTTGTTTTAATATATATATATATATATATATATATATATATATATTTAAAAAAAAATCCGCCGGAAAATTTTTGTTGTGACTCTACTTGTGATACTAAGAGACATTGAGCCTGATCAACTCAATACTTGGTGCATCATAAGCGGAAATTATGGCAGGATGATCAAGACGTAATCCTCGACTAAGACCGAAGTTCCTTAAAAACCCGTTTCATCTTAGGGAATGGAGAACCTGAAGTGATGGAAGCCTAACATCAGATAGATAAGGTAGGAAAGATTTTTGGAACTTTTCAAAGTAAGAATGAAGGGAGATGTTAGCCCTCGAGCTGGGTGACCTGACAGTAGAGCAGTACACTGCTGAATGTGCGAAGTTGTCCCAGTTATATTGGTTGGCTATGTATGTACTAAATGATCAAGAGAAGCATAAAGGGAATATTGGAAAGGAAAGTAGAAGGTAGCTGAACCATCAACTCCGAATGGAAAGTCAAAAGGTAACTTCAACAAAGGAAAGAAAGTGCAATCGTCTGATTTCTCGAAGTTCAGCAAGTGTTCCAAAGGTGGGAAGTGTCATCATGGTGAATGTCAGAAAGGTTCAAATCAGTGCTATTATGGTAAGAAGAGGGTTACTATGCTGATGAGTACCCGACAATAGAGAGTTTCAAAGAATCTCAAGCTGCTTCAGCTCACGGGCGAGTCAACACTTTGGGTGCCCAGACTGTCAAGCCTGCAAACAACTTATTGAGAGGTATGGACGTCGTTTTAGGTAAGAGTTGGATGTCTGCCAACCATGTAACTAATGATTGCTTTCATCGGACTATCGGTTTCGCCTCTGAATCAGTGGAACTAATGATTGTTAATGAATCCCTAGATGTATTTCCAGATGAAGTTTCTTCCTTACCTCCGGATCGTGAGGTAGAGTTCTCTATAGAATTGGTTCCGGGCACAGGACCAATTTCTACCACTCCATATAGGATGTCTCCTTTAGAGCTGAAAGAGTTGAAAATCCAACTTGAAGAGTTGATTTAAAATCAATTTATCCGACCGAGTGCTTCGCCATGGGGTGCTCCTGTATTGCTTGTCAAGAAGAAAGTTGGGAGCATGAGATTATGCATTGATTATCGCCAGTTGAATAAGGTGACTATCAAGAATAAGTACCCTCTACCAAGAATTGATGATTTGCTAGATCAACTACGGGGAGCTTCAGTGTTTTCAAAAATTGATCTAAGGTCGGGCTATCATCAAATAAAAGTTAGAGCCTTGGATATTCCGAAGACCTCGTTCCGTACTTGATATGGACATTACGAGTTTGTAGTGATGCCCTTCGGTCTAACCAATGCTTCAGCTGTATTCATGGACTACATGAATCGAATTTTCAATCCTTATCTGGACCGATTTGTCGTGGTGTTTATTGATGATATCTTGGTGTATTCTAAGACTATTGAGGAGCATGTGCAACATCTCCGAATTGTTCTGAACGTACTCCGAGAGAAGAAGTTGTATGCCAAGCCATCTAAGTATGATTTCTGGATGCCTCAAGTAAAATTTCTGGGCCATGTGATATCTCAATCCGGTGTTGCAGTGGACCCAGTAAAATTGAAGCTGTGGTAGACTGGGAACAACCATCTACAGTCACTGAAGTGAGAAGTTTCTTGGGATTAGCTGGGCATTATCGAAGATTCATTCAAGGATTTTCTCAGCCGGTTCTTCCACTCACTCGGTTAACTCGCAAGGGTCAACCGTTTGTATGGGACTCTGACTGTGATGAATCTAATATCTATTTATACAAACAAACCTCTTATGAAATTACCAATTTGGATATCTTATTAACAAGACACATATCTAATTTAAGGGTAAAACTGTCATTACACTCTTTTTTTTTCTTTTTTTTTTCTCTTTCTTCTTACACTCTCTTTCTTACTTTTCACTTTTCTCTTACACTCTCTTTCTTCCTTTTTTCTCTTTCTTCTAACACTATCTTTTCTCCTTTTCACTTTTCTCTTACACTCTCTTTCTTCCTTTTTTCTCTTTCTTCTAACACTATCTTTTCTCCTTTTCACTTTTCTCTTACACTCTATTTCTTCTTTTTTTCTTTTTACTTTACTTTTAATTTTTCCATAAATAATTATTCTCTTTCTTTTATCACTTCACTTTAATTTTTTTAACTAAATTTCTAAATTTATACAACCACTACTCTATTCAAATTACCTATAAAAATGTAAATGAGTCACACTAAAAAACAAAACAAAACTATCACCTTAAAATTTAAATTTTTCTCTCCGAAATCTGTTTACACTCTTATTGATAATCTACTAACACCTCTTATTGATAATCTACTACCTATCTTTTAATATCTATTATAATCAACTAAAGAAATCAATTGAAACTACGAGATAACTGCAATGATATATAAAAATCACGGGATAACTGCACTGATATACAAAAAAACACAAGATTAATATTTGTCATTGATAATTAATATTTTTGAATACTACTATAAACCTACTATCTAAAAACAATAATATTTAAAGACTATTTAAACTACTGATTAATATTTAAAACAGATATTTCTTATTGATAATCTACTATCTCTCCTTTACTATCTACTACAATATACTAATCAACTAAAATAATCAATTGAAATTACGAAATAACTGCATTGATATATAAAAAAAAACACGGGATAACTCCACTGATATATGGAAAAAAAACACGAGATTAATATTTGTCACTGATAATTAAATTTTTTGAAGACTACTACTACAAACCTACTATCTAAAAAATAAGAAGACTTAATGACTATGTAAATTAGTAATTAATATTTAAAACAAATATTTCTTATTGATAATCTAATATCTAACTTTTACTATCTACTATAATCTACTAATCAACTAAAATAATCAATCGAAACTACGAGATAACTGCACTGATTTATAAAAAACACGGGATAACTGCAGTGATATATAAAAAACACGAGATTAATATTTACCATTGATAATTATAATTTTTGAAAACTATAATAAATCTACTATCTAAAAAAGACAAATAATTGTTACTGATATATTTAAACAAGAAGGCTTAATGACTATTTAAACTGATTAATATTTAAAACTCACGTGACAATATTTGTCACTAATACCTAATTAAAAAAAGACAAATAATTGTTACTGATATATAAAAAAACATGGGATATATATTTCTTATTGATAATCTACTATCTATTTTTTACTATCTACTATAATCTACTAATCAACTCAAATAATCAATTGAAACTACGGGATAACTGCAATGACATATAAAAAAACACGGGATAACTGCACTGATATATATATATATATATATATATATATATATATATATATATATATATATATATATATATAAACACAGGATTTATATTTGTCACTGATAATTAAAAATTTTGAAGACTACTATAAACCTACTATCTAAAAAACAATAATATTTAATGACTATTTCAACTACTGATTAATATTTAAGAAAAATATTTCTTATTGATAATCTACTATCACTCTTTTACTATCTACTATAATCTACTAATCAACTAAAATAATCAATTGAAACTACGAGATAACTGCACTGATATATATAAAACACGGGATAACTGCACTAATATATGAAAAGAAAACACGATATTAATATTTGTCATTGATAATTAAATTTTTTGAAGACTACTACTACAAACCTACTATCTAAAAAACAAGAAGACTAATTAATATTTAAAACAATTATTTCTTATTGATAATCTACTATCTAACAAAATTACTATCTACTATAATATATTAATCAACTAAAATAATCAAATGAAACTACCAGATAACTGCACTGATATATAGAAAACAAGGGATAACTGCAGTGATATATAAAAAACACGGGATTAATATTTGCCATTGATAATTATAATTTTTGAAAATTACTATGAACTTACTATCTAATAAATATTTGCCATGTGTTTTTGAAAATTACTATGAAATAACAACACTGATTTATAAAAGAACACTTCACTGATATATAAAAAAACACGGGATAAATGCATGTATTGTTTTTAGATGATACTTTTACATTTTTAGATTTTAATATTTATCTATTTTTAATTTGAAACTCCTTTTTTATGTACTTTAAATTTGTCTCTATTTTCACGGGGTAATGTTCAAACTATTTAAATACTGTCTAAGTTCATTCATAAAAATAACATGACAGCACCCATGCGTATGCACGGGTATCCTACTAGTATTTTTCAGAATTGAAGAATCGTTTAACTTCTGCACCCATTCTGATTCTTCCAGATCCGTCTATGGGATTCGAGATTTACTGTGACGCCTCTGGTAAGGGTTTAGGATGTGTCCTTATGCAGAATCAACAAGTAGTTGCTTATGCCTCTAGAAATCTTAAGTAGTTGTATTGGTGGCCGGGAATGAAAGTAGAGATTGCAGAATTCGTGTCTCGATGCTTGACTTGTCAAATGGTTAAGATAGAGCACCAGAAGCCTGCCGGTCAGTTACAGCCGTTGAATGTGCCAGAATGGAAATGGGAAAGCATTTCTATGGACTTTGTCATGGGATTACCACGGTCCCAAGCCGGAAATGATTCTATTTGGTTGGTGGTTGATCGCTTGACCAAGTCTGCTCATTTTATTCCAGTACGTTCGAATCACAAGGTTGCTAAGTTAGCAAAAGAGTATCTCAAGAATATTGTGAAGTTACATGGAATTCCCACGAGTATCATCTGTGATCGTGACCCCAAGTTTACACATCACGATTCTAGAGAGCACTGAATATGGCGTTGGGAACAACGGTATGTGCTAGTACCGCTTATCATCCGCAGACGGACGGACAGACTGAAAGAACCATTCAGACTTTAGAGGATATGCTTAGGGCATGTGTACTTGACAGTGGAGGCCGATGGGAGGATCATCTTCCATTGGTGGAGTTTTCCTACAACAACAGTTACCATTCTAGTATCGGAATGGCTCCATATGAAGCATTATATGAGAGGAAGTGTAGAACATCATTGTGTTGGTGGGATGTCGGTGAGCAAAGATTGTTGGGTCCTGATTTAGTCCGTGAGACCACCGAGAAGATCCGTTAGATTAGAGAAAGGATGAAGACCGCTCAGAGTCGACAAAAGAGTTATGCCGACAAAAGAAGAAGGCCATTGGAATTTGAAGAAGGAGACCATGTATTTCTGAGACTTTCTCCAACTATTGGTACCGGTATAGCATTGCGAGCGAAGAAACTCAATCCTCGGTATATTGGACCTTTCCAAATTATCGAGCGAGTCGGGCCAGTAACATACCGCATTGCCTTACCTCCAGCTTTATCCAGATTACATGATGTGTTTCATGTGTCGCAATTGAGGAAGTACATTCCCGATCCGAGTCAGCCGTTGAGTTTTGAAACGACTGACATCCGGCCGGATTTGTCTTATCAGCCTAAACCAATTCAAATCATCGAACGTGGCGAGAAAACGCTCCGGACGAGATCAATTCCTATTGTCAAAGTGCTTTGGGACAGTGCCTCATGATAGCTCTTATTTATATGAGTTATTTATACTTATTCAAAGTTAAATCATGCAAGTTCTCTGGCAATAGTAGGTTGTTTTTATTTAGTTTCTGTTAGTTTATTGCTTTTTAGTTAGAAAGGGGGCTAAATTACAAATTCTAGGCATTTTGGTACCAATTGGCGCCTTTGTGAACATTTTGATGCTTCTTGTGTTTGTGCAGTGAGCTGAACGTGGCAGCGTCCCTCATCACGTCTGAAGGAAGGCAGCAGAGCAAGAAAGAGATATCTCATTTTTGGCGCGCAAGAAATGATAGTCAAAGATCTAGAAGTGCAGAAGATCTTCTCTCTCCTCAGCGCTGACGCGGCTGACGCACTGTAGCAGTGCAGTGTCATTTCAGAACAGAGTCAACTCGCAAGCAAGCTTGGAAGGTGGGGAATGACATCAGCAAGCATGTGACCCCCTTGTTCCTTGGCTATTCTCTCTCTACAAAAGGAAAGGCAGGGGGCCATCACTGGTATCGATCCATCCATTCATCATCCACCTTCCTCCATTTTCAGAGATAGTTTTTCTAGAGAAGTTCTGGACACAGACTTCTTCATCCGAAATTTTCTCAAGCTCCAATTTTTATTTCCATTCGCAACCATTACTGTGAAGCTCAGACGTTGCAACGTCTCTACAGCGTACATGAAGGAAGGCTACTTAGGCGTATCTTTTGCGTTTAGTCTCCTTTTCTCTATGTACGGTATTTGGATTTCAACTCCTCTTCTTTCTGTAAAGATGCTCAGCATGAGCTAAACATTTGTAGTTGGGTTGTTGTTTTGCATGTAATGAACCTCTAGTTTAATGTTATGAAGTATCGATGTTTATGCGTTTTAAATCTTTGCATGTTAATATTTCCAAACTTGTTTTGAAATTGGCCACTTAAAATAAGTAGATTCATAGGTACAGACATGGTCTATGAAAAGAACTCAAAGATTTATGTGAATGAAAAGGTGCACTAAAGACATTTAGGCATTTTTATCTAAGTCTAGACATAGAATGGATAATAGTTCATAGGACATTGCTGTGGGTACTTAAAATACAGGAGTAGGCCTACTTAGAACCTAGACATAGGAATTCTAGTACTTGAAGCTCTGACGTTTTGTGACTGAAAAGCACAGCTCTTTTGCAACAGCGTTCAAACGTTATAACGTCTATACAACATAGCATTTGTACGTGTCAACGTGTAAACGTTATAATGTCTGACTAGAGGAAATTTACTTGCATGCAGCAATCCAACTCATACTCTTCCATATTCACAACCACTTCTTATTTACTTGCTTTATCTACGTTCTTAGTCTTAATACCAACTTTTAGTGCCGATTTATCACTTGTTTCACTTGTGTTTTGAAGACTTGAACTTTGAAAGTAAATCAATCCTCGTGGGAACGATCTCTTATTTTTATCCACTTTATTACTTGTACGACGTATATACTTGCACTGATATTGCGATTAGAAAACACGAACGCGAACAAGTTTTTGGCGCCGTTGCCGGGGATTGAATTTAACTTTTATTGCTCAACAAGTATTAAAACACTAGGTGAAAGAATTCTGCTGTGTTGTTTGTTGTTTCTGTGAGTGAACAGGTAAACGTTACAGCGTATGCTTAGTTCCAGTTCAAGCTCTAGTTCAACAGAACCAGGGAGTGGATCTGAGCCTGAATTCTCTCCAGAACCTGAAAGAACCTTCAGGCGACTAAGGAGACAACAAAGGTTAAGAAGACAGCAACAACACCAGCAATTTCAGCCACCAACCATGTCTGAACATGGTACTGGTGGTAGAAGCTCTAGAGGTGGAGCCACTCCAAGAGGAAGGCACTCTGATGCTGGAGGTAGAGGACGTGGCCGTGGACCACAGACTCATACAGAGACATATGTTGATGATGAACACTGGCAGAGACAGCAACTCATCAACGCAGGGCCACAAGACATGGTCAATGACAGAGACAGGCCTATGCGTGATTATGCCGTGCTCAATCCTGTCCATCTACAAACAGGCATTGCAAGACCACCCATTCATACTGGTCACTTTGAATTCAAGCCAATGAGGTTCCAAATGCTGCAGACTGCAGGGCAATTTGGGGGTTTCCCTCAAGAAGATCCTTACGCACATCTAAGGCAATTGTTGGATGTGTGCAGCAACTTTATCATCCCTGGAGTCCCAGAAGATGCCTTCCGATTGAAGTTATTTCCATATTCTCTCAAGGATAAAGCCAAAAATTGGTTGAACTCCTTGGAGCCAAATTCAGTTCACACTTGGGATGAGCTAGCTGAAAAATTTCTTGGAAAATACTTCCCTCCCAACAAAAATGCCAAGTTGAGAAATGATATCACTTCCTTCAAACAAAGGGAAGGGGAATCATTGTTTGAGGCTTGGGAAAGATGGAAGGAATTACTAAGAATGTGCCCACACCATGGCATTCCCGTGGTTATTCAAATGGAGACTTTCTACAATGGTCTAGATCAGCCTACCAGGCTTATACTTGATGCTTCATCAGGCGGTGTCATACTGAACATGTCTTTATCTGAGGCATGCAGACTTATTGAAGACATAGCCACTCATAATGCCCATTGGCCTTCTGAAAGATTCACTCCCGGAAAGAAGGCTGGTGTCCATGAGATAAGTGAAGTAACTGCCCTTTCTGCTCAGGTTGCTTCCCTGACCAACATGATTAAAAACATGAGTACTCCAAACGTGGTAACGTCTGAAAAACAGACCGCTGCAACTGTTGAACCAACACCATCTGGGGGAGTAGTGTGTGTCTATTGTGAAGGAGGGCATATCTACGAAAAGTGTCCCCATAACCCTCAGTCTGTAAACTTTGTATCCCATAACAAAGGTAACAGTCCTTACTCCAACTCCTACAATTCAAATTGGAGAAATCACCCAAACTTTGGTTGGAAAAACAACAATTCTTTGAATGCTAGCGATACTGCTCCAGCGATACCCCCAGGATTTCCCCCTCAACAACAAAAGCAATATATGCAGAATAACAACAACAGCAATTTGGAAGCCTTGATGAAAACTCTTATAAGCGATTGTAGGGCAACCTTACAGACCCATGAGTCTTCAATCAAAACTTTGGAGAACCAAATTGGGCAGATAGCATCAGCTCTTACTCAAAGGCAGAATGGATCTCTTCCATCCACAACTGAAACACCATCTTCATCTAAGTCAAGCGGTAAAGATGTGGTGAATGCACAGGTAAATGCTATCTCATTAAGAAGTGACACTGAGTATCCTGAACCATCTATGCCTAAGGAATCTGAGGTGCCAGAGAAGGAAAAAGAGAAAAACAAAAGTGCAGAAAAAGAGAAGAATATTCCAGATATTGTGATATCTAAGCCAGACGTTACAACGTCTAGTTCTGAACCAGGAATCAAGACTGTTCCTAAGCTTGTACCTGAATATCCTCCTCCACCCTACCCTCAAAGACTAAAGAAAGCTCATGAAGACAAGCAATTCAGCAAGTTCATGGAGATGCTCAAACAGCTACACATAAACCTTCCCTTGGTAGAAGCTCTACAGCAGATGCCAAACTATGCCAAGTTCCTAAAGGATATCATCACCAAAAGAAGAAGGCTAGGGGAGTTTGAAACTATTGCTTTAACTGAAGAATGTAGCTTAATTATGCAGAATAAACTCCCTAGAAAACTGAAGGATCCTGGCAGTTTTACTATACCATGCTCCATTGGAGATTTTTACCTTGGCAAAGCTTTATGTGACTTGGGGGCAAGTATTAATTTGATGCCCAAGTCCATTTATGATAAACTTGGTATAGGAACTGCCAGACCTACTTCTTTAAGTCTTACCTTAGCTGATAAAAGTAGAGTTTATCCTGAGGGCATATTAGAAGATGTTTTGATTAAAGTTGACAAATTTGTTTTTCCAGTGGACTTTGTTATTTTAGATTTTGATGCAGATAAGGAAGTTCCTATCATCTTGGGGCGACCATTTCTAGCCACTGGAAGGACACTCATTGATGTGCAGAAAGGAGAATTAATCATGAGAGTCAATGACCAAGAAGTCAAGTTCAACGTCCTCAACGCACTCAAGTATCCTGAACCTAACACAGAAGAATGCTCCTTTGTGGTTTCCCTTGACCATGTGGTTCAAAAACAATTCAATAAAGATAATGACCACTTGGAGAAAATTCTGGGCAATGATGAGATTCAAGAGTTGTTAGCAGAAGAAGTTGTTCCGCAAAACGTTACAACGTCAACTGCAGACGTTGTCACGTCTGACTCTCCTGTACCCAAGGCGTGGACAAAGAAGTATGAATCTTTGGGGCAAGAAGACTCCAATCTCAAGAAGATAGTTCCTTCCATTGAAGAACCACCCAAGCTGGAACTGAAGGTGCTACCTGACCACCTGAAGTATGCCTTTTTAGGGGAAAATGATTCTTTACCTGTGATCATTTCTTCTAATCTCTCACAAGAGCAGAAAGGTGATCTCATTAGCACCTTGAAAAGACACAAGAAAGCCATTGGTTGGCAAATGGCGGATATCAAGGGTATCAGTCCCACAATTTGTATGCACAGAATCGTCTTGGATGAGAATGCAAGGAACAGCATCGAAGGGCAAAGGCGATTGAACCCAATAATGAAGGAGGTGGTCAAGAAGGAAATCATCAAATGGTTAGACGCAGGAATCATCTACCCAATCAGTGACAGCTCATGGGTGAGCCCAGTTCAATGTGTGCCAAAGAAGGGTGGAGTTACTGTGGTGACCAATGACAAAAATGAATTGATTCCAACAAGGACGGTGACTGGATGGAGGATATGTATGGACTACAGGAAGCTGAACAAAGCAACCAAGAAGGACCATTTTCCTCTGCCATTTATTGACCAGATGTTGGATAGACTTGCAGGCAAAGAATTCTATTGTTTCCTTGATGGTTACTCAGGATATAACCAGATAGTTATTGTGCCTGAAGACCAAGAGAAGACCACATTCACTTGTCCTTATGGTACCTTTGCCTTCAGAAGGATGCCATTTGGGCTGTGTAATGCTCCTGCAACATTCCAGAGGTGTATGATGGCTTTATTCTCTGATTTTATTGAAAAATCCATGGAAGTTTTCATGGATGACTTTTCAGTCTATGGAGACTCATACAAGGCATGCTTGGATAACTTAGAAGGAGTTCTAGTAAGATGTGAAGGACCAACTTAGTGCTCAACTGGGAGAAATGCCACTTTATGGTTCAAGAAGGAATTGTTTTGGGGCATAAGATTTCAAAGAAAGGGTTGGAGGTTGATAAAGCGAAAATTGATGTTATTGACAAATTACCTCCACCTACTACTGTCAAGGGTGTTAGAAGTTTCTTAGGACATGCTGGTTTTTACAGAAGGTTTATCAAAGATTTCTCAAAAATTTCCAAACCTTTGTGTCTGCTACTGCAACGTGATAACGTCTTCAACTTTGATAAGCAATGTCATGAAGCCTTCCAGAAATTGAAGACTGCCCTTGTAACAGCTCCTGTGATAGTCACTCCTGACTGGTCCAAACCATTTGAATTAATGTGTGATGCGAGTGACTATGCTGTGGGAGCTGTATTGGGTCAAAGGTGTGGCAAAATTTTTCACTCTATCTATTATGCTAGTAAAACCTTAGATGATGCCCAATTAAATTATACTGTAACTGAGAAAGAGTTACTGGCTGTTGTGTTTGCTTTTGACAAATTTCGATCATACTTGGTGGGTGCAAAAGTTATTGTTTTTACTGATCACTCAGCCATCAAGTACTTGATTACAAAAAAAGATGCAAAGCCAAGACTCATCAGATGGGTTCTCCTCCTTCAAGAATTTGACTTGGAAATTCATGATAAAAAGGGGGTGGAGAACCAAGTTGCTGATCACCTTTCTAGACTTGAGAATGTTGATGCAGGTACAGGTGCAGAAGAGATAAAGGAAAATTTCCCTGATGAAAAACTGCTGACAATAGCCACAGTAGCTGAAGACGTTACCACGTCTATGGAAATTTCTTCAAACGTTATAACGTCTGATGCTACTGCACCCTGGTATGCTGATATAGTCAACTTCCTAGTCAGCAAGATTGTGCCTGTAGATTTCAACCATCAGCAAAGAAAAAAGTTCTTCCACACCGTGAAGCACTATTTGTGGGATGAGCCCTATCTGTATAAGATGTGTCAAGATCAGTTGCTTAGGAGATGCCTTGCTGAAGAGGAACAACTTCATGTGTTACAACAATGTCATGCATCACCTTATGGAGGACATTTTGGAGGAACCAGAACTGCAGCAAAGGTGTTACAGTCAGGATATTATTGGCCAACACTCTTCAAAGATGCTCATGAATTGGTGAAGAACTGTGATAAATGCCAAAGAACGGGAAACATGTCCAACAAGCAAGAAATGCCATTGACAAATATCCTTGAAGTGGAACTGTTTGATGTTTGGGGAATGGAATTCATGGGGCCATTTCCTATGTCTCATGGACTTATACATTTTGGTAGCTGTAGACTATGTATCAAAATGGGTGGAAGCTGTTGCATTGCCCAATAATGAAGCCAAATCAGTCAGCAAATTCCTTAAGCAAAACATCTTCACAAGATTTGGTACTCCAAGAGCTATAATCAGTGATGAAGGCTCTCACTTCTGTAACAAGCTAATTGAGAACTTATTAGCTAAGTACGGAGTGAAGCACAAGATTGCTACAGCTTATCACCCTCAGACAAGTGGTCAGGCAGAAATCTCCAACAGAGAAATTAAAAGGATACTTGAGAAGATGGTTGGTCCAAACAGGAAAGAATGGTCCCTGCACCTTGATGATGCACTGTGGGCGTACAGAACAGCATTTAAGACACCACTGGGCATGTCACCATACAAGCTAGTCTTCGGAAAAGCTTGTCATCTGCCTATTGAACTCCAGCACAAAGCTCACTGGGCACTGAAACGACTGAACTTAGATCATTCAAAGGCTGGAGAAGCAAGACTCCTTCAACTAAATGAGCTAGATGAATTCAGGCACACTGCCTATGAGAATTCAGCAATCTATAAGGAGAAAACCAAGAAGTGGCACGATCAGAAAATTCAAAGAAGGGAGCTAGTAGAGGGACAACCAGTTTTGCTGTTTAATTCAAGGTTAAAGTTGTTCCCTGGGAAGCTAAAATCAAGATGGTCAGGACCCTTCAAACTGGTAAAAGTCTATCCTCATGGTGCTGTGGACCTGTTTGATGAAAAAACTAATTCCACTTTCAAAGTCAATGGCCAAAGAGTGAAACAATACCATGGAGAACATGTGGTTAGGGACAAGACCACAGTGGCTCTCAACAACCCCTGAATTAAGAAGGGAATAGTCTGGCTGAAGACTCTTAAAGCAAGCGCTCTTGGGAGGCAACCCAATGGTTTTAACTAACCAACAATTTTGTGTCTTTAAATTTTTGTTTTATGCAGGAATGGAAGCTGAAGGTAGGAGAGATTGAGGACTCAAGTTATTAAAGTATGGTAAACGTTATAACGTCTCTGCGTGTCTAGGACGTTGTCACGTTTGCTGCCTGGGTGAAGTTTTAAAAGAAAAAGAAGACTGCGCAAGCAGGCATCCCAGCCAGACAAAGTGGAAGGCTCAGGTCTGGTGTCCTGAACAAGTAAGTTAGCCCTCTTTTTAGCAGTAGTATCGTTATAGTTTTTAGCAGTTAGTAGTCAGTAGTTTGTTTGCTTATGTTGTGTTTGAGTGTTCCTCTTCCATTTTTAAAAAAAAAAAAATCAGTGAGCAGTGAGGACACTGCTCATCTTTCTGTTTGGGGGGGAGGATCATTTTTATGTTTTGTGTATGCATAAAATCAAATGCGAAATCAGTTTACCTCCCTACTCTATTAATCATCAAAAATGTTTCTCTTTGGGCTAAATCTAGGAATGACTGTGTGTGAATTTGTGTGAGTAGCTGATGCATGCTTAGATAAATAGAATTGATTACTGCTTCCACACAAACTCTGTTTTGAGGAAAACCTAGTTAGCTAGGGACTATGTGATGCCAAAGCTAGTGTTGGTTGACTATGGTGATTGTAAAACTTGATTAAAAACTTAGAGTAGCAGTAGAAACTAAGTTTGGGGGTATATCAGGTTGTGCTAAGGCTGGGTGCAAAGACTGTAGGATGATTAGTGCATGTGTAGTGTGAGTGCAGCGTTGTAACGTCTACCCATAACGTTATAACGTATGCCGTGTGTGTTTTCGTGTTGTGTTCTGTGTTATCAAACGTTATAACGTCTACTTCAAAAAGACCAAAAAGTGTGTGTGTGTTTCAAATAAGTGGAAAAATCCACATGTTCTCTGTGTTTGCTGCAATCTCCCAAAACAAATACTGGGCGCCTCAATCCAAAATGGTCATATGAAGTATTGAAAAAAAAAAAATCACAAAAACCCCAAATTGAAGTGAATCAAATGAAAGTTGCTCAGCAATAAGGGGATTGCAGTCCTGTGTGTGTTGTGTGAGTCAGAAAAGTAGTTGCACTAATCTAGTCCTAGCATCCAATTAAGACCCTTTGTCGTGCTTAAAATAATCCTCATGTCTTATGTGAAAATGTTAGCCTACTCTCTGTTTTGAAAAATGTTATACCCTCACCATAATGGAAACCACTCTTTCATAAGCTAGGGTAGCTTCTGAACCTGGCTAGGAATAGAATTGATACAGAGAAGTGATCATGACGTCAAGTTTTTGGCAGTTTTCAAATGAAAAATGTTAAATGAAATTTTTTTTAAAGACGTGACTGCCGAAGTGATCATGACGTCACTTCTCAATGGTTACCCCTTTTTCCAAGCCCACGCCACCACCTACTTCTCAACTTCCCATAAACCCTTCCCAATAAACACACACCAGTTATAATCATCAAAACCACCTGCAGACACTTTCAGAAACCGTAATCTTATCCCTTCCCCCAAATCTCAAATCTCAAACCCTCCACTCTCCAGAAAACTAATTCAATCACCATGACAAAAACCAAGCAAGCTGCAGTAAAATCATCTGGTAGAGGAAAGAATGTTAACCTAAGTTCTTCTTCTGACCAAATTCCAGAAATCCCCATTCCTTCAAAGAAGAAAGCTTTGTTACCAGAAAGGGGCTTCAGCTTGGAAAACCCAAATCCTGATTTTCTCTCAACAGTGGCAGCATTAGGATGGCAGAAATTTGTAGTTCACAGAAAGGAGTACATTGCAACTCTGGTGCATGACTTCTACAAGGGAATCGTTGAAAGAAACGATGGAGAGCTTTCAAGCACCTCCATTGTTCGCGGAGAAGAAGTCAAATTTGGTGTAAGGGTCATAAATGACTACTTTGGGCTGGGTTACTATGGCAAGGCGGTTGAGGTAAAGCAAAAGACTTACGGAGTGGCGGAGATGACTGGATTCAAAGAAAGAATATGTGTTGAAGGAGCTGTTTGGGAGCGAAGAGGCGACCATGGGAATGAATTCAAAATTTTAAAAAGGTACCTTTGTGGTGAGGCCAGCACTTGGTTTCATTTCATTAGGCACTGCTTGATACCCACTTCTCACACTCTCTGGGTTGATAAGGAGAGGCTGATTGCTATTGATGCTATTATGTCAAGAGATAAGATTGAGGTGGGTAAGCTCATCAATAGGGAGATAAACAAATGGCAGAACAGGAAGGATGGATACCTATACTTCCCCTGCTTAATCACTGATCTCTGCATGGAGGCTGGAGTGGAGATTGAAGCCTCTGAGCTAAGAGAGGAACCCCAAGGGGCATTCTCTATAAAGTTCAAAGCTAGGCAGAGAGTTGCAGATGCTACCACGTCAGTTGATGCACAGACGTTACAACGTCTGGTGGACCAGCAAAACAGCCTAGCCAAGTTTGTCAAGGAGCAGTTTGAATGGCAAAAGAAGGTAAATGCGCAGATAACAAAAGGTAAGATGGTGATTGAAGAACCAATACTTCCAGATTGGATGCAAGGGGAAGATGAAGACAACATACCCTTATTAACAATGAACCTCAGGGCAGTGAAGAAGGAAAGAGTTAAGAAAACAAGAAACCCAGCCACAAAAAGAAAGAGCCCAGCAAAGAAAAAACAGAAGAAGGTAAGTAGTGAGGAAGAATAGCTCAAATCAGCTGATCTGGATAGCATCAGTGAGAGTGATGCAGAGGAATCAAAGAATGTGAGCAAAGAAATCCTAAGTGATGAAGAGGAAGAAACACATTCTGAAGAGAAGGGAAGCTCCAGTGATAAGACTGATATTGAGGCTGACTCTCCACCAACCCAAACAGTCAAAGAACCAGCCAAGCCCACACCCCCATCACCAAAACCCAAACAACCCCAACCCCCAGCTAAAGAGCAATCCAACGATGACCAAAATATCCCCAAATCACCACAGTCTCAACCTCAAGATCAACCCATTTCATAACCAATCCCCACTCAACCTGAACCAATTAAAGAACCTTCACAACCACCCACTCAAGAAGTAACCAGTTCAGACGTGGCAACGTCTGAACCAACTGATGTTGGAAGTAACCCAGACCCACAACTCATTCCCCCACCCAAAAAGCAAAGAGTCAAGACTGTACCCACCCAGAATCCATTTGGGAAGAAGAAAAGGCATGAATTAGCTGCTGCAAGTGAAAAAACCAGACCGGGTGAAGAAGAAGAACAACTGGCTGATGCTCCTGCAACAAAAAGGCAAAAGTTGCAGGTAAGGAAGAAATCTGAAGCTGCTAAAGACAAGCCAGCCACAGCTACCAGTGCAGCATTTGTTGCTGCTAGTGGTTCAGAGAATGCTCCTGCTGTTGTTGCTGAAGAAAAAGCTGCAGACATTACAACGTCTCAAGAGCCAGTGGGAGAACAAGCCCAGGTGGACCCCAAAGAGCAACAACAGGTTAATCCTGCAGAGCTAGAAAAACAGAAAGCATGGGAGGAAGCAAAGAAAAGAGTTGCTGAGAGCAGTGCAAAAATGTCCCAAGAAACTGAAGTCTCAGTTGCTGCTGGTGATGGTGCAGGAGAGAAGAAGAAGAAAGAAAAGAAAAAGAAGACTGCTCAAGCAGGCATCCCAGCCAGACAGAGTGGAAGGCTCAGGTCTGGTGCTCTGAACAAGTAAGTTAGCCCTCTTTTTAGCAGTAGTATAGTTATAGTTTTTAGCAGTTAGTAGTCAGTAGTTTGTTTGCTTATGTTGTGTTTGAGTGTTCCTCTTCCATTTTTAAAAAAAAAAAAAATCAGTGAGCAGTGAGGACACTGCTCATCTTTCTGTGTGGGGGGGGGGGGGATCATTTTTATGTTTTGTGTGCGAAATCAGTTTACCTCCCTACTCTATTAATCATAAAAAATGTTTCTCTTTGGGTTAAATCTAGGAATGACTGTGTGTGAATTTGTGTGAGTAGCTGATGCATGCTTAGATAAATAGAATTGATTACTGCTTCCACACAAACTCTGTTTTGAGAAAAATCTAGTTAGCTAGGGGCTATGTGATGCTAAAGCTAGTTTTGGTTGACTATGGTGATTGTAAAACTTGATTAAAAACTTAGAGTAGCAGTAGAAACTAAGTTTGGGGGTATATCAGGTTGTGCTAAGGCTGGGTGCAAAGACTGTAGGATGATTAGTGCTTGTGTAGTGTGAGTGCAACGTTGTAACGTCTACCCATAACTTTATAACGTATGCCGTGTGTGTTTGTGTGTTGTGTTCTGTGTTATCAAACGTTATAACGTCTACTCCAAAAAGACCAAAAAATGTGTGTTGTTTCAAATAAGTGGAAAAATCCACATGTCCTCTGTGTTTGCTGCAATTTCCCGAAACAAATACTGGGTACCCCAAATATCTCAATCCAAAATTGTCAAATCCAAAGGATCAAAAAGGAGAAAATCACAAAAACTCCAAACCAAAAGTGAAGTGAATCAAATGAAAGTTGCTCAGTAATGAGGGGTTGCAGTCCTCTGTGTGTTTTACGTTGTGTGAGTCAGAAAAGTAGTTTGCACTAATCTAGTCCTAGCACCCAAATTAAGACCCTTTGTCGTGCTTAAAATAACCCTCATGTCTTATGTGGAAATGTTAGCCTACTCTCTGTTTTGAAAGATGTTATACTCTCACCATATGGAAACCACTCTTTCATAGGCTAGGGTAGCTTCTGAACCTAGCTAGGAATAGAATTGATACAGAGATCACACACTCACTTTGGGCAGTAATGAATCTAGAATGTAATTGTGCATTGGTGCGTGAGTGTGTAGTGTAAGTCTGAAGGAATTAGCCCCTTGAGGATAATTTTTGATCAAATGGGTGAGCAGGGTGTAAACTGCTGGCGTATTTAATTTCTTGCATCTTTTCATATGCAGTGTTTCGATTGCTTGAGGACAAGAAATGGTTTAAGTTTGGGGGTGTGATAACTCATATTTATATGAGTTATTTATACTTATTCAAAGTTAAATCATGCAAGTTCTCTGGCAATAGTGGGTTGTTTCTATTAAGTTTCTGTTAGTTTATTGCTTTTTAGTTAGAAAGGGGCTAAATTACAAATTCTATGCATTTTGGCACCAAATGGCGCCTTTGTGAGCGTTTTGATGCTTCTTGTGTTTGTGCGGTAAACTGAACGTGGCAACGTCCCTCATCACGTCTGAAGAAGGGCAGCAGAGCAAGAAAGAAATATCTTATTTTTTTGGCGCACAAGAAATGATGGTCAAAGATCTAGAAGTGCAGAAGATCTTCTCTCTCCTCATCGCTGACGCGGCTGACGCACTGTAGCAGTGCAGTGTCATTTCAGAACAGAGTCAACTCGCAAGCAAGCTTGGAAGGTGGGGAATGACATCAGCAAGCATGTGACCCCCTTGTTCCTTGGCTATTTTCTCTCTACAAAAGGAAAGGCAAGGGGGCATCATATCGATCCATCCATTCTTCATCCACCTTCCTCCATTTTCAGAGAGAGTTTTCTTAAAGAGGTTCTGGACACAGACTTCTTCATCCAAACCCTTCTCAAGCTCCATTTTCTATTTTTTTCGCACCCATTACTGTGAAGCTCAGACGTTGTAACGTCTCTACAGCGTGCATGAAGGAAGGCTACTTAGGCGTATCTTTTGCGTTTAGTCTCCTTTTCTCTATGTACGGTATTTGGATTTCAACTCCTCTTCTTTCTGTAAAGATGCTCAGCATGAGCTAAACATTTGTAGTTGGGTTGTTGTTTTGCATGTAATGAACCTCTAGTTTAATGTTATGAAGTATCGATGTTTATGCGTTTTAAATCTTTGCATGTTAATATTTCCAAACTTGTTTTGAAATTGGCCACTTAAAATAAGTAGATTCATAGGTACAGACATGGTCTATGAAAAGAACTCAAAGATTTATGTGAATGAAAAGGTGCACTAAAGACATTTAGGCATTTTTATCTAAGTCTAGACATAGAATGGATAATAGTTCATAGGACATTGCTGTGGGTACTTAAAATACAGGAGTAGGCCTACTTAGAACCTAGACATAGGAATTCTAGTACTTGAAGCTCTGACGTTTTGTGACTGAAAAGCACAGCTCTTTTGCAACAGCGTTCAAACGTTATAACGTCTATACAACATAGCATTTGTACGTGTCAACGTGTAAACGTTATAACGTCTGACTAGAGGAAATTTACTTGCATGCAGCAATCCAACTCATACTCTTCCATATTCACAACCACTTCTTATTTACTTGCTTTATCTACGTTCTTAGTCTTAATACCAACTTTTAGTGCCGATTTATCACTTGTTTCACTTGTGTTTTGAAGACTTGAACTTTGAAAGTAAATCAATCCTCGTGGGAACGATCTCTTATTTTTATCCACTTTATTACTTGTACGACGTGTATACTTGCACTGATATTGCGACTAGAACACACGAACGCGCAAACACCTCACCTGACGAAGCGACATGGGAAGTAGAGGTAAACATGCGGGGTGAAATATCCCCATCTTTTCAGTTGAGGTAGGTTTTGTTCAATTTTGAGGACAAAATTTTAAAAAGTTGGGGTGATTGTAACATCCCCAATTTAGCTAATTTCGTTTAATTGAAATTAGCAAGATGTCATGTTTAATTAATTAGCATAATTGATTAATTACGAGATGGTGTCATTGATTAAGTGAATTATGTTGTGCTTGTGTGCTAAAATATATTAAGTACTTGAATTGTTGATTGATTGGTGAGTTGATTAGGATTTTAAATGAGAATAGGGGGACAGGGGTATTTTAGTCCTTTCCACCCATAAGTGACTCTCAGTTGACCCATCTTTCACAAAACACGCACATATTCAGCATAATTGATTAATTACGAGATGGTGTCATTGATTAAGTGAATTATGTTGTGCTTGTGTGCTAAAATATATTAAGTACTTGAATTGTTGATTGATTGGTGAGTTGATTGGGATTTTAAATGAGAATATGAGGACATGGGTATTTTAGTCCTTTCCACCCATAAGTGACTCTCAGTTGACCCATCTTTCACAAAACACACACATATATTCATGACTTGATTATTGTATAAATTATTGTTTGATTATGTGATTAGAAGTGGATTAAGATAGATTTAAGTGAGATTGTGGAGGATGAATCATTTAAGGGCATAGTCAATTCCCTAGCTCTTTTAGCTCAGCTCACCAAAACACTCAATCCCACAAGTTCATTTGCTACAAATTAAAAACGTAGAATAGTGAGAGAGAGAGGTGGGAGGAGTGAAGAAGAGGGAGCGAAGGAGAAGAGATCTTCTTCCATTGTTGATGCATGTAAACCTTTTCACCACCATTCTCTTTCATTTTCCATTCTCTTTCAAATGATACTAGTTTCAGCAACCCATTCTTCCCCTTTTCCTCTTCACCATTTTTGGAGCTTGAAGCTCAAACATTGACCAAAACTCGATGTTCTTGGCTTGCATGTTGGATTGGAACTAATCACTGAAGATAGAAACTTGGCATTGTGTAAATTGAAACAAATTCACCATCCCATGGTTAGATTTAGGTTTTTGGTTGCTGGTTCAAAGAATTTGGAGCTCAAATTCGTGGTTATTAATGGTTGAGGTTGAAGATACAAGTTCAACAGAAAATCTGCAAGAAACCCGTTTGAACCATCTTTGGTGTTTATCTTATATCTCTCTGTACACAACTCATCTGAACGTAATTTTTGCTTATTCAGAAACTAGACACAAAATCCTTCGAAATAGGCACAAGAATGAACTGATTTCAGTGAGTATGGAGGGAGAAACTGTACCAACAAGTTACACTTTCGAAACAGTGACAGAATTTACCCACTCACATCGTTTTGGTCATAACTCCTTGAATATTTGTTGGATCAGTTTGAAGTCTGTACCATTAGAAACTAGACAACAATTCCTTCATGTTAGAAACTTGTTGTGATTGTTGTGGTTAATAATTGAAGGAGCTATGCCTATTGCGAAACAGCGTTCAGATGTTGTCAAACCGAATTAGAAGTTAGGTGTTGCGTTCTAGAAATTGGGGCTAGATCGGAGTAAAAAGGGGATTACATTATTGACTTGAGATGCATTTGGGGAAGCTTCCGTAGCTGGACACGTGTGGGGATCCATTCGGGATCGATTTGATGTTCGTGGAAGCGAGAAATTCGAGTACGGGGATTGTTCGTGCAGGTTCCATGCGATTGTTAAAGTCTCGTTGTTGTCGTGTGTGCGATTTCATCGCCAAAGGTGAGTTCTATACTCGCTTAGGGATGTTTTTCGATACTGAGTTTGCATGTGTCTGAATTAATGTGCTTCGCGTTTTGTTTCAAAAAGAATCGAGTCAAAAACCATATTTACGAACTTATGCATTTTGATATTCGAATGTGACGATTGATTAATGATAAATGAATGTTGTTTGATGATGTGTGTTGGACTGGAAATGTTGTTGGTTGATACTGAAACAATGCAGGTTAAGTTGGGTATCGATCGAAATAAGTTTTGGAATCGATCGGAATGGGAAGTTTACACGAAAACGGGATTTTTAGTAATGCTGATAAGTCAGCACGACCCGTGCTGACCTTTCTGTCCAAAATTTATAAAACATGTTCAAATCCATTCTAATCGACTCCAAACCTTTCCTAATACCTTCCCCAACCCTATATACCGACAAATAAACCGTAATCCGTGGAAAATACGTAGGTATGATTGATGTGATGTGAATTCCCTAAGTTATAAGTATTGTGATATGAATTGGTTAAATCAAAGCAAACAAGTGTTGTTTTCCTTTATAGATTAGTTAAAACATTGTTTTAGTAATGACGAGAGAGGAAAACCCTAAGGCACGATAATGAGATGGACTATAAGCTCATCAAAGCTAAGTTTAAGGTTTTGTTAATGGAACATCATGTTCACACAAGTCAAGTTAGTTCCTTAAAGAAAAGAAAGATGACATACATATAATTATATATGTATATCAAGGGTGACGACCCTAAGGATTAGCTTACTAGGGGAGGGGAAGTCATGAGCCCCAAAACCTAGGCCCCATGAGGTTTGCCCGCTAATTAGTGGTTAGTGGATTGGGTTCACCAAAGGCCATATAAAAATAAAGAAAGTGGCTTGAGGTGTTGTGCTAAGTTAAAGAAAAAGATTGTACGTAGTCATCCAGAATTGGGCTACGGACAATAGAGCATAATTTTATGCTAAGTAAAAGATAAAGCTCGTAGCTATCCAAAATCGAGCTACGAAAGAATAAGATTCCTACGTAGTCGCTAATTAGGGCTACGAGTTCAAAGGTCTAGCATAATGAACCGCTGGTGTTAGTAAGGGGTCTCGATAGGACTCACTGAGATAATGTTATCTCACCCTTTATTATTGTGGTTTTTACAGAGAAACGGGGAAAAGCAAAGGCGAGGAAGCACGGTTAGCCGGTGTGACTCATGGAGTTATTGAAGAATCAGTTTTAAGAATTATGCCTTTTTCCCTTTTGTTATCTTTGTAGTTCGATTGCATAACTATTATTCGTTAACAGTTGTAAATCGTTTCCGCTACTTATGTTTTGGATATTGAACACCAGGTTGTATAAGTTTTAAGTCATGAGACTAAGTACTTTATATTAAGTTTAATGAGGTTCATGGAACCGTTTGATAATTATTTATCGAAGTTTTTAGTTGTGTTCAATATTCCAGGCATACAAGTCAACTCTGATGCATGCCATGTTGTGCATTTTGGTATTTCTACAAGTTAGAAATATTGGGGTGTTACAAAGTCTTACAAATCCTAAAAGGCTAAGAGCGTGCTCATCGTCGCACGGAGAGCTTGACGACTTGCACTTAAACTCGGCGGCACATCTTCAAGTTAGTGAGACTATGACTGATTCTTCCAAAATGTGTTAGTGTTGTTGTTATGTTTATAGTGTGAACCACACATTGTGTTGGTGTTGCTCTCTTGTAATTAAATACACTGTTTCTATTTCTGAAAATCCAGTTTTCTTCTTGATTAATTGATCGAGGGGTTTTGTTTGGTGGATTCTGTCTGGTGTTATACTGTCCTATTTTGATAGGGTTTAAGTTTTATTTTGTTTTGTTGTTTGTTGGTGTAAGATGGATGAATTGTTTAAAGTGGTTATACACCATGTGGGAAAGGAAGAAAGTATGAATGTGTAACATCCTCAAAATAATTAATCGAATTATTTGGATGTTAACCCACTTGAATTAATTTGGTACTTAATAAGTAAAATTATTGAGTGCTAAAATTAATTATTGGCTGTCACAGGATCGTTGACCGAATAATATGGATCAAGGAAGTTTTGGAATCGAAATAAGGAATTAAGATCAATATGGTAATTGGACCACGCTACCACTTATATATTAATTAAATATATGTGTGTGAGTGTGTGTTGAATAAAAGAAAGAAAAGAGAGAAAGAAAGAATACGCAGAAGGAAAGAAAGAAGGGAAAAGAAAGAAGAAAAGGAAAGAAGAAGAAGGAGAAAGGAGAAGAGAAAGGAAGAAGAAGAGGTGAGCCCACTCCTCCAAAAATTTATCATCTTCATCATCTCATCACCATCACCATAACCCAATAACTTGGTGAGTTTTCCTCCACTTTTCCCCCTTCTATTTGATTTCGAAAATTGAGGGGTTGTGGGGAAAATTTGTTGAAATCATGGATTAATAGGTTGTGTTGATGATTGGGTTATGCTTAGGTTCGAAGCTAGGAGCGGATTGATCGCGTTGTGAAGTTCGAATCGAAGTTTGGAGCGATTTGGTGAAATAGGGTTCCGTTCGAGAGTTTTTCAAGTCTCGGCAAATTCGGTTCGATATCGGCTCTCGCTTCAAGGGTGAGTTTTACTCACGCTTAGGATATTTTTATGTTTCGAGTATTTTCACGTCAATTGATGTCGAGAGATCTTGAGTCAAAACCGCTATTTGGAAAATATGTCGTTTTTGATAAAAACCGTTTTGATTGAGACATTGATTGATTTGAATGATTGTGTGATATTGGTTGAATCTGTTTTTCTGTTTGTTTAATCTGTTTTCGATCGGAACTAAAATCGGAATTGAGCGGGATCGCGGTTTTCGCGCGAAATCGCCAAAATCTGCCCTTAACAGACCCCCCTGCTGCCAGTTCGCGCGCCACTTGCGCGCCAGGCGCGACTCCAGCGCCATTTGGCAGAACCTGCTGCCAGTTCGCGCGCCACTTGCGCGCCAGGCGCGACTCCAGCGCCATTTGGCAGAATTTCAGCAACCAAACACTGTTTTTCGTTTCGCGATATCTTTTGATCCGGGAACCCGATTGAGGTGTTCTAAGATGCGTTGGAAAGCTTATTCAGAGGCCTAACTGAATATTCTATTTTTAAGGCAAAATGAACTGTTTTTGATATTGAAAATTATGTCGAAAAGTGGTCAACTAGATTGCGAGTGTGAACTTGGATTTTATAAAATTGTGGATTAAAAGTGTTTCATGGATTGTCTGATTTGATGGACCGTGGGTTCATAGTACTGTAGATATATATGTTTATATGTATATCGAGTTGGGTGACGACCCATGTTTTGACATACTAGGCGGGGCAGTCATGCTCCCCCAACCTAGGCTCCGTGCCAATAGGAGAATGTACTATTGGTAAGGGGGTTCACCGGGATTAGCACTGGATTTGCAGTCGGTGTTATGTCATGAGTTTGTTGTACGTACACCGGGATTAGCACTGGATTTGCAGTCGGTGTCGTACTGTGCGATACACCGGGATTAGCACTGGATTTGCAGTCGGTGCCGCACTTTGTTTGTTCACGTTCACCGGGGTTAGCACCTTATTGCAGTCGGTGTCGTGTTGGTTTTAAAAAGGATTATTAACTGAACCGAGAGAGTTAGTAGGGGTCTCGGTAGAACTCACTGAGATTGTATCTCACTGTTTAAATGTTGTTGTTTTACAGATAAACAGGGACAGAAGAAACCTCAGAGGCACGAGTAGGTGGCCCCCGGGAAATGGATAATGACTTAGCTTTATGTTCAGTTTATCTTCCTTCTGTTATCCATGTATCACAGTACTATGACATTAGTGTCATGTTTGTCTTTTATTCCGCTTTCTTGTATGATTCTGACTACCACATTTGCTGACAGTTTACGGTCTAAGAACCGTATGGTTTTAGGTGTGTATAAGACAGTTATGTTATATTTCAGCAAAAATTTTATAGTGGTAATCAGTATCTGAGCAAGAAATATTATCTCTGATGTATGTTTAATGAGCACTTGGGTGTTTTTAAAGAAATAAAAATATCAGGGTGTTACAGAATGCATCGAGAGTGAGTGGAAATGCGACTCCTATTTTTAAGTTGTCGACATTGTTAAAGAAATCATATATTCGACATTTCAATCAATGTGGTATATGAAAGGTGACACTAGAATGGAGGGTAATCACAATGCATTAGCAATGACAAGTATAAGTATTTGTAATGGGAGAGTAGACCTATACGGTGAGTATGTGAAAGGTGATGTTGAGTTAAAAGTAAAAAAGATAAATGACGTAAACAAACATTTAAAAAAGATGAGTAAATATTGTTTCTTTTGAAATTTTTGTGTCAAACAAGTAACTATAAGTCATTATAAGAGGAAATTGTGGAGTATTGTTGTGTCCTGTTAATGATGATACGTTTTTTTGACACTTGCTTCCAAAAACGAAGGAGATTGCCAGAAGATGTAGCTTGGCACCCGAAGTAAACAGACTATTTTCAGTATATAGTGTTGATGGTGGATGTCATACCCTAATTTTGTCCGATTATTCAAAAAAAGTTTTATTCTCGTTGTGTCACATATCGTTTTAAACGCGTGTGTCTTCGGCACTCTCGTACAATGTTTGTTTTGATGCTCGTTTTCTTTTATTTTTGCAGTTATTGTTATTATTTAGTCTATTGTTATCGGTGCAAAAATTAAATGAAGAAGCTGAATAGTTAAAAGTTTTTTTGTTATATAATATAGTTTTTCTTTACACATATGAACCAAAAAAAGCAAACAGCAAAAAAATAGTACAAAAAAAAATTATACAAAAAATTAAAAATACAAAATTTCAAAAAAAAAAGAAAAAAAGAAGAAAAGGGGGCGCAGCAGCTGCTGGTTTCCCTAGCTAGGGTTTCTCCTTGGATTCTGTCCTTCCTCCATTGCCAGCTATTGTCCTTTGCCCATTCAAATAGCTGTCCTTTTTCTTCCTCAATTGCTGTCCTTTTTGTGCCCTAAATTTTCCCTAATTGCTGTTCTTTTGCTGACTGTCCTTTTTGACTCCTCGGCACCTCACCAATCCACCTATAAATATCAAACAGTAACACAGTGACTCGGGGACAGAAGATACACGGAGGCAATGACTGAGGAATACACAAAAAATACGCACACATACACACACAGTAACTGATTTTGCGAAAATGCAGAGTGTAGGGTTTCACACTAAAACCCTAATTTCTAAAACATCAAAAATTCTTGAAACAGAACAGAAGCAGTAACAGAGAAGTAGCAGTAAGCAGAATAGGTTTCTTTCTTTTCCTTTCTTCCATTATTATACAATCTGAAATCTAAAAAATATGTAGACATTTAGTCTATCATGCTTCAATTTCTCTTTTTAGATGCTTATATACTGAACAATACATAGTTCTGCAATATTAAGTTTGTTTTCATATATTATCCTTTTTTATCAAGTATGTGTTCAGTGGTCCAAAAATGAGTACGACCAATAGGGGTGAGGAGGGGCATCACCAAATTGGTTTTGAGAAAAAAACAGTGTCTGAAACCTTTTTTAGGATTGGGAAATCAGTAGTGTGTCACAAAAAAAAAATTGTTCAGTTTTTAGGCAAACACAAAATCAGAATCACAAAACCAGAAGCATGAAAACCAAAACCGAATTGAAATGGGGAGACAAGGTAGAGGGAAACACATATCAGAGCTAGGTGAGAGCGTAGAAGGAGAGGAAAGCAAAAAAAAGGAGTTGAAATTTACCTCTATACATTCCGGCCACCGTCCACGGTGGCCGTTGACCGTAGATCGCCGCTACCCCCTCAGAAACCATCAGCAGCAGCAAATCCAACAGCAAAATGCTCAGCAGCATCAAGCTCCAGAGCCACAAGTGAACCCAAGGAGAATTTTCACAGAGTTCCTGAAAATGAAACCCTCCGAGTTTAGAGGTGGGCCGGATGTCATGAGAGCACAACATTGGCTGGATGACATTGAAAAGATCTTTGTAACAATGCAAGTGACCGATGAAGATAAGTTGAGGTTGGCATCCCATATGTTGAAGGGAGAGGCCAATAACTGGTGGACAAATGCTAGGGCCATGATGGAGACAATGGGAACTCCCCCGACTTGGGAAAATTTCCGAACATCATTTTTGGAACAATTCTTCCCCACGGCTATGAGGTTGGATAAGGAAAATGAGTTTTTGGCTCTTACACAAGGAGGCTTGACCGTGGGCCAATACACGGCTAAATTTGAAGAGTTGTATCAATTCTTCGGTTTAGCTGGATATGCCCCCAATGACCGATGGAAAACTGACAGGTACAAATATGGGTTGCGAGAGGATATTGCTCAAAGTTTTAGTTCTTTTCTGAGAACCAACTATGCAGCCATGGTACAACAAACTTATATCGCCGAAAGTGCTTTGTCAAGGTTGTATGCAAGCAGAAAGGCATTCCATCAGAGCAAGAGGAACGCTGGACCATCTAGCTCTCAGATGGGTCCCAGGCATGACTCGGGGAAAGGAGGTAATTACAAAGGGAAGCAGGTGCAATCGTCTGATTCTGCACAATTCAGGAATTGTAGACTCTGTGGAAGACATCACCGTGGCGAGTGTCCGCCAAGGCCAGATCGGTGCTATGTTTGTAATGAAGAGGGGCACTACGCAAATAAGTGCCCAACAAGGAAGAATCTGCAAAGAGCACCAAATGCTCCTGGTCAGGGGCGAATCAACACACTCGATGCTCGAACCATCACACCTACCGATAATCTTCTAAGGGGTACGGGATCTCTTTTTAATAATTCAGTCAATATTTTATATGATTCTGGTGCAACTCACTGTTTTATCTCGCAAGCATGTGTGGATCGGTTGGGATTAGCATTGTCTGAGCTATCCGAACCGATAACTATTTTAACTGCTGCCAAGGGTCGTGTCCAGACCCAATCATTATGTGAAAATTGCCTACTTGTCATAGGCGATAGACAGTTTGTTGTGAAATTTATTTGCTTGCCTATGAGAAGCATGGACATTGTTCTGGGTATGAATTGGATGGCAGAAAATCATGTAACAATCAACTGTGCCGATCGAACTATTAGCTTCGCCTCCGAATCCGTAGGATTGACACAGGCAGATTCTGAAGCGACGATCTCTTACACCGAAGCAAGCCAGTCATTATTCCAAGGTGCGGAAGCTATTCTTATTATGTTGTCTGCATCTACTGAAACAGGTTTAGATTTGTCATCTGTGCAAGTGGTAAATGAATTTCTAGATGTCTTTCCAGAAGAAGTTTCATCCTTACCTCCTGACCGAGAGGTAGAATTCTCAATAGAATTGATTCCTGGTACAGGATCAATCTCTATTGCTCCTTATAGAATGTCTCCTTTAGAGTTGAAGGAACTGAAGTCTCAACTTGAGGAATTAATATCGAAAAGGTTTATCCGACCGAGTGCTTCTCCATGGGGTGCTCTGGTGTTGCTAGTCAAAAAGAAGGATGGTAGCATGAGGTTGTGCATAGATTATCGGCAATTGAATAAAGTGACGATCAAGAATAAATATCCCTTGCCAAGGATAGACGATTTGCTCGACCAACTTAGAGGTGCTGTGGTATTTTCAAAAATTGATCTGAGGTCGGGCTATCATCAAATAAAGGTACGAGCCTTAGATATTCCGAAGACAGCTTTCCGTACGAGGTATGGACATTACGAGTTCGTAGTGATGCCCTTCGGTTTGACTAATGCTCCAGCGGTATTCATGGATTACATGAACCGAGTGTTTCACACGTACCTTGATCAGTTTGTGGTAGTTTTTATTGATGATATCTTGGTGTACTCTAAGACCATTGAGGACCATGTTCAACATCTCCGCATTGTTCTGAACGTACTCCGAGAAAAGAAATTGTATGCCAAGCCGTCGAAGTGTGACTTCTGGATGCCAGAAGTGAAGTTTTTGGGACACGTGATTTCCCAATCGGGAGTTGCGGTGGATCCCAGTAAAGTAGAAGCGGTGTTGAACTGGGAACGACCAACATCTGTCACCGAAATAAGAAGTTTCTTGGGTCTAGCCGGTTACTACAGAAGGTTTATCCAAGGTTTTTCACAGTTGGTTCTCCCACTTACTCGGTTGACTCGCAAGGCCCAACCGTTTATATGGAATGCCGATTGTGAGGAATGTTTTCAAGAGTTGAAGGTTAGGTTGACTTCTGCTCCAATCCTAATTCTTCCAAATCCGTCTTTGGATTTTCAAATTTACAGCGATGCTTCTGGGAAGGGTTTGGGATGTGTTCTCATGCAGAACCAACAAGTTGTAGCTTATGCCTCCAGACAGTTGAAGACTCATGAAGAGAATTATCCGACTCATGATCTAGAGTTGGCAGCTATTGTGTACGCACTGAAGATTTGGAGACATTACCTGTATGGGTCCCGTTTCGAAGTCTTTAGTGATCATAAAAGCTTGAAATATTTGTTTGATCAGAAGGAGCTGAATAACAGGCAGAGAAGGTGGGTGGAATTTCTGAAGGATTATGACTTCGAATTGAAGTATCATCCGGGAAAAGCTAATGTTGTGGCTGATGCACTAAGTAGGAAATCCATTCATATAGCAGGATTAATGATGCATGAAATGGAATTGTTGGAGTCTTTCCGGGACTTAAATGTGGATTCAAAGCCAAAAAGGAACCGGTTGGTGTTGAGCCACATGAGGATCTCTAGTTCCATAAGGGATTCTATTCGCTTAGCACAGGGAGTTGATGTGAAACTACAATCACAGAAAGTGTTGCCAGATTTTACCGAGGATAGTGATGGGGTTATTTGTTTCAACGGTAGGATCTGTGTGCCCGACGATGAGAGTATTAAAAAGCAAGTGCTAGAGGAAGCACACCGAAGTTTATTTTCTGTACATCTTGGATCCACCAAGATGTATAGAGACTTAAAGCAGATGTATTGGTGGCATGGAATGAAGTTAGAGATTGCTGAATTTGTATCAAAATGCTTAACTTGCCAAAGAGTTAAGATAGAGCACCAAAAGCCTGCTGGTCTGCTACGGCCACTAGATGTGCCAGTGTGGAAATGGGAAGACATTTCCATGGATTTTGTAATGGCGTTGCCAAAGTCTCAAGCCGGTAACGACTCCATTTGGGTAGTTGTAGATCGGTTAACCAAATCAGCTCATTTTATCCCAGTTCGTTCTAGCAGTAAAATATCCAAGTTAGCTGAGGTGTATTTGAAGAACATAGTAAGGTTACATGGGGTTCCTACCAGTATAGTGTCGGATCGAGATCCGAAATTCACTTCTCGATTTTGGAAAGCTCTGAATGAAGCATTGGGAACTAAAGTACTTCTTAGTACCGCTTATCACCCGCAGACAGACGGTCAGACCGAGAGAACTATCCAGACATTAGAGGATATGCTTAGGGCTTCGGTACTTGATAACGGAAAGAAATGGGAGGATCATCTTCCATTGGTGGAGTTCTCATACAACAACAGTTATCATTCCAGTATCGGAATGGCACCTTTTGAAGCCTTATATGGTAGGAAATGTAGAACTCCATTGTGTTGGTGGGAAGTAGGTGAGAACCGATTGTTAGGACCCGAGATGATTCATGACACTACTGAAAAGATCCGCCAAATAAGGGAAAGAATGAAAGCTGCTCAAAGTAGGCAAAAGAGTTATGCCGACAAAAGGAGAAGGCCGTTAGAGTTTGAATCGGGTGATCATGTGTTTTTGAAATTGTCGCCGACAATTGGCACAGGTAGGGCATTACGGGTGAAGAAACTCAGTCCTCGGTATATTGGACCCTTCCAGATTATTGAGCGAATAGGGCCTCTGGCATACCGTATTGCTTTGCCTCCACCATTGTCAAATCTGCATGATGTATTCCATGTGTCTCAGTTGCGGAAGTACATTCCCGATCCAAGTCAACCGTTAGATTTTGAAACAATTGACCTTCGACCGGACTTGTCCTTCCAACCTAATCCGAATTACATCCTGGAAAGTGGCGAGAGGACGCTACGGACAAAGTCAATTCCCATTGTCAAGGTGGTTTGGGATGGTTTTTCCGCCGAGGAAGCTACTTGGGAGTTGGAGGACGATATGCGGACTCGGTATCCGTATTTGTTCTCTTGAGGTATGTTGTGTTTAATTTTGAGGACAAAATTCTTTCAAGTTGGGGAGAATGTAACATCCTCAAAATAATTAATCGAATTATTTGGATGTTAACCCACTTGAATTAATTTGGTACTTAATAAGTAAAATTATTGAGTGCTAAAATTAATTATTGGCTGTCACAGGATCGTTGACCGAATAATACGGATCTAGGAAGTTTTGGAATCGAAATAAGGAATTAAGATCAATATGGTAATTGGACCACGCTACCACTTATATATTAATTAAATATATGTGTGTGAGTGTGTGTTGAATAAAAGAAAGAAAAGAGAGAAAGAAAGAATACGCAGAAGGAAAGAAAGAAGGGAAAAGAAAGAAGAAAAGGAAAGAAGAAGAAGAAGGAGAAAGGAGAAGAGAAAGGAAGAAGAAGAGGTGAGCCCACTCCTCCAAAAATTTATCATCTTCATCATCTCATCACCATCACCATAACCCAATAACTTGGTGAGTTTTCCTCCACTTTTCCCCCATCTATTTGATTTCGAAAATTGAGGGTTTGTGGGGAAAATTTGTTGAAATCATGGATTAATAGGTTGTGTTGATGATTGTGTTATGCTTAGGTTCGAAGCTAGGAGCGGATTGATCGCGTTGTGAAGTTCGAATCGAAGTTTGGAGCGATTTGGTGAAATAGGGTTCCGTTCGAGAGTTTTTCAAGTCTCGGCAAATTCGGTTCGATATCGGCTCTCGCTTCAAGGGTGAGTTTTACTCACGTTTAGGATATTTTTATGTTTCGAGTATTTTCACGTCAATTGATGTCGAGAGATCTTGAGTCAAAACCGCTATTTGGAAAATATGTCGTTTTTGATAAAAACCGTTTTGATTGAGACATTGATTGATTTGAATGATTGTGTGATATTGGTTGAATCTGTTTTTCTGTTTGTTTAATCTGTTTTCGATCGGAACTAAAATCGGAATTGAGCGGGATCGCGGTTTTCGCGCGAAATCGCCAAAATCTGCCCTTAACAGACCCCCCTGCTGCCAGTTCGCGCGCCACTTGCGCGCCAGGCGCGACTCCAGCGCCATTTGGCAGAACCTGCTGCCAGTTCGCGCGCCACTTGCGCGCCAGGCGCGACTCCAGCGCCATTTGGCAGAATTTCAGCAACCAAACACTGTTTTTCGTTTCGCGATATCTTTTGATCCGGGAACCCGATTGAGGTGTTCTAAGATGCGTTGGAAAGCTTATTCAGAGGCCTAACTGAATATTCTATTTTTAAGGCAAAATGAACTGTTTTTGATATTGAAAATTATGTCGAAAAGTGGTCAACTAGATTGCGAGTGTGAACTTGGATTTTATAAAATTGTGGATTAAAAGTGTTTCATGGATTGTCTGATTTGATGGACCGTGGGTTCATAGTACTGTAGATATATATGTTTATATGTATATCGAGTTGGGTGACGACCCATGTTTTGACATACTAGGCGGGGCAGTCATGCTCCCCCAACCTAGGCTCCGTGCCAATAGGAGAATGTACTATTGGTAAGGGGGTTCACCGGGATTAGCACTGGATTTGCAGTCGGTGTTATGTCATGAGTTTGTTGTACGTACACCGGGATTAGCACTGGATTTGCAGTCGGTGTCGTACTGTGCGATACACCGGGATTAGCACTGGATTTGCAGTCGGTGCCGCACTTTGTTTGTTCACGTTCACCGGGGTTAGCACCTTATTGCAGTCGGTGTCGTGTTGGTTTTAAAAAGGATTATTAACTGAACCGAGAGAGTTAGTAGGGGTCTCGGTAGAACTCACTGAGATTGTATCTCACTGTTTAAATGTTGTTGTTTTACAGATAAACAGGGACAGAAGAAACCTCAGAGGCACGAGTAGGTGGCCCCCGGGAAATGGATAATGACTTAGCTTTATGTTCAGTTTATCTTCCTTCTGTTATCCATGTATCACAGTACTATGACATTAGTGTCATGTTTGTCTTTTATTCCGCTTTCTTGTATGATTCTGACTACCACATTTGCTGACAGTTTACGGTCTAAGAACCGTATGGTTTTAGGTGTGTATAAGACAGTTATGTTATATTTCAGCAAAAATTTTATAGTGGTAATCAGTATCTGAGCAAGAAATATTATCTCTGATGTATGTTTAATGAGCACTTGGGTGTTTTTAAAGAAATAAAAATATCAGGGTGTTACAGAATGCATCGAGAGTGAGTGGAAATGCGACTCCTATTTTTAAGTTGTCGACATTGTTAAAGAAATCATATATTCGACATTTCAATCAATGTGGTATATGAAAGGTGACACTAGAATGGAGGGTAATCACAATGCATTAGCAATGACAAGTATAAGTATTTGTAATGGGAGAGTAGACCTATACGGTGAGTATGTGAAAGGTGATGTTGAGTTAAAAGTAAAAAAGATAAATGACGTAAACAAACATTTAAAAAAGATGAGTAAATATTGTTTCTTTTGAAATTTTTGTGTCAAACAAGTAACTATAAGTCATTATAAGAGGAAATTGTGGAGTATTGTTGTGTCCTGTTAATGATGATACGTTTTTTTGACACTTGCTTCCAAAAACGAAGGAGATTGCCAGAAGATGTAGCTTGGCACCCGAAGTAAACAGACTATTTTCAGTATATAGTGTTGATGGTGGATGTCATACCCTAATTTTGTCCGATTATTCAAAAAAAGTTTTATTCTCGTTGTGTCACATATCGTTTTAAACGCGTGTGTCTTCGGCACTCTCGTACAATGTTTGTTTTGATGCTCGTTTTCTTTTATTTTTGCAGTTATTGTTATTATTTAGTCTATTGTTATCGGTGCAAAAATTAAATGAAGAAGCTGAATAGTTAAAAGTTTTTTTGTTATATAATATAGTTTTTCTTTACACATATGAACCAAAAAAAGCAAACAGCAAAAAAATAGTACAAAAAAAAATTATACAAAAAATTAAAAATACAAAATTTCAAAAAAAAAAGAAAAAAAGAAGAAAAGGGGGCGCAGCAGCTGCTGGTTTCCCTAGCTAGGGTTTCTCCTTGGATTCTGTCCTTCCTCCATTGCCAGCTATTGTCCTTTGCCCATTCAAATAGCTGTCCTTTTTCTTCCTCAATTGCTGTCCTTTTTGTGCCCTAAATTTTCCCTAATTGCTGTTCTTTTGCTGACTGTCCTTTTTGACTCCTCGGCACCTCACCAATCCACCTATAAATATCAAACAGTAACACAGTGACTCGGGGACAGAAGATACACGGAGGCAATGACTGAGGAATACACAAAAAATACGCACACATACACACACAGTAACTGATTTTGCGAAAATGCAGAGTGTAGGGTTTCACACTAAAACCCTAATTTCTAAAACATCAAAAATTCTTGAAACAGAACAGAAGCAGTAACAGAGAAGTAGCAGTAAGCAGAATAGGTTTCTTTCTTTTCCTTTCTTCCATTATTATACAATCTGAAATCTAAAAAATATGTAGACATTTAGTCTATCATGCTTCAATTTCTCTTTTTAGATGCTTATATACTGAACAATACATAGTTCTGCAATATTAAGTTTGTTTTCATATATTATCCTTTTTTATCAAGTATGTGTTCAGTGGTCCAAAAATGAGTACGACCAATAGGGGTGAGGAGGGGCATCACCAAATTGGTTTTGAGAAAAAAACAGTGTCTGAAACCTTTTTTAGGATTGGGAAATCAGTAGTGTGTCACAAAAAAAAAATTGTTCAGTTTTTAGGCAAACACAAAATCAGAATCACAAAACCAGAAGCATGAAAACCAAAACCGAATTGAAATGGGGAGACAAGGTAGAGGGAAACACATATCAGAGCTAGGTGAGAGCGTAGAAGGAGAGGAAAGCAAAAAAAAGGAGTTGAAATTTACCTCTATACATTCCGGCCACCGTCCACGGTGGCCGTTGACCGTAGATCGCCGCTACCCCCTCAGAAACCACCGTCAGGACCCCGTTTTCTCTCTCTCACCACCGTGAACCTTCACCCCCTTTCGTACATCACCGTAAACCACCCCCACGACTTCACCTCCGACCACCTTCGCCTCTCCGTCGTTCGTTCTCCACTCCTTCTCCGTGTCTGTCTTTCCCTCTCCCACTCCTCTCACAGTCACCACCACCACGGCCAAAACCACCATACCACCGCGGCCAAGCTCTCCAAAACCACCACCGCAACAACCCAACACAAACACCGTAACCACCACCCAAAACTACTCCACCGTAAGCCACCCCCTATAACTACTCCACTGCACCACCGTAACCATCATTATGACCAAACCCTCCACGCCACCGTCAACCATCACATTCCACCACCAACGAAACCGACTACCACACCACCAATAGAGTCGGACCATCGTAGATCGTCCCTCTCCCTTTGCAAATCGCACCCATCGCCCTCTTCTTTCTACTCAGATCTCTCGTTTTCCCTCTCTCCCTTTTCTATTTCGTAGAGCGTTGTGTTGATAGTGAGAAGAGAATGTGAGCTTAGAGTGGTGAGAGAAGAAAACTTGAAGTCTAGGGTTGGGAAAGTAAGGGAGAGAGCGGCGGTGAGAGGAAACGAAAATAGGGTTAGAGAGAGTGAAAACGGTGGTGAAGAGAAAGAAGAGAAAAATTAGGGTTAGATAGAAAAGGATGGAAGCGGCGCTAAGTAGAGGGGAAGAAATTTTTTAGGGTTTCAGTTTAGGTTTAGTTTTTATAGTATGTAGTTTTTTTTTTACGTTTGCTTCTTACACCCCTTCGTTTGCTGCGTAAACCCCCCTGAGAAGCCCAGGTTTCGTGGGCTGATAAACACAGTATAGGAATTGGGCTGCTACTAACGCACCCCCTTTTTAATGATACAACCCCTGTCTATAAGTGCACCCCCATTTTATTAACACAACCCCCTCACTTAAGCCCAGTTTGCAAAACCCGTGGAACTGGGCTGTTTAATATTTACACCCCCAGTTTTAAAAATACAGCCCTGTTGCTATTCATACCCCCCTTTTTAATAACACTAGTATTTTACCCGTGCATACGCACGGGTGGGTGATACTATATTGTCGGTGTATTGCCATGAAGTCATAATAGTAATTCGAAAGATAATCATAAGTTGTGAACAATGAAAATTAAGGGAGATTGACAATCAGAATTACATTGATCCATAATAATGTATGTGGACATTGGAGGTAAAATATGCATCCCCGTTGACCCTCCTGTTTGCATCCGTATTGGCACTCCCGTTGGCGCTCTCGTTGCCTCTCCCGTTGCAGCTCCCATAGCCGGTGAATATCAATGTTATGTTGAAGACAGAGAGATAGTTAAAGTGTTGAATATGTACCCCAGTTGACCCGCGCTCCCGTTGACAGCCTCGTTGCCTCCCTCGTTGCCACTCCCGTGCGGCTCATGGAAAAAGAAAATGAGATTTAATTATTGATATTTTTATGAAAAATAATTTTGAAATTTTTGCTAGTGGTATCGATTTTTTGACAAAGAGTAGTGGTTAAATTTGCTAGCGTATTATGACTTATTTTTTTTCTATATAATTTAATAATATTAATTTAATTATAAAAAGTTATTTTATAATTTTTATCAGGGGTTAAAGTTTTTTTTACAATTCTTAGTGGTTAAATTCAATGATTTTAATAGAGAGATTATAGTAAATCGTAAATTTTAGATTATTTAAGTAATGAGTATAATATTAATTTAATAATTTTCTTTTACAAAAAATTAATTTTTAAAGTTTTGTTAAAGGTACGTCTTTTTTTGACAATTGATAGTGGTTAAAATTATTAATTTTAGTAGTTTGAGTAGAATATAAAAATAGTGATTAATTGATTTATAGTATGATTTTTTTTATAAAAATAGTGGCAAATGGGAAAACAATTTAAATGTTTTTCACCAAAAAAAGTAAAAAAAAATGATGAAAAATGACTTTTTCCAAAAAAAACAGATTTTTAAAAATTTTTTTAAAAAAAAAAATTAAAAAAAACGTATTCACTCTTCACGCGTCATTTTTTTAAGAAAGTTGCGAAAACACTGTTCATGCGTCAGCAAAAATTACTGTTCATGCATAAGTTTTTATATATTTTAAGAAAGCTGTGAAAACACTGTTCACGACACTGTTCACGTTCTGTTCATTTTTGTCTTTATGCGATGAAATGACTATTTTGTCCCTATTTTGCGACAAATGTCAAAATTGTAAGATGTCTAAAAATGTAAATGTGCTAGCATATGTTTTGATTATAGTAGAGTAGATAACACCTCTCTTATTTACATTTCCTTTTCTATTACAACTCATTTATTTTTTTATTATTACATCATAATGCTTCTAAACCAGTTTTTTTAACAATTATTCACAAAAAATGGTTTGTTACTAATGATCACCCTGAGCTTAGCTTGTTTGACCGTTAATAACAAGCTTTAGTTTTCAAACGAGCTATGAGTGATGACCACTCTGAGTTTTACTTGTTTGGTCATTACGAATACCTCTCACAATTTCAAAAATAAATAAAAAACACCAAACACACAAACTTTTTCTACCCAAGAACTACGTAGCTTTGGTTTCTCCATCGCACCTGGAGATACGTAGGAGCAGGGGCCCACTCCTGTCAAGCGCAAAAAAAACTAAAATTTTTATTAAGTCTTCCTTTTCAATTTTGCAAATAATAAAAGGGTAAATTAGAGTGTTTTCTTTTAATTAACTTTTTTCTACACTTCAAATTAAATGGTAACCTTTCTTTTGAAAGGATGTTATGGGGTGCTAATACCTTCCCCACACATAATCGACCCCCGAACCCAAATAAAGGTTTTTTCAATGTTTTTCCTATTTAATAGATATTGATGGCGGCTTCATTTCAAAAACTTCGAAGAATCCCTCCTCCGGATTTTTCGGTCGCTACTGTTGGCGACTTCACTGGGGACAATTTAAGAGGGTCAAGCCTAATTTAATTAAATGTGTAGATATTATTGTTAATTTTGTACTTTGTTCACCCTTAAGGCTCATATTTGCATGTCTTTTTTATTTATTTATTTCTTTGCTTTATTGAACCTTAGGGTAGATGACCTTTGTGCTATTATCTGTATTTCTTTTGCAGCTTGGGTAGTCTAGGTATTATGCCCATATCACACACGTCACTTACACATGTTTATTCACACACTTCTGAGTGGGGCCTTATACCCGGGTCTGAAAATAACCTAGGACGAGTGGAGATTATTAGTGACAGTCATTCTGGATTTTATCCGTCTGACTCTCATGAAAGTCTCAGCCAGAGTACGCTCTTTTATGGTATCCCACACCAGGTAGCTCGCTATCGTTGTGGATCATATCATGAAGGGGATTTTAGCTCTGGAGACCTTTGTGAGGAAGTGAATAGAGCCACCTGAAAGATTGCTCACATAAGTGACCCTAGACCATGACCTATATATAAGACATTAACCTGTTTAGGACACAAGGGCATTTCACCTACTCGCTACATCATTATAGATATTTTCTTTTTTCTCAAAAACAATCAAATCATCAAAACCATTTGCTTCTTTTTACATGTATATGAGGTGACATATAGTTAATGCTTTCTCAAGCTGAATCACCAAAATTTTCTTTTACTTCCCTTTTTTTTAACACGCGTGACATCATTCTTTCATCCATCATACAACATCATTATTTCATAAAAAATGTTAAAAAAAATCCTCACATGCATGTTATTCATCTCATTTAGGTTTTCCGGGAATTGTAAGAGGCTCGAAAATTTTGTCATAAGCAAGGCAATATGGGATCAAACAGTGAAGCAATCCAAACTTTGAACTACGCTATAGTGAAACAGTCTGATCTGATGAGTCTAAGGGAATGTGCGGCTTGGTTGCCGCCCATCGAGCGCAGGTCTTTTGATAGAACTTATGGGAAGATTATTATATTACTACAGTTGAAAGTGCAAACAAATGCCATTGCCGCTTTGAGCCAATTCTATGACTCTTCATTAAGATGCTTCACCTTCAAAAATTTCCTGATGGCACCTACCTTGGAAGAATATACACAGATCATTGGTTTTCCTCAACAAGACATTAGGCCCTACCAGTATCAGGGGCATTACTACACAGATGAGAAACTTGCCTCAATGTTACAAATCAGCAAGGAAAATTTGAAGCTCCAAAAGAAAAATCGAAATTACATTGTAGGGTTCCCACAAGAATATCTGGAAAGTCAAATGAAGTCCTTCACCGATACTACAAATTGGGGTCCTTTTAAACAAGTGTTGGTGTTGACCATCTTTGGCATTGTTCTATTTCCACGCCTTGAAAGGTATGTGGACACGACAACTATTGGTGCCTTCCTATCCTTCACAGATGGAGAAAACCCATCCAACCCAATTCCAGCCATTCTTGTAGACACTTACTGTACTTTCACTCATTATGTGAGCTAAAGGGAAAGAGGATATCTTGCTGCCTACACGCCTTGTATGTTTGGCTTCTCACCCATGCTTTCGTTAACAAAGTTAAAGTAGAAGGTCCAATTGAAGACGCTAGAGGGTGTGATGTGAAGACAATGAACACTAGTGAATGGTTGCAAATGCTAAGGGGCCTCCATGAATACAAGGTTCATTGGCACCCATCATGGTGGAAAGATAGGCCTGCAGTAGTTTTTCAATGTGGAAACTTTCAAAATGTCCCACTCATGGGGACAAGAGGATGCATAAATTACAACCCTTCTCTGACTCTAAGACAGCTAGGGTACCCCATGCGAAATCCACCCACCGAAGACATGTTAATCCCTTTTTACCTCCATGAGGGAAGCCCAAAAGAGGTTGACATACTCTAGAGGATTTCTCAAGCGTGGGATATGGTTGTCCGCAAAGGACAAGAGCTTACTAAAAGGGGCAGCGATAAGGAACCCACATTTCGTCAATGACTCCAAAAAAGGATCCAAGACACCCGATTGCCTTACTGAAGCGCGCTACAGGTTGAGGAAGAAGCACTCGAACCTACCCTTCCCACTGTCGAAGAGTTAGATAAGCGCAAAATGGCATTGTCAAAAGCCGAAGAAGAAAAGAAGGGCTTATAGGCAGAATTAGAGAAAATGCTCCTAAAAAACCAGAAATTGGAGGAGGAAAATGCAACTAAGTCATTGGCCATTGAAGATAGCCGTAAGTAGCTTAAGATTGAAGAAAAGAACAAACAAGAGGTTCAAAAGTACTTGAGAGGGGCAAAGGAAGAACTAAAACGATGCAACTTGAAAATGAACCAAGCCGTTGATGATGCGCACAAGTGGAAGGAGTTATGGGAAGAGTCAATGATTGCTTAAAAAACCACACAGAGCCTGCTGGTGAAATCAAGAGAGAGTCCCGGATGTTGATAGCCGAATTTGAAGAGCAAGTGAAAAATATCAGGCGGGATAAAGAGACAATTGAAGAGATACTCCGAGAATACCAACAAGCCTTGAGAAGGGAGCATGAAAGATCTGATGAGCTGAAGGACCATATCAGATATCAAGAGGAAGTTTACCACCAGTTGAAGACTGAAAGCATCTGTTGGGAGAGCCGCTTTGCGGAGTTGGTCAGCAGGATAGAAAACCATGAAGTCTTCATAGAGTTGAAGAATGAAAGCTTATACTGATGGCTGGCCAATCAAGCTATCATGGGTATCCCAAAACGTCTAAAGAAGGCTGACGTGGCAATGCACCCGTTCAACACCCCGGTCCAAGTTTTCGAATTTATGGAATTTTGCAAGATCCTGATTGCAGAACTTAGGGAGAAGGCTGGTAGCACTACTAATAGAAAAAGAGGGAGGAGTGGAAAAATGAAAGCCATATGTATTTGAGCGAAATTTAAAAGAGCACTGTACTTTTCCTTTCAAAGTTTTATTTAAAAAAAACGTTGTATTTTTCCCTATCAATGAAGTTTGTTTGTTTCACCTGTTGATCCTCTTTTCTTGAAAACATTTGAAATGTTAATTTGTGTACTTATGACAAATCAGGATGCACTTATGATTCTCGGCCTAAAAACAATAAGACTCTTGCACACATGCATCACTCATCTCTTCATCCATTCATATACTCATATCATGTATCCCATCAACAGAGAGTAAAAGACAAGCTGGTGCGTCAACAACGCTATTGGACTCGTTCTCAGGCTAGAAACATGGAAGCAAATCAGGACAATCAGCCTCAGGATAACCCAGATCAAGGCAATCCACATCAGGATGACTTAGGTCAGGGTAATCAGAACCTAGGCAATCAAGAGCTTAGGGAAGAAATAGATGGGATGAAAGAACAGATGGATGAAATCTTAAAGGTTTTACAAGCTTTGAGGAACGAGAATACGGATGAGGATGTCTCTTCTGGGAACACTGAAAACCAAGTTACCAACCCTCCTCTTCCCAATGGACCCGGGATCCCACATACAGTGTACCCTACTGGGGCTAATGGCCAGGGTTACCAATGGCCTCCTTACGGACTTCTGCAAGGTTACACACCTCCGACAGCCGATGCCAATTCGGAAGATGGCCCCTCAGGAGTCGTGGGCCAAAAACAGCCTGCACCAACAGATCACGATGGTAATCCGGGGGCGCCACAGATTCAAAACCCGATCCCCGTCGTCGCGCCACAAAGACTCCTACTTGGCTACACTCCACCGCTGATAGTTGATGCTCAAGCTCAGGGGTCCAATCTCAGGAACCCCACTCATTCACATATCCCAAATGTGAACCCAGTCATAGTTCCGATGTTTCATCCTTACTATGGTATGAATGGGCTCCCTGACAAGGACAAACTACAAATGCTTGAGGAACGTTTGAGAGCAGTTGAAGGATCCAATGTTGGCGCGAGAGATGCTTATGACTTGTGCCTCGTCCCTAACGTGGTCATCCCTCCTAAATTTAAGGTGCCAGACTTCGACAAATACAGATGGTCAATCTGCCCCGTGAGCCACTTAACCATGTACTGCAGGAGGATGGCTGCGTTTGTTCATGACGACAAATTTCTCATTCACTACTTCCAGGACAGTCTATCTGGGGCAGCTTCGAGCTGGTATATTCAATTAGAGCGTGCCCATATCAGGTGCTGGAAGGACCTAGCTGATGCATTTTTGAGGCAATACAAATATAACATTGACATCCCGATAGGACGCAACTGCAGAGCATGACAAAAAGAGATAACGAGTCCTTCAAGGAATACGCCCAACGCTGGAGAGGGTTGGCTGCGCAGGTAGTACCACCTTTGTTAGAAAATGAGATGGTATCCATGTTCATGGATACTCTTCAATCGCCTTTCTACGACAGGTTTATCGGGAGCGTGTATTTGAGCTTCTCAGATATGATTGTCATCGGAGAAAGATTAGAAAATGGATGGAGAAATGGGAAGATTGCCCATAACTTTGCTGGAACCAGTAGTCAGAAAAAGCCCTTCCCAGGATTCCCTAAAAAGAAGGAAGGGGAAGCCAATGCCATCTCTGGATCCGAAAAACTCCCCTATAACAATCCCCGACAAACCTTCCAAATCCCTACTCAAACACCATTAATACCACCTCACCAAGTCAACCCAAACTATAGACCACAAAATTACCCGGAAAGAAAGCCTGTCAATTTTGACCCAATACCTATGTCGTACACAGACCTGTTCAATCACCCCATAAGTCACAACCTGATCAGTCCCCGACCAATGAGACCCCTTCAACCTTCTTTCCCTAGGGGTTACAACCCAGATGCTACTTGTGGATTCCACGCTGGGGTAGTTGGCCATTCAACAGAAAATTGCAAGGCATTAAAATATGTGGTGCAAGACTTGATTGAATCTAAATGGTTAAGTTTCGAAGAAGATGGTCCAAATGTTGCCACTAACCCTTTACTGGGCACGGGAAACCCTCCGTTAATGCCATTGGAGATTTTGAGGGATAATCCTTAATCAGAAGAGTGGAAGACATCATCACACCTCTAGACCTCATCCATGCGGACTTGTGTCACTTTGGAATTATTATGAAGGGATGCGCTGGAAAAGATTTGTGTGTTGACCCTCACTGTGTCGGGGCATGTGAAGCATTCAAAATAGTCCTTCAAGACTTACTGGACCGACACATAATACAAGTGGGGCTTCGAAAGAAAGAGGAGGACGTGTGGACTCTCAAGTCAAATATCGACCAGAGCAAGGATATCCAGAAACCACTGGAAATCCTTTACAAAAAGGACACGAAGCTGACCCCAGCTATGCCCAAGCTGATCACTATTCAAGTGCCAGCTCCCTTCCCCTTTAAGTACACCAATGTAGTCCCATGGAATTTGTCATACCCCAATTTTGTCCGGCTTAGGGCAAAACCCTAATTTTCAACCAAAAATAAATAAACCAAGTCTTAGCATTCATCCTAGAGGTTAGGAAGAGCATCATGCTTGCATCTTAGAAGTTTCAGAATGCATTTTAGGTTTAGAAAAGCATTGCATGGCATTTTAGAGCACTTTAGAGCATTTCTAGGGTTTCTAGGGTTTTTCCTAGATCAAAGGGTATTTTGGTAATTTCGCCAAAAAGACTTATTTTCTCATCATGCATGCATTTCTAGAGTTTTAGAGTCATCCAAAGGGTCTCAGGGTCATTGTTAGAGTGGAAATGAAGTTTAGAGCAAAATCAGGGTTTTTGGGACCAAAAGGGCATTTTGGTCATTTCACTAAAATAAATATTTTCTCAGTAAAAAAACCATTATGCATCTCTTGAGGAATTTATGTGAGTCCAAGTGAGTGGAGTTGTGCATCTTTTGTGCATCATTGGAATATTTTTGACATGAAATTCGGTTTTTGAACAAAAGGGCAAAATGGTCATTTCCTTTGGAGTGGGGTCAATAAATCATTTTTGGGATTGGTGAGATCATAAAGTTCAGAGCCCAATCATTGAATCATGGGACATAGCCCAAAATGGCAAGAATTTAGAAGAATTATCTAGAAGGGAATAAGGAATATCCCTTTGAATTTTGAAAGGTCAAGTGTAGTACAATAGTACAAGTTGCAATTCCACTCATTCTCTTTCCTTTTGCTCCGAATTTTCCCTCAATTCCAGCCCACTTTTTTGTGCTTCTTCATGCCCTTGATCCATGTGAGTTGTATTCCTAGCCATTGATTAAAATTCTAGATCAAATCCTAGGCTACAACTTTGTGTACAAAGTCCTAATTGCCCTTAACAATTTTTGTGCCACAAAAAGCTCCTAATTTTCGACCTCTCTAGCTATTCTTCACTCATTTGTGTTTTCTCCTTGTCCCTAATCCTTGTGCATTGCAATCCAAACCATCCATTCAAATTCTATCTCAAATCCTAGTGGTTTGCAAAAGCACAATGTCACAAATATCCTTAAAATGGCCTTCACATAAAAGCCCAAAATTGGAGAGGCTAAAGGGGGGACTCTCATTTTTCTAACCTAGATCAGAATACTCTCCATCTATCCCTCTCATCCAAGCCTCCATTCGCCCCTCTCAACCTCCATAGCCATCTCTTACTTCCTTCCTCCATTTCTTCACCAAAAAGCACCCCAAACCTAAAGATAACACAAAATCCTCACTCCATATTCATATATCCTCTTCCTTTCATCTTTGATTCCACATTTACATCATCAAAGGGGCTGATCCTTCAAGGTCACGTGGTTGTTGTTGGTGATTTTTGAAGATTGTTGGTGATTGGTTACTCTTGATCTTCATTTCTACTCTTGTTTAGCTTGGAACTAAGGTATAACCTAAAACCCTTTGCATTTTCATCCACTTTCTTGCATCAAAATCCTTTTTCAACTTATATTTGCATCTCATAATATCATTTAAATGTAGATTAGGGGCTGTTGTGGGTGAGAGTTGGCATCTCACCCACTAAATAAGTTATTCTTGTGACTATGTGTTGATTATGTGTTGTTCTTGTGATTTGCTCTTTGTTCATGCGATTTTCACCAAATAAAAATTTATTTTTCCTTACCTTTTTGCTTCGGCCTAGGGCCTCTCTTGTTGGATAACATGTTTTCTTGCTTGTTTCTTGAGTTTTGATGGAATAAAATTGGTTAAGGTAGTCCTTCATACTCTAAGGTTTGATAGTGTAGAATTAGGGTTTTTATACTTTTTGTTCCCTCTTGTTTTTATGTTAATAAATGATGAAATGATGATTGTTTGAGTGTGATATACATATGTAGATCTTAGGGTTTATGTGTGTGTGTCTAATGATGTGATTTGGTTGCAAGAAATTTGTTGAATTTGAGCCTTATTGTGTATATGTATGTTTCGGCCATAAAGCCATTTTTGTGACCAATTTACTTACTCAAATTTGTTGTTTGATCTTGTTTGGTAAATTAATTGTTGTGAATTGTGTTTTTTTTTACTTTTTACCTTTTAGTTTTTACCATTCACTTAAGTGTTACTAAATAGTAAAAAACATTTTCTTACCCTTTTTTACCTTTCACTTAAAACCCTAAAAAACATTTTACCTTTTACTTTTACCATTTACCTTCACTTAAATAATTCACCACCTTCACTTAAATAAGTTACCATTTCATTAATAATTTACCTTTACTTTTTACCTTTCTTAAATTACAAAAAGACCCAAAACATTTTCTAGTTTACATTTATAACTTTTCAACTTTATAAAATCAACCCAAAAATACTTTTTACCACTTTTTCCTAAGACTCTAAAAACACCAAAACATTTCACCATTTCCTAAGAATAAGGTAACTAAATTTTTACCACTTTTTATGACACACTCTCACACACTTGCACTTAAATAAAACCTTATTCACTCTCTTGCATTCTCATTTGCTTGTATCTCTTGCATACTCTCTTGTTTTAATCTTCATGCCTTTTCATATATTCATATCTCTTGCATATTCATTTGCACTCTCACTTGTTAATACCTCATGCATCCTTACTTGTTTATACTTCTTGCATTCTCACATGTCCATTCATAATTAAATAACCATGCATCCTCACATGTCCATGCATCCTTGTATGCTCATGCATCTTTGTATATACTCATTCTTGCATTCATCCTCACATGTCCATGCATTCATTAATCAAATGCTCATGCATTCTTGTATGCTCATGCATCTTTGTATATACTCATTCTTGCATTCATCCTCACATGTCCATGCATTCTTGTATCAAATGCTCATGCATTCTTGTATGCTCATACATCTTTGTATATACTCATTCTTGCATTCATTCTCAAATGTTCATGCATTTACATGCATTCATGCTTATCTAATCTAGCACATCATGATCACATGCTCATCCATTTAACTTAGACTATTCTATGCCTATGATCAATTGTATTCCTTTGTTCTTGATGCCATTTGAATGTCTTGACTTAATTGTGCACAAACCCTTTTACACAATCATGTGCCCTTATAAGACTACCAACATGTGTAGCATAGAGGCATATGTGCCCCTCTTAAGATTGCTTCCAACTTGTGTAGCAATTCTCCTTCACACACAAACACAATTGTTTTGAGAACTTTGTCTTGCACCTTTGACAATTAAATCTCTTGATTATATTGGCATGCTTAATCTTAGTTGATGATCAACATGTTCATGATTGCTTGATTAGCTGAATATGTTTGAACTTCATTCATTCATTTTGCATTTGGTTTTGGACATAGATTTCGATTGAAAATGATTTATTTATTTTCTAAAAACTCTTTTCCAAACCAATTAATTTTCAAAGCATTTTCAATAAACAAAAATAAGCAAGTAGTGGAGGTCACCCATAACCTTTGTTAGTTTGATCTCTATGAACGCTCTTCAAATTTACATGAGTACTTAGCGATGATTACCCATAACCTTTGTTAGTTTAATCATTCGCTAATGCTCGTCCTACTTCGAAAACCTTTTCGAAAATATAATAAAAACAAGTCGTTACTAATAGTCAATCAGAGCCTTTGTTCGTCTGACTAGAGGTAACAACTCTTTTTGAGTATTTAGCAGTGATTACCCATAGCCTTTGTTAGTTTAATCACTCATTAATGCTCGTCCTATTGCGAAAACTCACCAAAAAGAACAAAACAAAAACCTTTTCAAAACCAAAGGCTTAGAACTACGTCGTCTTTGATTCTCCACCCGGAGATACGTAGGAGCAGGGCCACGCCCCTGTCAAGCGCAAAAATAAACAATTTCCCAAATAGAAAATACAAACACATCTCTTTCATTTCAAAAACCAAAAATCTTATTTTTTTAAAGTAGGGGATTAAGTCGGTCGTACGGCCGGGTCAGTCATCGTTTTTGGATAAGTGAACTGTGGTCCTCCAGAGCCCCAGTGCTCCTTCAGCCCTCAGCGGCACTCCAGACCCCCAGCGGTCCTTCAACACAGATCACACAATCCTAAAACCCCTATATTAAAAAAACACCAAACACACAAACATTTTCTACACAGAAGAACTACGTAGCTTTGAGTTCTCCATCGCACCGGGAGATACGTAGGAGCGGGCCATGTCCCGTCAAGCGTTTTTTTTTTCTAAAAAACCGTTTTTCCCCCTTTTTTCATAATAAATAAAGATTTTCATTAAGAGTTTTCCAATAAGAAGTAGAGAGGCAAAATTAAGCATTTTCAAGTCAACACACTAAAACCACACATTTAATTAAAGGTTCCCTCTCAGTAGAGAGGACGTGTGGGGTGCTAACACCTTCCCTGCGCGTAACCGACCCCCGAACCCTGTTCTCTAGTTTCGCAAGACCAATCGCTTTCCAAAAAAGGTTTTCCTAATATTTTCCTTAATAAATATTGGTGGCGGCTTCATTGTCTTAGGAAAAGTTGTGAACGAGGAAGGTTCTCCCTCGGGGACTTTTTCGGGCGCAACAGCTGGCGACTTCACTGGGGACTAAAAAAACATTTTTTTTCAAAAGTGGGTCAAGCCTAATTAATTAAGCGTGTGGTTTGTGTGATTGATTTGAACATCTTGCTTTGCCTCTATTCTTCTTCCTTTTCATAAGCATGTTGCATCCATATGCATTCTTCTATGTTTGCTTTTGTTTAAAATAATAGATAGTTACTTCTTTGCTTAAATGCTTAGTTTCCTCATGCATATTTCCCCTCTCTTGTCATGTCCCCTTCTTCTTTGCTCGCTTCCTTAAGCAAGTAGTGCATTGTTGTTGGCACCCTAGGCTTGTTTGTATTTGAATGATATTGAACCCTAGAGTAGACAACATGCTATTGTCTGGACTGTTCTGGATTGTCGTTTGCAGGTGGGGTAGTTTTTAAGGAAATGCCCTTCGCACACACACACTTGTACCTTGAGATTATATGATTAGAGAAGGAGACCATAACCCAGGTCTGTTAGGGTATCGTAGGACGAGTGGATTCGAGTAGTGGGAGCCCATCAGGACCTTTGTCCGTTTGGCTACTCGCGAAAGTTTCAATCAGAGTTGTGCTCTTCCATGATACCTTGTACCTAGCAGTTTGCTGCATTTACAAGGAATTTCGTGAAAGAGACTGTGGCTCTGATGACCTTTGTGAGGGTGTGAATAGAGCTACATGAGAAGATTATCCCTAAAATGCCTTAGATCATAGGTTCTACCCCCTTTTAGGTCACAAGGGCTTTCCAAATTGTGTGTTGCATCGTTGCATTCAGTTCAATCAATTTTTCCTTCAAAATTTTTGAAAATCAAAAAAGATATGCTTTTCCTTTTCGCCTATATGAGGTGGCATATAATTTTCAAATCACCACCTGTAAATATCCTCTTTCTGCACAAAAAAAAGGGTATCATTGCATCATTGCATCACTGCATTATCGCATCATTTGCATTGCATAAAATTCCAATTTTGAAAAAAAAAACCATTCATCTTGCATTCCCTTTCATTACGTAAAGATAAAACAAAAAACAATTATCATCTGCATAGCATAAGCATTTCATTTATAATCATGCAAAAAAATCCTCGTCGAGTTCATCCAAGACGAGGCGTTCATGCATAAGCATTATTTCAAAAAAAAGAGAGACACAGTAGAACTACGCAAGCTTTGATTCCTCATTACAATGGGGATACGTAGGAGCGGGTCATACCCCGTCAAGCACATTTTTCTAAAACCTTTTTTTTTTCCAATAAATCATTTGCATCTCCAAATAATTTTCAAAATCATGTTCCAAAACTAAAAAACAAAAAAGAAAATCATTGTGAGTATCATGCATTTCATTGCACAAAAATAATGATGAAAACAAGAAAGCATCTCATTCATGATCATGAATAAAAATCATCATTTAGAAAAAAGCATCATTCCTGCATCTTTCATCATTCAAAAGAAAAAGGGGGCATCAGCGTTTCATATCTTGTATTGCCTCTATAAAAAATCATTTTGAGAAGAAGCATCATTCTTGCATCATTCATCATCCAAAGATCCACTGGCATTTCATACTTCGTCTTGCATAAAAAGAAAGCATCAAAAAGAAAAAAAAAACTTTTAGAATAATTACACTTTTCAAGTGAATATGCTTTCATACATTTCATTTTCATCATGTATACATCATAATCCATGCATTGCATACAACAAAAATGTTGTGATGAGAGCCGAGATGTTCTTGCAAAGTAATCTTTCCTTCTTGGAAACGTTTACCCTCACTCATTTGCAAACTCAAGGTGTTCCAAGGCACTCAGTTTTTCACATCAATAGCTCATTTGTATTTCCTTCAAAAAAGGGCATTACATCTCACCCATTCCATGATAAAAGACCGAAACAGTTCATCAAAAAGTTTTCATATAATGTCTTAACCAATGTTAACTCTCTGTGAAGCGTTCTCCTAGTAAGCATGCATGCCAGGTGCAGTTTCTCTTGCTTGAGTCAGTCAATTTCCTTCATTTATCATCATTCCCCATCCAAGTCTAACCCCACCCCGTCCACCCATAAAGTGCATATTCTCCCCATCAGTGCGTATTTGACTTTGGTTCATTCTAATACTTTAAGTCCTCCATGCTGGGGCAAGTCTGTGATCATTAATTCCCCTTGATTAATATCATTTTCCTTCAGTACAAGTCTCTCAAAAAAAATAATAATATAATAAACAGGAAAACGAGTTCGCTAGGTTGAAAACCCGCAAAGGGCGGCCTAGGCAAAAAGGAGCGCCCAGTGGACTGAAAACTCGCAAAGAGCGGTCCAGGCAAAAATTAGGGCACAAAAAAGGAAAAAGAGCAAACACATGAAGATAGATAAATTATTGTTCTAAAGTTAAGTCTTATAGAAATAAGCAATCGGGATTTGAAATGAAGTTTGGCCATCTCCTCAAAAACCCCAAAATCCCAGAAAGTCCCTTTCCTACCCACCTTAAGCCAAGAAAATCCCAAAGAGAAAAACAAAATCCTCTCCTACCCACCGTAAAAAAAAAAAAGAGCCAAAAATCCAAAAATCACCCTAGACAAGGATCACCTCAAATATCAAAAAACAGGGCATCACCTTTTACCAGCTCACCCGAGTCAAAGAATGAAAAGAGCCAAATAAAAAAGAGACCAAGAAAAAAGGAGAAAATCAAAAAGGGATTCAAAAATGAAAACCCCAAAACAAGAGAAACAAAAGAAATATCAGTGGTGAGCTGGTACATGTTGCCACAAAACACAAGAGATCCTTGTCTCAATAAACCTTCAAACACTTCATCATTCCCATACACCCCCCTTCCATAAACCGTAAACACTTTCCTTTGACCTCGACATCCCGCCCCTCACAAACCCTTAGCCAGGAATAAAATTTCCAAACACCCTATCAAGCCATTTAACCCTCATAGACCATTAACCGTCAAATCAATGCCGAATAAAAATCATCCTCCCATCAACCTCAAAGACTTCGATAAGCCCGATTACCCCTCCTCCACGAAACACCACAATCCTGAAATGTCCAGTCCGATCAATGACCGGTTGCTTTCGTTTTCTCATGTTTTAATCTTAGGACAACTAAGTTTATCTGTCTACAATGTGTTTGCTCAAAAAAAAAAAAACAAACAAACAGTCAGAAAAAAGAAAGCTGACAAAATAAAAGAGGGACCTGCACTCCAAAACAGCTTCAAACTGCATTAAAACAAGGTTTAGTGATCACCAAGTGAGGCTTCTTTCACACCAAAAGTCAAGACATCAGTAGAGAACCAAATATTTGCACTGAGAACGTCACTCAGATTCAAAGTTGGGGCATTCTCTTCACCACCCACCCACCCTGGTCTTGGGAAAGTCTGTTCAAATGCCCATCCCATGTCACTCCAATTGTCAATACTTCCAAAGTGAGGGCAAGTACATTCCCATTCCTTCACCTCATTCATTCCCATAAAAAACCTCACCGGGGCAATCTCTCAAACAAAGCCTTGTTATTCTAACTGGGACAGCTTTGTCCTTGTTATGACTGGGGCAACATCAAACTTTGTGGGGTGAGACAAAATCTCTTTTGCACCTTTCATTTCAAAAGCCGAAGCATTCCCAATTCATCATCTTCTACACCCCTAGTTGTCGTCACCACTAGACAGGGGCAAGTTATTCATTTGTCAAAGACATGAATTGGGGCAATCTTGTATCTCTTGATCCCTCATAAGCTTCGGCAATAACCATGTCTGTCATTTCTTCACTTGCCATAAATATCCATACCCTAAACCAATTCCAAGTTAACTGACTCAGTCATTCACATTTGCACTCCTATGCATGCTTACTAGGCAATGCTTCAAAGAGAGAGAATACAAGTTAGTCATGCGATATCTCAGATTCAGTCGTCATTGGAAGGAAGAGAAAACAAGTGAGCTTGTTTGTAAATAAACACCTTGAGAACACCAGAGTTTTAATCAAAACTAGTTTTTTTCAAAAAGAATGATCCAGATTCACCTCCACTTTTGTTTTGCATCCAAAGTCTCGCGTCTCATCATCTCAAAAATGTTTAATCATGCATATCGTATTTTTCGCCTCATGCATTTGGGCGTTCCTTTTTGTTCATCATAGTGTCTCATTTGCATCGTGCCAACATCATCATTTTATGGAAGGCAACAAAAAAAAGAAGCAGCGGATAAAAGCGAAAATCTTCCATCTCATTCCATCAAGCATCAAAGCATTACATCATAAAAGCAAAAACACGTCATCCCATGTCATAACATTTGCATCCAAGCATTTCATTCACATCATATTCACATTTGCATTCGCATTTCATGCATGTCATCCAAAATGCCTGTGTTTCCCAATCAATCATCTCATATCATTACACTATGCATCATAACGTTAGCATCCAAACATTTCATTTGCATTCGCATTTCATGCATTCATCCAAAATGCCTATGTTTCCCAATCAACTATTTCATATCATGCATCAAAGTATTGCATTTGCATCCTCACATAGCAAAAAGAGCAAAAGAAAAAACAAACAGTCAAAAAAAAAGCTGACAAAAGAAACGAAGAATCAAGAATAGCATCCCATTGCATTCATCATTCCACTAAATCATCACATCGCATGCACTCACATTGCATGTACATGCATAACATGCCCTTGCATAACATGCACTCATACTCCATGCACTATTCCTTGTGTAACACCCCTTTCTACCCATTACTTCGTTTATAAAAATCAGAGTTTTAAAATCTCGTTCATAGGGAAATGTTACACATACTTCAATAAAACGTCGCTTAGCAGTTTTGAAAAACAGTTCAACTCAATACTCATGCGTTCGCGTAGCACATCACAAATAAAGAATCTCCAATCTCATTTCAACGTCACTTATAAAACTCAACATAACACAACCCAATACGCAGCGGAAAATAGTAAAACATAACCAAATAGTCCACATGGACATAATAATCAAAAATCATGAATAAATGCCGAGTTCGATATCCCCCCTGAGTGCTACGTATCAGAGCATGACGACTCGACTCAAAAGTGAAGCTAATACCTTCACTGGGAATCACCTGCACGTTACCAACACGGGGGTAACACCGAACGGCATCACTGAATACTCATAATGCCCATACCTTGTCCTGAACGCTGTCTTCTGAACATCTTCATCCTTCACTTTAATCTGATGATATCCGGACCTCAAATCAATTTTGCTGAAAACACGGGCACCCACTAACTGGTCCATCAGATCGTCGATCCTCGGAAGCGGATACTTATTCTTGATAGTTACCTTATTCAACTGACGATAGTCCACACATAACCTCATGCTCCCATCTTTCTTTTTCACTAACAATACCGGAGCTCCCCACGGTGATACACTCGGTCTTACAAATTTCTTCTCAAGCAATTCTTCAAGTTGCGTCTTCAACTCAGACAGTTCCGACGCCGACATTCTGTACGGAGCCATAGACACAGGCCTCGTACCAGGTACAAGATCAATCGAAAATTCAACTTCTCTTTCCGGTGGCACACCCGGAATTTCATCAGGAAAGACCTCAGGAAATTCACGTACTACCTTCAGTTCTTCAATAACAGCCTGACTCTCAGCAGACAACGAAGCCATCAACGCAAATAACTGAACTCCTTCTTTCTTCAATTTCTTCAACTGACCAGCAGACACCAAAACCGAACTTTCTTCACCGAAACTAACCGACTTGCTACGACAGTTGATATGAACGTGATTATTCTCTAACCAGTCCATGCCTAAGATTACATCCAGACCTCTCAATGGCAAACATACAAAATTCACAATAAAGTCCCTGCCGAAGATCGACACGGGACACTGAGAACACACCTGGGACGTAATCACCGACCCCTTCGCAGGAGTATCGACAACCATATCCCCACACATAGCAGATAAAACAAGACCCAATCGTTTACAGCAATCAACAGATATAAAACAATGGGTAGCACCAGTATCAATAAGAGATTTCAGAGAAGTACCATTAATAAAACACGTACCTCTAATCAGACCATCATCATCATCAGGCTCCTCTCCTGCCAATGCAAATACCTTCCCAGTAGACCTTTCCTTTTTCGGCTTTGTACACTTTGTACTGATATGCCCAGACTCACCACAGTTGAAACACACCACATCCTTGACCTTACACTCAGCTGCCATATGACCCTTTTTACCACAACGGTAGCAATTCCTGTCATCCGACCTGCATGTAGTACTCTTGTGGCCAGGCTTGCCACACTTATAACAGACAATGCTAGCAGGGGCATCTCCCCCACTAGGACCCTTACCTCCAGCAGCCTTCTGATAACTCTTACCCGCAGGAACCTCGTACGGCTTGCTTCGACTCTGAAACTTGCCCTTTCTCTCAGAAGTAGCTTTATAGCGAGCAGTACTGTCCTCCTCGAAGATCCTGCAACTGTCAACCAGATCTGCGAACACACGAATCTTCTGATAACCAATGGACTGTTTAATATCAGGCCTCAACCCATTCTCAAATTTGATGCATTTTGAAAATTCAGCCGTAGCCTCACTGTAGTGTGGATAAAATTTTGCTAGCTCCACAAATTTTGCCGCATAGGCAGTCACAGACATACCACCTTGCTTCAGCTCCAAAAACTCTATCTCTTTCTTCCCGCGGACGTCTTCAGGAAAATACTTTCTCAGAAATTCCCTGCTGAATACCTCCCAAGTAATCTCTTCCTGCACAGCCTCTAACCTCTGCCTAGTAGCCAACCACCAGTCGTCGGCCTCCTCGGCTAACATATGGGTACCAAAGCGGACCTTCTGCTCAACAGTACAGTTCATCACCCTGAAAATCCTCTCGATCTCCTTCAGCCAAGCCATAGCACCATCTGGATCATATTTGCCCTTAAAGGTGGGCGGATTCTCCCTCTGAAAGGTTGTCAGACTCCTAAAACCAGCATTATCCCCAGCATTCTGCTGACCCTGCATCGCCTGAGCCATAGCTTGCAATGCAGCAGCAAGAGCAGCGTCGTCTCGTCTGGCCATTCTAGCACTGCAACAGAAAACAGAATTCAGAAACGAGTAACAAACTCAATGTTACTCAACACGACGACTCAACTACCGGCCGGACAGACCGAACTGCTCTGATACCACTAATGTAACACCCCTTTCTACCCATTACTTCGTTTATAAAAATTAGAGTTTTAAAATCTCGTTCATAGGGAAATGTTACACATACTTCAATAAAACGTCGCTTAGCAGTTTTGAAAAACAGTTCAACTCAATACTCATGCGTTCGCGTAGCACATCACAAATAAAGAATCTCCAATCTCATTTCAACGTCACTTATAAAACTCAACATAACACAACCCAATACGCAGCGGAAAATAGTAAAACATAACCAAATAGTCCACATGGACATAATAATCAAAAATCATGAATAAATGCCGAGTTCGATATCCCCCCTGAGTGCTACGTATCAGAGCATGACGACTCGACTCAAAAGTGAAGCTAATACCTTCACTGGGAATCACCTGCACGTTACCAACACGGGGGTAACATTCAAACAGGAAAGGGTGAGCATCATTTCAGTCTATATAATAGAAAATATGATAAGCACTAATCATAGGCTACGCACTAGAACAATCAGCATCCAAACACCAAATACTCACATCATAGTCATCTCTTACGTCATTTACAATAACTCATTACATATCATGTAGATTTATGAAATGCAACCCACTCGCGGGTATATGCATGAATGTACCTTTTCACAAAACGTCGCTTAGCCACTCAGGCCTTATCATCACTTAGCCACTCAGGCCTCAAAACATCACTGGGTTTATGCATATGGGCATGAGACACTATGACATGCACCACTCACAATACACACATACACAATTGCTCAATTCATGGTCAACTATGTGACCCGTCACTTACCGGTTTGCCGAATAAAGGCACAGCACCTGTCATTTCACAATTCACACACAAATAACTTCACTTAGCCTTTTAGGCCTTAACATCACTTAGCCACTCAGGCCCCAAATGTCACTTACACATAAACATCATTCAACTCAAACATTAGCCACTGAGGGCAAAAACGTCATTTGGCTAACCACCAAGGGCATCCTCGTCATTTACACATCATTATCATCAACTTTGGCCACTAGGGGCAAAACAGTCATTTGACTAGCCACCAAAGGCATCCTCGTCATTTACACATCATTATCATTAACTTTGGCCACTAGGGGCAAAACAGTCATTTTTGACACTACCGTGTTAAAACTGTTGTTTATACACCAAAAGGGATTTTTAAAGAGTTCCACGTCATTTTTCAATGTCACTGGGACGATTACCGGGGGCAGCCACTTGGGCGCCCACAAACAGTCAGAAATAACAACTTTTCATTTTAAAAATTGAACCCACAAATAGACAACGTAAAAAGCTTCACGGCACTTTTCGAATCGTTCAAAACGGACGTCTGAGTCAAAAGTTATGATAAAAACAATTTTGGAAAAATTAGGCAACATCCTGGGAACAGGCGCCTTAGGCGCCCAGGCAACCAGGCAACAAGTGCACAGGCGCCCAGCGCCCAGGCAACATCAACAACGCACGCAACACAGCATGGGCGCCTAGCACCCAGGGGCAACAACGCGCGCGCACAGCGCAGCGCAACACGAACAAGACACGGGCGCCTAGCGCCCAGGGGGACAACAACGCAGGGAACACGCACGCCACAGGCGCCCAGCGCCCAGGCGCGCACACACGCACAGCACAACACAACATCAGGCGCCCAGCGCCCAGCACAGCAGCAACGTCCAGAATTTTACCAAAACGCTTTTTAACACTAAAAATTGTTTTCTTAACAATTCCAAATCATAAAAACTCAACATTTTCCCAGCAACTAAACATACACATATTTTAATCAATTTCTCAAAAATTCAATTGGGCATTGTCTTCCCTATCCCCTTGGCGCCCTAGGCGCCTATATACCATCCATCAAATCTTGCGAACAACACAAGCAAAATCCAACACAAATTCAGCTTCATGATCAATTCCACTTCGCATACACACATATATATATATAATGGCCAAGAAACATCAAGAACTCAAGCATCTCTCCATTCGCATACATCTATATATAAAAGCCAACATTAACAATGCATCAAGAAACATCAAGAACTCAAACATCCCTCAATTCGCATACATCTATATATAAAAACCAACATCAACAATACATCAATAAATCTAGTCTAACCCTAGATCTAGAACTCATCATATGAAGTATTAGATAGAGTGATAGAGCTCCCCTAACCTCGAAATTGAAGAACGGAGGCTCCGGAGATAGTCACGTACAGGACCACAGCAACAAGATCACGTTCTTGCTCTTCCTTGGTTGCGACTTCTCTCCTCTTCCTCTTCTCTCCTTACGGCGCCCTTCCTTGCTCTCTCTCTCTATCTCACGCTCTTTCTTTCTTTCTTGCGGTTTCTCTTCTGATTTTGCGAATTGCCACCAACCCTAGACCCCAACTAAACCAACACTTCGCATATGACAAGAATAACGGGCTTGGGCTTCTCACTTAGGCCCAAGTCCATTTGGTTCAGCACCTCCACTTTCTAGTACTTCCTACGCATATCAGTATAAATTCAAATAATTAAATTACATCAAATAATTTAATTTAAATCCCCAATTACTTAATTAAATAAATTAATTAAATAATTTTAGGGTGTTACAACTCTCCCCCACTTAGAATATTTCGTCCTCGAAATTTTACCTGATCAAACAACTCTGGGTAGGATTCTCGCATCTTGCTCTCTAGCTCCCAAGTCATACTCTCGCCGGCAGCTCCTAGCCAAACCACTTTCACCAATGCAATCTCTTTGCCTCTAAGCGCTTTCACTTCACGATCCTCAACCCGTACGGGCATCGTCTCTACAGTGAGATTATCCCGCACCTCTACATCGTCCATATGGATCACATGAGATGGATCCGAAACATACTTCCGAAGTTGCGACACGTGAAACACGTCGTGCAAGTTCGAAAGATTTGGCGGTAAAGCCACTCTGTAAGCCACATTTCCGATTCTTTCAGAAATCTGATAAGGACCAACAAATCGAGGAGTGAGCTTCTTCGATTTCAACGCTCGACCAACACCGGTAATAGGAGAAACCCTCAAGAACACATGCTCCCCCTCCTGAAATTCTAAATCCTTCCTCCGCTTGTCATGATAACTTTTCTGCCGACTCTGCGAAGCCTTCATCTTCTCACGGATCATCTTGATCTTCTCTGTAGTCTCCCGCACAATCTCCGGACCCAACACTACACTTTCTCCTGACTCATACCAACACAATGGCGTCCTACACTTTCGACCATACAATGCTTCAAACGGTGCCATCCCAATGCTGGAATGGTGACTGTTGTTATAAGTAAACTCAATCAACGCAAGGTAGGAATCCCATGATCCCCGCTGTTCCAATACACAAGCCCTCAACAAATCCTCTAACGACTGAATTGTCCTCTCTGATTGACCGTCTGTCTGGGGATGATACGCCGAACTCATTTTTAACTTAGAACCCAATTCTTTCTGCAAACTCTTCCAAAACTCGGAAGTGAACCTCGGATCCCTATCTGACACAATACTCTTCGGAACACCGTGCAGCCTCACAATCTCTTTGACATATACCTCTGCCAACCTCGACACCGGATAAGTGATATTAATAGGAATAAAATGAGCAGACTTCGTTAACCTATCAATGATCACCCAAATAGCGTCATGACCCTTAACTGTATTCGGTAACCCCGTCACAAAATCCATCGCTATGCTATCCCATTTCCACTCTGGGACTTCCAACGGTTGCATTAACCCTGCTGGCTTCTGGTGCTCGACCTTCGACTTTTGACAGGTCAAACAGGCATACACAAACTGTGCCACATCCCTCTTCATACCATACCACCAAAACATCTTTTTCAGATCTTGATACATCTTCGTTGCTCCAGGATGGATACTCAACTTGCTACGATGACCTTCCTCTAAAATTGCCTTTCTCATTTCTTCATCGTCTGGAACACAGATCCTACCCCGGAACCTCAACACGCCACTAGAATCTAATTTGAAATCTTCGTCTTCAGACTGACCGACCCCATTAATTAAATCCACCAGCTTGACATCTGTCTTCTGAGCTTCTCTAATGCTGCCCAGGAAATCATTGTCGATCTTTAACATTCCCAGCTTGACACTGCGAGGTGTCATCTTACAAACCAAACTCAAATCCCTGAATTCTTCAATTAACTCTAATTCTTTCACCATCATAGCCGACATATGCAAAGACTTTCTGCTTAAAGCATCAGCCACGACATTAGCCTTGCCGGGATGATAATTCAAACCGAAGTCATAATCCTTCAAGAGTTCCAACCACCGACGCTGCCTCATATTCAACTCTTTCTGATCGAACAGATACTTTAGACTCTTATGATCACTGAACACTTCGAACCTTGAACCATAAAGGTAGTGCCTCCAAATTTTAAGCACAAATACCACAGCAGCCAGCTCTAAATCATGCGTAGGGTAATTTTTCTCATGAATCCGCAATTGCCTCGACGCATACGCAACGACCTTCCCATCCTGCATCAACACACCACCGAGACCCATCTTCGAAGCGTCACAATACACAACGAACGGTTCCTCTGGATTAGGCAACGTCAAAACAGGCGACGTCGTCAATTTCTTTTTCAGTTCCATAAAACTTTCCTCGCACCGAGCATCCCAAACAAAAACTTTACCCTTGCAAGTCAACTGAGTCAATGGAAGGGCCAACTTGGAAAAACCCTCGATGAACCTCCTGTAGTACCCAGCCAGACCCAAAAAGCTTCTAATCTCTGTTACGGACTTCGGAGACTCCCACTCCAACACTGCTTCTACTTTTGCCGGATCAACCGCAATACCATTACCAGAAATCACGTGCCCAAGGAAACTCACCTCTTTCAGCCAGAACTCACACTTCGATAACTTAGCGTACAACTTTTTCTCTTTTAAAACTTCCAACACTGACTTCAGGTGCTCAGCATGCTCTTCATCTGACTTAGAATAAACTAGAATATCATCTATGAAGATTACCACAAACCGATCTAGGTAATTATGGAAAATACGGTTCATATATTCCATAAATACACCAGGAGCATTGGTCACACCGAACGGCATCACTGAATACTCATAATGCCCATACCTTGTCCTGAACGCTGTCTTCTGAACATCTTCATCCTTCACTTTAATCTGATGATATCCGGACCTCAAATCAATTTTGCTGAAAACACGGGCACCCACTAACTGGTCCATCAGATCGTCGATCCTCGGAAGCGGATACTTATTCTTGATAGTTACCTTATTCAACTGATGATAGTCCACACATAACCTCATGCTCCCATCTTTCTTTTTCACTAACAATACCGGAGCTCCCCACGGTGATACACTCGGTCTTACAAATTTCTTCTCAAGCAATTCTTCAAGTTGCGTCTTCAACTCAGACAGTTCCGACGCCGACATTCTGTACGGAGCCATAGACACAGGCCTCGTACCAGGTACAAGATCAATCGAAAATTCAACTTCTCTTTCCGGTGGCACACCCGGAATTTCATCAGGAAAGACCTCAGGAAATTCACGTACTACCTTCAGTTCTTCAATAACAGCCTGACTCTCAGCAGACAACGAAGCCATCAACGCAAATAACTGAACTCCTTCTTTCTTCAATTTCTTCAACTGACCAGCAGACACCAAAACCGAACTTTCTTCACCGAAACTAACCGACTTGCTACGACAGTTGATATGAACGTGATTATTCTCTAACCAGTCCATGCCTAAGATTACATCCAGACCTCTCAATGGCAAACATACAAAATTCACAATAAAGTCCCTGCCGAAGATCGACACGGGACACTGAGAACACACCTGGGACGTAATCACCGACCCCTTCGCAGGAGTATCGACAACCATATCCCCACACATAGCAGATAAAACAAGACCCAATCGTTTACAGCAATCAACAGATATAAAACAATGGGTAGCACCAGTATCAATAAGAGATTTCAGAGAAGTACCATTAATAAAACACGTACCTCTAATCAGACCATCATCATCATCAGGCTCCTCTCCTGCCAATGCAAATACCTTCCCAGTAGACCTTTCCTTTTTCGGCTTTGTACACTTTGTACTGATATGCCCAGACTCACCACAGTTGAAACACACCACATCCTTGACCTTACACTCAGCTGCCATATGACCCTTTTTACCACAACGGTAGCAATTCCTGTCATCCGACCTGCATGTAGTACTCTTGTGGCCAGGCTTGCCACACTTATAACAGACAATGCTAGCAGGGGCATCTCCCCCACTAGGACCCTTACCTCCAGCAGCCTTCTGATAACTCTTACCCGCAGGAACCTCGTACGGCTTGCTTCGACTCTGAAACTTGCCCTTTCTCTCAGAAGTAGCTTTATAGCGAGCAGTACTGTCCTCCTCGAAGATCCTGCAACTGTCAACCAGATCTGCGAACACACGAATCTTCTGATAACCAATGGCCTGTTTAATATCAGGCCTCAACCCATTCTCAAATTTGATGCATTTTGAAAATTCAGCCGTAGCCTCACTGTAGTGTGGATAAAATTTTGCTAGCTCCACAAATTTTGCCGCATAGGCAGTCACAGACATACCACCTTGCTTCAGCTCCAAAAACTCTATCTCTTTCTTCCCGCGGACGTCTTCAGGAAAATACTTTCTCAGAAATTCCCTGCTGAATACCTCCCAAGTAATCTCTTCCTGCACAGCCTCTAACCTCTGCCTAGTAGCCAACCACCAGTCGTCGGCCTCCTCGGCTAACATATGGGTACCAAAGCGGACCTTCTGCTCAACAGTACAGTTCATCACCCTGAAAATCCTCTCGATCTCCTTCAGCCAAGCCATAGCACCATCTGGATCATATTTGCCCTTAAAGGTGGGCGGATTCTCCCTCTGAAAGGTTGTCAGACTCCTAAAACCAGCATTATCCCCAGCATTCTGCTGACCCTGCATCGCCTGAGCCATAGCTTGCAATGCAGCAGCAAGAGCAGCGTCGTCTCGTCTGGCCATTCTAGCACTGCAACAGAAAACAGAATTCAGAAACGAGTAACAAACTCAATGTTACTCAACACGACGACTCAACTACCGGCCGGACAGACCGAACTGCTCTGATACCACTAATGTAACACCCCTTTCTACCCATTACTTCGTTTATAAAAATCAGAGTTTTAAAATCTCGTTCATAGGGAAATGTTACACATACTTCAATAAAACGTCGCTTAGCAGTTTTGAAAAACAGTTCAACTCAATACTCATGCGTTCGCGTAGCACATCACAAATAAAGAATCTCCAATCTCATTTCAACGTCACTTATAAAACTCAACATAACACAACCCAATACGCAGCGGAAAATAGTAAAACATAACCAAATAGTCCACATGGACATAATAATCAAAAATCATGAATAAATGCCGAGTTCGATATCCCCCCTGAGTGCTACGTATCAGAGCATGACGACTCGACTCAAAAGTGAAGCTAATACCTTCACTGGGAATCACCTGCACGTTACCAACACGGGGGTAACATTCAAACAGGAAAGGGTGAGCATCATTTCAGTCTATATAATAGAAAATATGATAAGCACTAATCATAGGCTACGCACTAGAACAATCAGCATCCAAACACCAAATACTCACATCATAGTCATCTCTTACGTCATTTACAATAACTCATTACATATCATGTAGATTTATGAAATGCAACCCACTCGCGGGTATATGCATGAAGGTACCTTTTCACAAAACGTCGCTTAGCCACTCAGGCCTTATCATCACTTAGCCACTCAGGCCTCAAAACATCACTGGGTTTATGCATATGGGCATGAGACACTATGACATGCACCACTCACAATACACACATACACAATTGCTCAATTCATGGTCAACTATGTGACCCGTCACTTACCGGTTTGCCGAATAAAGGCACAGCACCTGTCATTTCACAATTCACACACAAATAACTTCACTTAGCCTTTTAGGCCTTAACATCACTTAGCCACTCAGGCCCCAAATGTCACTTACACATAAACATCATTCAACTCAAACATTAGCTACTGAGGGCAAAAACGTCATTTGACTAACCACCAAGGGCATCCTCGTCATTTACACATCATTATCATCAACTTTGGCCACTAGGGGCAAAACAGTCATTTGACTAGCCACCAAAGGCATCCTCGTCATTTACACATCATTATCATTAACTTTGGCCACTAGGGGCAAAACAGTCATTTTTGACACTACCGTGTTAAAACTGTTGTTTATACACCAAAAGGGATTTTTAAAGAGTTCCACGTCATTTTTCAATGTCACTGGGACGATTACCGGGGGCAGCCACTTGGGCGCCCACAAACAGTCAGAAATAACAACTTTTCATTTTAAAAATTGAACCCACAAATAGACAACGTAAAAAGCTTCACGGCACTTTTCGAATCGTTCAAAACGGACGTCTGAGTCAAAAGTTATGATAAAAACAATTTTGGAAAAATTAGGCAACATCCTGGGAACAGGCGCCTTAGGCGCCCAGGCAACCAGGCAACAAGTGCACAGGCGCCCAGCGCCCAGGCAACATCAACAACGCACGCAACACAGCATGGGCGCCTAGCGCCCAGGGGCAACAACGTGCGCGCACAGCGCAGCGCAACACGAACAAGACACGGGCGCCTAGCGCCCAGGGGGACAACAACGCAGGGAACACGCACGCCACAGGCGCCCAGCGCCCAGGCGCGCACACACGCACAGCACAACACAACATCAGGCGCCCAGCGCCCAGCACAGCAGCAACGTCCAGAATTTTACCAAAACACTTTTTAACACTAAAAATTGTTTTCTTAACAATTCCAAATCATAAAAACTCAACATTTTCCCAGCAACTAAACATACACATATTTTAATCAATTTCTCAAAAATTCAATTGGGCATTGTCTTCCCTATCCCCTTGGCGCCCTAGGCGCCTATATACCATCCATCAAATCTTGCGAACAACACAAGCAAAATCCAACACAAATTCAGCTTCATGATCAATTCCACTTCGCATACACACATATATATATATAATGGCCAAGAAACATCAAGAACTCAAGCATCTCTCCATTCGCATACATCTATATATAAAAGCCAACATTAACAATGCATCAAGAAACATCAAGAACTCAAACATCCCTCAATTCGCATACATCTATATATAAAAACCAACATCAACAATACATCAATAAATCTAGTCTAACCCTAGATCTAGAACTCATCATATGAAGTATTAGATAGAGTGATAGAGCTCCCCTAACCTCGAAATTGAAGAACGGAGGCTCCGGAGATAGTCACGTACAGGACCACAGCAACAAGATCACGTTCTTGCTCTTCCTTGGTTGCGACTTCTCTCCTCTTCCTCTTCTCTCCTTACGGCGCCCTTCCTTGCTCTCTCTCTCTATCTCACGCTCTTTCTTTCTTTCTTGCGGTTTCTCTTCTGATTTTGCGAATTGCCACCAACCCTAGACCCCAACTAAACCAACACTTCGCATATGACAAGAATAACGGGCTTGGGCTTCTCACTTAGGCCCAAGTCCATTTGGTTCAGCACCTCCACTTTCTAGTACTTCCTACGCATATCAGTATAAATTCAAATAATTAAATTACATCAAATAATTTAATTTAAATCCCCAATTACTTAATTAAATAAATTAATTAAATAATTTTAGGGTGTTACACCTTGCATCAACTGACGTATGCAGGTACCTCAATCCAGTGCGGCAGCATTGGTCATTTCAATCAATCAATCAACAGGATTCGTGAATCCCTTCAGGACCCAAGTGTCCCTTCAAAAGCAGACTTCACCTCGTATTCGAGCTGCGGGTAAGTCCTTCAGACCCCAAGTGGTCCTTCAGACTAGTTGTGTCAAGCCTAAGACACAGCGGACGTCCTTCATGGTCAACATATCAGTTCCGGAGCTGATCTTGACCCATTATGGCCGCTCGAAAGGCCCCCTCAGACCGTTTTGCTAGTACCATAGCTAGTAGCGCTCCTTCAGACCACGATGGTCCTTCAATTAAGGCCTAGGCAGCCTTCCAGACCCCGAGTGGTCCTTCAGAGCCTTAGTGCTCCTTCAGACCCTAAGCGGTCCTTCAGAGCCTTAGTGCTCCTTCAGACCCTGAGTGGTCCTTCAGAGCCTTAGTGCTCCTTCAGACCCTGAGTGGTCCTTCATTTTCTCTTTCGGTTAATGCACCAAGTGTTAACCATTCCCTGTTTGTTCTCAAGCCCATCAAAAAAAAATATAGAAAAAGAAAAGAGGAAAATTCGGGTTTCCCTAAGCAGACAAAATCGGTATAATTTCTGAATTATTTATTTCTATTTTGCCTCGAAATATGTCCTGCGCAATTCATATTTCTTGTCAAAAATCCAAATAAAGAGGGGCAGCTGTCATACCCCAATTTTGTCCGGCTTAGGGAAAAACCCTAATTTTCAACCAAAAATAAATAAACCAAGTCTTAGCATTCATCCTAGAGGTTAGGAAGAGCATCATGCTTGCATCTTAGAAGTTTCAGAATGCATTTTAGGTTTAGAAAAGCATTGCATGGCATTTTAGAGCACTTTAGAGCATTTCTAGGGTTTCTAGGGTTTTTCCTAGATCAAAGGGTATTTTGGTAATTTCGCCAAAAAGACTTATTTTCTCATCATGCATGCATTTCTAGAGTTTTAGAGTCATCCAAAGGGTCTCAGGGTCATTGTTAGAGTGGAAATGAAGTTTAGAGCAAAATCAGGGTTTTTGGGACCAAAAGGGCATTTTGGTCATTTCACTAAAATAAATATTTTCTCAGTAAAAAAACCATTATGCATCTCTTGAGGAATTTATGTGAGTCCAAGTGAGTGGAGTTGTGCATCTTTTGTGCATCATTGGAATATTTTTGACATGAAATTCGGTTTTTGAACAAAAGGGCAAAATGGTCATTTCCTTTGGAGTGGGGTCAATAAATCATTTTTGGGATTGGTGAGATCATAAAGTTCAGAGCCCAATCATTGAATCATGGGACATAGCCCAAAATGGCAAGAATTTAGAAGAATTATCTAGAAGGGAATAAGGAATATCCCTTTGAATTTTGAAAGGTCAAGTGTAGTACAATAGTACAAGTTGCAATTCCACTCATTCTCTTTCCTTTTGCTCCGAATTTTCCCTCAATTCCAGCCCACTTTTTTGTGCTTCTTCATGCCCTTGATCCATGTGAGTTGTATTCCTAGCCATTGATTAAAATTCTAGATCAAATCCTAGGCTACAACTTTGTGTACAAAGTCCTAATTGCCCTTAACAATTTTTGTGCCACAAAAAGCTCCTAATTTTCGACCTCTCTAGCTATTCTTCACTCATTTGTGTTTTCTCCTTGTCCCTAATCCTTGTGCATTGCAATCCAAACCATCCATTCAAATTCTATCTCAAATCCTAGTGGTTTGCAAAAGCACAATGTCACAAATATCCTTAAAATGGCCTTCACATAAAAGCCCAAAATTGGAGAGGCTAAAGGGGGGACTCTCATTTTTCTAACCTAGATCAGAATACTCTCCATCTATCCCTCTCATCCAAGCCTCCATTCGCCCCTCTCAACCTCCATAGCCATCTCTTACTTCCTTCCTCCATTTCTTCACCAAAAAGCACCCCAAACCTAAAGATAACACAAAATCCTCACTCCATATTCATATATCCTCTTCCTTTCATCTTTGATTCCACATTTACATCATCAAAGGGGATGATCCTTCAAGGTCACGTGGTTGTTGTTGGTGATTTTTGAAGATTGTTGGTGATTGGTTACTCTTGATCTTCATTTCTACTCTTGTTTAGCTTGGAACTAAGGTATAACCTAAAACCCTTTGCATTTTCATCCACTTTCTTGCATCAAAATCCTTTTTCAACTTATATTTGCATCTCATAATATCATTTAAATGTAGATTAGGGGCTGTTGTGGGTGAGAGTTGGCATCTCACCCACTAAATAAGTTATTCTTGTGACTATGTGTTGATTATGTGTTGTTCTTGTGATTTGCTCTTTGTTCATGCGATTTTCACCAAATAAAAATTTATTTTTCCTTACCTTTTTGCTTCGGCCTAGGGCCTCTCTTGTTGGATAACATGTTTTCTTGCTTGTTTCTTGAGTTTTGATGGAATAAAATTGGTTAAGGTAGTCCTTCATACTCTAAGGTTTGATAGTGTAGAATTAGGGTTTTTATACTTTTTGTTCCCTCTTGTTTTTATGTTAATAAATGATGAAATGATGATTGTTTGAGTGTGATATACATATGTAGATCTTAGGGTTTATGTGTGTGTGTCTAATGATGTGATTTGGTTGCAAGAAATTTGTTGAATTTGAGCCTTATTGTGTATATGTATGTTTCGGCCATAAAGCCATTTTTGTGACCAATTTACTTACTCAAATTTGTTGTTTGATCTTGTTTGGTAAATTAATTGTTGTGAATTGTGTTTTTTTTTACTTTTTACCTTTTAGTTTTTACCATTCACTTAAGTGTTACTAAATAGTAAAAAACATTTTCTTACCCTTTTTTACCTTTCACTTAAAACCCTAAAAAACATTTTACCTTTTACTTTTACCATTTACCTTCACTTAAATAATTCACCACCTTCACTTAAATAAGTTACCATTTCATTAATAATTTACCTTTACTTTTTACCTTTCTTAAATTACAAAAAGACCCAAAACATTTTCTAGTTTACATTTATAACTTTTCAACTTTATAAAATCAACCCAAAAATACTTTTTACCACTTTTTCCTAAGACTCTAAAAACACCAAAACATTTCACCATTTCCTAAGAATAAGGTAACTAAATTTTTACCACTTTTTATGACACACTCTCACACACTTGCACTTAAATAAAACCTTATTCACTCTCTTGCATTCTCATTTGCTTGTATCTCTTGCATACTCTCTTGTTTTAATCTTCATGCCTTTTCATATATTCATATCTCTTGCATATTCATTTGCACTCTCACTTGTTAATACCTCATGCATCCTTACTTGTTTATACTTCTTGCATTCTCACATGTCCATTCATAATTAAATAACCATGCATCCTCACATGTCCATGCATCCTTGTATGCTCATGCATCTTTGTATATACTCATTCTTGCATTCATCCTCACATGTCCATGCATTCATTAATCAAATGCTCATGCATTCTTGTATGCTCATGCATCTTTGTATATACTCATTCTTGCATTCATCCTCACATGTCCATGCATTCTTGTATCAAATGCTCATGCATTCTTGTATGCTCATACATCTTTGTATATACTCATTCTTGCATTCATTCTCAAATGTTCATGCATTTACATGCATTCATGCTTATCTAATCTAGCACATCATGATCACATGCTCATCCATTTAACTTAGACTATTCTATGCCTATGATCAATTGTATTCCTTTGTTCTTGATGCCATTTGAATGTCTTGACTTAATTGTGCACAAACCCTTTTACACAATCATGTGCCCTTATAAGACTACCAACATGTGTAGCATAGAGGCATATGTGCCCCTCTTGAGATTGCTTCCAACTTGTGTAGCAATTCTCCTTCACACACAAACACAATTGTTTTGAGAACTTTGTCTTGCACCTTTGACAATTAAATCTCTTGATTATATTGGCATGCTTAATCTTAGTTGATGATCAACATGTTCATGATTGCTTGATTAGCTGAATATGTTTGAACTTCATTCATTCATTTTGCATTTGGTTTTGGACATAGATTTCGATTGAAAATGATTTATTTATTTTCTAAAAACTCTTTTCCAAACCAATTAATTTTCAAAGCATTTTCAATAAACAAAAATAAGCAAGTAGTGGAGGTCACCCATAACCTTTGTTAGTTTGATCTCTATGAACGCTCTTCAAATTTACATGAGTACTTAGCGATGATTACCCATAACCTTTGTTAGTTTAATCATTCGCTAATGCTCGTCCTACTTCGAAAACCTTTTCGAAAATATAATAAAAACAAGTCGTTACTAATAGTCAATCAGAGCCTTTGTTCGTCTGACTAGAGGTAACAACTCTTTTTGAGTATTTAGCAGTGATTACCCATAGCCTTTGTTAGTTTAATCACTCATTAATGCTCGTCCTATTGCGAAAACTCACCAAAAAGAACAAAACAAAAACCTTTTCAAAACCAAAGGCTTAGAACTACGTCGTCTTTGATTCTCCACCCGGAGATACGTAGGAGCAGGGCCACGCCCCTGTCAAGCGCAAAAATAAACAATTTCCCAAATAGAAAATACAAACACATCTCTTTCATTTCAAAAACCAAAAATCTTATTTTTTTAAAGTAGGGGATTAAGTCGGTCGTACGGCCGGGTCAGTCATCGTTTTTGGATAAGTGAACTGTGGTCCTCCAGAGCCCCAGTGCTCCTTCAGCCCTCAGCGGCACTCCAGACCCCCAGCGGTCCTTCAACACAGATCACACAATCCTAAAACCCCTATATTAAAAAAACACCAAACACACAAACATTTTCTACACAGAAGAACTACGTAGCTTTGAGTTCTCCATCGCACCGGGAGATACGTAGGAGCGGGCCATGTCCCGTCAAGCGTTTTTTTTTTCTAAAAAACCGTTTTTCCCCCTTTTTTCATAATAAATAAAGATTTTCATTAAGAGTTTTCCAATAAGAAGTAGAGAGGCAAAATTAAGCATTTTCAAGTCAACACACTAAAACCACACATTTAATTAAAGGTTCCCTCTCAGTAGAGAGGACGTGTGGGGTGCTAACACCTTCCCTGCGCGTAACCGACCCCCGAACCCTGTTCTCTAGTTTCGCAAGACCAATCGCTTTCCAAAAAAGGTTTTCCTAATATTTTCCTTAATAAATATTGGTGGCGGCTTCATTGTCTTAGGAAAAGTTGTGAACGAGGAAGGTTCTCCCTCGGGGACTTTTTCGGGCGCAACAGAATTACAACGTGAAAGTTCAGACCACTCACGATGTCATCAATATCTTAGAGACCAGTGGGATGACTCGAAGTGGGCGTATTTACACCCCGAAGGGCTCAGTGGAGAGCAAACCAAAGAAGGGGAAGAAAGAGCTCGCAAAGGAAAAGGCGTAGAACAAGAACCCGTTGATAAGAATGTGGGTAAAAGAACACTATCGGAACAAGAAGCCGGTGAATTTTTGAAGCTCATGAGACAGAGAGAGTATAAGATAGTTGATCAGCGGAACCAGACCCCTGCCAAGATATCTCTGCTGTCATTGTTGCTCAATTCTGAGGCTCATCGTGCAGCATTGATGAAAGTATTGAATGAGGCCCATGTCACTGATCATGACATCTCAGTCGGCCAGTTTGATGGGATCGTTGGAAACCTTGTTGCAAGTAATTACCTCACCTTTACTGATGATGAGATTCCAGCTGAGGGAAGGGGGCACAACAAAGCCTTACACATATCTGTGAAATGTGGAGATTACTCACTTGCTCAGGTGCTTATTGACAATAGATCGTCCTTAAATATGTTACCCAGATCAACCATGGAAAAATTAGATGTGGACTATTCATACATGAGACCTAGCTCGATATTGGTCAGGGCCTTTGACGGATCGAAAAGGGAAGTCATCGGGGAAATAGAATTACCGGTGCAGGTAGGTCCGGAACTCTTCGTAGTGACCTTCCAGATAATGGATATCGCCCCATCCTACAATTGTCTCTTGGGAAGGCCATGGATCCATTCTGCAGGGGCAGTTCCCTCTTCTTTACATCAGAAGCTCAAATTCATAGTGAACAACAAGTTGGTGGTTGTCTTCGGTGAAGAAGAAATGTTGGTTAATAGGTCGTCTCCCACTCGTTACATCGAGGCTGCTGAGGAGTCTTTTGAGACCGCCTTCCAAGCGCTAGAGATTGCCAATGCGTCCAGTATGCTGAAGCCTAAGCTGTCCAAGACTGCCATGATGGTTGCTAAAGTCATGATAGACAAAGGTTACCAAGTCGGAAAAGGTTTAGGAAAGACCGAACAGGGGATCCTGACGCCGATACAGCTGCAAGAGAACAAAGATAGACGCAGGATAGGATATTGGCCTGATCGCAACGACAAGAGGAGAATTGTGGAAGAAAAGAAAGAGCGGAGGTTAGCCAAACTTGAGGGCAGAATGCCGAATATGAAGAAGAGCATCATCTGTGACATCAAGCAAAGTTTTCAGAGTGCGGGAATGCTGAACCCCAATCAGATTGCTGCAGTGCAAGATGATCTAAATGCTGAAAAAGACGTCGTCAGTCTTGTACGCCTTGTCCTGCAAATGAAAGGCTCAAGAATTGGGAGATCGTCGATTTTCCTGTAGTTTTTAGTTCAAAGTAATGTTTCTGTAATGCAATCCTATGGCTCTGCCCAAGGCCTTAGGACATTTCATTCGGGCGCACATGTTTCCTTTCAATATCAGTATCAATAAAATGTTATTTCAGATTCTCCAATAAATTTCAGTTTTCTTTTGCATTTGCTTTTTATTTTCTTTTACTCGTTTTTCATTCCATCAATTTATACTAATGCAGATTTGAAAAAACATCTTTGATAATAACAACGCCAATAATTCATACTGTAACTTTGATCACCCCATTAATCAATATGAGGAAGATGTTGAAGATAACTGGGAAACTCCTCCAGAGTTAATGAGAATGATGGAACAAGAGGAAAAAGTGATTCAACCCCACGAGGAATCTACTGAGATAATAAACTTGGGCACAGAGGAAGATAAGAAAGAGGTTAAAATTGGCATCACAATGAAAGACAGCGAGCGAGAGAAGCTGGTTAGGCTTTTGTTTGACTATGTTGACATCTTAGACATACCAAGACATGCCTGGATTGGACCCCAACATAGTCGAGCATAAGTTACCGGTAAAGCCCGAATGCCTGCCGGTAAAACAAATGCTAAGAAGGATGAAGCCAGATATGTCACTGAAAATCAGAGATGAGGTCAAGAAGCAATTTGATGCTGGATTCTTAGCAGTAGCAAAGTATCCTCAATGGGTAGCCAATATTGTCCCGGTTCCAAAGAAAGACGGGAAAGTTCGGATGTGTGTTGACTATCGGGATCTAAATAGAGCCAGTCCTAAAGATGACTTTCCCTTGCCTCACATTGATGTCCTGGTAGATAGCACAACGCAACACTCTCTTTTCTCCTTCATGGACGGATATTCCGGATATAATCAAATCAAGATAGCCCCTGAAGACATGGAAAAAACCACCATCATCACTCTTTGGGGCACCTTCTGCTACAAAGTAATGCCATTCGGCCTAAAGAATGCTGGTGCAACGTACCAAAGGGCGATGGTAACTTTATTCCATGATAAGATGCATAAGGAAATAGAAGTCTACGTGGATGACATGTGATCGCAAAATCCAAGACTAAAGAAGAACATGTTGTCAATCTGCGAAAACTCTTTGAACGTCTAAGGAAGTTCAAACTCATATTAAACCCCGCCAAATGTACTTTTGGTGTTAGATCAGGAAAGCTGTTGGGGTTCATAGTCAGTCAGAGGGGAATAGAAGTGGATGTAGCGACTGAAAAATCCGGAGGAGGGATTCTTCGAAGTTCTTGAATTGAAGCCGCCACCAAAGTTTAGTTTAAAGGCAAACATTGGAAAATCCCTATTGAGTGGATAAAGGGGGTTCTGCGGACCAGGTTTAGGCTCGGAAGTCGTTTATGCTTAGGGAAGGTATTAGCACCCTACGACATCCTTCCTAAAGAAGGTTACCTCTTAACTAAATGTGTAAACATTTATTAATTCAAAAATAATGATTTTACCCTTATAATAATAATAATAATAATAATAATAATAATAATAATAAAGACTCGATAAACAGTTACTTATTTTTTGTACTTTTTGAGAAATAGAAGAGAAATTAATTAAAAGAAAAAAAAGGTTTTTTATTAGCAATTGACAGAGGTCGGCCGCCCTCTGCTCCTACGTATCTCTTGGTAGAGAATCAAATCACACGTAGTTCTTGGGTAGAAAATGTTTGTGTGTTGGTATTTTTTAATTATTTTTGAAATTGGGAGAGGTATTCGTGACGACCAAACAAGTAAAACTCAGAGTGGTCATCACTCATAGCTCGTTTGAAAAAAAAGAGTCGTTATCAACGATCAAACAAACTTAACTCAGTGACCATTAGTAACAATCTATTTTTTTATGTGAGTTTTTCAAAAAAAAAGGAAACAAAAAAGGAAAAATAAATAATTTGAAATCATTACGGGTAATAAAAAAATGTGAGGGGTTGTAATAAAAGAAAAGGTGCAATTAACAACAAGGAGTGTTGTATTTAAAATGGGGTGCGAAGAGCAACAGGGGCTGTATTTTTAAAAAAGGGGGTGTAAACAGTAAGCTGAACTTAGACAAACAGGGGTTGTATCAATAAACTACCAGGGTGTAAATATAACTTTAAAGTTAAAGGATGGGGGTTGCCTTAATTAAATACAGAGGTGCAAATAATGAATCTGTTTTTAAACGAAATTAAAAGAATCCACAATCCAAGCCCAATACATACTAATGTACACAGAAACCTAATTTCAACTTACCCTAATTCCATTCTTCTCCCACTAGCGCCGTTTCTTCTCATTCGAAGAGAGAGAGAAAGGAGGAGTGAGCGAAGAAGAGAGGGAAACGAAAATGAGAAAGGAAGGGAAACAAGAAAAGGGGAGGACGCGAAGGGAATGGAGAGAGAAGGGGGTGCTGGTTACAGTACGACGGTGAGGGAGAGGGCGGTGTATGGTGGCCTGAGTACAACGAGGTGTGAGGGAGATGGATCGACGAAGTCTACCGAAGGGTGTTACGTTAAAAACACACTTAGAGCAAGTGTACTCTACCGCAGAAGTAGTATAAAAGATTATTGTGTCCACAGGGATTAATTAGCAAGTACCAAACTAATCGAGATTATTTATTATTTAGACGAACAAATATTTGAATTGTAATGGAACAAATAAAAAAGAAATAAATAACAATAATAAAATGCAAGAATTAATTCAATGGAGAGAGGTCTAGGGTCACGGTTTCACTTGCAGGCTTTGATTCCCCCATGTCTAACTCTATCCGAATTCCTTTATTTTATTTAATTACCAATCCCTTTACTAAAACTATTAAGCCGTTTGGTCATTCGCGATTAATATTCTTTTTCCTAAACTAACCCTTGTTTGGTCATGCAAAAATTTAGATTTAACAAAAGCATAAATAGCAAAAATGTTGAATGATTGGAAGACTAAATTAAAGTTTGGTCATGCATTAATTTTAGCCCCAATTATCCTATAGGTCCACCAACTAGTTGCAGTACGGTCGCTGATCAACTAATTGATTATGAACATGCATAGGGTAGCTAATCCTAATTATGTGATGAAAACAATAGGACAATATTAATTGAAATAAAAACCGAAATTCAGATATGAAATTAGAACATAAAAAGGCCTCTAAACATGCAAGATCCACCTAAGACCCTAGAAGAGGATTTAGCTATCCATAGTGTTCGAGAACAATAAAATAAAATTAGAAGTCATAAATTACAGTGATAAAAATAACCCGGAATAGAGAAATTTCTGATCTTGAGAATTTAGTCTCATTTTTCTGCTTCAGAGCTCTCTCACGGTGTCAAGAACGGTAACCAAAACTCCTTTCACTCTCTCTCTGCCATCCGCGTTCCTTTCTCTTCCTCTTACTGTTGCGGCCCTTTTCTTCTCTATCTTGTGCGGCACTTTTTTGTAATTGAAGCCGCCTAGGGTTGCGTGCCTTCAATCTTCCAATTCTTTTTCTTCTTAATTGCCGTCAGTTTCAATTCTTTAGTGGGCTTCATTGTATTTTTATGGGCTGGACTTGTTTACATGCCCCTTTCTTTATCTTGCTCCAATTTCTTTTTCTCTCACTCCATATTATCTAATCATATATATATATATATATTAGATAATATGGTTCAAATAATTGACATCCATTCTTTTTTATCTTTTCTTCCATTCTGTAAAATATAGAGCAAATTAAGTCAGTGATTTACATGATTGATATATAATTACTCTAAAAGTGACTCAAAAATGTCTCTAAAAATGCATAAAATTGGAGTTTATCAACTCCCCCACACTTAACCTTTGCTTGTCCTCAAGCAAATTTCCTGGCTCAATAAAATTTTCAAATGAATAATAGAGACAGCCAAATGAGGGACCCAAAATTAGAAGCACAATGAAAGACAATAGACAACATAGCACATATGATGTGTCAAAAGGTTGCCCAATTAGAGGCTCATGTCCCTGAAGAATACATTTTTGTGAACAGAGGCACTCGCTCACAATCTCTCTAAGTGTTTAGGGACTAGGGAAATATACACTGAAGTTTCCGCAAAATGCACATTACCATAAGCTTGTAATTTGACCAAATCTCCACTAAATAGTTCACATGCATGCAAAAGATGGGGTTTCATGGGTTGTAATGGGGTCAGGGTGAATTCATGCAGGGTAGGAAATAAGAAGGAACGGATAATCAAAGGGCTAAAAAAAACAAGAAATAAATAGTAACCTTTGAAACCAAATATGGAGCTCCTATCTATTTTACAATTTTTGTCCAAGCTCCAAATTAATTTCACTTCCATTCTTCACTCTTCTTTTTCCTATTGAGTCGACTCTTTTTGATTTGCTTTTTGCTCTTGAGTAGACTCTTTTTTTTTATATGCCCTTTGGCTCTTTCATTCTTCTGATGTGCCTTTTCCTCCTTCTTGCTTTCCTTTTTTTTCATTTTTTTTGGAGGAAAAAGTAAGTACATGAAAACTCATATTTTGTTTCCTTTGTAGGAGAATATTCTTGTAAGCACGTGATTCACTCTTTTTTTTTCTCCTAACAAGATAGACAACTAAAGTATAGGACACAATTTCAATCCTAACAATATAGACAACTAAAAATATAGGACGAAATTGTAATTTTCAATAGTTGCTCCACATTTAATTCCAAATGGTTACCAAAAACAAAAAAAAGAAAATTATATCTGGGTACCAAAGAAAAAAAATATAACAATTAAGCTCAAAGGAGGCAACTAAGGGATAAATTCAACAAACAACTCTGAGGCCAGAAAAATACCTAAATTCCCCAAATCTTTTTACATGATGCAAATCAATTTTCGCCTTGAAATGGTCAAAAGACAAATTCTAGAATGTAGCAATTTGGGAAACACACTCATAGAAAGAAAAGGGGTAAAAATTTATGATTTAGTATCAATCATCGTATGAAGGCTCAGATCTCACATTTAGAAGCTAGTTCACAAAAAGTACTCAACAGGGACAAATGCTAATTATCAGCTTCCTAAGGACATCCTCACAGTTACAATTAAGCACACGTCTGTCAAGTAAATTAATTATGGGATCCCCTAAAGGCAAAATCTCTATTTTTTTTTCAACTTGAAGCATAAGTCGCTAAAATAAGCCAGAAAAAATGCTATCTCTCCTCCCCCACACTAGCATAAAGCATGGTCCTCAATGCAAAATATCAAATTGGCACAAAAATAAATAAATGAGAGAGTAAGAGTGACTTCCCTGAGAGAGCTTGCAGTCTGAGCTTATTCCTAAAAAAAATGAAACAAATTAAAAGTAAAAATAACTGAAAATAAAACACAGGTTGCCTCCTGCGAAGCGCTTGTTTAACGCCGTGAACCTGACTATAGTTGGTGCTTAATCAGGGGCTCTCCGAGAGCAAATTTAACATCTAATGCTGTGCACCTTCTTAGCTTTCTAACCATGTGGTTCACATTGTTCTTTCTTTTTCCACGTGGTGGATGAACTTCGAAGGATGGTGAAGTTTTTATTTTATCTCCATCCACCATTATGCTAGGATCCTGCAAAATAAGACTTTTTTCCAAAAGGTCCTGCATCTTTAATTCACTAAAAATGTTAGTTTCAACCACATCATACAAATAAGGAGAAGTTAAAGAAGAGAAAATTTCATTGAAATTTAAAGCTTTAATAACATCATCTTCTTTACCACTCCTTAAAGTTACCTTTCCCCGGTGAACCTCAATCACAACATCACCAATGGTTAAAATAATTTGCCCAAAAATGGGCGCTTTCTCCTCTTTCTCCAAATCTAGAACCATGGGATCTTTCTCACTGTCCTCACAAATGCTCCCTTTAGTAGGATCTTTTGTTTCAATATGACTCCATTCAGTAGGAGCTACTATTTTTATTTGACTCCCTTCAGTGGAGTCTCCTCATCTTTCTTGAGAGCTTCTTCCTCCAGATTATATTCCATAGAGACACCTTCATCTCTCGAAGGAATACTTTCTTTGTATTGCTCAGCTTCTTCATTTTGGGTAGACTTAGTTTGTGAAGGAGTTTCTTGGGCCTCTTGAGATAACAAAGCAATGAGAGTTGAGATATGACCCTCCAAGCTTTCAAATTTGTTGTTCATGGCACCCTCCAATCTTTCAAATTTTTCATTTGTCTGCTGCATAAATTTGACCAAGACCTCATTGACATCCGACTTTTCGTCTTCTTGCCTTTGCACTTGTAGTGACTCATAATTATCCCAGTGGGAGTAATAAGGAGGTGGCTCATAGTCATCCCAATAGTTTGAATAAGGTTCATAAGGGGAGGAGAAATTTGAATCTGGCATTGAGACATATACCAATATGACTTCTCTAAATTTTTTTGTGCCTCTGCCTCTCTAATGTAGTCTCCAATAGTTTTAACCATGATTTAGACTCTTCTCTGGAAAACAAGGTAAATTGCAGCGGTCTCTTGGGAAAGTATTAGTAACTTCTTTTATATATATATATATATATATATATATATATATATATATATATATATTGATAAGATAAAAAAACAAAATTTAAAATTAAAGCAAAAAAAATGTCTAAAGCAATAAAAATCTCTTTCGTTTAATATTGCCAAATTAATCCCTAGCAACGGCGCCAAAAACTTGTTACGTTAAAAACACACTTAGAGCAAGTGTACTCTACCGCAGAAGTAGTATAAAAGATTATCGTGTCCACAGGGATTAATTAGCAAGTACCAAACTAATCGAGATTATTTATTATTTAGACGAACAAATATTTGAATTGTAATGGAACAAATAAAAAAGAAATAAATAACAATAATAACATGCAAGATTAATTCAATGGAGAGAGGTCTAGGGTCACGGTTTCACTTGCAGGCTTTGATTCCCCCATGTCTAACTCTACCCGAATTCCTTTATTTTATTTAATTACCAATCCCTTTACTAAAACTATTAATCCGTTTGGTCATTCGCGATTAATATTCTTTTCCTAAACTAACCCTTGTTTGGTCATGCAAAAATTTAGATTTAACAAAAGCATAAAGAGCAAAAAGGTTGAATGATGGGAAGACTAAATTAAAGTTTGGTCATGCATTAATTTTAGCCCCAATTATCCTATACGTCCACCAACTAGTTGCAGTACGGTCGCTGATCAACTAATTGATTATGAACATGCATAAGGTAGCTAATCCTAATTATGTGATAAAAACAATAGGACAATATTAATTGAAATAAAAACCGAAATTCAGATATGAAATTAGAACATAAAAAGGCCTCTAAACATGCAAGATCCACCTAAGACCCTATAAGAGGATTTAGCTATCCATAGTGTTCGAGAACAATAAAATAAAATTAGAAGTCATAAGTTACAGTGATAAAAATAACCCGGAATAGAGAAATTTCTGATCCTGAGAATTTAGTCTCCTTTTTCTGCTTTAGAGCTCTCTCACGGTGTCAAGAACGGTAACCCAAACTCCTTTCACTCTCTCTCTCTGCCGTCCGCGTTCCTTTCTCTTCCTCTTACTGTTGCGGCCTTTTTCTTCTCTATCTTGTGCGACACTTTTTGTAACTGAAGCCGCCTAGGGTTGCGTGCCTTCAATCTTCCAATTCTTTTTCTTCTTAATTGCCGTCAGTTTCAATTCTTTAGTGGGCTTCATTGTATTTTTATGGGCTGGACTTGTTTACACGGCCCTTTCTTTATCTTGCTCCAATTTCTTTTTCTCTCACTCCATATTATCTAATCATATATATATATATATATTAGATAATATGGTTCAAATAATTGACTTCCATTCTTTTTTATCTTTTCTTCCATTCTGTAAAATATAGAGCAAATTAAGTCAGTGATTTACATGATTGATATATAATTACTCTAAAAGTGACTCAAAAATGTCTCTAAAAATGCATAAAATTGGAGTTTATTAGAGGGGAACCGCCACGGAGGGTAACGTGGTGGTGTCGGCGACGACGAACGAAAATGGAGGGGTGCTCGCGACGGTGGGAGAGAAAGAAAGTGCCGGTGGTGAGGGAAAGAGAGGGACTGAGAATGAGAGGGAGAGAGCGAGGATGATGATGGACGATCAAGGAGGAAACAACGACGGCCGGCTGTTCCTTGGCCGGCGGAGACAGAGGTGACAACGACGTCTCCGGTGGGGGCGAAGACGAAACGAAACGACCCAGACGATAATAGCTGCGGCGAGAGCAACAACGTGAACGAGTCAACGGCCACCGTCTACGGTGGTCGGAATCTAAACGGTGAGTTCTTTTTTGCTTGCTTTTTGGTTTCAGATCTTTCTACTCTTCTGTTTCTCTGATCAGATTTCTGTTGGTGGTGTGGTGGTTGACTCCGTTGGTGTTAGGTGGTTGCGGTTTGGTTCTGTGGTCATGGTGATGCGGTGGAGAGGGACGTAAGGGGGTGGCTTACGGTGAGTGTTTGGTGCAAGGGGGGTTACTGTGGTGGTGATGGCTACAATGGCAATGGAGGTGAGATGGTGGTTTGCGAAGAGGAGAAGAACGTGGGCGTCTGGTGGTAAGGGTTCGGTACGAGGGTGGTTATTGTGGTGGCGGCTATGGTGGCGGTGAGGCTATGGCGGTGATGGTTCGTAGAGGAAGGTGGGTGGCCGTCAGGTTTGTTTATGGTGGTACTGCGGTGGTAGTTAGTGGTTCGGTTAGTGGCGTTTGGGGGTTGCGGTTAGGGAAAGGGAAGGGAGCTACGGGGGTTATGGTGAGGACTAAGGGGAGGTCGGAGGGGGTGTTGTGGAGGAGGTGACTGACGGTGGCTTTTAGGTGTTTTTGGGTGGTGATGTGAGGGTTGGTGGCTGTCAGTGGAGACGGTGGTGGTTCACCGTGGTGACCACCACATGGTGGCCGGAGCTCCAAGCTCCTTTTTTCTTTTCTTTTCTGATTCTTAATTTTGGTTTTGATATTTTTCTCCTCTGTTTCTCTCTGTATTTTCTCTCTGTTTGTGTTCTCAATTTCGGTGTATCTCAGTATTCTGCCTTTTTCTTCCCCTTTCTCATTGTGCTACTGTATTGCTGTTTTTATAGGTGGATGGGGTGCTGAGGACAGACAGCAATTAGGGCAAAAAATGGCATCAAAAGGACAGCATCTTTGAGGGGAATAAAAAGGACAATAGCTGGCACCAAGGACAGTCAAAGGAAGGACAAGGGCAAGAAAAAGGGAATCAATAGGACAGCTCTAGGGCAGCCAGCTGCTGTGGCCTTCTCTTCCTTTTTTGGATTTTGTATTTTTTGATTTTTTGCATTATTTTTGTACTATTTGCTATTTGCTTTTTTTGACTCACATTTGTAAAGAACTTGGTTATATAATAACACTTTGGATTATTTAGCTTTATTGGCTTATGTTTTTGTATTTTTTGTACCAATAACGATAGCTACGCAAGAAAATTAAACGAACGTCGAAATAATCGTCGCACGAGAACGCTAAAGACACGCGCGTTTTAAAACGATACGTGACACAACGAGAATACGAACTTTTTGGATTTTAATTGATCGGACAAAATTAGGGTATGACAGCTGCCCCTCTTTATTTATATTTTACTAGGAAATATGGAGGGTTTTCAAATTTCTCGAGTAAAATAGAAATAAAGATAAAAAAGACACTAATTTTGTCAAGACTATGGTTTTTTTAGAAACTCTTGAGAAAAATGAATTGACATAGAACAAAAGTAAGTAAGGATCACTGGGGATCTGAAGGAGCACTGGGTCTCTGATGGTCTAGTTCGCAGTCGATGGTTGGCGCATTGATTGGAGTTAAACTGAAGGACCGACGGGGTCTGAAGGGCATGCCTAAGCCTGATGGACCAATGGGTCTGATGGAGCGCAAACTAGCAACAGTGCTACTAAAACGGTCTGCTTGGGGGTGGCCTTTTTCGAGCGGCCATGGGGGCAAGGTCAGGTCGTTGACTTGATTTGCGCACCTCGAAGGACGTGCACTGTGTTTTCTTTTAGGCGGGCACAGCTAGTCTGAAGTACCTGGGGTCGGATGATCCGTCGCGCTCAGTGTCGACGTAGTGATCTGAAGGTAGAGTTCGAAGTAGTTGCTTGGACGTGTTGATTCGAACTGAACTGAAGGACCTGGGGTCGGATGATCGGTCGGTTGCTCGATAACGCGACGCGATCTGGATTGAAGAACCATTGGTGGTCTGAAGGAGCGCTGGGGCTCAGAAGGACTGCTGGGGGTCTGAAGGATCTGCTTGGTGATCCTGAATTGATATGAGATAAACGCTCGGAGCGTTGATTTTTGAGGTTACAAGAAAAATAGGGATCGACACTTGGCATGTCTAACAATGCAATGGATGATGTATGTGTGCATGTAATGTAAGCACGTGCGATGATTGGTTTTGAGTGGAACGATGAATGAAATGTAATAGATGACTTTTGCCCCCTTTTTTATGCTCTTTTTTTTTGCTCCTTTTCTTGGTAACTGATGAGTGCATGAAATGCGAATATGAATATGATGGAAATGTAATGTTTTGATGTAAATGCAATGGTGAATGATAGGAAAGCACATGAATGCATGGCAAATGATATGATTGGTGCTGTAGAAAGTTTTTGGCGATGATAAGACACACGCGTGGCGCGTCTGTCGAAGCAAACAAATGTTATGTGCAATGCAAAAGTAAATGGACTACAAAAGCCCGTGAATGATGGATGCTGAAGCTGGTCGGGAACAGAAATTGATAAGCCGTGTATGCGGCTGCAGATAACATGCGAATGCAAATGTACTGTTGGTTGCATGATGGAATGATTAATGCTTTGGTGGGGGTAACGGGTGCAATGGATGATTTTTGCCTTTTTGGTTTTCTCTTTTTTTTTCCTTTTTGAATGAATGAATGCTCACACGTAATGCTTAAATGCAATAGTTGTGGTAGGTGCATGACTTGTTGTTGAAATACAATGTATGGTGCAATGATTTATGATATGGTATAATAGTAATGCATGTAAATGTGTTTTGTTTTGAGATGAGAAATGAGACTTTCGATGCGAGGGGTAGAGAGGTGAGTACTTTGGAGTAATCGTTCCTTGGAAAGAGGTTTGAACTCACATGGCAATCTCAAGGTTGTTATTCACAAACACTGATGTGCAGAACTATTTGACCCTATATGCAGACTCGCTTATTTTTCTCCCCTATGATGGTGCCCCATGATGATTGATTTTTAGGTCCACAAAGTTAACTGAGTCAGTTTCCAACCTCATATTATTAACTTATGTTCTCTCCCTTTGAAGCATTATTTAGTAAAGATGCGTAGTAGTGCAAATATAGATGAATGAGTCAGTTAACTTGGCTCTAGATCTAGGGTATGACAGATGAAGGGATAAATGACAAGTGAGGGGACGAATGGTAGGTTTTTGCCAAAGCCATGAAAGGTAGGTTCTCCCCAACTCAGGAAATGTGGTACTGCCCCAATTTAGAGTTGATGATGGTGATCGCATAGTCTGCCCCTGTCTAGTGATGACAACAGTGAGGGGTGTAGAGGAAATTATGAATTGGGAACGCCATGACTTTGGAATGAAGGGTGGCAGGCGAAAGACTTTGTCTCAACCCATAGTGTTTAGTGCTGCCCCAACTATGACAAGGACAAGGTTGCCCTGACTAGGGTTTGTGAAAGGCTGTGTTTAGGATGGTGGGTTGAGAAATTGCCCCGGTATGGTCTTATGGATGTGAATATGATAAGGGGATGAGATGGGTGTAGGGCGAATTTCCCGGATTTTAGGTGGAGTGAATGGCGACAGGATTGCCCCACTTTGGAATGGTATTTCATTGGTTGCTTTTAGTGGGGTTGTGAAAGGTGACTGAGTTAGGGTCATGGGTTTTTGGAATTGGTTGTATGGCTATATGGATTGGATGTGGTATATGAATGGGATGGACGCTGGGAAATTTCCCTAAGTTCGAGAAGCATGAAAGGTGAAGGGACTGCCCCACTTTGGGATCTAGGTGATGGTCCCAGTCTAAACTTTTGGTTCTTTTAAGGTGACTCCCACAGACTATGATAGTCCTGGGTTTTGATACGATGAAAATTTCAACTTACTTGTCCTAAAATTAAATCTTTGAGAAAATGAAAGCAATCAGCCATTGGTCCGCATGGACTTGTTAGGGTTGTAGCGTGGCCAATGGTTAGGGGTTTAAGAAAGAAGGGTTTGTAATGTGGTCAAAGGTTATGGGTAATGTGGTCAATGGTTATGGGCTTGTGGAGTATAGGCTCAAACGGGCTCAGAGAGGTGTTTGATGGTTTATTGATACAATGACCTTTTAAAAGATAAGTAGGTTCAGAGAAGTGCTGAAGGCCAATGATTTGGGTTTTGTGGAAGAAATGAGAATTCGGCCTAAGGAGGTGTTTGTGGGATTATTCGGACAATGATATCTTATGTGTTTGGTGATTTTACGTATCAGCTCACAATTTCTACTGCTTTTGCCTTTTTCTCTAAGGATTTCTTTTTCAATCATCTTTTTTGAATTTCACTTTCTTTTTTGTGATCTTTTTTCTCTTTTTTTTTTTGAGTAGAGTGAGCTGATAAAAGTGACACACCATTTTTGATGTGGAATTGATCCTTGTCTAGGGTGACTGAAAGATTTTTTTGATTTTTTTTTAATTTTTCTGGCTCGAAGTGGGTAGCAAAGAGTATTTCTTTTCGGAAATCATGATTGCTTGTTTTCTCAAAAATTAATTCTAAGACAACAATTTGCTTATCTTCACATATCTTATATGCCCTAATTTTTACTTAGGCTGCTCTCGCGAGCTTTCAACCTATCTAGTGATCACAAATTTGCCCCAGCATGGGGAACTAAAGTGTTAGTTTGTGAAATTTCATCATTGGGAACCAACCAAGTAGTTGACTAGGTACTTGTGTGGAGAATATGCACCTCATGGGATGGTCGGGGTGGGATTGGTCATGAACAAGGGATGATGATAGGAAAGATAGGGATACTAACTGACTCAAACAAGAGTAAATGCACATTGCATACAAGTTCACTATACGAATGCTTCACAGAGAGTTAACATAGTTAGCGACATGATAGAAGAAATTTTTGATAACACATTAGCTAACAAAATGGACCAAATGGATCATTTATCATGGGGTTGATGAGATGCATCATTTTGCTGAAGAAAATTATGAATGAGCTGCAAACAGTGAATAACTTCTTTTGTGAAAATTGAGTGTCTGAAAACATCTTGAGTTTGTAGCTAAGCTAAACTTTTCCAAAGAAGAAATAATCAACCTCGCCTCATCTCTCATCAATCTTTTGAAAAAAATGTGCTCATGTTCTTTTATGTATGGATGAACACATGGTGAAAATGCAAATGTGTGAAATGCATGAATGAATGATCACTTGGAGAGGTTAACTATCCAAAATGATTTTTGGGGGCAATGCAACATACTATATATTTTGGATGATGGATGATGTAAGAAAGTGGCACTATTTTCCTTTTATTTGTAAATGATGCGTGCCGGATGATAATATGTTTGAGACCGATAAGAATGAAAAACTTTTTTTTGATGCATGAAGAGGAGTAATGAACATATCTTTTTTATAATATCAAGGCGATACATATTTTTTTCTATATGGATATGCAAGATGATGCAATTTGGACAAATACAAAAATATTTTTGTTATTTTCTGGATGATGAGATGTATAGTAGTGCAATGATAATGGGCTGCATGTGAAAAGAATGGTTTTATTATGAATGTGCGGTGATTTTTTTTCTAGCAACATAGAATGCCCATGATGACGGATATACAAATGCATGTATGCATGAAGAAATAAAAGTTTGATCCTAAATGCAATTTATTTTTATTTTTTAAGAGGTAGTGCAACATGTATGCAAACTCTCATTTTTTTATTTATGGGATGATGGATGATGGAATAATTTTTTTGTTTTATTTGGAAAATGATACATGAATATGGAATTGATGCATTTAAACTAGGATGGCAACATGAGGGAAATGATGTGTGAATGTTATGTTTTTTTAAATGTAATTCAAGACTTTACAAATGATGTGATACCTACACTGTGCGATCATGATTTTGAATGATTATGAATGAATGCCGGTGCATGTTAAATGTGATGCTAATGTTTTTTGATCAAATGATATGCTAATGTTATATGGGTAGAAATTGTTTTTTTTCGGCGTGCGAGGAAACAAAATGCATGACACTCGCAGCGATTTTTTTTAATGCGCGGAAAGGAGTAATGAAGATAACTTTTATATAATATGGGGGTAATATTTTTGGTGTACGGATATGCAAGATGAATGCAATTTTGAAAAAAATGATATCTTTGTTATTTTTTTGTATGACGAGATGTGTGATGGGGCAATAACAATGAAATGCTTATGGAAGAATGATTTCAGTATGAATGCGTGGTGATTTTTTTTTATATGTTTTCTTTGAATAAAGTATAATGCATAAGCATATGGATGTTTGTTGTATATGAGCAACAATGTGATAGAAGGATACCTTAAGAGGGTATTTTTTTTATGCTTCAACTAGAATAAGAAGCTAACAAAAAGGCCATTGAGTGATGAATGATACAATGATAAAAGAAAATGAAGCAATTTCTGATTTTTATTTTGATGCATGTGGGAGGTTATGTTGGAATATGATATGCATGTAAGAGGAAAAACTTTTACTTTTGTTTTTTATGATGCATGGTAGCGCAATAATAATGGGATGCGTGTGAAAAGAATGATCTTACTTTGTTATGGATGCATGGTGATTTTTTTGAGTATGATGATGTCGCCTCATGTGCATGCAAATGAAAGAAAGAAGCATGACAATGTTTTTTTTTGAGTGATTTTATTTGTGGAGAAACGCTAACCAGATTAATACAGAGGGTAAGATTAATGCCCCTGTGTCCTAGGTGGGTCATGTCTAAATTGGGATTTTTGACATGGTCTAGGGTCACTTATGTGATCAATCTCTCAAGTGGCTCTATTCACTTCCTCACAAAGGTCTCCAGAGCTAAAATCCCCTTCATGATACGATCCACAACGATAGCTAGCTACCAGGTGTGGGATACCATAAAAGAGGGTACTCTGGCTGAGACTTTCGTGAGAGTCAGACAGATAAAATCCAGAATGACTGTCACTAATAATCTCCACTCGTCCTAGGTTATTTGCAGACCCGGGTATAAGGCCCCACTCAAAAGTGTGTGCAAAAGTGTAAGTGAGGTGTGTGATGAGGGCAAAATACCAAAACTAACCAAGCTGGAAAAGATATACAACAACAATAACAAAAGAGTCGTCTACCCTAAGGTTCAATAATATAAAGAAATGCTAATAAATAAGTAACATAAGCATAAGGGAAAAAACAAAATATAAAGTTAATAAAAACTTACACATTTAGTTAACAAGGCTTGACTCTCTTAATATGTCCCCAGTGAAGTCGTCAGCTGTAGCGACCGAAAAATCCGGAGGAGGGATTCTTCGAAGTTCTTGAAATGAAGCCGCCACCAAAGTTTAGTTTAAAGGCAAACATTGGAAAATTCCTATTGAGTAGATAAAGGGGGTTCTGCAGACCAGGTTTAGGCTCAGGAGTCGTTTATGCGTAGGGAAGGTATTAGCACCCTACGACATCCTTCCTAAAGAAGGTTACCTCTTAACTAAATGTGTAAACATTTATTAATTCAAAAATAATGATTTTACCCTTATAATAATAATAATGATAAAGACTCGATAAACAGTTACTTATTTTTTGTACTTTTTGAGAAATAGGAGAGAAATTAATTAAAAGAAAAAAAAGGTTTTTTATTAATGCAATTGACAGAGGCCGGCCGCCCTTTGCTCCTACGTATCTCTTGGTAGAGAATCAAATCACACGTAGTTCTTGGGTAGAAAATGTTTGTGTGTTGGTATTTTTTAATTATTTTTGAAATTGGGAGAGGTATTCGTGACGACCAAACAAGTAAAACTCAGAGGGGTCATCACGCATAGCTCGTTTGAAAAAAAATAGTCGTTATTAACGATCAAACAAACTTAACACAGTTACCATTAGTAACAATCTATTTTTTTATGTGAGTTTAATTATTTGAAAAAAAAGGAAACAAAAAAGGAAAAAAAAAAATTTGAAAGCATTACGGGGTAATAAAAAAAATGTGAGGGGTTGTAATAAAAGAAAAGGTGCAATTAACAACAAGGAGTGTTGTATTTAAAATGGGGGTGCGAAGAGCAACAGAGGCTGTATTTTTAAGAAGGGGGGTGTAAACAGTAAGCTGAACTTAGACAAACAGGGGTTGTATCAATAAACTACCAGGGTGTAAATATAACTTTAAAGTTAAAGGACGGGGGTTGCCCTAATTAAATACAGAGGTGCAAATAATGAATCTGTTTTTAAAACGAAATTAAAATAATCCACATTCCAAGTCCAATACATACTAATGTACACAGAAACCTAATTTCAACTTACCCTAATTCCATTCTTCTCCCACTAGCGCCGTTTCTTCTCATTCGAAGATAGAGAGAGAAAGGAGGAGTGAGCGAAGAAGAGAGGGAAACGAAAATGAGAAAGGAAGGGAAAGAAGAAAAGGGGAGGACGCGAAGGGAATGGAGAGAGAAGGGGGTGCTGGTTACAGTACGACGGTGAGGGACAAGGCGGTGTACGGTGGCCTGAGTACAACGAGGGGTGAGGGAGATGGATCACCGAAGTCTACCGGAGGGGAACCGCCACGGAGGGTACCGTGGTGGTGTCGACGACGACGAACGAAAATGGAGGGGTGCTCGCGACGGTGGGAGAGAAAGAAACCGTCGGTGGTGAGGGAAAGAGAGGGACTGAGAATGAGAGGGAGAGAGCGAGGATGATGATGGACGATCAAGGAGGAAACGACGATGGCCGGCTGTTCCTTGGCCGATAGAGACAGAGGTGACGATGACGTCTCCGGTGGGGGCGAAGACGAAAAGAAACGACCCGGACGATAATAGCTGTGACGAGAGCAACAACGTGAACGGGTCAACGGCCACCGTCTACGGTGGTCGGAATCTAAACGGTGAGTTCTTTTTTGCTTGCTTTTCGGTTTCAGATCTTTCTACTCTTCTGTTTCTCTGATCTGATTTCTGTTGGTGGTGTGGTGGTTGACTCCGTTGGTGTTAGGTGGTTGCGGTTTGGTTCTGTGGTCATGGTGACGCGGTGGAGAGGGACGTAAGGGGGTGGCTTACGGTGAGTGTTTGGTGCGAGGGGGGTTACTGTGGTGGTGATGGCTACAATGGCAATGGCGGTGAGATGGTGGTTTGCGAAGAGGAGAAGAACGTGGGCGTCTGATGGTAGGGGTTCGGTACGAGGGTGGTTATTGTGGTGGCGATGGCTACGGTGGCGGTGAGGCTATGGCGGTGATGGTTCGTAGAGGGAGGTGGGTGGCTGAGAGGTTTGTTTATGGTGGTACTGCGGTGGTGGTTAGTGGTTCCGTTAGTGGCGTTTGGGGGTTGCGGTTAGAGAGAGGGAAGGGAGCTACGGGGGTTATGGTGAGGACTAAGGGGAGGCCGAAGGGGGTGTTGTGGAGGAGGTGACTGACGATGGCTTTTAGGTGTTTTTGGGTGGTGTTGTGAGGGTTGGTGGCTGCGGACCAGGTTTAAGCTCAGGAGTCGTTTATGCGTAGGGAAGGTATTAGCACCCTACGACATCCTTCCTAAAGAAGGTTACCTCTTAACTAAATGTGTAAACATTTATTAATTCAAAAATAATGATTTTACCCTTATAATAATAATAATAATGATAAAGACTCAATAAACAGTTACTTATTTTTTGTACTTTTTGAGAAATAGGAGAAAAATTAAATAAAAGAAAAAAAAGGTTTTTTATTAATGCAATTGACAGAGGTCGGCCGCCCTCTGCTCCTACGTATCTCTTGGTAGAGAATCAAATCACACGTAGTTCTTGGGTAGAAAATGTTTGTGTGTTGGTATTTTTTAATTATTTTTGAAATTGGGAGAGGTATTCGTGACGACCAAACAAATAAAACTCAGAGTGTTCATCACTCATAGCTCGTTTGAAAAAAAATAGTCATTATTAACGATCAAACAAACTTAACTCAGTGACCACTAGTAACAATCTATTTTTTATGTGAGTTTAATTATTTGAAAAAAAAAAGGAAACAAAAAAGGAAAAAAAAATAATTTGAAAGCATTACGGGGTAATAAAAAAAAGTGAGGGGTTGTAATAAAAGAAAAGGTGCAATTAACAACAAGGAGTGTTGTATTTAAAATGGGGGCGCGAAGAGCAACAGAGGCTGTATTTTTAAAAAAGGGGGTGTAAACAGTAAGCTGAACTTAGACAAACAGGGGTTGTATCAATAAACTACCAGGGTGTAAATATAACTTTAAAGTTAAAGGACGGGGGTTGCCCTAATTAAATACAGAGGTGCAAATAATGAATCTGTTTTTAAACGAAATTAAAAGAATCCACAATCCAAGCCCAATACATACTAATGTACACAGAAACCTAATTTCAACTTACCCTAATTCCATTCTTCTCCCACTAGCGCCGTTTCTTCTCATTCGAAGAGAGAGAGAGAGAGAGAGAGAGAGAGAGAGAGAGAGAGAGAAAGGAGGAGTGAGCGAACAAGAGAGTGAAACGAAAATGAGAAAGGAAGGGAAAGAAGAAAAGGGGAGGACGCGAAGGGAATGGAGAGAGAAGGGGGTGCTGGTTACAGTACCACGGTGAGGGACAGGGCGGTGTACGGTGGCCTGAGTACAACGAGGGGTGAGGGAGATGGATCGACGAAGTCTACCAGAGGGGAACCGCCACAGAGGGTACCGTGGTGGTGTCGGCGACGACGAACGAAAATGGAGGGGTGATCGCGACGGTGGGAGAGAAAGAAAGCGCCGGTAGTGAGGGAAAGAGAGGGACTGAGAATGAGAGGGAGAGAGCGAGGATGATGATGGACGATCAAGGAGGAAACGACGACGGCCGGCTGTTCCTTGGCCGGCGGAGACAGAGGTGACGACAACGTCTCCGGCGGGGGCGAAGACGAAACGAAACGACCCGGACGATAATAGCTGCGGCGAGAGCAACAACGTGAACGGGTCAACCGCCACCGTCTACGGTGGTCGGAATCTAAACACTGAGTTCTTTTTTGCTTGCTTTTCGGTTTCAGATCTTTCTACTCTTCTGTTTCTCTGATCTGATTTCAGTTGGTGATGTGGTGGTTGACTCCGTTGGTGTTAGGTGGTTGTGGTTTGGTTCTGTGGTCATGGTGACGCGGTGGAGAGGGACGTAAGGGGGTGGCTTACGGTGAGTGTTTGGTGCGAGGGGGGTTACTGTGGTGGTGATGGCTACAGTGGCAATGGCGGTGAGATGGTGGTTTGCGAAGAGGAGAAGAACGTGGGTGTCTGGTGGTAGGGGTTCGGTACGAGGGTGGTTATTGTGGTGGCGATGGCTGTAACACCCCGATTTTCGTGCGTTGTGGTTCTCTTAGTGTGTGTTTGTTTTATGAATTATTTTGTTATTGATAAGATCAAATTATTTTAATTTATTGTGTGTTTGAGTTATTAAAAATAGTTAAAAATCATATGTGAATGTATTTTTATATGCTATTGGTAATATATAATTGTTATTATATATTTATTTTGTTTTTAAAAATATTAGTATTCTTGATATTATTTGTATAGAAAGTTATTTTGGGCTATTGAGATGTTAAAATAATAGTTGTAATGAAATTGGTTTTTAAAAAAAGGATTTAAAATAGACTTTTATGTATTTGTTTACGCGCACACCCCCTGCTCTCTTGCTAACCGCACCCCCTGCGACTTAACCCAAGCCCAGTCCGTGCGAAACCCGTCCAGATCCGACCCGGCCCGTTTCTTTCCTCTTCTTCCTCGCGCAGCAACTGTGCAGCGCGAGCCAAAAACCCTAACCCAACACTTCCTCCATCTCGTTTTCCATCATCTCATCGCGGCCAAGTCCCAAAATCCATCCATCCACTCGAAATCAGCCTCTGATTCTGATTCCAGTCTTTGTTTCGTCGTTCGTGACATGGTTCTTCCAATTGCAGTCGCGACCCACCGACCCAGACGGACAAACTCCCTCCCCTAGCGCCCGTCACAAGCTTCTCGTGGAAGAACTGGACATGGCTTCGAATTCCAGTCACCAGAATCGACCTTCTCACCTATTAATCCAATTGAATCGCATATGTCCAGTTTTCCAAAGATGCATCACCCGTGTCCTTATGCCGTGTTTCGACTTTCGGTCTAAGAATTTTGAATTCCTTGAACCATGATTTCCAACTGTTGCCATCATCCTAAGAAATTCGATGTTGTTTGATTGTATGTGAACGTTTTGAGCCCTCCAAGTTGCGACTTCCAAACACCACCATCGCATAGGTACTTCGAAAAACACATTTAAAGCGATTAATTATATTTAATATGTTTGGTATATGACTTTTGTACCGTCATTGTTGTTGTTGCACGATTGTACGCATTCGAGTCAAACATTGTCCTGCCGGAATAGATGCACTCTTGAGAACTCGTAATTTGTCTCTGTAGAGATTTGCCTTGGAAGACGCTTCGATATCAGGTAAGGGTGGGGTTCTATCTCTATAATTGGGTGTATGAAGGGCTCTATGTAGAAAGGTTAATGGAACCCTAGGTGATTAAGTTAGAAAACCCTAGTTGTAGGAATTAAATTGATTGATGATGAATGAATGTGATTTGATGATGATTGAGCATGATTGATAATGATTGATTATGATTGATGATGATTGAGCTTGCTTGTTAATGATTTGAACCAAAAATTCTGTCCATAGGGCGCCATGGGGACAATGTTGCTGTTGCTGCTGCTGGGCGCCTCCCTGGGCGCCAAATTCTGTGTATGTTGCTGCCTGGGCGCCATGGGCGCCATTCCTGAAACTGTGCTGGGCGCCATGGGCGCTATCCTGTGCTGTGCGACTGGGCGCCAAATCCTGTGTCTGTTCCTGTTGCCTGGGCGCCAAGGGCGCCATCCAGTTGTGTTGCGTTGCTGTCTTGTAGGTACCTGGCGCATAGGGCGCCAAGGGCGCCAACATCCTGGCTGCCCAATTGCTGTTGTCTATGTTGTTCTGGCGTAGGCGCACTGGGCGCCATAGGCGCCGTGCTGCCGTTTGTGTTCTGGCGCTGGCGCACTGGGCGCCATGGGCGCCGTGGTGCATTGTTCGGTGTTGCGTTTCCGTGTTGCGTTTTTGTGTTGCGGGTGCCTAGGCGCCAAGGGCGCCGAATCCTGGCTGCCGTGTTGATGTGTTGCCTCTGGGCGCCTCCCTAGGCGCCGTCCTCTGTTGTTGGCCTGCTGGGCGCCCTCCTGGGCGCCATTTTCTGTGTTGTTTGGCTTGCTGGGCGCCATCAAGAGCACCATTTTTTGATGGTTTGGGGCGCCTCATGTGGCTGTCCCGTGGTGTTTGGCGCAGTGGGCGCCGTAGGCGCCATGATTGGCTGCCTGTTTGTGGTTGTTGGTGACTGGGCGCCTAGGTGGCTGTCCCAGTGGTCGTTGTCATTGGTGTTGTAAATTGGTGTTATCATTGGTGTCGTATAATTGTTGTTGGCATTGGCGTTGTAAAATTGTTGTTGTTCCAGGTGTTGTGAATTGTGTCGTCATTGGTGTTGTAAACTGTGTCGTCATTGGTGGTGTAAATTTTCGTTGTTCTCGGTGTTGTAAAACTGTTGTTGCCATTGACGTTGTAAATCTATTGGTGTCTTTGGTGTCGGTGGTTTTTGATGTTACGGTCAAGTTGTTAGACTGTCCTATAGGTGTTGGTGTTATTGGTGAAGATATAACAGGTGATGTGCCTATTTTATTGGCTAAGGTGATAGGTGATGGGTCTATGAACATTTGTTGATATTGGTGTTGTTGTGTCACTTAGATGACTATTGTTGTTGATTGTCTCTGGTGCATTGTTCATGGTGTCGCATACATTTCATATGCATTATTTTGGTGATGAAGGCTTCGGCCTTGGAGCTATAGGTGATGTTGATGATGCTCAAAAACTTGGTGATGATGCCCTTATTGGCTATTTTATTGGTGATGATTGGTACCACATGCATATACCCGTTGGTGTGGGTTGCATCTCATTCATTTACTCATGACATTGGTGATGATTCTTGGTGATTGCAATTTGATGTTGTTGTGAAGCGGTAGATATAGTTGTCGTAACTCTAGCATATTGTCTATCATATATACTATTATATTGTTAGATATCTCACCCATTCTGTTTGAATGTTACCCCTATGCTGGTAACGTGCAGGTGATTGCGAGTGAAGGCATGTCTACCTTCGCTAGTCGAGTCGGTGTCGTCGCTCTGATACGTAGCACTCGGGGGGGGGGGGGGGGGATGAACGCTAGTCTTTATTAGTTGTCCCTATTATTTGATTGCTAAAGTTTTATGGTGATGTTATGATTATTCATTTGAACCTTCATTTCATTCCGCTGCGTGGTGATAGAGTTACTGTCATGTAGACTGAACAGGTGTTTTGTGGCATCCCTTGTGGGTGTAGTGAAAAATGTTTTTGAAACTCTGATTTTTGTCAAAAGTTTATCGGGTAGAAAAGGGGTGTTACAATGGCTACGGTGGCGGTGAGGCTATGGCGGTGATGGTTCGTAGAGGGAGGTGGGTGGCCGTGAGGTTTGTTTATGGTGGTACTGCGGTGGTAGTTAGTGGTTCGGTTAGTGGCGTTTGGGGGTTGCGGTTAGAGAAAGGGAAGGGAGCTACGGGGGTTATGGTGAGGACTAAGGGGAGGCCGGAGGGGGTGTTGTGGAGGAGGTGACTGACGGTGGCTTTTAGGTGTTTTTGGGTGGTGATGTGAGGGTTGGTGGCTGTCAGTGGAGACGGTGGTGGTTCACCGTGGTGACCACCACATGGTGGCCGGAGCTCCAAGCTCCTTTTTTCTTTTCTTTTCTGATTCTTAATTTTGGTTTTGATATTTTTCTCCTCTGTTTCTCTCTGTATTTTCTCTCTGTTTGTGTTCTCAATTTCGGTGTATCTCAGTATTCTGCCTTTTTCTTCCCCTTTCTCATTGTGCTACTGTATTGCTGTTTTTATAGGTGGATGGGGTGCTGAGGACAGACAGCAATTAGGGCAAAAAATGGCATCAAAAGGACAACATCTTTGAGGGGAATAAAAAGAACAATAGCTGGCACCAAGGACAGTCAAAGGCAGGACAAGGGCAAGAAAAAGGGAATCAATAGGACAGCTCTAGGGCAGCCAGCTGCTGCGCCCTTCTCTTCCTTTTTTGGATTTTGTATTTTTTGATTTTTTGCATTATTTTTGTACTATTTGCTATTTGCTTTTTTTGGCTCACATTTGTAAAGAACTTGGTTATATAATAACACTTTGGATTATTTAGCTTTATTGGCTTATGTTTTTGTATTTTTATACCAATAACGATAGCTACGCAATAAAATTAAACGAACGTCGAAATAATCGTCGCACGAGAACGCTAAAGACACACGCGCTTTAAAACGATACGTGACACAACGAGAATACGAACTTTTTGGATTTTAATTGATCGGACAAAATTAGGGTATGACAGTGGATCCAGCCAAAGTACGAGCGATATTAGAAATGCCGGCGCCCAAAACCGAAAGAGAAGTTTGTGGGTTCCTGGGAATACCTCTTTTTGAGATGTTTCCGGAAATAATCAACAAAAGTGTTCCGAACTTACTGTGTTTTCGGGAAGAATTTTTTAAATTTGTTCCGCAGTCAAGTTCTATTGTTCCGAAATTACTTTTGAACAATTTGCTCCAACGTGAGTGTAACGTGGATACAAACATGTGAGTGTAACGTGGATACAATTCTTGCAACAATTTGACACTTATGCTGCAACAAGTTGGGATGTCAAATCAATGTGTGTTCATAGTTGGGATAAATCAATGGAATCATCAAGTGAATGCTGCAAATAAGTTTGGGATAAATCCGGAACTAACTTTTTCTGGATTTCTGGATTTACCGCATTTTAGTGTAATTCCGGAACACAGTTAACATTCCGGAAGGTAAATCCGGAAATCCAAAAAAACTGAGTTTCGAATTTACCTCATTATGACGTAATTCCGAAACTAAAATGAGGTAAATCTGAAAATCTAAAATAACTCAGTTCCGAATTTACCTCATTATGACATAATTCCGGATTTTTTTATTATTTTAGTGGTAATTTCGTCTGTTTGGTCAATTATGGGGGTATGTGGTATAATGGGGGAGGGGGAGTTTGTACGGAAAAAACCTCAAAAAGTTATGTTATCACCACCAAAAAGTTAGTTATGTTATTACGAAGCACTTTAATTGTCATTGATACAAGTCATTTTTCCAACAAGAATGTTATTGTTGAGAAAAAAATTTCTTATTGCAACAAGTTGAAAATGTTTTTTTTTCCTAGACGGAATAGCAAATGCCACTTGAAACCCACACACACAATTGTGAGGTCACATATTCGAACTCGGACATGATATTCAGCCTAACAATTTAGGCATTTGCTTGTTGAGCTAGACCTTACAGATCAAGTTGAAAATGTTTTTACTACATCCATATATTTATCAACAAGTTTACTTTACCAACAAGGATTGATTCGAGCGGTAATTGGATTCGGATCACACCCAAGCTCTCGAGTTCGAATCTTGGATGTGGTAAAAACTCTGTTAGTAGGGGAGAACCACACACGAACCGGCAAAGTCAGAAACACCTGGGCAACCAGGCTCCCGCGCACCAATAACACGGAAAAAAAATCATCAAGTTTATTTTTGTTAGGTAACGCCACATTTATTCATTCTTGTAGTGATTAGGTAACGCCACAAATAGTCGACATTGGTTAAAGAAAGCCTTGTCAACTAAGCCAAAGTGTTCAACACTAACTTTAGAGACGAGACCCTCCTAGTGAATCAAGTTGTCTTCAATTTCACAATACCCTCCAACGAGACTAAGAAATGCTAAAGGACTTCTTTCAAACGTAAAGGGTAGTTTTGCCTTGTTGTCAACTTAGTTTTGGATGAGCTTCCGTTGAAGTCTTAAGTTCACTTTCGGCGAAACGAAGTAAAGATTTCTTTAGAGTTGGTTTCGGGGTTTACCCATACTTTATCTAGAGGATCTTATCTCTAGAATAGCGAAAAGGTAAAAAACAGATCGAAAACTGTTGTTTTTGAGTTTCAGAAAAGTATTTCAGAAAATCAATCATCGAAGAAATTATTGGGTTGAGTCGCAGACTAGGTTGCTCTCTTTAAGACGTTTCGTGGCACTGCTCAAAATTGTGCAGGCAAGCTATCAACCACGGCGTCCTCAGGATAAAACAACCCAGTCAAAACTGTTACGAAATATCACTGTACGGTGAAATTTCGCTCAAGAAATACACCTTCATATTATGGTCCGAAGACCACTCAAATATGGTACTAAGACCACTCAAATATGGTACTAAGACCACTCGAATGTGGTACTAAGACCACTCTAATATGGTACGAATACCACTCTAATTTAAGAAGAAAGGAAATTGGGGAGGGAGAAGAGAAGAAAACTCGGTACTGCTTCGAGTTTTCGGTGCAAAGAATGAAGTGAGGAAAGTCCTATTTATAGGAAAAAACTCGACTTGCTGCGCAAGTAAGTTGTTGGAGAAAAATCCTCAAGAGATAAGAATGGCCTACTTGCTGCACAAGTCAAGTTGTTGGAGAAAAATCCTCAATAGCTAAAAATGACTAGTTCAGCGTATCTGGTCAGTTTAACGAATCTAGACAGTTAGCGAGCGACGCACCAAAATAAAATAAAAATAATTATTTTTCACAAAGAATAAATTACACCTCATAGCCCAAGCCTAGGCCCGGCCCGGCCGGGCGACCCGGTCAGACGGCGCGCGCACGTGTGTGATGGTCAGTTAGTGTGCGTGCTGTCCCTTTTACAAAACTGGGTACCCCTTGGGCCCCAAACCAAGGTGTGAAGTCCACACTTATAAGCACTCTTAAAGTGCCTAGTCTTAGCAATGTGGGACTTTTCAATTCACCAACACCAAGGTTCCAACAATCCCCCACTTGAATTTAAAAAGAAGTTTCAGAAGTAGCGTCAAACGCCTCCATAAGATTGTGCATAAGCAGAGGTGTCATTCGACTTGAACATTTGCATAGCGGTTAAGATTTAGATTCAACAAGAGTGACTCGTAGTCTTGAACTCTATCTCTAATAATCAAAACCACACAAAACCTTTTCCATAGGTGTATTCTCAAAAGCCCGTGCTATTATGGCCCTACACGTCTATCCCAGTTTAGTGAACGCTCTAGGAATTTCTGCCATGAATTCCATTGGAAGCGGCCCCACTTCCACATTCACAAAGGTGAGTCTATCAATAGTACTCCTGTAGCTAGGTACTCCACTCCACATAGAGTATAGATCTCATTAAGAGTTTCTATTACCTCAACCTTACATCGCTTCAGGAATCATGCTTCTTTACTTATAGTAGCATGTTCATCTCCTATCACTTCACAACTTGTTATTACCCATTGAACCTAATTCTTGGGATCTCCAGTCTTTTAGGTCGGGTTACCACCGTGAGTGACTCATTGCTCTAATGGCAGTAGTCTCATCTTTTGAGATGTATTTTGGACTTTCTTTTTGGCTAATCCTTTCGTCAAAGGATCACCTAAGTTCTAATCAGTGCGTACATGATCCACTCTCACAGCTCCTTTTGAGAGAATTTCTCTAACAATGCTGTTCCTACGACATATTTGTCGCCTTTTATCGTTGTAATAACGATTCTTTATTTCGCAATAGCCGCGGTACTATCGCAGTGGATCAACACATCTGGTGTCGGTTTTCCCATAAGGAATCTCTACTAGTAAGCATCTCAACCAACTAGCTTCTTCATTGACGGTTGCCAACGCTATCATTTCAGACTCCATAGTGGACTGAACCAAAATGATCTGTTTCTTGGATTTCCAGGAGACAATACCACCATATATACTAAATATATAGTCACTAGTTGCTTTGGAATCATCTGATAGAGTATTCCAATCAGCATTACTGTATCATTCAAGTACAGTTGGAAATCTCTAATAATGTGATCCGAGATTCATGGTCCTTTTAAGGTATCACATGACTCTCTCAATAGCGTGCCAATGCTCTATACTAGGTCGACTGGTAAACCTGCACAGCAATCCCACGACATAGGCAATGTCGGGTCTAGTACAATCAGTGGCATACCTTAGGCTGCCAATGATGCTCGCATATTCCGTTTTCCTAACATCGTTACGTACCAGTGTTCTTAAAAAGTTTGACAATTGGATCGTATGATGAGCAGGAAGGTTTACAACCAAAGTAGTTATATTTCTTTAAGATCTTCTCAATATAATGAGTTCGATGCAAAGAAATTCCTTTCTCGGACCTAGTATTCTTAATACCAAGGATTACAATTGCTTCTCCAAGGTCTTTCATATCAAAGTTGTTGCACAACAATGATTTCACTTTATTTATAGTATGAATGTTTGATCCAAATATGAGCAAGTCGTCTACATAGAGACATATGATAGTGCAAATGTCATTTTCAGTTTTGTAATAAATACATTTGTCACTTGCATTCACTTTGAACCCATTCAATATAATTAGATAATCAAAATTCTCATGTCACTGTTTAGGAGATTGTTTAAGACCATACAGATACTTATCCAACTTACAGACCTTGTTTTCTTGCCCAAGAATTTCAAAAGCTTCAGGTTGCTCCATTTAGATTTCTTCTTCCAATTCACCATTTTTAAAAAATCAGGTATGCATACTACTAAATTAAAAACACGGCCAAAGAAATTAGTATTTATTTCTAGTAACGAGTGAACATGTGTCGAAGAAATCTATATTCTGTTTAACTAGTTTACTCTAATATTGGGGCTCTATTGATTTGTAAAATACAGGGCTAATAACCCTGGTGGAAAGAACATCTGTTAGCTGATTAGCTGAATCATTCAGGTCTTGATTTGAAATAACACGCTGGGAAAGATGCAATTTCCTGGTATGTTGCGAAAGCGATAACGATCTTGAATATCGTGAAGAACCAAAGCTTCGATGAAACGAAGAACCAAAGCTCCGTCATCACCATCTCTCAACTATGCAGTGAAATTCCTGGAACATAGCATAATGAAGAACTTTCTATTCCAGATTTACATAAGCGAAAAGGTATACTTCTGTTGTTAATTAATATCATGCATTTACTCAAACCCAAAGTAAACCAGTTTACTCTAATATTGGTACTCTATTGATTTTGTAAAAGACAGGGCTAATAGTAATAATCCTGGTGGAAAGAACATCTGTTATCTGCAGCATTCAGGTCTTGAAAGGACACGCTGGGAATGATGCAATTGGAGATGCACATTTCCTGGTATGTTGCTAATCATTAGAGTTCATTCATTCATTTAGTAATAAAAGGAATAGATTAGCCGTTTTAGTGGGTTCAGTAGCCCAAAACTATTGGCTAGCTGATTCTCTGATATTTTGAAATATAATGCAAATCTAATCCAAATTTGATGATCACAAGTTAAAAATTAATAGGGTTAGTTGTTGAAGACACACACACACACAAGAGATGTTCATTAGAGATCAGTTAATCTTACTCAGTCCTCATCAAGTCCCAGTTGTGCCACCCCGATGGTTCCTTCCTCAAATCGGATGGCGAAGGAGCCGCTGCTGCCTCCCTCACGCATCACTCTAACTTCCATTAAATGGATGTTTAAACTTGTTTATCTAGACCAAGTGCAAGGTCTGCAGCAATCTGACTTAAAGGGGAATTTTGTGTCAAAATCTAGTTAACCGGTTTTAAATACATAAAGGGCCTTGGGTACAGAATTTGAAAAGAAACCAATGTGATTTGCACAATTGAGGCGACCTACCCTCAAATAGAAGATACATGAGAAAACCTGAGAGTTGGTTAGCAAAACTCCTAGTTATGGTAACCTCTTGTGCCAAACCTTAACCGAACAAGTTTAAACATACAAATAAATAAGTTTTGGTACAAAACTATAGAAGATTCTTACTTGGTTTACGCATTTTGGGTAGTTTATGCCCAAATAGAGGCTTAGGTGAGTGTATGTGAAGGGTGATTTCAGAAGTATTTGTTCATGTATGATTTTTGCACCAATTAGTCCCACAAATTTTAAATGTATTGTTAGAGTATCAGAAAGAACATACAATATCTTGATATTATTTTGAATTATCTCATAGGATTAGTTTCTTATGATATAGTATCTCTTTAAATTAAGTTCCATATTACTTAGTTATTATATAACATGATTTGTTTCCCAATGCAATTATGTTTAGGAGTGTTGTATTCCTATAAATAGGTGTTAGCTTTCATCTTTTTGGTATCATCAATTATCAAATCATTAAATTATTCTTTCTCTCCCCTCTTTATCTAAAACCCCATAAATTCTACATATATAATTAAGCATAGGATTTCAAGTTTGGAGGGTTTCCAATGTGGTTTGATGATTTTGGATAGCTCACACCTGAACAATATTGTCAATGGCGTGGGGTGTTTTATGGCATTTGCGAATGGCCAAAATTTGCTATATAAACGTGGGATTGCGACCTTTGACGCCACCATGGCAGGGCACTTCACAAAATGTCTATGGAGGCCTGGCTCAAAATCCACTACGCCATTCCACCACCTAGCCGATATTAACAACGCTGCAACCAAATCAGCAGTTAAAATGAGATTAGGTGAAGTTTAATTGCATGTAGACTGGCAAACCTATTATAGAATATGAAATCTGCATAATTGGGTTCCTTGAGCAGTATTGGATCTATAGCAAACTTGGTGAGGATATTACTAATTTACTACCACTGCTAATAGTGACATTTTGATCTCCAACTAAGACAAGATGTTAAGGAGGTTGGTTATTGATGAAAACTAACACAAAAGCTTTGTTAATTGTATCAACAAAAAATTGGCAAGCAAGGACCAGAGATTTTGCATGTTGTATATAACACTATAGTTTTCTTTTCCCTCAGACCATATCAATTAACACATCTTTGAAAGATTTCAAACATGTTCTTCTATAGTGTATTCTAGAGACATAGAAACTAATGAATTGTAAATTGTAATTTTTATCAAAGTGGACACACTTGGTGCACCAACAAAATTTCTAATATTAGCCACTTATCCATTGACCTTAAAAACCTTTCTTAGAGCCATTAGCATACTATCTGCCCCAAATGTCTGTAGTACTGATAGTATTGGTGGAATTTACTCTTTCACATTCATCAGGCGACTTTGAACTTAACATATTCTGCCTCAGGATGAATGCAGGTTGATTTGGAGGAGGAAGAAACCCAACCTCACTGTTCAGCATAGAAACTACTGCAGCCATAGCAGGCCTATCTATAGCAAGTTCTTGTACACACAAAAGCCCTATATGTATGCACCTTAAAATATAATCATAATAACAAGAATCATATATTCCTTGATCTACTAATTTTGAAATGTTGTCTTCTCTCCATTGTATCCAGACCTAAATGAAAAAAACCATACATTTGGAAGTTGTATCAGCAAAAGGAAAAAGAGCCTGTAAATAACCCGGAAAGTGAATGTGAAGTCTTACAAATCCTAAAAGGCTAAGAGCGTGCTCATCGTCATAAAAGCTTGAGTTTTTTCTCCCACTAACAATCTCTAATATCAAAACACCAAAGCTAAAGACATCTGATTTCTCCGAAAATAGTCCTTGCATTGCATATTCAGGGGACATATAGCCACTGCATTAATATGTTAAAATTTATTCTTGAAGTATTTTACTATATTGTTGGACAAGGGAGGCATACTTACTAGGTTCCGACAATCCTGTTAGTATTTGCCTGATCTTCTCTCCCTCCAAAGATTCTAGCCATACCAAAGTCTGATATTTTTGGATTCAGCTCCTCATCTAGCAAGATATTGCTTGCCTTCAAATCTCTGTGTATAATTCTTAGTCTGGAATCTCTGTGAAGATAAAGCAATCCTCGAGCTATTCCTTCTATAATACTATACCGGGTCCTCCAATCTAGAAGTTTATCCTTTGATGGATCTAAAAAGGAAGGGTTGCATTATACTATTTTTGAATGTAATACTAAAAGATCAAGCCACAACAACAAAATTACTTGGTTAACATGCTTCGAAGAAAATTCTGGTTATGAAATAATGGTTTATTCTCAAAATTTTATACGAGCTATCACAAAGAGGTTGGAATTGTATATGATAAATTGTTAACAGTGGCTTCAAAGAACTAACCGAAGATAAATGCATCCAAACTTTTGTTTGGCATGTACTCGTATATCAACATCTTTTCATCACCTTCAATACACGAGCCGAGAAGTCTTACGAGATTGCGGTGTTGAAGCTTACAAATCACCACTACTTCGTTCATGAATTCCTCTAGTCCTTGTCCAGATGCTCTAGAAAGTCTTTTAACTGCTATTTCCTGACCATCTTGTAGTTTCCCCTGGAATAAAATATTGAGTGACAACAGTAATAGTATTGAGTGACAACAGTAATAGTTACCTTGTAGACAATAGTTTCAAATATGATAACTTTATAGTATTTAAGTTACCTTGTATACAGGACCAAAACCACCTTGTCCAAGTTTGTTGGACAAGTGAAAGTTGTTTGTAGCAGTTGCAAGCTTTTCAAAATCAAATAGTAATAGCTCCTTAATTTGGGACAAATCTCCAATTACGTCGTCAATGTTATAAACTTCTGATGTTCCATCTTTACTAAATGGTAGGAAACATGTGTTTTTCTTTTTACTTGCTGATTTAATAAAACGCCACAGTTTAGCTGTAGTGAGAATATAATTTGAGTTTAGTTCCCCACAAATAGTAAATGACTAAAGTTGAATCCTTGAAGATGGTATATTACCTGGGTGGTTAGAATTCCTTCTCCATATGATATATGCACACGTGATAATTATGAGAGATCCTATTATCACTGTAACTGTAATGATGATTGTTTTGGTACTCCCTTTATCTGCATACAGAGAAAACTTAAAGTTAAAATATAAGAATATCAATCCAAATCTAAGAGATAGAATTAATTCAATTAATTAAATTTCAAATGCTTTAACAAACAAAAACCAACAAGAGTTGGTCCGAGCAGTAACTGGGTTCGGATCCCACACACAGGTCTCGAGTTTGAACCTTGAGTGTGGCAAAAACTCTATTGAGAGGGGAGAACCACACGGACCGGCAAAGCCGGGTACTTGTGGCCAGCAAGGTTCCCCGACTTAGATTAGTCACCGACATAGCCGGTGGATACTGTGCACCAATAACACGATAACCAAAAACACAAAAACCAAGAACATACCAAGTTCTGCATAGGTTACGCGAACATACAGATCAAGTCCTCCCCTTTGGAGTTGTTGTATGTCAAGTAGATTCCCAGTCCAAGACATACAGCCAATTACAGCTTCATGAGAATAAGCAATGCAAGAGCAATTCTCTAAACATTGGCTTCTGCATAAATCTGGTGTAACAACTGATCCTTTAGCAAAATCTGGAACTTTAACCATCTGCAGTTTCAAAAACCCATCTGCCTTTGTATTTGCACTTGTGTTTTTATTGTTAATTGCACTTGTGTTTTTATTGTTAACACTTGTAGTACACTGCAAAGACGTTCTCCTAATACACCCACTAGTCCAATTGTGTCTATCCCATTCTTGTTTGTTCCTTGGTTCAAATCCTCTCAAACAACTACATATTGGTGAGTTCAATGAATTACAGCTTGCAAATGCCCCACATGTACCATAAACATCACACTCCAAATCTTGGCTAGTCCATGTAACTACCAAATCTTTCTTCTCATCATCCCACAATGTCTCTTTTAATATGCCTTGTGAATTTAGGTTATACATCTCAAATTCTTCACCATTTGGTATCGTATAATATATATTAATGTTCCCTTCTCCATCATCTCCACCTTGAAAACCATTTAAATATGGAAGTATCATTACTTGTATCCCTGTAAAGACCGCACCATTCCACGGACCACTGCGCCAATACGGTCTACTTTCTTTCCAAATGAACGCTTCAAGTATATGTAAGCGTTCAACTGCACTACAAGAGAAGCTCCCAATAGATGGATCAGAAGGGCTTTTCCATGATGTAAGTTTTACTTCCTCACTTGTTCTTGTATTGATTGTAAGTTTCATTCCAGGTAGTAATGTTTCTGAAGGATGTCGGATACTCTGCCATATGTAGTTTCTTCTTGTTGTGCTCTCCAAAAGAACAAGGTTACCATAGTCTGAAAATTGACAAGTAGTATCATTGGATGCTATGCTGGGAACATTTGATGACCAAATGACTTGTTTTTGTCCATTCAATACCACAAGATTTCCATTTTCAGAAATTGTGACAATCCCATTAGAATCATTTAGTGGTTGGTTTCTGTTAGCAACCCATATGACTGTTGATTGAGACTTCCACCAAATTCCAACGTAGCGATTTGTAGAATTTCCAAGGCTAAAGAATCCGAAGGTGAAGTTACCATCTTTGGAGATTAGAGTTTCAGGGTCTTTGATGAATTGAGATGATGTGATAGTGTCTATGGCAATACTAACTTGTAACAAATAGCAATACAGAAAGAACAAAAGATAGAACAAATTTACACAGCTGCAGAAACCCATTTGTGGGATGAATCGTTTATGTTCCAAGTTCAACATGTAAGACTTTATGCACAAATGGCCACCCTTTCTTATTGCTCAAGTTTTAAGACTTCTCTCTTGGCGTCAATGGTCATACGATACGAATCATTAAAATTAAGTTTTATAGGAATATTTTGAGTGTCCAAAATTTTATACCAATCATTTAAATTAGAAAACCAAGAAACATTCTTAATTATATTTTGAATGAATTATAAAACTATGGCCGTACCGCAAATAAAATATGTCCTGCATATGCGTGGTTATTATTTTTCTTATAAACAAAGCTTTTTTTGTTTGAAATGGTAAAGATCTTTAAGAAGGTTTTATTTAGTGATGACAGATGCGCACTAAAAGGTTATCACTTGTCATATTTTATTCCTCCCCTCTCTTTTTTGTTTAACTAAATTAACTTTTATCCTGCAGCATTTTTGAGAATCATTTCTGTATTCAAACTTGCCTTAGTCTGATAAAATAATAGCAGTTTTGCTAGTGCTTTCTAAAACTATAGTTTTAAAATTTGAATCAATCATTCATTCAATCATTCATTATTTTTACATCAAGTGCAATTTAGTCTGATAACATAGTTTATCATTTTATGCATAAAAAAGTTAATGATGTTACTTGTTAGAAACTCTGGAAATCGTGTACTAATAAAAAAAAACTCTGGAAATCGTGTTATTTTCATGAAACCATGTCGTCAGTTTATTTGACAACTTTGTAAAGAGTTCAATAACAACTAGTCATTCTAGATTATTTTTTTGTTATGTATTTTTCTTATCCTAATCAATCCTGCATAATCTAGTTAATATAGAGATAATTTACCATTTAATTTTATTAATGGAAGTCAATAACCTACCAAAAAAAAAAGAAAGTCAATAACTTATATAATATCAAAGTTGTATTATTTTCTTGAGACCAGTTCGTAAATATTGGCATGTTCGTAACGACTAGAATAACCAGGAATTAATCTATTTTGTTAGGTTTATGTTTTAGTTTTTTAATATTGTTAGTGCTGGCTTTTGCACAATAGTGGCTCTCCTGTATGCACGGTGGAAAATGTCTTCATGCTCCACGACGGGAGGTATCCATGCAAGACACTTCGATGCCTAAGTCAACTTAGGGCTTAAAGGAACTCAGAGAGGAGAGTAATTGAAATTAGGGTCAGAACGACGTTATCAAACCTGAGGGGTGAAGACCCTTATTTATAGAAAAACATAGGAGTTTGATCTGAGGGGAGTGTTCTCCGCTAATTTAAGAGTGTATGTCCTATATTTGAGGAATACGAATGCTACGTGATCTCAGGATCAGAACGTTGATGTGATCGTGGGGAGCACGTGGTAACTGCTTCCTATTTAGGCGGACGTGATGAAGACCACGTCGACCTTTCTAGAGAATTTAGAGCTCGATTCCGAGCTGACCTACTCAGGGTAGTGTTCGGTACTCGATCTCCAAACTTAGCGTTTTTTTTTGTCTCAAATTGCATGTTGGCATGAATTGTAATCCTCAAAGAGAGCTCGAATCTCTGACTATTACAACAGAGGTCGGCTCGGCCTAATGCTGAAAGTCCATTGAGGGAGCTCTCTACAGAGCGCGGCAGCACAGGTTGGGACCATAACACAAGTCCCCTAGACTTCTAGTCCAATTAGGATTGGAAGTCTATAAAAACTATCCGAGTCCTATAGTGCCGAACTGAGTTGTGACAAAGTCGGATCGCTACGCGTCTCAGAGAAGATTCGCTTCTGATCTCTTTTAATGTAGAGGTGTTTTGAAACGACGTGCCATCTCATGTATGACAACTCCCATCACTTCAAGGGTGACTCTCAATATTTAAACGACGTGACCTTCGATCATGTCATCCGATCAGGCACGTTGATCGTGTGATCGGATTTGGAACATGTTCAAATTAGCTTAGAGAATGAAGGTTCACAAAATCATTATTAAAATCTATGCCATAGCATGCCTGTCTTGTGCAAGCTCTTGCATGCATAAAGTCCCATGTGTATGTCATTATTTATTATTCATATTAATGAAAACTAACAAATAAGCTTTGTTAATTGTATCAATGAAAAATAGGAAAGCAAGGATCACAGATTTTGCATATCGTATATAACAACAGAGTTTTCTTTTCACCCCGAGCATATCTATTCACAAAACTTGGAAAGAATTCAAGTAAACAGAGTTTTCTTTCCCACTGACCATATCAATTTACAAAACTATTATTAACAGAGTTTTCTTTTCCCATTGACCATATTCTAGAGACATAAAACTACTGAATTATAAATTGTAATTTTTATCAAAGTAGTGGGCACATTTTGTACCAACAAAAATTCAATATTTGTCACATATCCATCGACCTCAAAAACCTATCTTAGAACCCTTAGCGTACTATCTGCCCCAGATGTCTGTAACACTGACAGTATTGAAGGAATGTACTCTTTGACATTCTTCAGACGACTTTGAATTCAACATATTCTGCCTCAAGATGAATGCGGGTTGATTTGGAGGAGGAAGAAACCCAATCTCACTGTTCAACATAGAAACTACTGCAGCCATAGCAGGCCTATCTACGGCAAGTTCTTGTACACACAAAAGCCCTATATGTATGCACCTTAAAATATAATCATGATGACTAGGCTCATATACTTCTTGATCTATTAAGGTTGATATATTTCCTTCTCTCCATTGTATCCAGACCTAAATGAAAAAAGTCCATACATTTGGAAGTTGTATCAGCAAATAGAAAAAGCCTATAAATAACCCAGAAAATAAATGTGGAGGCTTACAAATCCTAAAAGGCTCAGAGCATGCTCATCATCATAGAAGCTTGAGTTTCTTCTCATACTAACAATCTCTAGTATCAAAACACCAAAGCTAAAGACATCTGATTTCTCCGAAAATAGTCCTTGCATTGCATATTCAGGGGACATATAGCCACTGCATTAAAGTGTTAAAATTTATTCTTGAAATATTTTACTATATTATAGGACAAGGGAGGCATACTTACTAGGTTCCGACAATCCTGTTAGTATTTGCCTGATCTTCTCTCCCTCCAAAGATTCTAGCCATACCAAAGTCTGATATTTTTGGATTCAGCTCCTCATCTAACAAGATATTGCTTGCCTTTAAATCTCTGTGTATAATTCTTAGTCTGGAATCTCTATGAAGATAAAGCAATCCTCGAGCTATTCCTTCTATAATGCTATACCGCGTCCTCCAATCTAGGAGGAGTTTATTCTTTGATGGATCTAAAAAGGAAGGGTAGGATTATACTATTTTGAATGTAATACTAAAAGATCAAGGCACATCAAAAAAATTACTCGGTTAGCTTGTTTCCAAGAATACTCTCTGGTTATGAAATAATGGTTTATTTTTAAATATTTTATACAAACTATAAAAAAAAAAGACAAACATGAAAGTTTGGAATTGTATATTAGAAAGTTTTAAAATAGGCTTCAAAGAACTAACCAAAGATAAATGCATCCAAGCTTTTGTTTGGCATGTACTCGTATATCAACATCTTTTCATCACCTTCAATACACGAGCCAAGAAGTCTTACGAGATTGCGGTGTTGAAGCTTACAAATCACCACCACTTCATTCATGAATTCCTCTAGTCCTTGTCCAGATGCTCTAGAAAGTCTTTTAACTGCTATTTCCTGACCATCTTGTAGTTTCCCCTGGAATAAAATATTGAGTGACAACAACTATAGACATTGTTTATTGTCAAAGAAAACTATAGACAATTGTTTCAAATATGATAACTTTATTTTATTTAAGTTACCTTGTATACTGGACCAAAACCACCTTGTCCAAGTTTGTTGGACACGTGAAAGTTGTTTGTAGCTGTTGCAAGCTTTTCGAATTCAAATAATAATAGCTCCTTAACTTGGGACAAATCTCCAATTACGTCATCATTTTTATAAACTTCTGATGTTCCACCTTTACTAAATGGTAGGAGAGATTTGTTGTCCTTTTTCCTTGCTGGTTTAATAGAATGCCACAATTTAACTGGAGTGGAAATATAATTTGAGCTTAGTTCCTCACAAATAGAAAATGACTAAAGTTGAATCTGTGAAGATGGTATATTACCTGGGTGGTTAGAAGTTCTTCTCCACATGATATATGCACATGTGATAATTATGAGAGTTCCTATTATCACTGTAATTGTAATGATGATTGTTCTGCTACTCCCTTTATCTGAACATATACAGAGAAAACTTAAAGTTAAACATAAGCATATCAATCCAAACCTTTGTAGCACCTACACTTCCGGTTGAAGACGTGTGAGGTGCCTGACACGTATTGTGTCGGACACTGACAACGACACTTCAATTAATTGCATTTTTCAAATTAAAATTAGTGTCTATGTGTCCGTGTCGTGTCCGCTGTCTGTGTATGTGTCGGTGCTACATAGATCCAAACCTAAGAGATACAATCAACTTAATTAACTAAGCAGCAGATGCTACGCACCAATAACACGATAACCAAAAAAAACCAAGAACATACCAAGTTCTGCATAGGCTACGCGAACATACAGATCAAGTCCTCCCATTTGGAGTTGTTGTAGGTCAAGTAGATTCCCAGTCCAAGACATACAGCCAATCACAGCTTCATGAGAATAAGCAATGCAAGAGCAATTCTCTAAGCATAAATTTCTGCATGAATCTGGTGTAACAGCTATTCCTTTGGCAAAATCTGGAACTTTAACCTTTTGCAGTTTCAAAAAACCATCTTCCTTTGTATCTGCACTTGTGTTTTTATTATTCACCCTTGCAGTACACTCCAAAGGTGTTCTCCTAACACACCCACCAGTCCAATTGTTTCTATCCCATTCTTCTTTGTTCTTTGGTTCAAAACCTCTCAAACAGCTACATATTGGTGAGTTCAATGAACTACAACTTGCAAATTCCCCACATGTACCATAAACATCACATTCCAAGTCTTTGCTAGCCCATGAAACCACCATAACTTTCTTCTCATCATCCCACCATGTCTCTTTCAATATGCCTTGTGAATTTAGGTTATACACCACAAATTCTTCGCCATTTGGTATCGTATAATATATATTAATGTTCCCTTCCCCATCATCTCCACCTTGAAAACCATTCAAATATGGAATTATCATTGTTTGTACCCCTGTAAAGACCGCACCATTCCACGGACCACTGCGCCAATATGGTCTACTTTCATTCCAGATGAACACTTCAAGTATATTTAAGCGTTCAACTGCACTACAAGAGAAGCTCCCAATAGATGGATCAGAAAGGCTTTTCCATGATGTAAGTTTTACTTCCTTACTTGTGCTTTTATTGATTGTAAGTTTCATTCCAGGTAGTAATGTTTCTGAAGGATGTTGGATACTCTGCCATAAGTAGTTTCTTCTTGTTGTGCTCTCCAAAAGAACAAGGTTACCATAGTCTGAAAATTGACAAGTAGTATCATTGGATGCTATGTTGGGAACATTTGATGACCAAATGACATGTTTTTGTCCATTCAATACCACAAGATTTCCATTTTCAGATATTGTGACAATCCCATTGGAATCATTTAGTGGTTGGTTTCTGTTAGCAACCCATATGACTGTTGATTGAGACTTCCACCAAATTCCAACGTAGCGATTTGTAGAATTTCCAGGGCTAAAGAATCCGAAGGTGAAGTTACCATCTTTGGAGATTAGAGTTTCAGGGTCTTTGATGAATTGTGATGATGTGATAGTATCTATGGCAATACTAACTTGTAACAAATAGCAACACAGAAAGAACAGAAGATAGAACAAATTTGCACAGCTACAGAAACCCATTTGTGGGATGAACGGTTTATGTTCAAGTTCAATATGTAAGGCTTTATGCACAAATGACCAGTCTTTCTTATTCCCGAAGTTTTAAGATTTTTCTTGGAGTCAATGGTCATAAAAATCATAAAAGAAAAAAATGTATCTGGACATCCAATATTGAACAGTTAGTTAGCGTAGTTCAAAGTATGGTAAATTCAGAAACCATACTAATCAAAGTGTTCAACTAATTATAGATATAGACACTTGGAATATCATTGTAATCACATTTAAATTATAGTTAACGAGTTACTCACATACTAAACTTAATTAACTATGATTTTGAACTCTATTAACAAGGTGTCGCGAGTATTGGAAATTTTGAGTATCCAAATAATACAATTCCTTCATAAAACCAGGTCGTAGATACTGATGACTTTGTTAAGACTAGCCTAATAACTAATCTATGTTGTTAAGTCTTAATTGTTTATTGTTTTTCTTCTGAAGTCTTTTTTTTCCCGAATCAATTCTTCTCTATCTAATATAAAATATTGTATAGAAATTGTTAATTTTCATTTAAATTAGAAAACCAAGAAACATTCTAAATTATATCATTTTCATCATGACATTATACTTTGAATGAATTATAAAACTATGGCTGTAACGCAAATAAAATTTGTCCTGCACTATGCATGGTTATTATTTTTTCTTATAAAACAAGCATTTTTTTTGTTTGAAATGGTAAAGATCTTTAAGATGGTTTTATTTAGTGATGACAGATGCACACTAAAAGGTTATGACTTTTCTTATTTTGTCCCCTCCCTCTCTTTTTTTGTTTCATTTAAATCAACTTGTATCCTCCAACATTTTTGAGAATCATTTCTATATTCAAACTTGGCTTAGGCAAGTGCCTCACGTAATTGTAAAAATAATATCATATTAGACAAATTTGTAAAGAAGTCAATAACAACTAGTCATTCTAGATTATACTTTTTGTTATGTATTTTTCTTGTCCTAATCAATCCTACGTAATCTAATTAATATAGAGATAGTTTTCCATTTTGGTTTATTTTATTAATGAAAGTCAATAACTTATATAATATCAAAGTTGTATTATTTTACCCAAGAGTACTTGGATGAGATAGTAATGGTCTCTTCCAGCTTAACCAATGTCTTAGGTTCGAATCCAGACTTAGATATTATTTTCCTGAAACCAGTTTATAAATATTGACTAGTTCGTAACGACTAGAATAACCAGGAATTAATCTATTTTGTTAGGTTTATGTTTTATGTTTTTTTTTTGTGATAGTTTTAGTGATGGATTTTGCACAATAGTGGCTCTCCTATGTGTGGTGGAAAACGTGTGGTGGAAAACGTCTTCGTGCTCCACGCCAAAAGGTGTCCCTGCAAAGACACAAGACATCATGATGTTTAAGTCAGTTTAGGGTTTAAAGAAATTCAAAGAGGAGGGTAAATGAAATTAGGGTTAGAATGAGGTTACCAAACTTGAGGGATGAAGACCCCTTTTTATAGAAGAATGTAGGAGGTTGATATGAGGGGAGTGCTCTCCGCTAATTTAAGAGTAAATATATATCCTATATTTGAGAAATGCAAATGTTACTTTATCTTAGGATCAAAACATTGATGTGATCGTGGGAAGCATGTGGAAAATGCTTCTTGTTTAGGTGGACGTGATAAAGACCACATTGACCTTTCCACATAATTTAGAGCTCAACTTCGAGCTGACCAACTTAGGGTTGTGGTCAGTACTAGATCTCCAAATTTAGCATTTTTCCTCTCAAATTGCATGATGGCATGAATTATAGTCCTCAAAGAGAGAGCTCGGATCTCTGAGTATCACAATGGTTGGCTCAGCCTAATGCTGAAAGTCCAGTACTCCAGTCCACTAAGGAAGCTCTATTCAAAACTACCATAAGACAAGCCCCCTAGACTTCTAATCCAATTAGGATTGGTAGTGTAAAGAAACTATTGGAGTTCTATAGTGCTGAGTTGAGTTGTGACAAAGTCGGAGAAGATTCGCTTCCGATCTCATTTGATGTGGAGATGTTTTGAAACGTCGTGCCATCTCTTCAAGCGTGACTCTCAATATTTAGATCAGGCATGTTGATCCTATGATCATATCTAGATCGTTAGATCTCGGTGTCGAGCGGTGTGTCTGTTAGTTCTCAACGACTTGGATTTAATCTATGGTCTCAACTATTGTCTATAAAGGGTAAGCCCTTCTTCTCTTTCCTCTTCTTTTCGCTTTCTATGAGTTAGTTAGTTGCCTGGTAGGTTTTTACATATTTTTGCAAGTTTCAAGCTTTTTCGTTTTTTTTCTGGCTTAGTCTCCTCTCCCCTTCTATTTATTTATTTGTTGTTATTTCATTGGATATGGATCCTGAACCCATATTCCTCCTCTTTTTCTTTTTTTTCTATGCTCTCTTCCCCTCGTCCCCATCCTGTAACGCCGAGAATTTAGTTCCGGTTGAAGAGGAGGAGGTTTCCTATTGTATATCCTATTGAATAGTCTTGAAGCTAAACTCTTGAATCACTTACTCATAAAACCTTTAGGAGTGTCCAAATGTACTAATTACTGTAATGTGTTGTTGTAAGATTTGAAAGCGCTGAAAGTCAATCATCATTGCAATAAATATTGTCAGGTTTGGAACATGTTCAAAATTCAAAATAGCTTGGAGAATGAAGGTTCACAAAGTCATTAAAAATTTGCCATAGTGTGTCTGTCTTTTGCAAACTCTTGCATGCATAAAATCCCATGTGTTTGTCATTATTGATGAAAACTAATAAGTAAGCTTTGTTAATTAATGTATCGTTAACTTTTGGCTTGATCCTTGGATGTCGGCCCCTCTTGTAAATCTTCTTAATGTCCCTGAACATCGCCAGCTCTATCTCAAGGCCCGTGTTTGTGACTTCATTCAGAATGGTCACTGGTGTATCCCTGCTTCTCTTTCCAATATCTTTCCTCAGCTGGCTTCACTACTTCATGAAAAAGATCTGCCTTCATTTGACTCTCATGATCAGCTGATTTGGAAAAACTCTACCGATGGTATGCTTAATTTTAAAACTGCTTATCTTTATTTCAGGCCTGTTGGGCAACCTAGTAGGTGGTTCAAGAATATTTGGCGAAGTGTTATTCCTCCATCCAAGTCTCTTCTTATGTGGCGCATCCTCCATCACCGTATGCCAACGGATGAGCAGCTCAGAAGCCGTGGTTGTGGTACTGTTTCCATGTGTAGTCTCTGTGAAGCGGACTATGAGTCCTCCCTGCACCTTTTCTGTGAGTGTTCTTTCGCTAAACAACTTTGGGATTGGCTTAATGGCAAGCTCTCTCTTAATATTGATGTTTCCTCCCCGGAGACGATTTTTGAAGTCTGTCTGCGCCCTTGGTCGGCCCAAGTGCAGGATATTGTTTCCGCTGCGGTTATTAACGTTTTTTGGGCTATTTGGTTCTCTCGGAATCAAATTCGTTTTGACAACAAGAAGATCTTGCCCACTTACCTAAAAAATTTGATCATGGCAAATGTGAACATTTCTGGCAATCTCAGCAAGGGCTCCACGTCTAACTCCATGCAGGAATTTATGATTCTTAAGGGTTTTTCGGTTGAGTGCAAGCCTCGTAAGGCTCCTACAAATATAGAGGTTATCTGGCAGTCTCCTCCTTCCTTTTGGGTTAAGTGTAATACTGATGGCGCTGCGAGGGGGTCTCCTGGTTTAGCTGCCTGTGGGGGTATCTTTCGAGACAGTAATGCTGAGTCTCTTGGCTGTTTTATGCTTCCTCTAGGTACAAATTACGCGCTTCATGCTGAGCTTGTCGGGGTCATGGTCGCCATTGAAGTGGCTTTCCGAAAAGGTTGGCATCGGTTATGGATTGAGAGTGACTCTCAGCTTGCTGTTATGGCTTTCTCGTCTCACTCAATTGTGCTTTGGAATCTCCGCAATCGTTGGCTTAATTGCATGGGTCTGCTCAAATCAATGACTGTCACTTGCACTCATATTTTTCGGGAAGGGAATCACTGCGCTGATAAGCTTGCGTCTCATGGGATCAACCTGTCTGGTTTCCAATGGTGGAATTCTGTTCCCTATTTTATTAAGGATGATTTTATCCGTAATAGGATTGGCTTTCCTTATTTTCGTTTCAGACAATAATGTTTTATTTTTATTTTTGTTTGCATGGGTTTTGGTATATGTCCCCCATGCTTCTTGTATTTTTGTTTTTTGTTTATTAATGAAATAGGGGGGAGTACTCTTTCCTTCTAGATGTTTTTATCCCTAAGGAGGGTTTTGCATCAGAAGGTTTTAACGAGGCTCCTTTCCTTTTTGATTAAAAAAAAAAAATTTAATGTATCGTTGAAAACTAGGAAAGCAAGGATCACAGATTTTGCATCTTGTATCTAATAACACAGTTTTGTTTTCCCACTGACCATATCAATTCACAAAACTTGGAAAGAATTCAAGTTAACAGAGTTTTCTTTTCCCACCGACCATATGCTAAAGATATAAAAACTACTGAATTATAATTTGTAATTTTTATCAAAGTGGGCACACTCTGTACCAACAAAAATTCTAATAATGGTCAATATTCATTGAAAACCTTTCTTAGATCCCTTAGTGTTCTATCTACCACAGATGTCTGTAACACTGACAGTATTAAAGGATTGTACTCTTTGACATTCTTCAGACGACTTTGAATTCCACATATTATGCCTCGAGATGAATGCTGGTTGATTTGGAGGAGGAAGAAACCCAACCTCATTGTTCAGCATAGAAACTACTGCAGCCATAGCAGGCCTATCTACAGCAAGTTCTTGTACACACAAAAGCCCTATATGTATGCACCTTAAAATAGAATCATAATGACAAGAATCATATACTCCTTGATCTACTAATTTTGAAATGTTGTCTTCTCTCCACTGTATCCAGACCTAAATAAAAAAAACCCATGCATTTGGAAGTTGTGTAAGCAAACAGAAAAAGCCTATAAATAACCCAAAAAATCAAAGTGGAGGCTTACATATCCTAAAAGGCTCAGACCATGCTCATCATCATAGAAGCTTGAGTTTCTTCTCCCACTAACAATCTCTATTATCAAGACACCAAAGCTAAAGACATCGGATTTCTCCGAAAATAGTCCTTGCATTGCATATTCAGGGGACATATAGCCACTACATTCAAATGTTTAAGTTTATTCTCCAAGTATTTTACTATAATATTGGACAAGGGAGGCACACTTACTAGGTTCCGACAATTCTGTTAGTATTTGCCTGATCTTCTCTCCCTCCAAAGATTCTGGCCATACCAAAGTCTGATATTTTTGGATTCAGCTCCTCATCTAGCAAGATATTGCTTGCCTTCAAATCTCTGTGTATAATTCTTAGTCTGGAATCTCTGTGAAGATAAAGCAATCCTCGAGCTATTCCTTCTATAATGCTATACCGCGTCCTCCAATCTAGGAGTTTATTCTTTGATGGATCTAAAAACAATGGGTAGCATTATACTATTTTGAATTTAATACTAGAAGATCAAGCCATGTCAACAAAATTAGTCGGTTAACATGCTTCTAAGAAAACTCTAGTTATGAAATAATGGTTTATTCTTAAATATTTTATAGAAGCTATAACAAAGAGAAACATGAAAGTTTGGAATTGTATGAGAAATTATTTACAGTGGCTTCAAGGAACTAACCAAAGATAAATGCATCCAAGCTTTTATTTGGCATGTACTCGTATATCAACATCTTTTCTTCACCTTCAATACACGAGCCAAGGAGTCTTACGAGATTACGGTGTTGAAGCTTACAAATCACCACTACTTCATTCATGAATTCCGCCAGCCCTTGCCCAGATCCTATAGAAAGTCTTTTAACTGCTATCTCTTGACCATCTTGTAGTTTCCCCTGGAATAAAATATTTAGTGACAGCAACTATAGACAATTGTTTATTGTCAAAGAAAACTATAGAGAATTGTTTCAAATATGATAACTTTATTGTTTTTAAGCTACCTTGTATACCGGACCAAAACCACCTTGTCCAAGTTTGTTGGACAAGTGAAAGTGGTCTGTAGCAGTTGCAAGCTTTTCAAAATCAAATAGTAATAGTTCCTGTAGTTTAACTTGGGACAATTCTCCAATTGCGTCGTCACTGGTATAAACTTCTGATGTTCCACCTTTACTTAATGGTAGGAGAGATTTGTTGTCCTTTTTCCTTACTGATTTAATAGAAGGCCACAATTTAGCTGGAGTGAAAATATGATTTGAGTTTAGTTCCTCACAAATAGAAAATGACTAAAGTTGAATCTATGAAGATGGTGTATTACCTGGGTGGTTAGAAGTTCTTCTTCTCCACAGGATATATGCACAAGTGATAATTATGAGAGTTCCTATTATCACTGTAATTGTAATGATGATTGTTCTGGTACTCCCGTTATCTGAACATATACAGAGAAAACTAAAGTTAAAATATAAGCATATCAATCCAAATCTATGTAGCACCTACACTTCTGGTTGAAGACGTGTCCGTTGTCCAACACAAATCGTGTCGGACACAGACACCGACACCGACACTTCAATTACCAAGAACATAGCAAGAAATTGGTGTCTGTGTATTTGTATGATGATTGTTCTGGTACTCCCGTTATCTGAACATATCAATTTAATTAACTAAATTTCAATTGCTTTAACAAACAAAATAAGGAACATACCAAGTTCTGCATGGGCTACACGAACATACAGATCAAGTCCTCCCATTTGGAGTTGTTGTATGTCAAGTAGATTACCAGTCCAAGACATACAACCAATCACAGCTTCATGAGAATAAGCAGTGCACGAACAATTTTCTAAGCATAAACTTCTGCATAAATCTGGTGTAACAGCTATTCCTTTGGCAAAATCTGGAACTTTAACCATATGTAGTTCCAAAAAACCATCATCTTCCTTTGTATCTGCACTTGTGTTTTTATTGTTAACCTTTGTAGTACACTCCAAAGGTGTTCTCCTAACACACCCACCAGTCCAATTGTTTCTATCCCATTCTTCTTTGTTCTTTGGTTCAAAACCTCTCAAACAGCTACATATTGGTGAATTCAATGAATTACAGCTTGCAAATTCCCCACATGTACCATAAACATCACATTGAAACTCTTGGCTAGTCCATGTAACTACCAAAGCTTTCTTCTCATCATCCCACCATGTCTCTTCTAATATGCCTTGTGAATTAAGTTTATAGATCATAAATTCTCCATCATTTGGTATTGTATAATAAACAAAAATATTCCCTTCTCCATCATCTCCACCTTGAAAACCATTAAAATATGGAATTATCATTCTTTGTATCCCTGTAAAGACCACACCATTCCATGGACCACTGCGCCAATATGGTTTAGTTTCATTCCAAATGAACACTTCAAGTATATTTAGGCGTTCAACTGTACTACCAGAAAAACTCCCATCAGATGGATCAGAAGGGCTTTTCCATGATGTAAGTTTTACTTCCTCACTTGTTCTTTTGTTGATTCTAAGTTTCATTCCAGGTAATAATGTCTCTGAAGGATTTTGGATACTTTGCCATAAGTAGTTTCTTCTTGTTGTGCTCTCCAATAGGACAAGGTTACCATAATCTGAAAATTGACAAGTAGTATTATTGGATGCTATGTTGGAAACATTTGATGACCAAATGACTTGTTTCTGTCCATTCAATACCACAAGATTGCCATTTTCAGATATTGTGACAATCCCATTAGAATCATTCAGTGGTTGGTTTCTGTTAGCCACCCATATGACAGTTGATTGAGGCTTCCACCAAATTCCAACGTAGCGATTTGTAGAATTTCCAGGGCTAAAGAATCCTAAGGTGAAGTTACCATCTTTGGAGATTAGAGTTTCAGGGTCTTTGATGAATTGAGATGATGTAATAGTGTCAATGGCAATGCTAACTTTTAACAAATAACAACACAGAAACAACAAATTTGCACAGCTGCTGAAACCCATTAGTGAGATTAGTAGTTTATGTTTAAGTTCAACAGTTTAAGACTTTATGCACAAATGGCAATTTCGTTAAGACTAGAATAACAACCTATTTTATTAAGTTTTAATTGTTTTCGTTATTCTCCTCAAGTCTTTTTCTTGTCCTAATCAATGCTTCCCAGTCTACTATAAAATATAAAAATTGTGTAGAAATTGTTAATTAAATTCATTTAAATTAGAAGACCAAGAAACATTCTGAGTTACTCCCTCTGTCCAATTTTGTACTCACCGGACTTAATTATAAGCAAAAATAACTATTTTCACACATATAAATGACAGTGGTTTTGTGCATTTAATTTTCTTGAATTCATGAAAAAAAAAATTTACTAAATTATTTCTAATTAATAGTCGTCGTTTCATAACATTAATGAGTTAATTTAATGGTAGTTGGGGAAAATAAAATTAAAAATGAGTAGATTAATTGAGATTTTCTTATATTTGAGTCCACCAAAACTAAGCACTTTTTTTTTTATAATTACATCCAGAGTGTTTTAGCAAAATTAATTTTTCCCTTGTTTTACATTTTCAATGAAACATTTAATATATTTTTTTCCATTCATGCCCTTATTTGTTGTGGGAGCTTTTTACGTCTATTAAATTATTCACAGTTATTTATGTGGAGAGATAATTAGTTAAAAGGTAAATTATACTATATTTTTCATTAAATCTAGACAAATAATCATTTTTCTTAAAGGGTGTGTCGAAACCTTAAGCTATGCATAAAATGGAATAGGGAGCATATTATTTTCGTCATGACATTATATTTTGGTAAAAAAAAACTATGGCTGTAAGGCAAATAAAATATGTCCTGCACTATGCATGGTTATTAAAGATCTTTTTCTATTACCAACGTGATATAGCACAAGTGATAGATAATTGGGCTCCTTAACCATTTGGTCAGGAGTTCGATCTCTGGCCGGTGCATATGAAAAAATACCTAGTGGGAGAGGTCAACCCCTTAAATGGATCTTAGTACCTCGAAGAATTAGTCTCTGCAGTTGAGCGCACATGAGATACCTTAGTTTAAAAAAAAAGATCTTTTTCCATTTCAAACAAAAAAAGCTGATTTTTTCCCTTCCCTCTTTTTTTTTTTATTTCATTGAATCAACATGTATCCTCTCACCTCTTTGAGAATCATTTCTATATTCAAACTTGAGTTAGGCAGGTGCCTCACGTAATTGTAAAAATAGTAGCAGTTGTCTAGTGCTTTCTAAAACTATAGTTTTAACATTTGATTCATTCATCCATTCATTTTTTTACATCAAGTGCAATTTAATCTGATAAAATAGTTGATCAATTTATGCATAAAAAAGTTAATGATGTTACAAACTCTGGAAATCGTATTATTTTCATGAAATCGTAATCAATCCTTTTTTTTTACAAAAAAATCGTAATCAATCCTGCGTAGTCTAATATATAGATTATTTACAAATTTTGCCAACAACCCGATCACCGACTTGAACCACAAAAATAGTGTTAGAGGGTTTGACTAAGTCAAAATAGTTTTCAATAATTTAGACCAAGTCAAACATATCATAAATAAGTAAAATAATAAGTTATTATTTTTAAACAAAATTATTATTTCAATAATTCTCATTTTAAAACTTTTTAAATACTAAAATTTGCAATATCTTTCCCTTCTCATTTTAATTTTTTTTAAATTTAGATGCTAAAATTTACAATATTTTTCCCTGGAGTCTTTCTTCTTGTCCTAAGCAATCCTACTAAGTCAGTGGGCTTAATGTAGGCATACCCAAAAAAAATCTTAATAAATATATCCGCATATTGTGACACTACTAGAAAATAGTTGGTTACAAATAAAGATGGCAATGGGTACCCTCTAAGTAATAGAGCTCGTATCTAAGCGTAAACATGCATGAACAAGTATTTTAATGGCCGTCCATGTACTATTTGGGCACCTAAAGCCCCCTGTACCCTCTAGGTAATAGAACCAAAATACGGGGACGGGCACTAAAATACTTGTTCATGCATGGAGATTAAAGCCCCAAAAGCAAAGAACTAACACGAAATACAACGGGGGATAAAGAATCACATAGCATCAAAGGTCCCCCCTCTATCAAAGGATCCACCTGGGAACAACCTAAATTAGCTAACTCATCAACACACTTGTTAGCTTCTCTATAGATATTATCAAACCTGACTTCCCATGGCAAATGAAGCAGCTTACAGATCTCTCTCACAATACTCCAACCAGCCAACAAATTAGACTATTTGGCTTGAATGACTAGGCATGCAACTCGGGCATCCAACTGAACAACCACCCGATGCCACCCCTTAGCATGACAAAGCTGTAAACCCAAAAGACACCCCCACAATTCAGCAACAAGGGGGTTACAAAAACCGACAAACTAGGAGAAACCCTCCAAGCCAAGAACCAGAATGGTCCCGAACGATACCTCCACAACCAGCTAGTTTAGTGGAGGACTTAACCGCCCCATCAGTATTAAGGCAAAACCAACCCACCTTCGGAGGCATCCATCTCACCTCAATCCAAGAAACACTCTGATCTTGGTGACCACCATGGATAGAAAAAGCAGCAGCATAGTCCTTGACCTGCGGAAGAACGACGCGCCAAGGTCGGAAGGGGCGAATAAAAGTAGCATCATGTTGCTCCTTGCTTTTCCAAGTCCAGAGACAATGGCAAGTTGTAGCCCACACCAAAATCCAATCACAGTTTTCAACGGAAAGTCTGTCGATACACACACACACACATATATATATATATATATATATATATATATATATATATATATATATATATATACGTCGCTCACCACCGTAGCCATCGCGTCGACCCCAAACCACCAAACTGTGAGCGCCCCACCACCTTCACGCCGCGGTTTCCCCTCTCCGTCAACCAAGCTTCGTTCGAAGCCTCAGATCCTCCCTTTCAGCAACGGTAGACGACGGAAAAGAAGGGTAGGGAAAGGGGATCGGTGCCTATGAGGTGAGAGGAGAGCGAAATTTCGGTTGGGGAAGAGGGGAATGGTTGAACGGCGGCGAGAAGAGGAAAAGAAAAAATGGGATTAGATGAGGGAGAGAGTGGATCCGTAGCTTTTGGTGAGAGAGCAAAACGAAACCATGAGGGAGAAGAGTTTGGGCCTGTGGCTATGGAGAGAGGAGATAAGATTGAAGCTAGGGGGGAGAGGCGGATACGGATCTGAGAGAGTGGGAGTGAGAGTCGCGGCGGAGAGAGTAGAGGAGATTAGGGAAGGGAGAGAGGTGGATACGGCAAGGAGAGGAGGGGAGGAGAGGCGAAGGGGATATTCTAAATTAATGTGGATTCTGTTTAATCGCCAACGAAAATTACCACACGTAAATAACCTGCTAAAGATATTCGCATCACAATCAATCAAATACAGATTCAAATCACAATCGATGAAAGTTCAAATCACAAGGTTAATTAAACAGCGCTGCTAGGGGCTCTCCTGGGTTAGCTGCTTGTGGGGGAATATTTCGTGATAGCAATGCTGCCTCTCTTGGTTGTTTTGTGCTCCCCTTTGGTATAAATTATGCTCTTCATGCTGAGTTAGTGGGTGTCATTATTGCCATTGAGGTGGCTTACAGCAAGGGCTGGCACCGTTTATGGCTTGAATGTGACTCTCAGCTTGCTGTGCTGGCTTTCTCCTCTCATACCATTGTGCCTTGGAATCTCCGTACTCACTGGCTTAACTGCATGGTTCTTCTCAAATCCATGCATGAACTTCATTTGTACCCATATTTATAGGGAAGGGAATCATTGTGCTGATAAGCTTGCATCTCATGGGGTCTCTCTGTCAGGTTTTCAGTGGTGGAATTCTATTCCCTCATTTATCAGGGATGATTTTCACCGCAATAGAGTTGGTCTTCCTTATTTTCGATTCAAGCATTAATTCTGTTAGCAAGGGTTTTGGTTTATGTCCCCCATTGTTTTTTGTAATTTTTTATTTTTTTTAATGGAATCGGGGGGAGTACTCTTTCCTTCTAGGTGTTTTTTCCCTAAGGAGGGTTTTGCATCAGAAAGTTTTAACGAGGCTCCTTTCCTTTGTTTAAAAAAAAAACACTGCCAATGGAATTCGGTTCACATTCAATCGAATCGATTACCAACTATTTTTAAACTCACAATAGTGGCCAAACCGAAAATCAAATATACCAAGTATTTAAACTACAATAAGTGCCAAAAAGTGGCCAATCTATAAATTCACTAATATTACCAAAATATCTATAAACTAAGTTCATCAATACAACTCAAGAAAACTCAGACAACTTTCAATTGTCATCTTCAAAATTCTAGCTTTAATCAACTCTAACTTTGTTTTAATATTAATTAATACATAAAGTTCTTATAGATATTTTGGTACATTAATTAATACTAAATTAATATTAAAATAAATATTATGTTTGAGTTGATAAATATTTTTTTGTTTGAGTTGATATTTTTAATTAATACATAATTTAGTTATGGAACAACGTTGCAAAATATCAACTCAAACATTTCGGTGAAAAGATGCAAACGGCTAATATTTTGCAACGTTGAGATATTATTTTTTTATTTTTTTTGGTAAAAAAAAGATATTATTGTTTTTGGAATGGGTTGTAACGTTTTTTTAAGAAAAAAAATGGATATGGAGCTTTTTTCTTTTGGGTTTGTAGATGAAGTGACAATTACTACTAGAAGCTTACGCACACAACTGTGAGGTCTGAGTTCGAACCCAAGACATGATATCCAGCTTAACAATTTTGGGATTTACCAGTTGAGCTGGGCCTTACGGATAATGAATATGGAGCTTTGTTAAAATCTTCTGATGCAAAATCCTCCTTAATGAAAAAACATCAAGAAGGAAAAAGAGTGCTTTCCCTAAATTTTATTGATAAAAAAGAGAAAATAAACAGAAAACATGGGCGGCCTAGACCAATACCCATGAGTATAAATAACATTATAACCAAAGGGAAATAAAAATAATCCTATAGAGGTATGCAAAAACATTAATACATATAATGACTTTCACCCCAACCAAGTTGACACCAAAGCCATTAACAATCATTTATAGCATACAAAAAATTGAAAGTAAAAGGAAAACTCAATCCATTAAAAGAAATATCAGTATTAGCAAAATCGAGTAAAGATCCTCTCCATTAATCATGTCTTCCATTACTTATAATACTATAGTTTTGAGAAAATAAAACTAATAATATAACAATAAATGAGATCCAAATATCTTTTATACACCTAAAACACTCTAAAACTATAGTAAAAAAAGTAAAGGAGAGACTAAATGGAGAGAGGAAATGAAGAGGATTTGGACTCAGCAAAACCTATTGCTAGGCAAACCTAACCTATTTCTAAAAAAATTCTAAGCAATAAGCTTGAAATAAGATCTCACCAAACAAAGCCACTTAAATTAGTTCCATGACCCGCAAGTTTATTAGCACAGACATTACTCTCTCTATAAATGTGAGTGCAAACGAAGTTCATTTGTCTAGTCAAGTATAAACAATTATTCCATTTATTTCTAAGCTTCCAAGGAACTACTTTCGTATTCTTGAAAGCATAAACCACTAATTGAGAATCACATTCTAACCACACAAAATTCCAACTTTTATCAAATGCAATCTTTATAGCCAACATAGCCCCAATAATTTCAGCATGAAGCGTATAACTGTTGCTAATGGAGACAGATAAACAATCAAGGATAGCCGGACTTATGTCTCTAAAAATACTGCCACAAGCAGTTAGACCTGGACAGCCTTTAGCAGCATCATCTGTATTGCACTTTATCATGTAAGAGGCATGCAGTTGGGATCCAAATAACCTCTTTGATGTTTGAAGAGTTTCTGTAATTTTCAATGACATTGAAGGCCTTAATAATCATAAGCTCAGCAACAGAGAAAACCATTGTAGATTTAGAGGCATTTTATACTAAAGCCACATTGGAAATAATTAAATTGATAGCCGAGTGTAAGGGGACCACATGATTATCAAATCTATCATGATTACTACAGTACCAAAATGCCAAAAAAATATTAAGAATCACAACAGAGACAATATCACTTAACTGCAGGCTCCAACCACGAGAAGTCGAGGTTAAAATACTCTGAAAAGAAGAAGAAGTATCAATATAGATGTTCACGATACCTCCAAGTCAATTCCAAATATGCTTGGCAAATGGGCAAGCAAGGAAAAGGTGTCTAGAGTTCTGTAAATCACTAACACAAAGACTGCATATGGAAACAATGGCGCAACCTCTAATCCAAAGTTGATTATCTGTTGGGATTTTATTATGAAGAGCCCTCCAAAGAATAAATGATTTAGAAGACATAATAAAATTCTTCCAAACTGTATTGGTCTAAGGAACCACATGTCCAACAGGGTTGTGGAAGAGAAAAAAATCCTTAAAGTCAAGTCTCCTTAATTAGAGCAATCCCACTTCAGTTGATTAATGAGATCCGCTAACTATTTACTGAATTTTGGAGTGAAGTTGAGGGAAATGATTAATGAGATCTGCAACGATGGACCCTCTACCATTCAATATAAAATCACTCAGAGTAGCTTTAAAATCCTTGTGCAAATTAGAAGGTATACCAATAATATCCACTAGAGAGCCAAGAATCAGTCCAAAAATTTAACCTAACACAATTCCCAAGCTTCCAAGCTGAATGCTCAAGAATAACAGAAATACAATATTCAAATCCAAGCCAAATAGAAGAGGGGACATATTAGTTCACTGGCTTATTATTTTGATAAACTCTTGCTTTCAAAAGAAGAGCCCATTGTAAATTGGTAGAGATGAAATTCAACCCAAGCTTTAATATACCAGCCCTGATCCAAAATTAAAGAAGGAATAACTTTCCTAATAAGACCATTGGAGCAACAATCATTGTTCACTGAAAACAAATTCTAATAATAATTAAAAATATGATTCTCAATATCAACAATGCCTGAAAGAATACTATCGTCATCCTTCATAATAGAAATTCTCTTGTTAACATTTTTAATCTTGGCCATTTTATGAAAAATGGCAGTATTTCTATTCCCAAAATTATGACAGTTAATTCTAGATTTGTCCTTCCAATAAACTTTTTTCATAATTTAAGACGACCAGCAAATTAGTTTGAGCCTCCTTCTAAAGAGAGAATAAAGTATCAACCTCCTAGATTATTAATCTGCTCCTGGATATTATCAGACTCGGCTAAAGCTTCATTAACCTAAGAAAATTCGTTACCGAAAACAGTAGTATTCCAGTCTTTAAACTTTGCCTTCAAGTTTTTCAATTTCTGGGATAAGACATGCATGTGACAGCCAACTTCAGGACTTTGCCAAGCCTCAAAGACAATCCTCAGGGTGTTGGGCCCACATTTTCATAAATTTAAAAGAAGAACGCTTCTGAAAAGTCTCCTTTTTCATAAGAAAGAGAAGTAGAAAATGATCTGAGAAACTTATAATAAGTGTGAAACAATCCACACTATCCCAAAAATTGAGCCAACCCTGAATACAAATGGATCTATCTAGTCTCTTCTCTGTATAATTGTTTTCAAGCCTACCATTAGACCAAGTATATTGAGAGCCCCTCGTAGGAAATATGGATAAAATGATTCACGTTAGTCCAAGACGAGAACTCACCACAGGAAATAGCTAAAGGAAGCCCCTTACCTCTGTGAACATGAGCACCCATAACTCCACTAGAATCACCAATAAAACTCCAAGGAGCAGAATGATCCCCTACAAGTAAGTCACATCACTCCAAAATTGCCTCCTAGCAATGTAATTGGTAGACACTGCTTAAACATTGGAGAACAATTTTTTTTTGATTTTCCACTACTATAGAGAAAGCCACTTGCTTGCTAGTAGAAGAAGTAACTATAGGACTATAATCATCAGTGAAAACACCAAAGATTAGAGGACAAAGAACCTCTATTATTCATTTCAAACAACTTCAAATTCAACTTAGATAAAATTAGAGGAAATCTGATTTATAGCAACCGAAGGCTAAAAAATAAACAAAAAGTCTGGCTTATGCAACTTACAAAGCTTTTTTAGCACTACTTTTGTGTCAGGATTACCATTGCCCTTGACATTCCAATAGAGAGTCTTTAACATTGAAAAGAGTGTTGGATACCACCCTTAGATCGGGTCATATAACATGCCTTCTTTTGATTTTGTAATTGCTTCTTTCTCATATTTTTTCTGAGATTTAGATAAAACCTTTGTGAAATTGTCATTGTTATTATCATAAGCCAAATACTTAGAAGACACAATTTGGGAATATCCTTCTTCCGAAATTTGGTCCTCTTCAGAATCACCAACAAAGTCACTCCAAAACTGACTCGCAATTTGCATATCATTAACTACCTTTATATTAGAGTGAATAATAGGAGTTTCAATATTACAACCATTAATAGTATTAGATGTGGGACAAATCTGAGCAACGTTGTATTGAGCTGCTGCTTGAATACCAGAGGTAGTCGCATTAGCCAACTTCTCAATGGAGCTCAAAGACGACTTCTGCATATGCTTAACCGTAGAAGACACTTGCTTGCCCTGATCCAAAGCAAAATGAATCCTGGACAGATTTGACAGAGTCTAGTTCTTCATTAGATTTAATGACAGTTTCTCTAAACACATTGGATGTAGTTTCCGCTTGTTGCTTATTCAAATTTGAATGTTGCCGCACTTTCAGAGGTAAAGCTTGATGGACATTAGTAGGGGTGTTCACGGGTTAGTTTGGATAGATTTTGACTAAATCTGTTATCCAAACCAATCAAATTTAATCGGTTTGGGTTGGTTCGGATTTTGATTTTTTTACTATAAAATCCGAACCAAACCAATCCGATATTGAAGAGTGTGAGGAGAGTAGGAGAGAAGAGTGTGTGTGAGAGGATAAATAAGCTGAAAAGTCAAAAATTTAGCGAGGGAATAAAACGAGGGACTGACAATTCCGTCGCTAAACACCTGCACGAAGTCCTATCATCTGAAAACTGTCAGAAATTAGCGAGGGACTGAAAAATCCGTCGCTAATTCGCGAGGGACCTAAAAATCCGTCACCAATGATTGAATTAGCGAGGGACTAAAAATTCCCTCGCTAATAAGCTTTTTTTGTAGTGATTTTTTTGAATGTTTTAGCATGTTACTAGTTCCATGAGTACCACTATTTGCTCTATATGTTTTCTTACAGTACTTACAGATAGCGCTGTCCTTCTCTCTTATGAAATGTTTCCAAGCATTTGAAGGAGGCCTCGCAGGCTTTCTTTTTGGAAGCTCAGATTGTGATGTTGGAGGTTTTTGCTCTAGTACTTGCTCTGTTAGAACAGCCTATGTTGCTTGCTCTCCTAGAGGAGCTTCTTGTTCTTGTGGAGTTATAACAACAGCTGGATTTGGAGTTGAGGAGGAGGATTGATACTCAGATTACCACTTTCCATTTCTGTAAAACATAAAAGATACAAATTTAGCTTAACTTCTTTTATTCAAACAGTACTTAAATCAAATACAATGAATAGGTACACAAATAAAGGGGTTACATAACTCAAATAACAAATGATTAAAGACACAAACAGACCCAAATGAGGAAATGGATTAAGTAATCAAAAATAATAAAATAAATTACACATACAGGAAAGTGATTCAACAAATGAGGAAAAAATATATAACAAATAAAGAAAGCAAGAACATAGCAGTAATGAAATCTAGACACATAAAGGAAATCATGAAAGACTTGGCGCAATAAACGAAATTAACGAAAAGAAGAAGAAATCGTTAAATCTTATTGTGCGAGTGGGAGGAACCAAGTGAACGTACGAGAGCGGTGCTCTGATGTGGTGCAGCCGGGAAGAAGAAAAATGGGAGGAACAAATCAAATGATTGATGAATGTGAATCTTAGGGTTTGATGAATGAGTCATTTTATAGCTACTGAGAGAGTGAGAGTTCAATTGAGACTGTGATTTGTGAATTGGGATGATTGTAGTGATGCGTAGGGGTGTGTGAGGGAATTGATGTGATTCAATACCAGCCTTGGAAATAAGCTAAATGTGTGAGGGAATTGAAGCCGAAGCGGTGGAAACTGGAAAGAATTTGAGTAATTAGTAATAAAGATGATTATTGTGGTGGAAACCGGAAAGCATTTGGGGTGGAATTGATAATGTTGCCTTGGAAGTCTAATAGTTATCTATTGTAGCGACCGAAAAATCCGGGTGAGAATTCCTCGAAGGTTCAAAAATGAAGCCACCACCAAAGTTTAGTTTAAGGGCAAACATTGGAAAATCCCTTTTGGAATGGATAAGGGTCCTTGAGACTAGATAAGGGTTCGGGAGTCGGTTATGCGTGGGGAAGGTGTTAGCACCACACGACATCCTTCCTAATGAATGTTACCTGCTAATTAGTTGTAGAAGCGAAAGTTAATTTTGAAAACGTTTATTTTTACCCTTTTATTGTGAATTAAAAAGAAAAAAGAAAATTGATATTTTATTTGAATTTAAGAAAGGGATTATTTAGGAAAAGACTAAAAAAAGTTTTTTTATTAGTGCAATTGACAGAGGTCGGCCGCCCTCTGCTCCTACGTATCTCTTGGTAGAGAATCAAATCACACGTAGTTCTTGTTAGAAAACTTTGTTTGTTGGTGTATTTTATTTAGGGATCTTAGGACTCCTGAGTGATCAGTTCATTTGTCCTAAAATGATGACTAAGCCGACTATATATACAGTCGGCTTAGTCCCCTACTTTGTGAAAATGGAGTTTTTTGAAGTTTGGAAGGTAGTTTGATGTGTGGTGGTTTGATTTTATTTGAATAGGGGTTTTAGGACTCTTGATCCGTACGGTTCATTCGTCCTAAAACGGTGACTAACCCGGCCGTACGGCCGACTTAATCCCCTATTTTAAAAATTTGATTTGTGGAAAGAAATGTGTTTGTGTTTATTTTAGTTTAGAAATTGTTTGTTTTAAATAGGGATTTTAGGACATGATCCGTAACGGTTCATTAGTGACCTAAAAAGCAGACTAACCCGACTGTACAGTCGACTTAGTCCCCTATTTATATTTTTGAAAATGAAATATTTATCTATTTATTTTTATAGGTTTTTTGGAAAGAAATTATTTTTGAAAAGAAATGAATAAAAACGAAAAATTGGTGAAATAGTAAAATGGGGTGCCAGTTACAGGAGGGTTGTATTTAGAAGAAAAAGGGGGTGCAGAAAGCAAGCCCACTTCGTTTTAGTGGTGAGCAGGCTTGCGAAATTGTGGTTTTTTATGGGGAGTGGTAGTAATGAAACAGAGGGATGTAAGTAGAAATCTGATTAAAATTCTTTTTTAAAAAAACAATTAAAAGGGAGAGGGTATAAAAGTGAAAGCAAGGTTTCAAAACCCTAATTCTTTCTCTTCACCCACAGCGCCGCAGCTGTGAAATTTTAGGGAGAGATTTGCGGAGAGGGAGAGAGAGAGGGAATAGGGCTTCGTGGAGAGAGAGAGAGGTGAGTTCGGAGTGAGAGAGAGGTGAGTTCGGAGTGAGAGAGAGATGGGGGGAAAACACGAAGAGGCGCTGGTTACGGCCAGGAGAGAGAAGGATGGTGCGAAGGTGAGGGGTGGTTGACAACGGTGGTTCGACGCGACAGTGGGTTTACGGTGATGGACGGTGTTGACAGGCCGTCAAGGGTGGTGGTTACGGCGCCTAACGCGTAGTACGAAGGCGTGATTAGGAGGTTCGGTGGCGGTGTTTTAGAGCGAACGGCCACCGTCTACGGTGGCCGGAACTAATGGGTAAGGCTTCAGTTCTGATCTTCTTGTATGTTTCTCTTTCTCTCCTTCACTTCTTTTCCTGCTCCCCTCTTTCTTATTATCTTTTTTATGTTTGTTTTTTTGGTTCTTTTGGATGGTTCGTGCGGTGGTTGTGGCGGAGATGACCACCGTACGGTGGTCACTTGTTTTCGGTTCAGTCGTGAATGTACAGAAAAGGGCTTCGACGGGAGTGGGGGGTTGTACGCGAAGGGACGGTGGTTCCGGCCAGGAGAGAGAAGGATGGTGCGAAGAGGATGGTCACGGTGCCAGGGATGTTGTTGACGGAGGAGACAGACACCGGCGACGGGGAGAACAACGCGACGACGTTCGTGGAGGACGACCACGTCTACGGTGGTCGGTGCTAACAGTACGGTACGGTTCTGTTTCTCTTTTTTTCTTCTCCTAATTCTGATTTTGTTTCCTATTTCTATTTTTATGTTCAAAAAGACTAAACTGTTCCTAGTGCAAAATTGACACCCTAATTTGTTCATAACCCCTTTTCTAAAAGAACAGATTCGAATTTTTTACCTAATACCCTAGTTTAGCACTTATTTTACAGTTTATATATACAATTTATATTAATAATTTAATAAGCTGAATATATACTGTTTTGATTAATATACAAACTACAACTGTAATTCTCAAAATAACATGTTTATGAACTAGACTTGAAAAAGACAAATTCGTGATGACCTACCTCTTCTCCAGCTTCTGAATAACCTCATATTTACTCAGGTACACTTTGTTGGACATTTTAGTGTAATTGATCTCTTTATTATGTTAAAATAAGAGTGCACGCTTGTTTTAATGTAATAACGAGATGTTCGGTTTAGGCAAATTTTGGAAATTACATGGAAGTGACTTTCTGGTCGTTGGCGCGCGGAGCGTGCGTGGAGCGTGAACTGTGCGCCACTTACGCGCGGATTGGCAGAATGTTCTGCCCAGTTGCACGTGGAGCGCGAACTGTGCGCTTCTTGCGCGCCACTTGACCGAAAATGCAACCGAAAATGCAGTTTTCCACTTTAAAACTTCCATGAACCGCCTATAACCTCTTCTTCTTGATGAAAAACGATAATTCTAGTTCAGAAAGTCAAGAACAAGAGAAAAACTCTCAATACCAAAAACGAAAAGCTCTTGAATACAATCTTCTGATTTTATCCGATTGAATAATTTTGGTTGAACCCCGAAATTTGATTCAATCTGAAAGTGTTATACACGACTTCAGATTTATCCAAGTATCATCTTGTTAATCTCGATTTTAAGAAAGTTAACCAACAAAAGATTGAATCAAATTCTTTCGAGATGACGAACGAGAGTTCGAAGATGACAAGCAAGTTTGCGAAATTGGACAAGTTTGAAGGGCAGGATTTCAGAAGATGGCAGAAGAAGATGCACTTTCTCTTGACAACATTGAAAGTGGTGTATGTGCTGAGTACACCGATGCCGGTGTATATGGAAGTCGGATCTCTGGATCAAACAAGGAAGCGTTTGAAATGGGAGAACGACGATTACATCTGTCGTGGACACATTCTGAACGGTATGTCTGACTCTCTCTTTGATATTTATCAAAATGTTGAGTATGCTAAGGAATTATGGGACTCTCTTGAAACCAAGTATATGGCAGAAGATGCCTCAAGTAACAAATTCTTAGTTAGTAATTTCTTTAATTACAAAATGGTGGATTCGAGGCCTGTTATGGAACAATATAATGAACTGCTGCGAATTTTGGGTCAGTTTACTCAACATGATTTGAAAATGGATGAATCCATTGCAGTTTCATCTATGATTGATAAACTGCCTTCTTCTTGGAAATATTTCAAGCATACCTTGAAACATAAGAAGGAAGAGTTGACTCTGGTTCAACTCGGTAGTCATTTCATGATTGAGGAGTCGCTGAGGGCTCAGGAAAATGACAAAGCCAATGATAAAACCGTAGCAGGTTCCTCTTCCGTTAATATGGTAGAGGAAAGTGGAACAGTTAAGCAAAATTACAATGGTAAAGGTAAGAAACGAAAGTTTCAAGGAAATAAGAACAAAGGTCCAAACAAACAGACAAAATTGTCTTGTTGGAAGTGTGGGAAACCTGGTCATTTAAAGAGGGATTGCCGGGTGTTCAAAGAAAAGAACAAGGCTGGCCCAAGTGGGTCGAATGATCTTGAAAAGAAACAAGGTCAGATTGTTGTGAATAATTTTAATTCGAATACGAATTCAAATTATGTATCACTAATATCTGATGCATTCTATGTGCAGGATGATGACGTTGTTTGGTGGTTTGATTCGGGAGCAACAAGCCATGTGTGCAAAGATCGTCGTTGGTTCAAGGAATTTAAACCAATCGATGATGGCTCTATTGTGAAGATGGGCAATGTTGCGACTGAACCAATCCTAGGATTAGGTTGTGTAAATTTAGTTTTTACTTCCGGAAAAAGTTTGTATTTGGATAATGTCTTATTTGTACCTGGTATTCGTAAGAACTTATTGTCTGGTATGGTTTTAAATAATTGTGGTTTCAAGCAAGTACTTGAAAGTGACAAGTACATCTTGTCAAGACATGGTTCGTTTGTTGGATTTGGTTATCGTTGTAATGGAATGTTTAAATTAAACATTGATGTTCCTTTTGTTCATGCATGAATCTGTTTGTATGGCCTCGTGTAGTTCTATAACTAATATGACAAAATCAGAAATTTGGCATGCTAGATTAGGACATGTTCATTACAAAAGATTAAAAGATATGTCAAAAACAAGTATGATTCCTCCTTTTGATATGAACATTGAAAAATGCAAAACTTGCATGTTGACCAAGATCACTAGGAAACCTTTTAAGGATGTTAAAAGTGAGACTAAAATCTTAGACCTTACTCATAGTGATTTGTGCGATTTGCATGCTACTCCATCATTAGGTCATAAAAAATATCTTGTTACTTTTATTGATGATGCATCTAGGTACTGTTATGTATATTTATTAACTACAAAAGATGAAGCTCTTGATAAGTTTAAAATCTATAAGAAAGAGGTAGAACTTCATCAAAATGGGCTAATCAAAACTCTTCGTACGGATAGGGGAAGTGAGTATTATGATCCTGTTTATTTTCAATCTACTGGAATAATACATCAAACTACAGCTCCCTATACACCACAACAAAATGGTGTAGCCGAAAGGAAAAATAGAACCTTGAAAGAAATGGTGAATTCTATGTTATCCTATTCGGGTCTAAGTGAAGGATTTTGGGGTGAGGCTATGTTGACAGCCAGTTACTTGTTGAACCGAATTCCTAACAAAAGGAATAAGGTTACCCCATATGAGCTTTGGCACAAAAAGACACCAAATTTGAGTTATCTCAAAATTTGGGGATGTAGGGCTGTAGTCAGGCTTACAGAACCTAAAAGGAAAACCATAGGTGAAAGAGGTATAGATTGCATATTTATTGGATATGCTGAACATTCTAAAGCATATAGATTCTATGTGCTAGAATCTAATGATTCTGTTGCTGTGAACTCGGTTATAGAGTCACGGGATGCTATCTTTGATGAACAAAGGTTTACATCTATACCTAGGCCAAAGGACATGAATTTCATGTCGAAAGTCTCAGTTAATAATGAGGATACACCTTCAACTAGTAATGAAACTAGGAAGAGTACGAGAGTAAGAAAGGCTAAGTCATTTGGTGATGACTTTCAACTTTATTTGGTTGAAGGGTCAAGGAATGATATTGAATTTCAATATCAATATTGCCTTAATGTTGAGGAAGATCCAAAGACTTTTAGTGAAGCAATGGCTTCAAGGGATGTTGCATTCTGGAAAGAAGCAATCCAAAGTGAGATGGATTCCATCTTGCAAAATAATACCTGGAAATTGGTTGATTTACCTCCTGGATGTAAGCCATTAGGATGTAAGATGATCTTTAGGAGAAAGATGAAAGTGGATGGTACTGTTGACAAGTACAAAGCCAGATTGGTTATCCAAGGCTTTAGAGAAAAGGAGGGTATTGATTTTTTCGATACATATGCTCCTGTTGCTAGGATATCCACTATTAGACTGTTGTTAGCCCTTGCTGCTATCCACAATCTGGTGATTCACCAAATGGATGTGAAAACTGCATTCTTAAATGGTGAATTGGATGAAGAGATATACATGAAACAACCTGAAGGGTTTGTTATGCCAGGAAATGAAAATAAGGTGTGTAAACTGATGAAATCTCTTTATGGCTTGAAACAAGCGCCTAAACAATGGCATCAAAAATTTGATGAGGTGGTGTTGTCTAGTGGTTTTGTTCTAAACCAAGCAGATAAATGTCTATACAGCAAATTTGATACTCATGGCAAATGAGTTATAATTTGTTTGTATGTAGACGACATGTTGATCTTTGGTACCGAACAAGATCAAGTTGATGAAACTAAGGCATTTTTGTCTTCTAAGTTTGATATGAAAGATATCGGGGAGGCGGATGTGATCTTAGGAATAAAGATCAAACGTGGAAACAATGACATCTCCATCTCTCAATCACATTACATTGAGAAGATATTGGAGAAATTTAATTTTAAAGATTGTTCTCCGGTAAGTACTCCCATTGATCCTAACCTGAAGCTATTACCTAATAAAGGTGTAGCAGTGTCTCAACTTGAATACTCAAGGGCGATAGGATCACTCATGTATGCAATGATTAGTACTAGGCCTGATATAGCTTATGCTGTTGCTAAACTTAGTAGGTTTACAAGTAATCCCAGTTCTCATCATTGGCAAGCTATGAATAGAGTATTCAAGTACTTAAAGGGAACCATTGACTATGGTTTGACATATACTGGATTTCCTTCGGTTATTGAAGGTTACTCTGATGCAAGTTGGATTACCAATATGGAAGATTATTCATCCACAAGTGGTTGGGTATTCCTCCTTGGAGGAGGGGCTATCTCTTGGGCATCCAAGAAACAGACTTGCATTACAAATTCAACAATGGAATCTGAGTTTGTAGCTTTAGCAGCAGCTGGTAAAGAAGCTGAGTGGCTAAGAAATCTGATCTATGAGATTCCATTGTGGCCCAAACCTATACCTCCCATGTCTATCAGGTGCGATAGTCAGGCTACTTTGGCTAAGGCATATAGTCAAGTGTATAATGGGAAGTCTAGACACTTGGGTGTTAGACACAACATGGTTCGTGAGTTAATCATGCATGGTGTGATATCAGTGGAGTTTGTGAGAACTCAGCATAATTTGGCCGATCATTTAACCAAAGGGTTAAGTAGAGATCTCGTGAAAAGGTCGGCTGTGGGATTAGGATTAAAGTCCATTTGAAATCTCTTACGTTAAGATACCCAATTCCCATCTAATATGACATTAGGTGCTGAATTCAATGTGGAAAGCTTAACATGTAGAGATTGGAACACATCATCGAAAGTATCCCAAAAGGTATGTGTTCGGTTCTGTAAGTTAAGGAGGTTGAAGTATAACTTCTTAATGGTTCTTTTGAAAAATTGCATTTGCAGGTGCAAGAAAGAAAAGAACTACCTATATAAGCATGAAGTTTAGCCGCTTCAAGAAGCTGGGACTTGGCTTTGATATGCTTATGAAGGATAGGGACACAGGCTAGTAAACTAGTGTCGAGCAAGAGTAAAGTTTTAAACTATTGTGCAGATTATCTTCATGTATTCATTATGAATAGAAAGGGTTCAATCCTTAGAGACACCCTGATATTCGAATATTTGAAACGTGTAATTTGCTAAGATGAAATTCAATCGTCACGATATTTCATCTATGCAGTAGTTTGTTGTATGTTATGACTTTGGTGATTTGATCGGTAATTACACTAAAATGGGGGAGGTTTGTTGGACATTTTAGTGTAATTGATCTCTTTATTATGTTAAAATAAGAGTGCACGCTTGTTTTAATGTAATAACGAGATGTTCGGTTTAGGCAAATTTTGGAAATTACATGGAAGTGACTTTCTGGTCGTTGGCGCGCGGAGCGCGCGTGGAGCGTGAACTGTGCGCCACTTACGCGCGGATTGGCAGAATGTTCTGCCCAGTTGCGCGTGGAGCACGAACTGTGCGCTTCTTGCGCGCCACTTGACCGAAAATGCAACCGAAAATGCAGTTTTCCACTTTAAAACTTCCATGAACCGCCTATAACCTCTTCTTCTTGATGAAAAACGATAATTCTGGTTCAGAAAGTCAAGAACAAGAGAAAAACTCTCAATACCAAAAACGAAAAGCTCTTGAATACAATCTTCTGATTTTATCCGATTGAATAATTTTGGTTGAACCCCGAAATTTGATTCAATCTGAAAGTGTTATACACGACTTCAGATTTATCCAAGTATCATCTTGTTAATCTCGATTTTAAGAAAGTTAACCAACACACTTGCTGCTAAAACTTCTTACTGCTCTATTGCTTTTGTTTCTGAATTTTTGCTGTTTTGCGATTAGAGTTCCAGCGTGAAACCCTAATCTTTTTGCTCTGATTTTTTCTCAATTTCGTGTCTGATTTTGTCTCTTTTCTGTGTGTCCAGGCTTGTTTATATAGGCAATTGTTTGGTTTAGGCAATTAAAAAACGATTCTGACCTGATTTTGTTTCTATTTCAGGTTCTTGGCCAGCTCAAATCCAACTAGGAGAAAACTTTCTCCGCAAGATTAGGGTTGGAACAAAGATTTGCTCACCAAGGAGCATAGGAGCATATGCGCAGCTGCTGCTTGTGATTTTAACCTTCGTTTTCTAATTTTTTTGTCTTTTTGGGATTATTATGTATTTTTTAGATTTTTTTGGGATTGATTATTGTATTTTTGGATTTATTTTGTTTTTTTTGGATTATTGTAAATTAAATATATATTTTTTATTTTCTGAATTTTACTTTATTATTTTTATGGCTTTTGAGAAAAATGAATGAAGCGGGACCAAAAAGACTAAACGGGCCCAATAATCAACAAACACTAAAATTAGGTCCAAATGCTAAGATAGGCCCAATTACGCGAACATAGGTCCAATTAGACAAAAAAGGCATCTCGGCCCAATTGAAAAAGCTATTAAGCGCTGGCCCAAACGAGACGACATCGAATGAGCCCGAAAACTTTTCTTGTAGTAATGTCACTTGGGACTTATGACACGTGAACTAAATAAAAGGACCGTAATAAGAAAGAGAGCGGACAAAATTGGGGTGTAACATCTATATATTATTATTATTATTATTATTATTATTATTATTATTATTATTATTATTATTATTATTATTATTATTATTATTATACACGCTATGGTTCGGGTACACGGGTCATCGGGTTTAAAATTTAAAATCTATTGCCTGAACCGAACTAGAATGGGTCTTTACGGGTTGGATCGGATTTGGCCCGATCAAAAATATTGCCCGAACCAAACGCTTCGGTTTGAATTGGATTACGGTTTGGTTCGGATTTATCCAAACCATTGAACACCCCTAGACATTAGATGGCTCAGCAAATCCCAGTAAAGGATTAGGATCCGAACCGTCCCAGAGAACATTGTTGACGCCTTTAAAAGCGTCCTTATTCACGTGAACACTTATAACTTGTGCACTCTACTTAGCATTTGGATTAGCTTCCTTCAATTTTGGAACATATTTAGCAACCATTTTTGGTTGAGCAACATTTTCCAGGATCTTTTGTTTCTTATTGTTCTCCACTTTTGAGTGTGTCACTTTGTTACAATTGCTAGTAGTATATGGCTAATATTCATGCAATTCATATAAAAGGAAGACAAATTTTTGTATTCAACTCCCACAAAGAAGGCATAACCTATTCTCTCAATAAGAATTTGATTTCTAAATTTTGATTTCAAATCCTTATCAAGAAGTATGCGTGCAAAATGACCATAAGCTCTATCAAATGAACTTTTACTAGCTACATCATCTTGATAAGTAGGTGTACCCACATAGCTAGCAATTGTAAAACAGAATTTTGGGATGTCAATATTCTTGAGCAAGACCTATAGGTCTAATCCTACACTAGGCATTTGTATGTTTTACATTTAAAGGATTAACATGAGGGCTGCCAGACAAACAACCGGAGCAAACCTGGCTTGCAGTGCCAAGAGGTCTGCAACTGTATTCTACGTAAATCATCAATAAAGGAAAAAGAAAATTCATAATATCCCTTCCCTAAAGAGATTAGATCCCACTTACCCGTTGATTTCCAAATATCACAAATTTTGGATTTTAAGGCATCAATTTTAACTGAATTTTCTTCCTTTGAGAGTAAGAACCTACCATGGATTAGACCTATCACATATTTTGTCCATTGATCCCCTTAGTGTATGAGCAAAAGATTTAAGATTTGTGGAGGCTCTTTTTATCGCGAATGCTAATTTAACCGATTCTTGAAATTCAGCAGCGAGACCATAAAAAAATGAGTCATCCACGTTTTTCATGGCATGAGAAAAATTGATTGGCTCTTGATAATAAGAATTGTTCTTGATTGGTTTTTGATTTTTGGCGTTAGACTTTGTTATGCAAGGCAGGGTACCACTGGGTCCCACCTGCCCAGATTCTGTTTCGGCGTGTGACTAGAAGACAGTGTTTGTGCCTCATGCTCTCGTAGGATTGATTGGCTTGGAAGAGAGGTGGCGACACACTGGATCGAGGCGCGTTGGAGAGAGCTTCATGTGAATTTTCTCAACTGCAGAATTTACTAACACTGTCAGATAATAATGATATTGAATAAAGTCACTTTTTTTTTGGTATAAACCGGATATGCTCTGCGCGCAACTGCATAAACTAATCTCTCGAGGCAGGTAGGACCGCAATGGACACCAAAGCTCTCTCTCAAGAGATTTAATACTGCTGCATGTCCAAGACGAGATTCGAACCTAAAACTTTGGTTAAAACGGAAGAGACCCCTACGATCTCATTCTTTGCTCTTATATAAATCATTATTAAACTTTATAATCAACTATAGGTTAACTTTTTTTTTCAAACGGTACTGATTAATTGACTGAGCTACCAATCCACCTACCTATCCTTTTCTCATCTTAATATTTCAGAACCCAGCAATTATTACTACTCGTTAATTTAGTTGTACTTATTGAGATATGCCTAGTAATTCTATTGCTTGTAATTATAGTAGGTGTAGTTAGAAACCTAGTCGAAATGGGCCAGTCGAATGGGCTAGTCGAAATTATGGGACTGGGCCTGTTTCGTTGTATATATATACTGATGTCAGTAGCATGTAATTTATGACCTATCTTTATGAAATTCAGTGCAGCTTTTACCTAATTTTATATTGCCCTACTTATTCCTTTTGTCCCTTTAGCGCCGCCACTTCCTTTTCTTCTCTCTTTCACGTGTTTATCCCCAACAAACTGGTATCAAGAGCTTGTTAGATCCTTACAAAATCTATCAAGATTCATGGCAGCGCGAGACAACTCTGGTGGAGGTATTCCGGGGAACCTCCCAATCTTCGACGGAAAGGATTATGAACGCTGGTGTGCGCAGATGAAGGTGCTGTTTCGATATCAAGATGTTCTTGATGTCGTGAATGATGGTGTTCCACCCTTGGCAGCTAACGCCACTGAAGCGGTGAGGAACAACCACCATTCGCTGAGGAAGAAAGATGGAAAAGGGCTGTTTTTGATTCACCAATGCGTTGATTCCAACATCCTGAACCTGATCATCGACTGTGATTCAGCAAAGGCAGCTCGGGACATCCTAAAGAACTCGTATGGAGGAGCAGATAGGCTGAAGAAGATACGTCTACAGTCGCTCAGGAAGCAGTACGAGGGCTTGAAGATGACAGATGGAGAATCGATTGGAGATTTCATTACGAGGTTAGTAGCATTAACTAATCAAATGAAAGGTAATGGTGAAACTGTGACTGAAGTAAATAAAGTCGAAAAGGTGCTCAGATCCTTAACCCTGGAATTCGACTACGTTGTTACTGCTATTGAAGAATCCAAGGACCTAGATACATTGAAGTTAGATGAACTTCAGGGTTCCTTAGAGGCGCATGAATTGAGAATAAGGCAGAGAAGTTCAGAGAAAGAAATTGAACAAGCCTTGCTTTCATACTCCTCTAAGAGAAATTGGAAGGCAGGCAACAAGGAGAAGGGTAGAGAAAAGGGATCAAGCAGTAAGAAGAAAGAACAAGGATCTTTCGACAAGAAGAAGGGAGACCTGTCGAAAGTTCAGTGTTATAACTGTCAGCAATTTGGGCATTATAGGAACAAGTGTAAAAACAAGAAAGTTCCTAGGGATAAAGATGCAGAAGCCAAGTTTGCTAATGATGATGACTCTGACTCTGACTCAGAGGAGTTAATGTTGATGGCTGTCGAAGATGAGATTCGACTTGATGTAGGAATTGCTGAAAGTAGCGAGCAAAATAGTGGGAACACTTGTATAAGTGGATTCACTTGTGATGCTCAAAATACTTGTGCGATGTGTGTGTGGCAGGGCAGTGGAAACACTGGTAATGCCTCCAACATTGCCAGCAATGATAATGAAGAATTGTCGTTCATGACAGCTACTGACCCAGAATTACTGTTGCTGAAGGCTGATACAAATTCGACTGAAGAGAAGTCTGTCGAATGGTATCTCGACACAGGATGCTCAAATCACATGTGTTGTCATAAGGAGTGGTTTGTTGAACTGGAGCAGATAAGTAAGAAGATAAGGTTTGCAGATAACAGTAAAGTTACTGCTAAAGGAGTAGGTACCATAAAGTTCCTGTCGAAAGATGGTAAGTGGTGCTACATCCAAGGGGTATTTTATGTACCAGATATGAGGAGCAATCTGCTGAGTATTGGGCAGATGATTGAGAAAAACTTCACCGTCGAAATGGGTGATAACAGTCTCAGCCTGTTTGATTCGACCAAGAAGTTGATCCTGAAGGTGTTAATGCAAAGTAACAGAACCTTCAAGATCAAGCTGCAAGTAGTCGAAGAACATTGTCTCCAGACCACTGTCGAAGAGGAGCACTGGAAGTGGCACAGAAGATATGGCCACCTCAACTTCAAGAGCTTGAGTCAACTACATGAAAAGAAGATGGTTCATGGGTTGCCTGCAGTAAAAGTACCTGTCGAAGTTTGCAAGAGTTGTTGCAAGTCGAAGCAACCAAGAAACTCGTTTAAATCAGAAGTACCTAGCAGAGCAGAGAAGAAGCTAGAGGTGATATTTTCTGATGTCTGTGGTCCTTTCGAAGTATGTTCCTTAGGAGGGAATAAGTACTTTGTCACCTTCATTGACGAATACACTAGAATGTCCTGGGTGTATTTGATCAAAAGGAAGAGTGAAGTACTAGAAATATTCAAGAAGTTTATGGTAATGATTGAAAAGCAGAGTGAGTGTAAAATCAAAACCCTTAGAAGTGATGGAGGTGGTGAGTACAATTCTCATGGATTTGTCGAATTCTGTGAGAAAGAAGGAATTGTGCATGAAGTCACTGCACCTTACACGCCTCAGCATAATGGTACTGCTGAGAGAAAAAACAGGACCATCCTCAACATGGTAAGAAGTATGTTGAAGGAGAAGAAGCTACCTCATAGTTTATGGGGAGAACTTGTAGCCACACAGTGTACATTCTGAACAAATGTCCCACAAAGAGATTGACTGGAAAGACACCTGAAGAAGCTTGGCTAGGAAGAAAGCCAAGTGTCAAGCATCTCAGAATAATTGGCTCAGTATGCTATAGACATGTCCCTGAGCAACTAAGAAGCAAGCTGGATGATAGAGCACAACAGATGATCCTTGTTGGCTATCATTCGACAGGAGCATACAAACTGTATGATCCTGTGCAGAAGAAAATAGTGAAAAGCAGAGATGTCGTAGTAGATGAGTCGAAACATTGGAACTGGGAAGAAGGCTGTGAGAAAACTACAATGATGGACTTCGACGAAGTCTCTGATCGAGATAATCAGAATGAAGAGGTCGAAACTGAAGAGCCAGAAGAACCCATTGCTGTCGAACCTTTAAGAAGGTCGCAAAGGGAAAGGCAGAGATCAGTAAGACTAGAAGGATTCGGCACTTACCCAGATTCTGCTATTACAGCAGAGGGAGACCTGACACACTTTGCACTAATGACAGAAGCAGAACCAGTGAGCCTGGAGCAAGCTCTTAGTCACAAGCAGTGGAAGGAAGCAATGGTTGACGAGTTGAAGTCAATCGAAAAGAATGATACTTGGAAGCTAGTCGAACTTCCAAAAGAAAAGAAAGCCATAGGGGTGAAGTGGGTCTTCAAGACCAAGGTCAAGCCAAATGGAGAAGTGGCCAAGTACAAGGCCAGGCTAGTAGCCAAAGGGTTTCTGCAGAAACCCGGTTTGGATTTCAATGAGGTCTTTGCCCCAGTAGCCAGGATCGAAACCATAAGATTGGTAGTAGCATTGGCAAGTCATAGAGGCTGGCCCCTGCATCAACTGGATGTAAAGTCAGCATTTCTGAATGGACCTCTGGAGGAGGAAGTCTATGTTTGTCAACCACCTGGTTTTGAGTCGAAGGGTAAAGAAGACAAACTCTATAAGCTGGAGAAGGCCCTGTATGGGCTCAAGCAAGCTCCAAGAGCGTGGAACAAGAGAATTGATGGATTTCTCTTGGCTCAGAAGTTTATTAGATGCACTAATGAACATGGAGTGTATGTGAAGAAGAATGGAACCTCGACTCAGTTGTTGTTGTGCCTGTACGTAGATGATCTACTCGTAACTGGCAGCAATGAAGTCGAAGTCGAAGCCTTCAAGAAAGTGATGATGTCAGAATTTGAAATGAGTGATCTGGGACATCTATCATATTTCTTGGGGATGGAGTTTACCAAGACAAGTAAGGGTATACTCCTGCACCAGTCGAAGTATGCAGCTGATATTCTGAAAAGATTCGACATGAGCAACTGCAAGGAAGTTTCGACACCATCAGACACTAGCAGCAAGCTGTCGAACGACGACGAAGGGATTGAAGCAGATGCCACCTTGTTCAAACAGATTGTGGGCTCCCTGAGGTACTTGTGCAACACTCGACCTGACATTATGTTTAGTGTCGGAATGATCAGCAGATTCATGGAGAAGCCGAAAAGCTCTCATATGGCAGCTGCAAAAAGAGTACTAAGGTATGTAAAGGGAACACAAAGTTATGGTATTCTGTTCCCTAGCAAGAGTGTGTCGAAGAGTGGTAATGAAGTGTTTGGCTACACTGACTCCGACTGGAGTGGAGACAGGAGTGATCGAAAAAGCACAAGTGGGTATGTCTTTATGTATGGTTCGACACCCATCTCTTGGTGCTCGAAGAAGCAAAGTATTGTTGCGTTGTCCTCCTGTGAAGCAGAGTATGTAGCTGCTTCCTTTGCAGCATGTCAAGCATCATGGCTGAGCATGCTACTGGTCGAAATTGGAGTGCACAGGGTCGAAGCAATGAAATTGTTGATCGACAACAAGTCTGCGATAGATCTCGCAAGGAACCCTGTCGCACATGGAAGGTCGAAGCATATAGAGACCAGATATCACTTCCTGCGTGATCAAGTAAACAATGAGAAGCTGAATCTGGAATATTGCTGTTCGGAACTTCAAGTAGCTGATGCAATGACCAAGCCATTGCAAAAGGGAAGATTCGAAAAACTGAGAACAATGCTTGGAATGATGTCGCTCAGCAATGTGAATTAGGAGGGAATATTGAGATATGCCTAGTAATTCTATTGCTTGTAATTATAGTAGGTGTAGTTAGAAACCTAGTCGAAATGGGCCAGTCGAATGGGCTAGTCGAAATTATGGGCCTGGGCCTGTTTCATTGTATATATATACTGATGTCAGTAGCATGTAATTTATGACCTATCTTTTTGAAATTCAGTGCAGCTTTTACCTAATTTTATATTGCCCTACTTATTCCTTTTGTCCCTTTAGCGCCGCCACTTCCTTTTCTTCTCTCTTTCACGTGTTTATCCCCAACAGTACTCCTAGGAGTATATATGTCTCAATCACATTTAGAACAAGTCAACCATATATCTCTATCCCCACCCAACTCACCAGAAGAATTGAATATCGCCACCAACCCTCATAAATTCCTGATCCTCAAACAGAATTCTAGTTGCAAAATCAAAGCAACCCACGTAGCCCATAAAAGCAGCACAACCAGCAAAATCACACTCCACACTCCCTTGTTCACATTAGTAACACAAGTCCCTCACCGTCTAGTGTGTTTGTGTATGTAGCAATGACATATTCATGGCGATCGAGAACTTGACATAGCATCCTTGGAGGCTTGCCATGCTTTAAGGTTGGTGAGTACAATTTTTTTGAAGTACCATTGGTAGAGTATTTATGGCATAAGACATATCATTCTGGAATACTGTTGTTCAACGAAATCACCTTGTTGTTGTAGTATTAGTGTTAGACTTTGACTTATTCTTCTATTTATGTGAGATTTTTGGTTCCCAAGACAGTTTATTCGCTAATTCTAATCGCTAATTCTTTATACAATTTCAAATTAGTAGCATTGTAGACATCATCTTTGGTGTAAGTGTCACACGCAATGTTTCATAATGACTAACTGCTTGGTAAAGGAAAATATCATAGGCGCATCGAATTTCTCTTGTGCAATTTCGTATCAACTCAACAGGTTTTGTACCTCTTTCTATAGTAAGTTCTACCTTCATATTTATTAGAAGACCATGGAAAACATTTCAGCAACACTTTTCATGCAATTCAAAAATGAGTGATGTGTTGAGTCTAGAAGGGTTGGTTAGAGTGAGATAAATATCTATATTTGATACATTGTAGTATTTTGAGCATAACAAAGACTTAGTTACAAAAATGAGTAAACTGGACAAACTACATTTCACTCGTTTTTGTAACTCAACCTTTTGATGCATAATTTTTATTCCAAGGAACTCTATAATGTGTCCAAATAGAGCGATTATCTCACTCCAGCTATCCTTTTGGACTCATCACATCACTTTGTAGGATTACATGAAATTTATTGTTAAATACATGGTCTTCCAAGAAATGTCTGAGGTTAAATTTACTATAAGAATGTAGGGAGGTTGCAAAATTGGGAGTAGAAACTTATGCCCTTCCATCGTATTTTTCTCCATGACCCATGATGGTGTTTTTTTGGCAACGTTTTCTTGACAAATTTGACAATATTGAAATATTGAAGTAATTAACATATCAAAATATGAAGTCTATCGTGCCACTAATTTTGCATTCTATATATAATTGGCGATTAAAGTAAGCACATAAGGTGTCTTGGTAACCAAAAATTCCACATCGGTATAAGATTAGAGTCTAACACTAGAAGCACAACTTGGTGATTTCCTTGACATGTATTGTTCCTGAACGATATGTTTTGTGCCATAATTATTTGCCAATGAATAAACACATATGATAGGGGGAATACGTCAAACGTCATATTCATTGTGCCACAAATCCCTAGCCAATTGTGAATGGAATTCTACCAAGGTAATCTTTTAATATTTTCTAAGGAAGTAGTTATAGCTTCAACTCTTTTTGGATACAACTATTTCCTGAATTCTTTTGGAGTATTCTTGCTCTCATAGAAGCAAACTCCGATGCAAAACATTTATTATAAAATATCCTTGCATTGCATATATGGGGTCATATTCAGCTATGTATCACATGATTACCTGCATATGTATTACTCAACTAAAAAAATTACTATTCAGCTAATGTTTTGATCAGTACTACTCAAATAATTAAGTAAACTTTTGTTACAATTAGTTTCTAACCTAGTGTCAATGTAAATTAACATCAGAACAAATTCTGAGGAGTTAGAAAGGGGAGAGTGTTGGTGCTCCCACTGTGGTTTGCGATGAAGTGTCTTGGAAGCCGGTCTTGACTATTGTTGAGCCGAGAGACTACCAAGGTTGTATATCAGATATTCTCTAGGTGCGGCTCTATCGCGTTGATACGGCAATGGGGGTGATACTTACACACACTTCGACGCTCAAGTCAGCTCAGAAAAATGTGTCAGACAGTAATAAATGCACACCTGATGCATTAATGTGACAACATATTTATAGGGAATAGTGCTAGTGGCGTGGCCTAATTCTCTGTCGGGTGCGTGAGCCCAACTTGATTCTCGACCGTGTGATGAGATGATAACCGATCTCCATCATCGATTTGTTGGTAGGCGCGTAAGTTTCCTTTGGATCTTGGATATGGGCCGTTGAAGCCGGCCCAAGTTCGAAATAGTGAGGCCCAATCTAGAACACATGCATTTAGTGTAATTTTAGGGTATTTTTGTCATTTCGATACTCATTATGTATTTTCATATAATCTCTCTCCTAATTTTTTCTTCCAAATGTAGGACCCTACAATCTAATGTGACTGGGGGGACCAGTATCCGGTATTTTCCTTTATACAATCTGTCTTCCTTTATAAAAATTTCCAGAATGTACCGATTAGTTAATGTGACTAACATAGTATTAACCAAAACGTTAACATTACTTTTAATGTTTTTTTATTGACATAAATTAAGGATAAAATATCATAAATCATAGACAAGTTTTATGACCCTGTGTTGGAATTTGGATTTTATTTTTGAATATTACCCTCCACAAATTTTATTAGTAGTCATATTTAGCATTGGAACCGACAATAACAGTCATATATTCTTTACATATTCTTCTTGAATGAACGCCCTTAAGTTTAAATGTTCGGTTGCTTCAAAAAACCTTAACAAATTTTTGACCCTTCACATTCCCAACTAAACATATCAGTAGCACAACCCTTGTTGTTTTGAAGTTGACTGGGTTTAATATCCATAATAACAACCACTCTTCCGTTTGTTTCCCTTCCCTCAAAGTACTTGACTTGAGTTTCATTTATTTCCATCACATTCGATACATTGTTGAGTTTCTTTCAGCATGTCCAGTTCTTGAGGTTTTGGTCATGAAATTTTTGAGATTAAGAAATCTCAATATAGCTCATATTTCTGACTCAATACACTTACCCAAATTGGTAAAAGCGGATATTTACGATTCATCTTTTACTTTTCCCTTGCAATCATTTTATAATGTGGAGTTTCTGAGTGCAGATGTGGTACGAATTCGACTCTTCCTAATTCTACTAACATATGTTTCTCTCTCTAAAGCAAATGATGAATGCTAACTTTTTGTCCATGTAGATTAAAAAAAAGGATGATCTTTCTTCTGCGTGTAATTTTTCCAATTTGACTTACATGGAGCTGGGTCTCCTTCACTATTATTGCCGTGATTGGGTAATTGAATTGCTGCGCTATTGCCCCAATCTTCAAAATTTTGTAATTGATAAGGTTTGTTAATGTTTTGTTCGCTTATATTTGCTTCAATTTTATTTGTTGATAAAGGTAAAAGTACTTTAGTTTTTTTTTGATAACTCTTTGATTATTGTCGACAGAATTGTGTTATTGGCATTACAACTCCGGTAGACGAACAAGATGAAAAATGGGTGCATCCACAATTTGTCCCAGAATGCCTTATATCAAAACTAAAAAGTTTCCGTGTTTCTCAATATGGAGGCAAGGAATGTGAGCTTCAATTTGTCAGATTTATAATGCAAAATGCAAGAGTTTTACTGAAGGTGACAATCCGCAGTGGAAGTTTTTCAAGTCCCCCTAAAGAGTTGCAAATGCTTAAAGATTTATCCTCATGTCCAAGGGGCTCAATAACATGCGAACTTTATTTTGAATGATGATATAGCACTTGTTGTTTGTTGGAGGAATGCTTCCTTGCTAAATATGCAATTTCTTCTTTTGGTGACTTTGAAGGGCTTGTACTTTCTGTGCTGCACATTCATACCTATTTTAGGTTTATCTTAATCTGCACTCTTTTCTTACTTAAATTTTGTTTGTTTAATTAGTAATTTACAGATAAATGTTGGTATTTTTATTCCATAAGTTGACCCAGGTCACGTGTTTATGTATCCAGTCTAGCAGTCAAATGCCCTAAAGCTCTCAGTCACATTTCTATTCAAGGAGTGATTTTCATAGAAGAAACTGTTTCGGGCATGTACCAAGAACAACTAAAGCTCTCAGTCACATTTTATTTTATTCTTAATTAAAATGGATCAAATTAGTGTTATCAGTATCTATTCAAGTGATTGGTATTACGATTACAAATGAAATCGAACACAAGATCAATACCAATTGGAGCATGAATCTCTTTTGCACTTGAATCACTACAAATCAAACAACGTCTCTCTTTCACATTATGCTTTAGAAATCCCTAACTGCATTTCCTCACAACAAACCAAACAACTCATCTCCACATTATGCTTTAGAATACAAAAGTCAAACAGGCTCTAAGTAATTAAAATGACAGCATGTACTTCTAATCCATAACAGCAAAGATAAATAACCATAGACTACGGTGGTACATTGTTTTCTACACTCAAGTGGTTATATATATATTCCAAGTCTTAGCAACTAGTTAAAACCATCAAGGTGAAAATTATCAGATATCCAATCTTCAAAAGGTTACATATGTGCTTAAATTGAATATTCTAACATTGTCCAAGATTTGAAGCAAACATTAAGAAATGTGTGCAGCAGTTACCATATAATATAACATCCAAATCATAATGACAAACCATATAATGCAATGCATTATGATTGTGAACTATTTAAAATGCAATGCACGGTGAGAGAACCAACAACTCAAACTATGATAGGAACCAACTAGTATAATGAACGAAAAGGATGATTACAATGTATCCCTAGAGTATTCGAGAGACTCTAGAACTCTCCATAGTGCCATAAGGCCCAATTCTTTACAAATGATTACATGACCTCCTCCCTAATCCATCTTCTCTATTTATAGGCTATATGCCTTATTGATATTCACAAACTAACCAACTCAACCCACTAACTAACTGCTAACTAATATAACAAACATTAACTAATTGCAACTACTACAACCGACCTATCAATACTCCCCCCGGGGACATTCACCTTGTCCTCAGGGTGACTAAGAAAGAGAAAAAATATACGACAAGAACAACAATTCTAACACAAAATTCTGGTTGATATGCTGCTTTAATTGCTCCTCCTCGTGTGGTATCACAGCCAGGTTGACGAATACAATGACATTTATCCAATAAGCCCATGTGAAGAAATTAATCTCGTCGGCCCAATATTGAAGAACAGATGAGGCAGCCTTCAAGTTAGGAATCAAGACAACTTCCTTACCAATAGAAATCATGAGTGGCCTTGTAGAATCTCCATCAACAGCCAATTCATGCTTTACTTGCAATTGAGGAACTGTAGAAATCACAGAAAGACAGTTTGCTTCCTTGGGCAGCTTTTGCTTCAAACACGAGCTAGGACACACTCCCCCCAAATTCTGAAATTTGGTTCCATACCTCTAGGCCCCAAGACAGCTATCAAGCCTGCATCAGAGTGTGTCCACCCACTTGAGCATACTACCAACAATTGGACCACCCATGTACATACCTCTCAGCTACATTTGGATAGCAACTTGCTGTTAGCATCTTCATAGTACATAGGGGTTGACATGTTAGGAAGCCACTAATTATGTGTAATGAAAATAGTGAAACATTGGCAGGATGTTAACAGGTGGACTGACAAACAACCGAAGGCAGAGTTTTTTGGGTTGGAGCATTTTATGTGGAATGGTGGCTTTGTAACAGGAAAACATTGTAGGCAATTCAAATTATTGATATGGCAAGCAAACCGTGTGGGCATTGTGGTTGGAAAGGAACCGTAGAATATTCCAAGAGAAGTTTCTAATCATGAGGCGGTTATTAGCAATATCAAACATACCTCTTGGAGTTGGTTTGCGGTTATATTAGGAAGGAGATGTAATACGACGGTAGCAGCCCAATGGTGGAATAATCCATTGCGTGCATAAACAATATTCATTAGTGTTCTGGACTGGACCAAGAGGCCCATTCAGCGAGTGGAAAGACAGGCACCGTCTGTGGCGGAGCTAGACCGTTTTTTATGCGGGGGGAAATTGTAAAAGCAATATTTTATATGAAAAAGACTTCAATAAAAGAGAACCAAAATGCAAATAATTTATGATTTTAAGGAAACAAAGATGAAAATAAAAGATAAAAAAAAGAAAACTGGGGACAAAAAATTGTCAAAGGTAAAATAAAAGGACTAAAATCACCAAATTGACAAATTGCGAAAAACTGGGGACTAAAATCAGTAAATGTAAATTACCTTCGTAAGTATTCAAAGAGCCCGAATGTCTTCCCTGCCTTGGACTGGGGCGTCATCCACTCATCCTAAATTTTTTTTAACCAAAAAAAGAGTACCATATTAGAGTACGATACTCTTTTTTTTCTTATATTCACAAGTTTTTTTTACTTGTATATTCACAAGTACATTACTACATTTAACAACCCAGAGCGTGGGGTTCAGCGGTTGAGGCTGATCCTCCCTTAACCAATTGTCGGGGGTTCGAGCAGCATTAAAACTCTAGCCAGCTGTCCTGCTCCTCAAGGCACCTACAATCCAGCGGGTCGGCGGTGGATACCCTGGGTAAAACAAAAAAGATTACTACATTTAACTTAAATTTAAAATTTCAATTAATAAAAAAAGTAAAATTGGAAAGAAAAGGTGAACACTAAAAAAAGGAATATCATTTATATATAGGTATACATTTTATTTGAGACACTTAATTAGACAAATTGCGAAAAATAAAAAACTTCTTTAAATATTCTATAAGATATTATATTTTGACAAACTCTATAAGGCATTTTTAGAAAATAATAAATCCTCAAATTCATCAATGAATAGTTTGATTGCGGATGGATTGATTTTTTTTTTGACCAAAGGATGGATAGAGTTTCTAAATTTATAAAATATCTGCCCGTTTTTATTGTCAGAAAAAATATCTACCCAATTCTTAAGAATCCCAAATTGGTCAAAAATAAATAAGAATCCCAAATTGCCGTATAAAAATTAATATAGTTTCAGAATCATACGGTTAACATGGCTAAGATATTAATCAAACAAAAATTAATATTTGTAATAAAGTTTTTTATTCGGACAGAATCTGAATAAAATAACAAAAATCAATTATTGTTATTAGGATTTCACGGATGGAGTGTCGTACACACACCTTTTCAACTAATTTTTGTTATTAGGATTTCACTGATGGAGCGTCGCACACACCTTTTCAACTGCATGTACTTAAGGAATATCGAAGGAGTACATCAAAAGAGAGCAAGAAGTGGTCTCGGATTCAAACCCTAGAAACTAACATTTTCCCGACCCACTAATATTGCTTATAAAAAAAAGTTATCGTAATCGTAATAATACATATATATGGTTGGACAATTGTATTGAATCTAGAAAAATTGTAATCATCCATTGTGATGGAAACTTTTCCAGCGTCAATGCGTAGGGCAGATAGAATGAGTGGTTTACCAGATTCAATTATTTGTCACATTCTCTCCTTTTTACCGACCCAAGAAGCTGTTGCCACAAGCATTCTGTCAAAGCGGTGGATGCCTCTCTGGCAAGCAGTTCCTACTCTTAACTTTGACGACGGAAGCTATTTGCAAAACAGAGACTTCGAGAAGTTTATTCAGTTGGTGTATACAAGTTTGCTCTTGCGAGATATGGAACAAACCATCAAGAAGTTCAACCTCGTTTGTATGTCTACTTCGTGTCACTCTTCTATGGTGAATACATGGGTTATGTTTGCAAACCAACGCAAAGTTGAGCATCTCAGTCTTTCTCTACCTTCCACCCTCAGCTTACCATCCAACCTTTTTAGCAGCACAAGTCTTGTCGTTTTGAAGTTAAGTGGGTTTAGTTTGAATAACAACTCTTCTATTCATTTTCCTTCCCTCAAACTACTTGACTTGAGAAATATTCACTTCCTAGAGCGACAATATGTTGTTCACTTTCTTTCTGCATGTCCAATTCTTGAGGTTTTGGTGTTTAAATCGTTAACATTTACTAATCCTTTGATTATTAGAAAGTCAAAACATTACCAATTATCCAAGCTGGTCAAAGTTGATGTTTCTGAGTCATCTATTGTATTTCCCTTGAAATCATTTAATAGCGTAGAGTTTCTACGTGCAGATGTGGTAGGTATAGTATACAAATCTTCTTTTATTTGGTTAATTTGTTATTTGTTTTCAATGTTTAACTAAAGGAAATCACATATATATATATATCTTAATATTTTTTGTACGTGTTTGTATAGGAAACAAAACAGGACCTTTCGTTTCTCATTTTTTCGAATTTAACCTACTTGGAGCTTCGCATTTACTGCTTTGATCCCTGGGATTGGATTATTCTATTGTTACGTAATTGCCCCCGTCTTCAGAATCTTGTGGTTGATAAGGTTTGTTAAGTTTAAGGAATTGTTTTGTACCCGTCCCTTTATATTTGCTTCAATATTCTTCTTGTTGAAAAACATAGAACAGTTTTTTTTTTTTTATAACTTTTAATGTTTAATGGTGACAGAGGTATCGACCATTGGTTGAAAAATGGGTGGATCCACAATTTGTCCCGGAATGCCTTATATCAAAACTAGAAAGATTTTGTGTTACTAATTATACAGGCAAGGAGTGTGAGCTTCAATTTTCGAGATTCATAATGCAAAATGCCAGAGTTTTACGGAAGATAACAATTTGTAGTAAAAAGTCCTCAAATCCAGAGAAAAAGCTACAAATGATTAATGATTTATGCTTGTATTCAAGGGTCTCCCAAACGTCTGAATTTCATTTTGAATGATGAGCTAGGTAGTAGTAGTAGTAGTTGTTTGTTGGAGGAACCACCCTTCTTCCTACAGGTGCTTTGTCACTTTGAATGACTGACTGGTAATGTTTGTAGTGCACATTCATCTATATTTTAGCTTTTCTTAAGTTGGGTGTTTTTTGATAAATGTTGGTAATTTATATTACAATTCAAGCCAAGTTACACGTGTGGTTGCATGTCACCATTCATTCCAGCACTTAAACATCATACATACTAGCAGCACCTCAAGAAAAGCACATTGTCGTTCTAATTAATGGTTCAGAAATGTAAGAGTAGTGTCTAATTAGTAATTACTAATAGTTCACGAGACAATACTTACTACTAGTTGATATATATATATATATATATATATAGCAGGACTTCTGCTTGGAAAAATAAGTGTTTATAAATAACTCTGTAAACAATGCAAATCTAATTTGTACCAAATAAAATATATATAGTGGCTCTTTTTATTGATAGTAAAAGACACATCTAATAACCCTGCTGCAAAGAACATCTGTTAGGATGAGCATTCATGTCTTGCCTATTGTTAAGGAAAATTCAATGTGGTATTTTGGTCTCCCACCTTTACTAATAAGAAATATTTTGTTTATGCCATGTCATTCTTCACTAAACACAAGTTTGAGTGTGTTGTTGGCTTAATCAAATGCATTTACAATTAAATATGTTTCACCACTTGAAAGAACACACTTGGAGATGAACTTTTCTTGGTATGCTGCTAATTATATATTAGAGCTCATTTAAACGCTAATAAAATAAATAGTAAAGCTGTTAATTTTATGAGGCAGACATCAGAAGCTACTCTTTTTTTGGTTACAGAAAGTTTAGGTGAGTTGAGCTCCCGGGCTCACCAAGGTCAGGGCAAGCCTCACACATTTGAAGCTACTCTAATAATAAATTTGTGGCTAAATATCACTTTTAGTCATTTATCTTTCCTCTAGGTTTCACTTTGGTCCTTTATCTTTTTTTTTGGTCTGTGTTGGTCCTTTATCTTTCATTTTCGTTTCATTTTGGTCCATGCCGTCAGTTTTTGTTAACGGATGCCACGCTGGCAGTTAACTGCTGACATGGCTTCTTAAGTGTTACTGTGACGTGTCATTCTTATCAATTTCCAGCAACACCAACATCAATCCCTTCAACCATAAATCTTTGCTGGAACGATGCACAGATCCCAATTGAGAACTGAACAAAAATCAATTTTGTTCCAAACAAGGAACAATTGTCCAATTTGCTGGTCGTGCTGTCTCTAAAACAATTTGTTCCAAACAAAAGGCAATTTGCTGATCGTGCTGTCTCTAAAACAAAAATCAATTTGTTCCAAACAAAAATTAGGTTTCTTGGTCACAATATTCACCAAGGAACAGTTGTCCCTATCAGTAGAGCTATTGAGTTTTCTGATAAATTTCCCAATCAAATCATTGATAAAACCCAGTTGAAAAGGTTTCTAGGATGTCTTAACTATGTCTCAGACTTCTTTCCGCAACTCAGCAATCTCATCAAACCCCTCCATGATCGTCTAAAAAATGATCCTCCTCCTTGGACAGATGTTCATACAAATGTTGTCAAACAGATCAAGTCCCATGTCAAAGAACTTCCTTGTCTGTATCTTCCCAATCTTGAAGATTTTAAGAATGTCGAAACTGATGCCTCTGACATTGGTTACGGTGGTATTTTAAAACAAAAGGTTTCTGGAAAAGAACAAATCATTGCTTTCACTTCTAAACACTGGAACCCTGCACAGCAAAAATATTCTGCTGTCAAAAAGGCAGTTTTAGCCATTGTTTTGTCTATTTCAAAATTTCAATCTGATTTACTTAATCAAATATTTCTTGTTCGGGTTGATTGCAAATCCGCAAAAGATATTTTACAAAAGGATGTCAAAAATCTTGCATCAAAACATATTTTTGCCAGATGGCAAGCTATCTTAAGTATATTTGATTTTGATATTGAATATCTTAAAGGATCTGACAATGCTCTCCCTGACTATCTCACTCGTGAATATTTACAGGGAAATAATTAAGTTCTCTTCCTCCTCACGAGGAAAGGGAAAATTAAACCCCAATATGCTTGTTGTTACTACAACCCCCAAACACTGCGATAAACCCAGAAGAGTTTCAATCTTCAAAATATTATCCAAAATGCTCTACAAAATGTTTTCCAAATTGTTTTCCAAAATGCTTTATTAACCTTTACTGTCTTTCTTCAAATAAGTTTTTATCAAATGGTGGCCTCAATTTTCCTATCAATCTGGCTAGTTTTCCTGCATCTCTAGCAGCCTCAGCTTCGGTAGATATTGTTCTGAATTAAACAAATCCTCTCTTCATCATCATATCAGATGACAATCTTACTCAAAATGAAGACGACGACTATTTTGGGGCATGTTCCCATGTCAGTCTTCAATAATTTCATCAACTTCAAGACAATCATGCCAGAAGACAAGTGGCAGACAAGAGGAATCTCCGCCTTTGTCCTCTATCAAGATCAGTCATGCCAGCAGACAAGGCATCGTCAATCAAATCCCCTCGAAATCTGGGACAAGTCATTTTTGTGCATATTGCAAGTTACCAATTTGCACAGTTCAAGTCATCAAACTTTGGATTCCACACAGTTCAAGTCAACAACTCTTTGATTCCAAATAGTACAAGTCATCAAGCAAAACCTTCGCAAAATGCACAGTACAATTCATCATAGTGCACAGTGCAGGTAACCTTAGTGCACAGTGTAGGTCATTAGTGCACAGTTCAGGTTCAATCTTTGGATTCCAAATAGTCATCACTATTTCTTGGATTCCTTTACTATTCTTTCCGGTTAGTAACCGATTACTATTCAATCACAAGCAAGGCTCTCTAACTTCACTGACTTTTTTTCAATTTGCACAGTTCAAGTTAATTATGTATTATTCATCTATGATTATGCCTTGTAGTTAATTTTTATGTTCATAATCAACCGATAAATACTCACTATATGTTAAATTTGAACTATGAGTTATTCATCTAAGTTATAACTTGCAGTTTAATTATCTATGTTTATGATCAAGTGTTAAAAGTGTTCTAGATCTTTTGGTAAGAAATTTTTTTGACCAAAAGTGATGGATTTAAAGAAATCTGGGTGATCTAACTGTGTTGATAGCAGAGAGACCCGACGGATAGGGCATTGTGAAGCTATCACTTAGATCCTTGACTATGATAAGAGGTCATCAACACTGAAAAGGATGATGATGAAGAATTTTAATACCCACAATGTCCTATAAAATTCCTCATATGTGTTATATTGTCTACTGTCTGTCATTGTTGCTGTTAATTTTGGGAGCCTCATTTGGCTGTCTCTATTATTTATTTGAAAATTTTGTTGAGCCGGAAATTTACTTGCGGACAAGCAAAAGTTAAGTGTGAGGGAGTTGATAAACTCTAATTTAATTCATATTTAGAGATATTTTTTGGTCTATTTTTAGAGCAATTATTTTGATCCAAATAAATAAATGACTTACTTTCCTCTTTATTTTGCAGCGAGGCTAGAAAAAGATAAAAAGAACAAAAGTCCATTTTAATACCTATTTTGCTCCATATTTGGGCAGAAATAAAGAAAATAAAGTCTGGTCCTCTATCTCAAGAACTGGATGTGGACAAATCCAAAAAGATGCATAAGCCCAATTTAGTTGGACAATCACACAAGGTGAAAGAGCCCAACCCAATTTAAGATGGGAGCTCACTTCATGGTCAAGAAACAACTTGCGCCTTACCCTAGGTGAACAATATTAAAAGGAAGCAACAATAAAAGGGGGAGGGACGTGAATGGCATGCAGGAAGACAAACTTTTACGCAAGAAACACACACAGACCGTACATACGCAACAGGAGCCACGCAACAACAGTAGCGCTGGCAAGGAGAGGAGGGGGTTTTGGGTACCCGTTCTTGACACTGTGAGAGAGCTTTGGAGCAGGAAAAGGAGACTGGAGATTCAGAATAAGAATTTCTCTAACTTCCGGGTTATTTTTATCTCTATAATTAATGACTCTAATTCCTATTTTATTGTTCTTTATGACTTTGGATAGCTAAAAATTCTCTTCTAGGGTCTTAGGTGGATCTTGCATGTTTAGAGACCTTTTTATGTTCTAATTTCATATCTGAATTCCGGTTTTTATTTCAATTAATATTGTCCTATTATTTTTTTCACATAATTAGGATTAGCTACCCTTTTCATGTTCATAATCAATTAGTTGATCAGCTACCGTACTGCAATTAGTTGGTGGACCTATAGGATAATTGGGGCTATAATTAACGCATGACCAAACTTTAATTTAGTCTTCCAATCATTCAACCTTTTTGTTCTTTATGCTTTTCCTCAACTTAAATTCTTGCATGACCAAACAAGGGTTAGTTTAGGAAAAAGAATATTAATCGCGAATGACCAAACGGATTAATAGATTTAGTAAAGGGATTGGTAATTAAATAAAATAAAGGAATTCGGGTAGAATTAGACATAGGGGAATCAAAGCTTGCAAGTGAAACCGTGACCCTAGGCTTCTCTCTATTGGTTAAACTTTACATTTTAATTCTTGCTATTTATTTCTTTTTGTTTTAGTTTCTATAACAACCAAACATTCGTTCGTCTAAATAATAATTATTGTTAAGTAGTTTGGTACTTGTTAATTATTCCCTGTGGAGACGATATCTTTTATACTACTTCTGCGAGAGAGTACACTTGCTCTAAGTGTGTTTTTAACGCAAAAAGTTTTTGGCGCCGTTGCCGGGGAATAATTTAGCAATATTAAACGAAAAAGATTTTTATTGCTTTAGACTTTATTTTATGCTTTAGTTTTAATTTTGTTTTTTTATCCTACTAAAAAAAATAATAAAAAAACTGTTAACATTTTCCCAAGAGACCACTGCACTTCACTTTTTTTTGCAGATAAAAGTTTAAATCATGGTTAAGACAATTGGAGATTAAATTAGAGAGGCAGAGGCACAAAGAAATTTGGAGAAGTCGTCTTGGTATATGCCTCAATGTCAGATCCCATTTCCTCCTCCTCCTCCTCCTCCTCCTCCTCCTCCTCCTCCTCCTTATGAGCCTTATTCAAACTATTGGGATGACTATGAGCCACCTCCTTATTCCTCCAACTGGGATAATTATGAGCCACTACATCTTCATAGGCAAGAGGAGGAGATACAAGATACCAATGATGTATTGGCAAAGTTTATGGAGAGGACACTTGAAAAATTTGAATCATTGGAGAAAAAAATGGAGGCGACCAACTATCAAATTTGGAGCCATGAGTGATCAACTATCAAGTATCATTGCTTTATTATCTCAAGAGGCCCAAGAAACTCTCTCACAAACTAAGTCTACCCAAAATGAAGAAGGTGAGCAATACAAAAAAGTATTCCTACGAGAGATGAAGGTGTCTCCATGGAATATAATCTGGAGGAAGAAGCTCTCAAGAAAGATGAGGAGACTCCTACTGAAGGGAGTCAAATCAAAATAGTAGCTCCTACTGAAGGGAGTCATATTGAAACAAAAGATCCTACTAAAGGGAGCATTTGTGAAGACAGTGAGAAAGATCCCATGGTTCTGGATTTGGAGAAAGAGGAGAAAGCGCCCATTTTTGGGCAAATTGTTTTAACCATTGGTGATGCTGTGATTGAGGTTCACCGGGGAAAGGTAACTTTAAGGAATGGTAAAGAAGATGACGTTATTAAAGCTTTAAATTCCAGTGAAATTTTCTCTTCTTTAACTCCTCCTTATTTGTATGATGTGGTTGAAACTAACATTTTTAGTGAATTAAAGATGCAGGGCTTTTTGGAAAACAAAATTATTTTGCAGGATCCTAGCATAGTGGTGGATGAAGATAAAATAAAAATTTCACCATCCTTCGAAGTTCATCCACCACATGGAAAAATAAAGAACAATGTGAACCACATGGTTAGAAAGTTAAGAAGGTGTACTGCGTTAGATGTTAAATTTGCTCTTGGAGAGCCACCTGATTAAGCACTAACTATCGTCAGGCTCACGACGTTAAACAAGCGCTTCGCAGGAGGCAACCTGTGTTTTATTTTCTGTTATTTTTGTTTTGATTTTGTTTTGTTTTCTTTTTTTAGGAATAAGTTCCGACTACAAGCTCTCTCAGGGAAGTCACTATTACTCTCTCTTTCTCATTTATTTCTTTTGGTTTCTATTTGATCATTTCGCATTGAGGACCATGTTTCATGGTATTGTAGGGGAGGAGAGTCATTTTGTCACTTGATCTTTATTAATGCACATACCCACCGTATATGTTGATAGCATTTTTTCTGGCTTATTTTAGCGACGTATGCTTAAAGTTGAAAAAAATAGAGATTTTGCCTTTACGGGATCCCATAATTAATTTACTTGACAGACTTGTGCTTGATTGTAACTGTGTGGTTGTCCTTAGGAATATGATAATTAGCATTGTGCCTGTTGAGTACTTTTTGTGAACTAGCTTCTAAATGTGAGATTTGAGCCTTCATAAGGGGATTGATATTCAATCATAAATTTTTACCCCTTCTCTTTGTATGAGTGTGTTTCCCAATTTGCTACATTCTAGAATTTGTCTTTTGACCATCTCAAGGCGAAAATTGATTTGCATCATGTAAAAAGATTTGGGGAATTTAGGTATTTTTCTGGCCTCAAAGTTGTTTGTTGAATTTATCCATTAGTTCCCCCCCTTTGAGCCTATTTGTTATATTTTTTCTTTGGTACCCAGATATAATTTTTTCCATTTTTTTTTGTGGTAACCATTTGAAATTAAATTTGGAGCAACTATTGAAAGTTACAATTTTGTCCTGCATTTTAATTGTCTATCTCATTAGGACATAAAAACAAAATAAGAGTGGCTCATATGGTTACAAGTTCCTTTTCCTCCCGAGAGAAATATAGAAAAATGAAATGAAAGAAAGAAGAAGAAAGAAAGCAAGAAGGAGGAAAAGGCACATCAAAAGAATGAAAGAGCCAAAGGGCAAATCCCAAAAAAAAGAGTCTACTCAAGAACAAAAAGCAAATCAAAAAGAGCCGACTCAATAGAAAAACAAGAGTGAAGAATGAAAGTGAAATTAATTTGGAGTTTGGACAAAAATTGTAAAATAGATAGGAGCTCCATATTTGGTTTCAAATGTTACTATTTGTTTCTTACTTGTTTTTAGCCCTTTGATTATCGCTTTCTTCTTATTTCCTACCCTGCATGAATTCACCATGGCCCCATTACAACCCATGAAACCCCATCTTTTGCATGCATGTGAACTATTTAGTGGAGACTTGATCAAATTACAAGCTTATGGTAATGTGCACTTTGTGGAAACTTGAGTGTATATTTCCCTAGCCCCTAAACACTAAGAGAGATTGTGAGCGAGTGCCCTTGTTCACAGAAATGTATTCCTCAGGGACATGAGCCTCTAATTGGGCAACCTTTTGACACCTCATATGTGTTATATTGTCTACTGTCTGTCATTGTTGCTGTTAATTTTGGGAGCCTCATTTGGCTGTCTCTATTATTTATTTGAAAATTTTGTTGAGCCGGAAATTTGCTTGAGGACAAGCAAAAGTTAAGTGTGAGGGAGTTGATAAACTCTAATTTAGTTCATATTTAGAGATATTTTTTGGTCTATTTTTAGAGCAATTATTTTGATCCAAATAAATAAATGACTTACTTTCCTCTTTATTTTGCAGCGAGGCTAGAAAAAGATAAAAAGAACAAAAGTCCATTTTAATACCTATTTTGCTCCATATTTGGGAAGAAATAAAGAAAATAAAGTCTGGTCCTCTATCTCAAGAACTGGATGTGGACAAATCCAAAAAGATGCATAAGCCCAATTTAGTTGGACAATCACACAAGGTGAAAGAGCCCAACCCAATTTAAGATGGAAGCCCACTTCATGGTCAAGAAACAACTTGCGCCTTACCCTAGGTAAACAATATTAAAAGGAAGCAACGATAAAAGGGGGAGGGATGTGAATGGCATGGAGGAAGACAAACTTTTACGCAAGAAACACACACAGACCGTGCATACGCAACAGAGCCACGCACCAACAGTAGCGCTGGCAAGGAGAGGAGGGGGTTTTGGGTATCCGTTCTTGACACTGTGAGAGAGCTTTGGAGCTGGAAAAGGAGACTGGAGATTCAGAATAAGAATTTCTCTAACTTCCGGGTTATTTTTATCTCTGTAATTCATGACTCTAATTCCTCACTACAACAGAATTAGGAATAGGTAGCGCTTTTTTTTTTAGCCATAGGTAGCGCTTTCGAGCGCTACTAATCTTAGCGCTATGGATTCCACTCCCACAATGCGTAGCGCTTTAAAAGCGCTACCCATTGATAGGAATGCGTAGCGCATTCTTTACAAGCGCTACTCATTCCCTTAGCGCCTCTTAGGAATGGGTAGCGCTTTAAGGAGAAAGCGCTACTCATTGCCTTAACACCTCTTTAGAATGGGTAACGCTTTTAACGGAAAGCGCTACTCATTCTCTTAGCACCTCTTAGGAATTGGTAGCGCTTTTCAAATGAAACGCTACCATCTACTATTCATCTACACAAGTATCCAATACTACTGATGCTCTCCCTTTTAGATTACAAATTTCAAATCCATTTCCCTGGACATGTACACAACATCCAATATATATATATATATATATATATATATATATATATATATATATATATATATACATATGTTGACATATATATATATACATATATATATATATATATATATATATATATATATATATATATAAATCCAAATCAAATGAACAACTTTCATTACATTATATCTAGAAATATTACATCAAATTCAAAGTTGGTTAGTTAATAAAACCGGTAACATAGCGGCACCACTCTCCCTTGAGCTCAGTAAGTTGCTCATCAGAGTATTCCTTGAACTGACAATCAGGAAAATACTGAAAAAATAAAATTAGAATTAAAATGGTTAAATTGGAGAAACTATTATAATATCAATATCAAAAAGAAATCTAACTAGATACCTCATTTGGAATTTCCATTTGATTGTGAGTGATGATTTCCTTCATATACTTCATAACATAGTACCCACAATCATTGGCATTTGGTTGTTTGGGACACTATAAAACAAAAGATTAGTTAATTGTTAAATTATATTAAATATATTTTTTTGACCAAAAAATTTAATTACAAACTTACAATTATTGGCATCCATTTTGTTTCAGATGTTGACTTCCTGTACATGGTCCTAGTTTCACTCAGTGCCCAAAATGTTGCCAAACAACTGAACACAACGTCATATATATAACTATATTAATCGAAATATATAAATATATAATTTAATTATGAAATATGAGAAAGATCCAAATACACACCTATTTATTATCCCGATCAACTTAGGGTAGTTGTTGTAATGACCTTGTAATGAATCTAAGAAGTACACCACATCTCTCTTAGGATCGATTGCCAACAATATTCAATGTTGCCTACAAATTAAAATTTTGAATAAATAAATGACAAGTATTTCAAAAATGCAATTTATATATGATTGATGGATTAAATTTCTTACCCCCTTAAGTTAATCGGTGCCAAAAACATGGTATCAAAGCTTGTATTTTGAGCAAGCCTCAAGCATTGACTGATATAACTTGTAATTTCACGCTTGTTTGTTTCCATAATTTTGGTTGCACCTTTTTGATTGAGGGGAACATTGCACACATAAGTACGCTCTGGGCATAAGAACACAAATCTTTGTGTCCGTTGGAAAGGGACCAATATCTCATGGTACAAGTACCTATAATTAATATACATGAATAATAGTAATCAGAACATGTCAGCTACTGCACTGTTACAGAAAGCTGCTCAAATGTATTACTAGTATATATATAAATTAAATTAACGAAATAATAGAAAAAAATCAATAATGTCAAATAATAAAAAAACATAGTACCTTATATATGCTCTAATAACAGTAACGTTTACCCACTCGCTCTGATATACACATTGGAGATCCTCATGATTGATCGTCAGATCTTGCTCGAGTCCCAAAACTTCCTCATCCAATGGTATGAAAAAATTGCTTATATCAGTCATCTTATTTAACGCGTGCATTTTTATATAAGTGATGAATTCTTTGGAATCATTGGAAGAACTAATAGCTTTTTTGTTTGATACTTTTTCCTTTCCATTAATAGAAGGGGAGGGTCGAGACACTTTTGTCTGGCCAGTAGAAATGTGATGTGAATTATTGTTACTAATTCACTCAAAATAACGGATCGTTCCATAATCAAATTGATAACTAGACAATAAAAAGACAAAAGACAAGAAAAGGGAAGAAAATCAAAAAGATGGAAAGACAAGGAATGGATCTATGTGGTGAAGAGAAGCCACATCTTTCATGGAAAGATGATAATCCTCATGTTTGGATCGCCACAAAAACTCTAAGCTCTTGATAAGATCCCAAAGGTGGTTCAAGGAAGAACCCTAGAGAGAGCACTTACACTAATTCCTCTCAAATTAAAAATATGACCAAAGGTTCCTTACAACTTGCAAAGTCACACCTATTTATAAGGGAATAGGTTGTGGACTCACTAAAGTAACAAACATAAACCTAAAAGCCCAAATTCAAGCCCAAACTAGGCCTTACACAACTAAGCTTCGAAGAAAGGGAAATAACATGCCTAAAAATGTTTGGCTTATTACAATTATAAATTCCTAAGAAATATCAACTACAAGAGCATTTAAAAGACAATGAACAATTTTAGAACATTTGCTGTCATTAAGCAAATTAATCATTTGAGCTTCCAATTGTTCTTTAATCTTCTTTGCTCTTCCTCTTGTTATTGGTCCAAGTGCCAACTCTTGAATCTCTATGCTCTTTGTGTCCATAACATTCCCTCCCTCTTGAAAGAATTCGACCCCGAATTTGAATCTTCAATATCTTCAAGGTTCTCATGTGTACCTACATCAAAGGGAGAAAGGTCACTAACATTAAAAGTGGCACTCACATTATACTCACCGGGAAAATCTATCTTGTATGTATTATCATTGTAGCGCTCCAAGACTTGAAAGGGTCCATCACCCCTAGGTTGGAGCTTGGATTTTCTTTGGGAAGGAAACCTTAACTTCCTAAAGTGAACCCAAACCCAATCACCGGGTTCAAAAACCATTTTTCGCTTTCCTTTGTTGGCACTCCTAGCATAGTGCTCAACCTTTTTCTCAATATTTTTCTTGACCTTGGCATGTAGCTCTTGCACAAATTTGGCTTTATCTTCAGCATCCTTGTGTAGCACATCATCACTTATGGGCAAAGGAATCAAATCAAGTGGGGTTAGTGGATTAAAACCATATGCTACCTCAAATGGAGAGTAAGATGTAGTGCTATGAGGCACTCGATTATAAGCAAACTCAATAAAAGGTAGACATTCCTCCCATGCCCTCAAATTAGAGTGTAAAATGGTCCTAAGCATGGTACCTAAGGCTCTATTGACTACTTCGGTTTGGCCATCCGTTTGGGGGTAGCAAGTAGTAGAGAATAGAAGCTTAGTACCAAGCTTAGCCCATAAGGTTTTCCAAAAGTGGCTTAAAATTTTTGAGTCCCTATCCGATACAATGGTTTTCGGAATCCCGTGCAACTTGACCACTTCCTTGAAAAATAAATTAGCAATGTTACAATCATCATCAACTTTATGGCAAGCAATAAAGTGGGCCATTTTGGAGAAACTGTCAACCACTACAAATATAGAATCATGCCCATGCTTGTTCTTAGGCAAACCCAATACAAAATCCATAGACAAATCAACCCAATGGGAGAATGGTATAGGGAGGGGAGTGTACAAACCATGAGGCATACTTTTGGATTTAGCCTTTTTACAAACAATGCATCTAGAACATATCAAATGCACATCATGCCTCATTTTAGGCCAAAAGAAATGCTCATGCAACATCTCTAAAGTCTTATGCTCCCAAAAATGTCCCATTAACCCCCTTTCATGCCCCTAGCAAGTAACTCACGCAAAGAACACTTAGGGATGCACAATTGATTTCCTTTAAACAAATACCCATCATGTCTATAATAGGAATCATGAGACATAAGTTCACAAGCATTAAAAAGAGAGGCAAAATCATCATCCAAGGCATACAATTCTTTCAAATGGTCAAAACCCAATAACCTTGTTTGAAGGGTGGTGATTAATGCATATCTCCTAGAAAGAGCATCCGCCACTACATTTGTGTTGCCCCCGAAAAAGTCCCCGTGGGAGAACCTTCCTCGTTCACAACTTTTCCTAAGACAATGAAGCCGCCACCAATATTTATTAAGGAAAATATTAGGAAAACCTTTTTTGGAAAGCGATTGGTCTTGCGAAAACTGAGAGGTTTGGGTTCGGGGGCCGGTTGCGCGCGGGGAAGGGGTTAGCACCCCACACGTCCTCTCTACTGAGAGGGAACCTTTAATTAAATGTGTGGTTTTAGTGTGTTGACTTGAAAATACTTAATTTTGCCTCTCTACTTCTTATTGAAAAATTCTTAATGAAAATCTTTATTTATTATGAAAAAGGAAAAGGGGGAAGAATGGGTTTTTAGAAAGAAAAAAACGCTTGACGGGACATGGCCCGCTCCTACGTATCTCTCGGTGAGATGGAGAACTCAAAGCTACGTAGTTCTTCTTTATCCTGAAAAAAAGGTTTTTGTCTTTTATCTTTTTAGTGAGTTTTCGAAATAGGACGAGCATTTAGTGAATGATTAAACTAACCAAGGTTATGGGTAATCACTGCTAAGTACTCTTGAAAATGAGAGTCACTACCACCAGTCAGACGAACAAAGGTTCTGATTGACTATTAGTAGCAACCCGTTTTTTATTTGCTTTTTTGAAAGTGGTTTTCGAAAGAGATTGATTGGCACGAATGATCAGACTAACAAAGGTCATGAGTGATCATCGCTTGTTGTTCTTTGGGGAAAAAGACATCGCCACCGATGGCTAGACAAACAAAGGTTCTGATTAACCACTAGCGACGATGGGTTGAAAATGATTTTAGAAAGGAAAAGGTTTTTGTTCTGAAAATGATATTGGTTTGCGAAAGTGATTCTTTTTTGTTACGAAAATAACTTTTTTCTTTTCGTTATGCTAATGCTAAACTTTTTATGGTTGCGCTTGACGAGAATGTGACCCGCTCCTACGTATCCCAAATGGGAATCAAAGCGACGTAGTTCTAACGAGCCTTGAAAAGGAAAGTCTTTTTGCTTTGGCTTTGAAAAGTGAAGGGCGTTCATAATGATCAAACTAACAAGGGTTATGGGTGATCATTACTAAAACCCACTTAAGTGCATGTAAAAATCTCCTTTTGAAAAAATGAAAGCCTTCATGATGACCAAACTAACAAAGGCTATGGGTGGCCATCACTAGCACTCCATTGTTAATAATCATGCAAGCAAAGGCTTCGCAAGACCACTAACAAAGTTTTTGATTTAATGAGTTTTCGCAATTGGGTTGATTCTTATTTAGGGAAAAGAAAATCTGTTATTTGGGAAAAAAGATTTTGTGAAAAAATAAATTTATTTAGGGGAAAGAAGCAAAATTTAAAAAGAGAAACAGGGGGTGCAGTAGTAAAATGGGGTGCAAATAATAGGAGGGCTGTATTATTAAAACTGGGGTGTAAACAGTGAGCCCAGCTTGTTTTTGTAAGCTGGGCTGGGCTTCAAAAAAAAAAAGAAATCGTGGGCTTGCGAGGGGGGGGGGGGGGGCGCGAAGTAAACCGTGGGGGTGTAAATAGAGATCTAAAAAATAAAAATTGTGAAAAACCGAAATTGCCCCTGCACTTATACTATAAAAGGAAAACCTAATTTTAGAAAACCCTAATTTTTCTCTTCACTTCACGCGGCGCCTCCTTCCCAAAATTGACCAAAACCTAATTTCTCCCTCTCTCTCCATGGTGCGGCCGTGCGCCGCTTGTCTCTCTCCCCCTCAACCGATCCCCACCTTCGTTTTCCTCGCCCCTCTCTCACTAAGCCGTACCTTCATTTTTTTCGCAGAGAGAGGGAAATGCTTTCGCTGAAGAGGGAAAGGGTTTACGGCCAGAAACGACAGAACGCTGTGGATCGGCCGATCTCTGGCCAGCGACGGCGATGGTGCGATGGTTTGCATCGGAACTCGGCGGTGGAGGGGTTGTCCATGGCGAGCGACAGTGACTGTGAGGGAAGGGGAGACGATGGTGATAAGGGGTTGCGGTGGTTCGCGAAGTGAGGGTGAAGCTCACGGTGATGAGGGGTGAAGGTGCGATGGTGGTTTAGTGTTGTTGACGGCGGAGTGTGGCGATTCGCGGTGGTGTGGATGGTTGGGTGTAGTGGTACGGTTGTGAGGGAGGAGTGGATTGGCTACGGCGTCATGGAGGGGGGAGTTTGGTGGACAGTGGTGTTGCGGTGGGAGGTGATGGTTTGGTCGTGAGGGGTGGCTGTTTGTGGTGGGGGTTATGGCGCTGTGGGTGGTAAGTGGCCGTGGTGTGGGTGGCGGTCTACAGCGTGGTGTTTTTTCTTAACAGTGGTGGTGGTCGCCGGAGAAGACGACCGGAGAGGGGGTTTTACGGCCAATGGCCACCGTCCACGGTGGCCGGAGTCTATAAGGTGAACTCTATTATACCCTTTTTTGTGCTTTTGTTTTGTTCATCTCTCCCACTTTTTCGTTACTGACCCACTGTATCTTTTGGTAAGAAAAAACAAAAACCTATCTTTGTTTTGCCTATTATAGAACCCTCGCTTATTGCTAATGATTTTACTTTACGAAAACAGAATACTAAAGCCTAAGTTAGCATACACTTAGCATTTTGACAGTAAATGGAAAATGGAATATGAACCAACCTTTTCCTCCAGCTTCTGTAAAAAAAAACCTTTGCTATTTTCTACCGCTTCCACTCGGACCTTATGTCAACACAGCAACTAAAAAGATTTCTTGCTGTTAGTTTGTGTGTTTTTATTACTGTCTGTGAATTGCTCTCTGTGTGCATCTGTTACTGTGTGTATTGCTGTGTTTGTGAATTGCTCTCTCTGTTTTTTGTATCTCAGTGTGTGTATTTTGTGTGTTGCTGAGTGTGTGTATATTGCTCTCTGTGAGTATATTGTTGTCTGTGTGTTCTGCCTCCTGATTTCTGTTCTGCTGTATTTATAGGCTAGGGATTGTGGTGTAGGTGTGGGTGTTGAGCAGAGGATCAAAGCTCATAGGAGACCAAGCTGTTGGCAGCAGTGACATAGTGGAGCAGCAAGGATGGCAGCAGGGCTGCTGCCACTGCAGCAATGTTTTTGCTGAAAATGGAAGCCAAACAAAAGGGACAAGAAGAAAGAACTTGGGCCTGTAGCTTCATGGAGAAAGGGAGGCAGCCACTCGCATATGTTGCTGTCCCATTTTTTTTGATCTTTTTTTGCTTTATTATTTCTCTTGTACTCTTTTTGTATTTTATTTTTTGTCCAAATGTAAAAGAAAGTTGACTTCCTTTTTTTTTCTAGTACTATTTGCCTTAAATTATTGTTCATATGTGTAACAAGATAAATAAAGGGACAGCTGGTTTTGATTTATTATTACCATTTTTTATTATTATTTTATTTTTATGATAATAAAAGCGGTAAAAACAACGCGCACCGACGCAACGACTCACACGACTCGAAATGAAACACGCGCTCGCGTTATTTATTATTATTATTTTTATTTATTTTTGGATTCTTTTTTTTTTTTAGAAAATAACGAGCGCCAAACAAAATCGTTGCACGAGAGTGCCAAAGACACCCGCGTTCAGAACAATATGCGAAGCGATAAAATTTTTGGGATTTTCCAATTAGTCGGACAAAATTGGGGTATGACAGCTGCCCCTCTTTATTCGGATTTTACCAAGAAATATGAATTGGCCGAGACATATTTCGAAGATAAAATATGAATAAAGAATTCAGAAATTATACCAATTTTGTCTACTTGGAGAAACCCGAATTTTTTTTTTTTTGGAAAGATAGACACTTTCGTGTCGATGTGAAAACAGTAGATGAACACTGACGTGCAGACAGAAAAGGTAAAATGGGCACTTGCGTGCAGACAGAAAAGGTAAAATCGGCACTTGCGTGCAAACAGAAAAGTAAAATGGGCACTTGGCGTGCAGACAGAAATGTAAAAATGGGCACTTGCGTGCAGACAGAAAAGTAAGATGGGCACTTGGCGTGCAGACAGAAGAGTAAAATGGGCACTTGGCGTGCAGAAAGCGGTAAATTGCCCAGGCTGCCTAAAACCTGTAATCCTTAAACGAACTCTTGACGAGTTCGAGTTTGCACGTGGCTTTGAGGAGCACGCATCCCGAGAATCTCTGGTCTTTCGAGCGACCGGGGGGATCGTTATCAGCTCCGGAACTGATATACCGATCAATGCACGGCGTCCACTGTATCTTAGTCTGATACAACTATTCCGTTGAACCTCACATGGGGCTGCGGTCCATCACGTTGCTCGTACACGATGTGAGACCTGGGCAGAAGGGAGCGATGATCTCTTTGGGCTCCAATCCGCAATGCGCGCCTGAGCGCTCTCTTTTCTTTTCTTTCTTTCTTTTCTTTTCTCTTTTCTTTTTTGTTTCTGCCTTATCTTTTTTCTTTTCTTTTTTGTTTCTCTCTTTTCTTTTTTCTTTTCTCTCTTTTCTTTTTTTCTTTTCTCTCTTTTCTTTTTTCTTTTCTTTTTTGGCTTCTCTTTTTTTGCTCTTTTAAGAATCATGGGTATGCGAATGCAAAATTTTGGTGTTTGATGTAATGCTCTTGTGTTTTGATGAAATGGCAGATGACATGTAATGGAAAACTTTTTCTTCTTTGCCTTTTTTCTATGAAATGTGAATATTGCTGATGAATAACATGAAATGATGAATGACATGGGATGCTTTAGCTTTCTTTTCTTCTATGAGATGCAAGTATTGATGTGATGCGACTGTATTGCTTTGATGTTTGATGGGATGATGAATTTTGGTTCTTTTTGTTTTATGGAATGCAAACATTACTATGATGTAGACGACACTGAATGTTTTTGTTTGTTTTTTTATTTTTTTTGCATAGGGACCTTAGGATTCTTGAGTGATCAATTCAAGTGTCCTATCGTGATGACTATTTCGAATGTACATTCGACTTAGTCTCCAATTTATTGAAAATGATTTTGTATTTTGAGACTTGATTTGATGTCTGATGCAATGATGATGAATGCTTGGTTTGCTAGAAAGAAATCAGTAAATGAACACTTGGCGTGCTGATGAGAAAGCAGTAAATGAACACTTGGCGTGCTGATGAGAAAACAGTAAATGAGGATGAACACTTAGCGTGCTTTTAATGAACCACTTGGGACCCGAGGGCATTTGAACTCCGAACTGAAGGATTGACTGGGAATGAGATTTTGAGACTGACAAGTCCAGGATGACTGACTTGAGAATTAGATTGAAGATTGACACTTGAAGTGCTGATTCTTAGAACTAGACATGAGGATTAACATCTTGTGTTCATCCGCATTTTGCTTAGCAATGCAATGAATGACACATGTAATGCAGACGTATGCCATGATTGATGTCTTGAATATTATGGAATGCTTTTGTTCTTTTGTATCTGCTTCTTCTTTGTAGTTTATGAAATGCAAATATCAACATAATGCTTTGATGTTTGAATGCAAGTGTATGCGGTGATTGATGCTTTGATGAATGGAATGCTCCTGTTCTAACTTCTGTTTGTTTCTTTTTGCTTCTTCTATGAAATGCAAACATTAATATGATGCAATGCTCTGATGTTTGATGCAATGATTTTTGTTATTTTTCTTTTATGGAAATGCTAACGTTAATATGATGCAAATGCACCACTTTAATGTTTGATGATTGAATGACAAAGGAATGCTTGTGAAATGATGAATGATATGGAATTCTGGATGACAAGGAATGTTTCTGCTCTTTTTGTTGTTTGTTTGGAGTTTGCAAGTGAGAGTCAACACTGGATGTGTTAATGAAAAAGCAATGAATGAGAAAACATGAAATGAGGATCGCTTGGGATCAAGGGAGTAGCTTTGAATTATGGACGCAAAGGTCTGGTTTATGGGTCAACATATGTCTGTATTGATCTAATGGTCTGAAGAATTTTGATGATGCAATGGTGCATGCAATGATTAGTATCTTGTGGAATGGTGAATGACATGGAATGCTTTTGTGTAACATCCGCAAAATAATTAACCGAATTATTTGGATGTTAACCCAATTGAATTAATTTAGTACTTGACTGGTAAATTTACTGAGTGCTAAAATTATTTATTGGTTGTCATCGGATCGTTAACCGGATAATACGGACCAAGGAAGTTTTGGAATCGAAATAGGAGATTTCGATCAATATGGTAATTTGACCGCGTTACAACAAATATATTAAATAAATATATATATATATATATATATATATATATATATATATATATATATATATATATATATATGTATACGTGGGTGTGTGTGAGTGAAGAGGAGAAAGAATTAATTAAATTAAATAAATATAAGTGTGTGTGTGTATTAATTAAAAGGAAAGAAAGAAAGAAGAAAGGAAGCACGAGACAGAGGGAGAAACAGAGAAGGAAAGGAGAGAAAAGAGAAAGAAAGGGGGAGGAAGAAGAAGAGGAAAAAGCGGGTACTTCCGCTCAACAAAACGACTTCCTTCCAACACGAAAAATGCTCAGCGTTACTTCCTCTTCGTTTTGGTACCAAAATCTTCATCATCAACTCACTCTCCTCAAATCCACCATTTTCGAAATTTGGAGAAAAGTGGAGGTTTTGTTGTTCAAGCTCAAAGGGAAGCTTTGGATGGTGTTTGGGAGCGAGCGCAAGGTGGATAGCGCAAATATTGAAGTCCGATTTTGAGTTTGTGAAGAATCAAGGGGTTAGGGAGCCAATTGGGGTTTTGTGAATAGTGACTTGAGGTTGAAGAAGATGATGAATAGTGTTCATGAAGAATTTCGGGAAATCGGTATTTCGGTCAAAAAGCGGTTTCGTGATCGAGTGGGAAGCTTTGGAAGCGGATTGGGTGTCGCCGGAGCGGGGAATGTTCGTGTGGTTACTCGGTGATTTCGGCTCGATCGTGGATCACGCGTCAAAGGTGAGTTCTACTCACGTTTAGGATTTTATGTTTCGAATTAATTAATTAACTGTTTTACCGCTTTCGCTGGACTGGAATATTTCTGGATATTGTCTGTTTCGGATTAGGAATCGATCGGAGCGAGTCTCGAGTTGTGTCGCGTTGAAATGGAATTTTCGGTGATTTGATTTCGAAAGATTTTGACTTAAAAACCGTTAATTGGGAAATATGTCGCGTTTTGATAAAATCCGTTTTGAATGAGTTTTGATTGACTTGAATGATTGTGTGACTTTGATTGGAACTGTTTTTATGGTTGTCAAATCTGTTTTTAATCGGAACGAGAATCGGAATTAAGCGGAATCGCGATTTTCGGGCGAAACCGCCAAAATCTGCCCTTGACAGACCCCCTGCTGTCAACCCACGCGCCACTTGCGCGCGGCGCGCCACTCGCGCGCCATTGGGCAGAACCTGCTGTCTGTTCGCGCGCCACTTGCGCGCGGCGCGCCACTCGCGCGCCAGTTGACAGATTTTCAGCAACCAAACACTGTTTTTCGTTTCGCAATAACTTTTGATCCGGGAACCCGATTGAGGTGTTCTCAGGGGCGTCGGAAAGCTCATTCAAAGATCTACCTATTTATATAAATTAAATGGCATAATGGACTGTCTTTGAAGTTGTAAACTATTTCGAAAAACCGAATAATAGTACTCGTGTGCGAATATGTTTTATTAATAATAAAGCGGATTATGAGTCCTACGTGGTATGGTATAACTGACGCGGAATGATTATTATTCATTCGTCTAAACCGGTGAATAATTCACGATATATAAATTATATCGATTAAAGGAGTCGACCCAATGTGGGTGGTTGTATATGATTGTAGATATATATATTATATCGAGTCTGGGTGACGACCCATGTAGACATACTAGGCGGGGTAGTCATGCACCCTTACCCTAGGCCTCTTGCAATAGGGAAAGTACTATTGGTAAGGTGGTTCACCGGGTATGTAGCGTTCGCGCAGTCGGTGGTGTGTCGAATTGTTTGTTGTACGTATACCGGGTATGTAGCGTTCGCGCAGTCGGTATCGTACTTGGTTGTAACAGGTTCATCGGGTATGTAGCGTTCGCGCAGTCGATGATCTGTCAAAGGTTAAATAACGCAGTTCACCGGGTATGTAGCGTTCGCGCAGTCGGTGGTGCGTCAAATAGTTGTTGTACGATTTATCGGGTTTGTAGCGTTCGCGCAGTCGGTATCGTACTGAGTCATAACAGGTTTGCCGGGTTTGTAGCGTTCGCGCAGTCGGTAATCTGTTGGAAGTTATATGGTGCGGTTCATCGGGTTTGTAGCGTTCGCACAGTCGATGCCGTGTAAAATTAAAACGATTTCATAAATGGACCGAGAGTGTTAGTAGGGGTCTCGGTAGAACTCACTGAGATTGTATCTCATTGTTTATATGTTGTGGTTTTACAGATAAACAGGGAAAGTGGAGATCCAAGAGGCACGAGTAGGTGGTACTCGGATGGTTGCTGAAGACTTAGCTTTTATGCTTAAGTTATGTTTTCCCTTGTTAGTTATGTATCACGACATTAGGACTTTAACTGTTGTAAAAGTTATGTATTTATTTCCGCTTTCTTGTTCAATATTGAACACTGTATTTCACTGATGGTTTATGGTCTTATTTATGATTAAGACTGTTCTATTGTTATTCAGTGAAAATTTTATAGTGATGTTCAGTATTCAAATAGGAAATATATCTCTGATGTTTTAGGAATGGTACACTTGGGTATTTTTACTCGATAAAAATACCGGGGTGTTACAGTTGGTATCAGAGCAGTTCGACCTAGTCGGACTTAGTTTAGGGTTGAGTCGATTCCTTGCTAGTCCTTTTTGTAATTACACTTGTGATGCTAAGAGACATTGAGCCTGATCAACTTAATACTTAGTGCATCATAAGCGGAATTATGACTGAATGATCAAGATGCAATCCTCGACCACAATCGGAATCTTCAACCGGTGCATCCTCAGGAAAGGTGACATGACGGTGGAAGAATACACCGCTAAGTTTGAGAAGTTGTCTCAGTTTTACCAAGTGGTGAAGTAAGCTTCGGATGACGAACGGAGAATGCAGAAGTATAAGACGGGCATAAGTGCTTTTATGACTTAGGGTCTCAGTTCTTATACTATTACCAATTAGGTTGCCTTAGTGCAATCAGCCTATGTCGCCGAGGATGATCTCATAGGAAGTATGGGAAAGGAAAGAAGGTAGTTGAAATTATCAACTCCGAATGCAAAGTCCTAAGATAATTTCATCAAAGGAAAAGCAGATGCAATTCTTTGATTCTTCAAAGGTCAGAAGATGTTCTAACTGTGGAAAGCCTCACAGCGGTGATTGCAAGCGAAGATCTAATCGGTGTTATTATAGAAATGAAGAGGGTCACTATGGTATAGAGTGCCCTGTAAGGACGAGCTCCAAGGGGTTACAAGCAGCTCCAAGACGAGGACGAGTCAACATTCTGGATGTTTAGACAGTTACGACTGCAGACAATTTACTGAGGGGTATGAGATCAGTTTTCAATAACTCTGTCAGTATATTATATGATTCGGGTGCAACCTATTGTTGTATATCCCGATCGCATGTGAATCGGTTGGGATCAGCCTTATCATCGCTATCCGAGCCGATAACTATTTTAACTGCTGCTAAGGGACGTGTCCAGACCTAATCTTTGTGTAGAATTGTCTACTTGTCATAGGAGGCAGAAATTTCGTTGTAGAACTTATTGTTTGCCTATGAGAAGGGTGGACACCATTTTGGGTATGAATTGGATGACTGCAAATCATGTTGCAATCGACTGTGTTAATCAACTATCAGTTCCTCTTCAGAATCAGTTCAATTGTCTAAGACAAATTCGGAAGCGGTTACCTAGTTCACCTTAGACGGTCAATCTTTATTCCAAGGTGCGGAAGCACATGTTAGTATGTTATCTGCATCCACTGAAACTAGTTTAGATTTGGCGAACATTCAGATTGTGAATGACTTTCTGGATGTTTTCACGATGAAGTTTCTTCTGAACCTCCAGAGCGAGAGGTAGAGTTTACGGTAGAATTGGTTCCTGGCACGGGATCAATATCTATTGTTTCTTATTGAATGTTTCTTTAGAATTAAAGGAAATGGAGTCTCAACTTGAAGAGTCGATGTTAAAGAATTTCATTCGACCGAGTGCTTCTCTGAGGAGTGCTCTGGTGTGGTTAGTCAAAAGGAAAAAAAAATGGTAGCATGAGATTGTGCAATGATTATCGACAACTCAACAAGTGACGATCAAGAACAAATATCCTTTTCTAAGGATACACGAATTGCTGGATCAACTTCGAGGTGCTGCAGTGTTTTCAAAAATTGATCTGAGGTCAGGATATCATCAATTAAAAGTTAGAGCCTTAGATATTCCGAAGACAGCTTTTGGTACTAGATGTAGACATTACGAGTTCGTAGTAATGCCCTTCGGTTTGACTAATGCTCCAGCCGTATTCATGGATTATCGGAACCGAGTTTTTCCTCGAATACCTAGATCAATTTGTAGTCGTTTTCATTGATGGTATCTCGATGTGCTCGAAGACCATTGAGGAGTATGTCCAACATCTCCGCATTGTTCTGAAAGTACTCCGAAAAAATAAGTGTACTTGAAACCTTCGAAGTTTGATTTTTGGGTGTCGGAGGTAAAGTCTTTGAGACATGTGATTTCCCACGTCGGGAGTTTCTGTAGATCCCAGTAAGAAAGAAGCGGTGTTGAATGGGAGTGACCGACATCAGCCGCAGAGATCAAAAGTTTCTGGGACTAGCCGGTTACTATAAGAGATTTGTTAAAGGGTTCTCACAGTTAGTTTTCCACTTACTCGGTTAACTCGTAAGGGTCATCCGATTACGTGGGATGCCGATTGTGAAGAATGTTTTCAAGAGTTGAAGATTTTGACTTCTGCTCCAATCCCGATTCTTCCGATCCGTCATTGGAATTTCAAATTTTCGATGACGCTTCAGGGAAGGGTTTAGGATGTGTTCTAATGCAAAATCAACAAGTGGTAGCTTATGCGTCCAGGCAATTAAAGTCTCATGAGAAGAGTTATCCGACTCACGATTATGAGTTGGCAGCTATTGTCTATGCAATGAAGATTTGGAGACGTTACCTGTATGGGTCTCGTTTCGATGTCTTGAGTGATCACAATAGTTTAAGGTATCTGTTTGATCGGAAGGAACCGAATAGCAGGCAGAGAAGTGTGTTGAGTTTCTGGAGGATTATAAATTAGCGTTGAAGTAGCATTCAAGAGAGGCCAGTGTTGTAACTGATGCACTGAGTAGGAAGTTCATCCACATGGCTGAGTTTATTGATGCATGAGATAGAATTGTTGGAGTCCTTTAGAGACTTAAATCTGAATTCAAGATCAAGGAGGAACCGGTTAGCGTTGAGCCATATGAGGATCTCTAGTTCCCTAAGGGATTCTATACGCTTGGCACAGAAAATGTTGATGTGAAGCTACAATCACAAAAGGTATTTCCAGATTTTACCATGGATAGTGATGGAGTCAGTTGTTTCAACGGTAGGATCTGTACGCCTGATGATGAGAATAATAAAAGGCAAGTGTTAGAGGAAGAACACCGAAGTTTATATTCTGTACACCCTGGATCCACCAAGATGTACAGAGATGTTAAGCAAATGTATTAGTGGTGAAGTATTAGTCTGTTAACCTCTCCTTTGTGAAAGTTGGCAATGAGATAGTATTATGAGATTCCGTTCGACAAGTCGAACGTGAATGCAAATATGTAAGTGAGGTAACTGCTGACTGTTTTCACGTTGCGAACGGCCATCAAAGGATTAATTGATGGATCTGCTTGTAAATGACTGAAATTTCCGGAGTGAAGCTTGGCGTGCAGTGTGATAGTTTTGAAAAATCGTTTTTATGAAAACCCGCATGCTAAAGTTAATTTTGGGAACGAGTTAAGAGGCTAATAGAATATGATTGAGGAGGAAAATCCTAGGAGGATTGCTTAGGTTGAGGGGAAGCTCTCAACGCTATTGAATAATTCGGAAAGGAGCTCTAAGTTCTGTTTGATAGTTGTTTGGACAACAACTGAGGTGATTTTCATTACGTTCAATTTATTTGATGTCCCCGTGGTTTATTTCTACGTTTAAGGTCAGAGCTTTTGATAAAACCCAAATCTCATCTTTTTGAAAAAGTTTTACCTCGAAGACTTGGAAGCGAGTCAAGAAGTTTCACAAGTGACTTTTTCGTCACATTGTCGGTATGTACGAGAACCGTTAAGGATATTAGAAGATTTGTTGAGAAAGTGTTTACACCTTTCGAGGAAATCGTGTTTGTTTTTACATCTACCAAGGAGTACTTTGATTTGGATTAATCAAGTTGGGGAGCAAGTGAGGAATGAAGCTTCGGAAGTGTTTTCGAACGCGGTGCCGAGCCTATGTAGGCGAAAAAGGAGTTTCTCGTGTTGATTCGTAACCAGAGAGTTCGTATCAAGGTAGTAGGGGATCATACTTGGAGATTGATGTGCCCACTAGGGAAGAGTTCCTACGCTCATTTCGTTAGTTCGAGATTGTTTTTCAGCAACTAAGGACCTTTCTGAGAATGTCGATTCTCGATTAGTCAGATGAAAGACTTGACGAAATTTTGAGGACAAAATTCTTTTAAGTTGGGGAGAATGTAACATCCGCAAAATAATTAACCGAATTATTTGGATGTTAACCCAATTGAATTAATTTAGTACTTGACTGGTAAATTTACTGAGTGCTAAAATTATTTATTGGTTGTCATCGGATCGTTAACCGGATAATACGGACCAAGGAAGTTTTGGAATCGAAATAGGAGATTTCGATCAATATGGTAATTTGACCGCGTTACAACAAATATATTAAATAAATATATATATATATATATATATATATATATATATATATATATATATATATATATATATATATATATATATATGTATACGTGGGTGTGTGTGAGTGAAGAGGAGAAAGAATTAATTAAATTAAATAAATATAAGTGTGTGTGTGTATTAATTAAAAGGAAAGAAAGAAAGAAGAAAGGAGACAGAGGGAGAAACAGAGAAGGAAAGGAGAGAAAAGAGAAAGAAAGGGGGAGGAAGAAGAAGAGGAAAAAGCGGGTACTTCCGCTCAACAAAACGACTTCCTTCCAACACGAAAAATGCTCAGCGTTACTTCCTCTTCGTTTTGGTACCAAAATCTTCATCATCAACTCACTCTCCTCAAATCCACCATTTTCGAAATTTGGAGAAAAGTGGAGGTTTTGTTGTTCAAGCTCAAAGGGAAGCTTTGGATGGTGTTTGGGAGCGAGCGCAAGGTGGATAGCGCAAATATTGAAGTCCGATTTTGAGTTTGTGAAGAATCAAGGGGTTAGGGAGCAAATTGGGGTTTTGTGAATAGTGACTTGAGGTTGAAGAAGATGATGAATAGTGTTCATGAAGAATTTCGGGAAATCGGTATTTCGGTCAAAAAGCGGTTTCGTGATCGAGTGGGAAGCTTTGGAAGCGGATTGGGTGTCGCCGGAGCGGGGAATGTTCGTGTGGTTACTCGGTGATTTCGGCTCGATCGTGGATCACGCGTCAAAGGTGAGTTCTACTCACGTTTAGGATTTTATGTTTCGAATTAATTAATTAACTGTTTTACCGCTTTCGCTGGACTGGAATATTTCTGGATATTGTCTGTTTCGGATTAGGAATCGATCGGAGCGAGTCTCGAGTTGTGTCGCGTTGAAATGGAATTTTCGGTGATTTGATTTCGAAAGATTTTGACTTAAAAACCGTTAATTGGGAAATATGTCGCGTTTTGATAAAATCCGTTTCGAATGAGTTTTGATTGACTTGAATGATTGTGTGACTTTGATTGGAACTGTTTTTATGGTTGTCAAATCTGTTTTTAATCGGAACGAGAATCGGAATTAAGCGGAATCGCGATTTTCGGGCGAAACCGCCAAAATCTGCCCTTGACAGACCCCCTGCTGTCAACCCACGCGCCACTTGCGCGCGGCGCGCCACTCGCGCGCCATTGGGCAGAACCTGCTGTCTGTTTCGCGCGCCACTTGCGCGCGGCGCGCCACTCGCGCGCCAGTTGACAGATTTTCAGCAACCAAACACTGTTTTTCGTTTCGCAATAACTTTTGATCCGGGAACCCGATTGAGGTGTTCTCAGGGGCGTCGGAAAGCTCATTCGAAGATCTACCTATTTATATAAATTAAATGGCATAATGGACTGTCTTTGAAGTTGTAAACTATTTCGAAAAACCGAATAATAGTACTCGTGTGCGAATATGTTTTATTAATAATAAAGCGGATTATGAGTCCTACGTGGTATGGTATAACTGACGCGGAATGATTATTATTCATTCGTCTAAACCGGTGAATAATTCACGATATATAAATTATATCGATTAAAGGAGTCGACCCAATGTGGGTGGTTGTATATGATTGTAGATATATATATATATTATATCGAGTCTGGGTGACGACCCATGTAGACATACTAGGCGGGGTAGTCATGCACCCTTACCCTAGGCCTCTTGCAATAGGGAAAGTACTATTGGTAAGGTGGTTCACCGGGTATGTAGCGTTCGCGCAGTCGGTGGTGTGTCGAATTGTTTGTTGTACGTATACCGGGTATATAGCGTTCGCGCAGTCGGTATCGTACTTGGTTGTAACAGGTTCATCGGGTATGTAGCGTTCGCGCAGTCGATGATCTGTCAAAGGTTAAATAACGCAGTTCACCGGGTATGTAGCGTTCGCGCAGTCGGTGGTGCGTCAAATAGTTGTTGTACGATTTATCGGGTTTGTAGCGTTCGCGCAGTCGGTATCGTACTGAGTCATAACAGGTTTGCCGGGTTTGTAGCGTTCGCGCAGTCGGTAATCTGTTGGAAGTTATATGGTGCGGTTCATCGGGTTTGTAGCGTTCGCGCAGTCGATGCCGTGTAAAATTAAAACGATTTCATAAATGGACCGAGAGTGTTAGTAGGGGTCTCGGTAGAACTCACTGAGATTGTATCTCATTGTTTATATGTTGTGGTTTTACAGATAAACAGGGAAAGTGGAGATCCAAGAGGCACGAGTAGGTGGTACTCGGATGGTTGCTGAAGACTTAGCTTTTATGCTTAAGTTATGTTTTCCCTTGTTAGTTATGTATCACGACATTAGGACTTTAACTGTTGTAAAAGTTATGTATTTATTTCCGCTTTCTTGTTCAATATTGAACACTGTATTTCACTGATGGTTTATGGTCTTATTTATGTTTAAGACTGTTCTATTGTTATTCAGTGAAAATTTTATAGTGATGTTCAGTATTCAAACAGGAAATATATCTCTGATGTTTTAGGAATGGTACACTTGGGTATTTTTACTCGATAAAAATACCGGGGTGTTACATTTTGTGTTGCTTTTGTGGTTTCTTTTTTTCTTTTTGCTTTCTTTGCTTTTTCTATGAAATATCTGATGCAAAATGTAATGCTCTAGTGGTGAATGACATGCAATGATTTTGTTCTTTTCCTTTTTATGAAGTGCGGACATTAATATGATGCCAATGCAATGAAAAGATTTCTGCTTTTTCTTCTTTACTATTTTCCTCTATGAAATGCAAGTATTAATATGGTGCAACTGACGTGGAACGTTTTTTTTTTTGCTATGTGATGAATGCACAAAATGTGAAGATGCAAATGTAATGCTTTGATGCATATGCTATAATGAATAGATTGGAATGCCTAGATGCATGAGGTAAACATTTTTGTGATGATGAGATGCGAGACTTTCGATGCAAGGAATTGAGATGATTATTGACCATTCTGTTGAAAAATTGAATTTGATTCAAACTCCGGTGTTCTCAAGGTTTTTATTTACAAACAACCTCGCTTGTTTTCTCTTTCTTTCCATGATGACTGAATTTTAGATATCACGTAAACAACTTGTGTTCTCTCTTTTGAAGCATTGTGATAACTCATATTTATATGAGTTATTTATACTTATTCAAAGTTAAATCATGCAAGCTCTCTGGCAATAGTAAGTTGTTTCTAGTAAAGTTTATGTTAGTTTATTGCTTTTAGTTAGAAAGGGGCTAAATTACAAGTTCTAGGCATTTTGGTGCCAATTGGCGCCTTTGTGAGCGTTTTGATGCTTCTTGTGTTTGTGCAGTAATCCAAATGTGGCAACGTCTCTCATCACGTCTGAAGAAGGGCAGCAGAGGAAGAAAATAATATCTCATTTTGGCGCGCATGTAGTGATGGTCAAAGATCTGGAAATGAAGACGATCTTCTCTCTCCTCAGCGCTGACACGGCTGACGCACTGTAGCAGTGCGGTGTCACTTCAGGGCAGAGTCAACTCGCAAGCAAACTTGGAAGGTGGGGAATGACATCAGCAAGCATGTGACCCTCTTTTGACCATGGCTATTCTCTCTCTACAAAAAGGCAAGGGTGCACCATGCGGATTACACACGACTCCATTCATCATCCACCTTCCTCCATTTTTCAGAGATAGTTTTTCTAAAAGAAGTTCTGGACACAGACTTCTTCATTTTAAATTTTCTCAAGGCCCCAAGTTCCATCTTCATTCGCAACCATTACTGTAAGGCTCAGACGTTGTAACGTCTTTACAGCGTGCATGAAGGAAGGCCACCTAGGCGTATCTTTTGCGTTTAGTCTTCTTTTCTCTATGTACGGTATTTGGATTTTAACTCCTCTTATTTCTGTAAGGAGGCTCATCATGAGCTAAACATTGGTAGTTGGGTTGTTGTTTTGCATGTAATGAACCTCTAGTTTAATGTTATGAAGTATTGATGATTATGCGTTTTAAATCTTTGCATGTTAATATTTCCAAACTTGTTTTGAACTGATCACTTAAAATAAGTAGATTCATAGGTACAGACATGGTCTATGAAAAGAACTCAAAGATTTATGTGAATGAAAAGGTGCACTAAAGACATTTAGGCATTTTTATCTAAGTCTAGACATAGAATGGATAATAGTTCATAGGACATTGCTGTGGGAACTTAAAATACAGGAGTAGGCCTACTTAGAACCTAGACATAGGAATTCTAGTACTTGAAGCTCTGACGTTTTGTGACTGAAAAGCACAGCTCTTTTGCAACAGCGTTCAAACGTTATAACGTCTATGCAACATAGCATTTGTACGTAATAACGTATAAACGTTATAACGTCTGACTAGAGGAGACTTACTTGCATGCAGCAATCCAACTCATACTATTCCATATTCACAACCACTTCTTGTTCACTTGCTTTATTTATGTTATTAGTCTTGATACCAACTTTTAGTGCCGATTTGTTACTTGTTTCACTTGTGTTTTAAAGACTTGAATTCTGAAAGTTAACCAATCCTCGTGGGAACGATCTCTTACTTTTATCCACTTTATTACTTGTACGACGTGTATACTTGCACTGATATTGCGATTATAGCACACACGAGCGCAAACAAGTTTTTGGCGCCGTTGCCGGGGATTGTATTTAACTTTTATTGTTCAACAAGAATTAAAACACTAGGAAAAAAAAAAATTCTGCTGTGTTGTTTGTTGTGTTTGTGAGTGAACAGGTAAACGTTACAGCGTATGCTTAGTTCCAGTTCAAGCTCTAGTTCAACAGAACCAGGGAGTGGATCTGAACCTGAATTCTATCCAGAACCTGAAAGAACCTTCAGGCGACTAAGGAGACAACAAAGGTTAAGAAGGCAGCAACAACAACAGCAATTTCAGCCACCAATCATGTCTGAACATGGTACTGGTGGTAGAAGCTCTAGAGGTGGACGCACTCCAAGAGGAGGAAGGCACTCTGATGCTGGAGGACGTGGTCATGGACCACAAACTCATACAGAAACCTACGTTGATGATGAACACTGGCAGAGACAGCAACTCATCAATGCAGGGCCACAAGACATGGTCAATGACAGAGACAGGCCTATGCGTGATTATGCCGTACTCAATCCTGCCCATTTACAAACAGGCATCGCAAGACCACCTATTCATACTGGTCACTTTGAATTCAAGCCAATGATGTTCCAAATGCTGCAAACTGCAGGGCAATTTGGGGGTTTTCCTCAAGAAGATCCTTATGCACATCTAAGGCAATTTTTGGATGTGTGTAGCAACTTTGTCATCCCTGGAGTCTCAGAAGATGCCTTCCGACTGAAGCTATTTCCATATTCTCTTAAGGATAAGGCCAAGAATTGGTTGAACTCCTTAGAGCCAAATTCAATTCACACTTGGGATGAGCTAGCTGAGAAATTTCTTGGAAAATACTTCCCTCCCAACAAAAATGCCAAGTTAAGAAATGACATCACTTCCTTCAAACAAAGGGAAGGGGAATCATTATTTGAGGCTTGGGAAAGATGGAAGGAATTACTAAGAATGTGCCCACACCATGGCATTCCCGTAGTTATTCAAATGGAGACTTTTTATAATGGACTAGATCAACCTACCAGGCTTATACTTGACGCTTCATCAGGCGGTGTCATATTAAACATGTCCTTCTCTGAGGCATGCAGACTCATTGAAGACATAGCCACTCACAATGCCCATTGGCCTTCTGATAGATTCACTCCCGGAAAGAAGGCTGGTGTCCATGAGATAAGTGAAGTAACTGCTCTATCTGCTCAGGTTGCTTCTCTGACCAACATGATTAAAAACTTGAGTACCCCAAACGTGGCAACGTCTGAAACACAGACTGCTGCAGCTATTGAACCAACACCATCTGGGGGAGTAGTGTGTGTATATTGTGAAGGAGGGCATGTCTACGAAGAGTGTCCCCATAACCCTCAGTCTGTAAACTTTGTATCACATAACAAAGGTAACAGTCCCTTCTCCAACTTTTACAATTCAAATTGGAGAAATCACCCAAATTTTAGTTGGAAGAACAACAATTCTTTGAATGCTAGCGATGCTGCTCCTACAATACCCCCAGGATTTCCCCCTCAACAAAAAAAGCAGCATACGCAGAATAACAACAACAGCAATTTGGAAGCCTTGATGAAAACTTTCATAAGTGATTGTAGGGCGACCTTACAGACCCATGAGTCTTCAATCAAAACTTTGGAGAACCAAATTGGACAGATAGCCTCAGCTCTTACTCAAAGACAGAATGGATCTCTTCCATCCACAACTGAAACACCATCTTCATCAAAGTCAAATGGTAAAGATGTGGTGAATGCACAGGTAAATGCTATCTCATTAAGAAGTGGCACTGAGTATCCAGAACCATCTATGCCTAAGGAATCTGAGGTGCCAGACAAGGAAAAAGAGAAAAACGAAGGTGGAGAAAAAGAGAATAATATTCCAGATATTGTGATGTCTAAGCCAGACGTTACAACGTCTAGCTCTGAACCAGGAATCAAGACTGTTCCTAAGCTTGTACCTGAATATCCTCCTCCACCCTACCCTCAAAGACTAAAGAAAGCTCATGAAGACAAGCAATTCAGCAAGTTCATGGAGATGCTAAAACAGCTACACATAAACCTTCCCTTGGTTGAAGCTCTACAGCAGATGCCAAACTATGCCAAGTTCCTAAAGGATATCATCACCAAACGAAGAAGGCTAGGGGAGTTTGAAACTATTGCTTTAACTGAAGAATGTAGCTTAATCATGCAGAATAAACTCCCTAGAAAACTGAAAGATCCTGGCAGTTTTACTATACCATGCTCCATTGGAGACTTTTACCTTGGCAAAGCTTTATGCGACTTGGGGGCAAGTATTAACTTGATGCCCAAGTCCATTTATGAAAAACTTGGTATAGGAACTGCCAGACCTACTTCTTTAAGTCTTACATTAGCTGACAAAAGTAGAGTTTATCCTGAAGGCATATTAGAAGATGTTTTGATTAAAGTTGACAAATTTGTTTTTCCAGTGGACTTTGTTATTTTAGATTTTGATGCAGATAAGGAAGTTCCTATCATCTTGGGGCGACCATTTCTAGCCACTGGAAGGACACTCATTGATGTGCAGAAAGGAGAATTAATCATGAGGGTCAATGACCAAGAAGTCAAGTTCAACGTCCTCAACGCACTCAAGTATCCAGAACCTAACACAGAGGAATATTCCTTTGTGGTTGCCCTTGACCATGTGGTTCAAAAGCAATTCAATAAAGATAATGACCACTTGGAGAAGATTCTGGGCAATGATGAGATTCAAGAGTTGTTATCAGAAGAAGCTGATCCGTTAAACGTTACAACGTCAACCACAGACGTTGTCACGTCTGACTCCCCTGTACCCAGGGCGTGGACAAAGAAGTATGAATCTTTGGGGCAAGAAGACTCCAATCTCAAGAAGATAGTACCATCCATTGAAGAACCACCCACGCTGGAATTGAAGGTGTTGCCCGATCACCTGAAGTATGCCTTTTTAGGGGAAAATGATTCTTTACCTGTGATCATTTCTTCTAATCTCTCACAAGAGCAGGAAAGTGATCTCATTAGCACCTTGAAAAGGCACAAGAAAGCCATTGGTTGGCAAATGGCAGATATCAAGGGTATCAGTCCCACAATCTGTATGCACAGAATTGTCTTAGAAGAGAATGCAAAGAACAGCATTGAAGGACAAAGGCGATTGAACCCGATAATGAAAGAGGTGGTCAAGAAGGAAATCATCAAATGGTTAGACGCAGGAATCATTTATCCAATTAGTGATAGCTCATGGGTGAGCCCAGTTCAATGTGTACCAAAGAAGGGTGGAGTTACTGTGGTGACCAATGACAAAAATGAGTTGATTCCAACAAGAACAGTGACTGGATGGAGGATATGTATGGACTACAGGAAGCTGAACAAAGCAACCAAGAAGGACCATTTTCCTCTGCCATTTATTGACCAGATGTTGGATAGACTTGCAGGCAAAGAATTCTATTGTTTCCTTGATGGTTACTCAGGATATAACCAGATAGCTATTGTGCCTGAGGATCAAGAGAAGACCACATTCACTTGTCCTTATGGTACCTTTGCCTTCAGAAGGATGCCATTCGGGTTGTGTAATGCACCTGCAACATTCCAGAGGTGTATGATGGCTTTATTCTCAGATTTTATTGAAAAATCCATGGAAGTTTTCATGGATGACTTTTCAGTCTATGGAGACTCATACAAGGCATGCTTGGATAACTTAGAAGGAGTCTTAATAAGGTGTGAAGAAACCAACTTAGTACTCAACTGGGAGAAATGCCACTTTATGGTTCAAGAGGGAATTGTTTTAGGGCACAAGATTTCAAAGAAAGGGTTGGAGGTTGATAAAGCAAAAATTGATGTTATTAACAAATTACCTCCACCTACCACTGTCAAAGGTATTAGAAGTTTCTTAGGGCATGCTGGTTTTTACAGAAGGTTTATCAAGGATTTCTCAAAAATTTCCAAACCTTTGTGTCTGCTGCTGCAACGTGATAACGTCTTCAACTTTGATGAGCATTGTCATGAAGCCTTCCAGAAATTGAAGACTGCCCTTGTAACAGCTCCTGTGATAGTCACTCCTGACTGGTCCAAACCATTTGAATTAATGTGTGATGCAAGTGACTACGCTGTGGGGGCTGTATTGGGTCAAAGGTATGGCAAAATTTTTCACTCTATCTATTATGCTAGTAAAACCTTAGATGATGCCCAGTTAAATTATACTGTAACTGAGAAAGAGTTACTGGCTGTTGTATTTGCTTTTGACAAATTTCGATCATACTTGGTGGGTGCAAAAGTTATTGTTTTTACTGATCACTCAGCCATCAAGTATTTGATTTCTAAAAAAGATGCAAAGCCACGACTCATTAGATGGGTTTTCCTCCTCCAAGAATTTGACTTGGAAATTCATGATAAAGAGGGGGTGGAGAACCAAGTTGCTGATCATCTTTCTAGGCTTGAGAATGTTGATGCAGGTACAGGTGCAGAAGAGATAAAAGAAAATTTCCCTGATGAAAAACTGCTGACAGTAGCCACAGTAGCTGAAGACGTTACCACGTCTATGACAATTTCTTCAAACGTTATAACGTCTGATGCTACTGCTCCCTGGTATGCTGATATAGTTAACTTCCTAGTCAGCAAGATTGTGCCTGTGGATTTCAACCATCAGCAAAGAAAAAAATTCTTCCACACCGTGAAGCACTATTTTTGGGATGAACCCTATCTGTATAAGATGTGTCAAGATCAGTTGCTTAGGAGATGCCTTGCTGAAGAGGAACAACTCCATGTATTACAACAATGTCATGCATCACCTTATGGAGGACATTTTGGAGGAACCAGAACTGCAGCAAAGGTGTTACAGTCAGGATACTATTGGCCAACACTCTTCAAAGATGCTCATGAATTAGTGAAAAGCTGTGATAAATGCCAAAGAACTGGAAACATCTCCAACAAGCAAGAAATGCCATTGACAAATATCCTTGAAGTGGAACTGTTTGATGTCTGGGGAATGGACTTCATGGGGCCATTTCCTATGTCTCATGGAAATTTATACATTTTGGTAGCTGTGGATTATGTGTCAAAATGGGTGGAAGCCATTGCATTGCCCAATAATGAGGCCAAATCAGTCAGCAAATTCCTTAAGCAAAACATCTTCACAAGATTTGGTACTCCAAGAGCTATAATCAGTGATGAAGGCTCTCACTTCTGTAACAAGCTGATTGAGAACCTATTGGCTAAGTACGGAGTGAAGCACAAGATTGCTACAGCTTATCACCCACAGACAAGTGGTCAAGCAGAAATTTCCAACAGAGAAATTAAAAGAATACTTGAGAAGATGGTTGGTCCAACCAGGAAGGATTGGTCCCTGCACCTTGATGATGCATTGTGGGCGTACAGGACAGCATTTAAGACACCACTGGGCATGTCACCATACAAGTTAGTCTTCGGAAAAGCTTGTCACCTGCCCATTGAACTCCAACACAAAGCTCACTGGGCACTGAAGCAACTGAACTTAGATCATTCAAAGGCTGGAGAAGCAAGGCTCCTTCAACTAAATGAGCTAGATGAATTCAGGCACACTGCCTATGAGAATTCAAAAATGTATAAGGAGAAAACCAAGAAGTGGCACGATCAGAAAATTCAAAGAAGGGAGCTAGTAGAAGGACAAGCAGTTTTGTTGTTTAATTCAAGATTAAAGTTGTTCCCTGGGAAGTTAAAATCAAGATGGTCAGGACCTTTCAAGCTAGTAAAAGTCTACCCTCATGGTGCTGTGGACCTGTTTGATGAGAAAACTAATTCCATTTTCAAAGTCAATGGCCAAAGAGTGAAGCATTACCATGGAGAACATGTGGTTAGGGACAAGACCACAGTGGCTCTCAACAACCCCTGAATTCAAAAAAGGGGATAGTCTGGCTGAAGACTCTTAAAGCAAGCGCTCTTGGGAGGCAACCCAATGGTTTTAACTAACCAGCAATTTTGTGTCTTTAAATTTTTTTTTTGTGCAGGAATGGGAGCTGAAGTATGGTAAACGTTATAACGTCTCTGCGTGTCCAGGATGTTGTCGCGTTTGCTGCCTGGGTAAAGTTTTAAATGAAAAAGAAAAGAAAATGAGTCAAGCAGTTTTCAAACGAAACAATTTTTAATAAAAATGATTTTTTTTTTTTGAGACGTGACTGCCAAAGTGACCATGACGTCACTTCCAACGGTTACCCCTCTTTCCCAAAACCCACGCCACCACCTACTTCTCAACTTCCCATAAAACCTCCCCAATGAACACACACCAGTTACAATCATCAAAACCACATTCATACACCTTCAGAAACCGCAATCTTATCCCTTCTCCCAAATCTCAAATCTCAAATCCCCCACTCTCCAGAAAACTCATACAATCACCATGACAAAAACCAAGCAAGCTGCAGTAAAATCATCTGGTAAAGGAAAGAATGTCAACCCAAGTTCTTCCTCAGTTCCAATTCCAGAAATCCCAATTTCTTCAAAGAAGAAAGCCTTGCTGCCAGAAAGGGGATTCAGCTTGGAAAACCCAAATCCTGACTTTATCGCAACAGTGGCAGCATTGGGATGGCAGAAATTTGTAGTTCACAAAAAGGAATACATTGCAACTCTGGTGCATGACTTTTATAAAGGAATCATTGAAAGAACCGATGGAGAACTTTCAAGCACATCCATCGTTCGAGGTGAAGAAGTCAAATTTGGTGTAAGAGTCATAAATGACTACTTTGGGCTAGGTTACTATGGCAAGGCAGTTGAGGTGAAGCAAAAGACTTACGGAGTGGCAGAGATGGCTGAAATCAAAGAAAGGATATGTGTTGAAGGAGCTGTTTGGGAGCGAAGAGGCGACCATGGGAATGAATTCAAAATTTTGAAGAGATACCTTTGTGATGAGGCCAGTGCTTGGTTTCATTTCATTAGGCATTGCTTGATACCCACTTCTCACACTCTCTGGGTTGATAAAGAGAGGCTGATTGCTATTGATGCCATTATGTCAAGAGATAAGATTGAGGTGGGTAAGCTCATCAACAGGGAGATAAACAAATGGCAAAACAGGAAGGATGGATACCTATACTTCCCTTGTTTAATCATTGATCTCTGCATGGAAGCTGGAGTGGAGATTGAAGCATCTGAGCTAAGAGAGGAACCCCAAGGGGCATTCTCTACAAAGTTCAAAGCTAGGCAGAGAGCTGCAGATGCTACCACGTCAGTTGATGCACTGACGTTACAACGTCTGGTGGACCAGCAAAACAGCCTAGCCAAGTTTGTCAAGGAGCAATTTGAGTGGCAAAAGAAGGTAAATGCTCAGACAGATTGGATGCAAGAGGAAGATGAAGACAACATACTCCTATCAACAATGAACCTCAGGAAAGAAGAAGAAGGAAAAGAAAAAGAAGACTGTGCAAGCAAGCATCCCAGCCAGACAAAGTGGAAGGCTCAGGTCTGGTGCTCTGAACAAGTAAGTTAGCCTTCTTTTTAGCAGTAGAATAGTTATAGTTTGCAATTCCAGTACAAATAAATAGCTGTCCAGACGTTATAACGTCTGGAGAGTTAGTAGTCAGTAGTTGTTTTGTTTCTGTTTTGTGTGAAGGTTCCTCTCTCATTTTTCAAAATTCAGTGAGCAGTGGGGACACTGCTCATCTTTTTGTTTGGGGGGGGAGGATCATTTTTATGTTTCGTGTATGCATGAAATCAAATGCAAAATCAGTTTACTTCCCTACGCGAGTAATCATCAAAAATGTTTCTCTTTGGGCTAAATCTAAGAATGACTTGGTGTGAATTTGTGTGAGTAGCTGATGCATGCTTAAATGAATAGAATTGATTACTGCTTCCACACAAACTCTGTTTTGAGGAAAACCTAGTTAGCTAAGGACTAATTGATGCAAAGCTAGTGCTGGTTGACTATGGTGATGGTAGAACTTGATTAAAAACTTAGAGTAGCAGTAGAAACTAAGTTTGGGGGTATATCAGGTTGTACTAAGGCTGGGTGCAAAGACTGTAGGATGATTAGTGCTTGTGTAGTGTGAGTGCAACGTTGTAGCGTCCACCCGTAACGTTATAACGTATGCCGTGTGTGTTTGTGTGTTGTGTTCTGTGTTATCAAACGTTGTAGCGTCTCTCCTATAAACGTTATAACGTCTACTCCAAAAAGACCAAAAAAATGTGTGTTGTTTCAAATAAGTGGAAAAATCCACATGTCCTCTGTGTTTGCTGCAAATTCCCGAAACAAATACTGGGTACCCCAATTATCTCAATCCTAAATTGTCAAATCCAAAGGATCAGCAAAGGAGAAAAATCACAAAAGCTCCAAACCAAAAGTGAAGAAAATCAAAAGAAAAGTTGCTCAGTAATGAGGGGTTGCAGCTGTGTGTTTTGTGTTGTGTGAGTTAGAAAAGTAGTTTGCACAAATCTAGTCCTAGCACCCAAGATAAGACCCTTTGTTGTGCTTCAATTAACCCTCATGTCTTATGTGAAAATGTTAGCCTACTCTTTGTTTTGAAAGATGTTATACTCTCACCATTTGGAAACCACTCTTTCATAGGCTAGGGTAGCTTCTGAACCTAGCTAGGAAAAGAATTGATACAGAGATCACACACTCACTTTGGGCAGTAATGAATCTAGAATGTAATTGTGCATTGGTGCGTGAGTGTGTAGTGTAAGTCTGAAGGAATTAGCCCCTTGAAGAAAATTTTTGAATAGATGAGCAGGGTGTAAACTGTTGGTGTATTTAGTTTCTTGCATCTTTTCATATGTTGTATTTCAATTGCTTGAGGACAAGCAATGGTTTAAGTTTGGGGGTGTGATAACTCATATTTATATGAGTTATTTATACTTATTCAAAGTTAAATCATGCAAGCTCTCTGGCAATAGTAGGTTGTTTCTAGTAAAGTTTCTGTTAGTTTATTGCTTTTAGTTAGAAAGGGGCTAAATTACAAGTTCTAGGCATTTTGGTGCCAATTGGCGCCTTTGTGAGCGTTTTGATGCTTCTTGTGTTTGTGCAGTAATCCAAATGTGGCAACGTCTCTCATCACGTCTGAAGAAGGGCAGCAGAGCAAGAAAATAATATCTCATTTTGGCGCGCATGTAGTGATGGTCAAAGATCTGGAAATGAAGAAGATCTTCTCTCTCCTCAGCGCTGACACGGCTGACGCACTGTAGCAGTGCGGTGTCACTTCAGGGCAGAGTCAACTCGCAAGCAAACTTGGAAGGTGGGGAATGACATCAGCAAGCATGTGACCCTCTTTTGACCATGGCTATTCTCTCTCTACAAAAAGGCAAGGGTGCACCATGCGGATTACACACGACTCCATTCATCATCCACCTTCCTCCATTTTTCAGAGATAGTTTTTCTAAAAGAAGTTCTGGACACAAACTTCTTCATTTTAAATTTTCTCAAGGCCCCAAGTTCCATCTTCATTCGCAACCATTACTGTAAGGCTCAGACGTTGTAACGTCTTTACAGCGTGCATGAAGGAAGGCCACCTAGGCGTATCTTTTGCGTTTAGTCTTCTTTTCTCTATGTACGGTATTTGGATTTTAACTCCTCTTATTTCTGTAAGGATGCTCATCATGAGCTAAACATTGGTAGTTGGGTTGTTGTTTTGCATGTAATGAACCTCTAGTTTAATGTTATGAAGTATTGATGATTATGCGTTTTAAATCTTTGCATGTTAATATTTCCAAACTTGTTTTGAACTGATCACTTAAAATAAGTAGATTCATAGGTACAGACATGGTCTATGAAAAGAACTCAAAGATTTATGTGAATGAAAAGGTGCACTAAAGACATTTAGGCATTTTTATCTAAGTCTAGACATAGAATGGATAATAGTTCATAGGACATTGCTGTGGGAACTTAAAATACAGGAGTAGGCCTACTTAGAACCTAGACATAGGAATTCTAGTACTTGAAGCTCTGACGTTTTGTGACTGAAAAGCACAGCTCTTTTGCAACAGCGTTCAAACGTTATAACGTCTATGCAACATAGCATTTGTACGTAATAACGTATAAACGTTATAACGTCTGACTAGAGGAGACTTACTTGCATGCAGCAATCCAACTCATACTATTCCATATTCACAACCACTTCTTGTTCACTTGCTTTATTTATGTTATTAGTCTTGATACCAACTTTTAGTGCCGATTTGTTACTTGTTTCACTTGTGTTTTAAAGACTTGAATTCTGAAAGTTAACCAATCCTCGTGGGAACGATCTCTTACTTTTATCCACTTTATTACTTGTACGACGTGTATACTTGCACTGATATTGCGATTATAGCACACACGAGCGCAAACAAGTTTTTGGCGCCGTTGCCGGGGATTGTATTTAACTTTTATTGTTCAACAAGAATTAAAACACTAGGAAAAAAAAAAATTCTGCTGTGTTGTTTGTTGTGTTTGTGAGTGAACAGGTAAACGTTACAGCGTATGCTTAGTTCCAGTTCAAGCTCTAGTTCAACAGAACCAGGGAGTGGATCTGAACCTGAATTCTATCCAGAACCTGAAAGAACCTTCAGGCGACTAAGGAGACAACAAAGGTTAAGAAGGCAGCAACAACAACAGCAATTTCAGCCACCAATCATGTCTGAACATGGTACTGGTGGTAGAAGCTCTAGAGGTGGACGCACTCCAAGAGGAGGAAGGCACTCTGATGCTGGAGGACGTGGTCGTGGACCACAAACTCATACAGAAACCTACGTTGATGATGAACACTGGCAGAGACAGCAACTCATCAATGCAGGGCCACAAGACATGGTCAATGACAGAGACAGGCCTATGCGTGATTATGCCGTACTCAATCCTGCCCATTTACAAACAGGCATCGCAAGACCACCTATTCATACTGGTCACTTTGAATTCAAGCCAATGATGTTCCAAATGCTGCAAACTGCAGGGCAATTTGGGGGTTTTCCTCAAGAAGATCCTTATGCACATCTAAGGCAATTTTTGGATGTGTGTAGCAACTTTGTCATCCCTGGAGTCTCAGAAGATGCCTTCCGACTGAAGCTATTTCCATATTCTCTTAAGGATAAGGCCAAGAATTGGTTGAACTCCTTAGAGCCAAATTCAATTCACACTTGGGATGAGCTAGCTGAGAAATTTCTTGGAAAATACTTCCCTCCCAACAAAAATGCCAAGTTAAGAAATGACATCACTTCCTTCAAACAAAGGGAAGGGGAATCATTATTTGAGGCTTGGGAAAGATGGAAGGAATTACTAAGAATGTGCCCACACCATGGCATTCCCGTAGTTATTCAAATGGAGACTTTTTATAATGGACTAGATCAACCTACCAGGCTTATACTTGACGCTTCATCAGGCGGTGTCATATTAAACATGTCCTTCTCTGAGGCATGCAGACTCATTGAAGACATAGCCACTCACAATGCCCATTGGCCTTCTGATAGATTCACTCCCGGAAAGAAGGCTGGTGTCCATGAGATAAGTGAAGTAACTGCTCTATCTGCTCAGGTTGCTTCTCTGACCAACATGATTAAAAACTTGAGTACCCCAAACGTGGCAACGTCTGAAACACAGACTGCTGCAGCTATTGAACCAACACCATCTGGGGGAGTAGTGTGTGTATATTGTGAAGGAGGGCATGTCTACGAAGAGTGTCCCCATAACCCTCAGTCTGTAAACTTTGTATCACATAACAAAGGTAACAGTCCCTTCTCCAACTTTTACAATTCAAATTGGAGAAATCACCCAAATTTTAGTTGGAAGAACAACAATTCTTTGAATGCTAGCGATGCTGCCCCTGCAATACCCCCAGGATTTCCCCCTCAACAACAAAAGCAGCATACGCAGAATAACAACAACAGCAATTTGGAAGCCTTGATGAAAACTTTCATAAGTCAGTTAACTTGGAATTGGTTTAGGACATGGACATTTATGGCAAGTGAAGGAATGGCCGACATGGCTATTGCCGAAGATTGTGAGGGATCAAGAGATACAAGATTGCCCCAATTCAGGTCTTTGATGAGTGAATAGTTTGCCCCTGTCTAGTGGTGACAACAACTAGGGGCGTAGAAGATGATGAATTGGGAATGCTTCGGCTTTTGAAAGGGAAGGTGGATCAAAAGAGATTTTGTCTCAACCCATAAAGTTTGATGTTGCCCCAGTCATAACAAGGACAAAGCTGCCCCAATTAGAATGACAAGGCCTTGTTTAGGATAGTGAGTTGAGAGATTGCCCCGGTGAGGTTTTATAGGAATGAATGAGGTGAAGGAATGGGAACGCGCTTGCCCCACTTTCGAATGACATTTCAAATGGTTTCTTTGAGTGTGGTTGTGAAAGGCGACAGAGTTATGGTGATGGTTATGAACTGAGGGTGATATATGAATGGGGTGGGCAATGAACAAACCTCCCCAAAGTTGAGTGGAGTGAGAGGTGAAGGAAATGCCCCCTTGTACACACTTTTGGTTTTTCTTTAAGAACAACTCAAATGCGATGAAAGTTTTGACTTTTTAGTATGATGAGAGGCTCCACTTGGTGACCACTAGACCTTGTTTTAATGCAACACGAATGCATCTTGGACTGCAAGTCCTTCTTCTTTTTTACCAACTTTCCCTTTTTGATTGTTTGCTTTTTCTTTTTGAGCAGCTTTCTTTTTTCTGCTTGTTTGTTTTTTTCTTTTGAGCAAACACGTCGCAAATAGATAAACTTATTTGTCCTAAAATTAAAACTTGAGAAACGAAGGCAATTAGTCATTGATCGGAATGGACTTTTTAGGACTGTGATGTGGAGAAGGGGATGATTGAGCTTAATGAAGTGTTTGGGGTTGATGGGGAGGATGGGTCTTATTCGGTGTTGGCCGATGGCCAATGATTTGTGAGGGAAATGGTTATTAAGTTTGATGAGGTGTTTGGGGGTGGTCGTACCCAATGAGGTGTTTGAAGGTTTTATGAAAGAAAAGATGGCTAAACCCAATGAATTGAGGGCTTTTTTGAAAGGAGGAATGATTGAACCCAATGAATTGAGGGCTTTTTTGAAAGGAGAAATGATTGGACCCATTGAATTTGGGGGCCCTTTTTTTTTGGAGGGGAGCTCTTATGCTTCATGGCAAAATGTATTGACTCTTAATTTATACTCCATTTGCCTTCCTTTCTTTGTTTTGGGATTCTCCTCTTTAAACTTTGTTATTCCCCTCCTTTTGTGAATTTCTTTTCCTTTTGACTTGGAAATGATATACCATTTTTGATGTGGAATTAACCCTCGCCCAGAGTGATGGGGATATCTTGGGCTTTTCTCGGCTTAAGATGGGTAACAAAGGGTGTTTTTGTGATTTTGAATCTTTGGCTTAAGAGGGGTAGGGAATGGACCTTCTGGGATTTTAGGTTCTTGAGGGTATGGAGAGATGGCCAAATTTCATTTCAAATCCTGATTGCTTGTTTCTGTAAGACTTAACTTTAGGACAATAATTTATCTATCTTCATGTGTTTGCTCTTTTATTTCCCCCCTTTTTTGTGCCCTAATTTTTGCCTGGACCGCTCTTTGCGAGTTTTCAATCCACCGGGCGCTCTTTTTTGCCTAGGCCGCCCTTTGCGGGTTTTCAACTTAGCGAGCTTATTTTATCTTTTTTATTTATTATATATTTTTTAGAAAGACTTGCACTAAAGGAATATGATACTGACAAGGAAAATTAGTGATCATAGAACTGCCCCAGCATGGAGGACTTAAAGTGTTAGTGAGAATGAACCAAAAAGTCAAGTATGCACTGATAGGAGAGAATATGCGCTTTATGGGTGGACGGGGTGGGGTTAGACTTGGATGGGGAATGATGATAAATGAAGGAGATTGACTGACTCAAACAAGAGAAACTGCACCTGGCATGCATGCTTACTAGAAGAACGCTTCACAGAGAGTTAGCATTGGTTAAAACATGATATAAAAACTTTTTTGATGAACTGTTTCGGTCTTTTATCATGGAATGGATGAGATGTAATGCCCCTTTTTGAAGGAAATACAAATGAGCTATTGATGTGAAAAACTGAGTGCCTTGGAACACCTTGAGTTTGCAAATGAGTGAGGGTAAACTTTTCCAAAAAGGAAAGATTACTTTGCAAGAACATCTCGTCTCTCATCACAACATTTTTGTTGTATGCAATGCATGGATGAAAACATTATGATGTATACATGATGAAAATGAAATGTATGAAAGCATATTCACTTGAAAAGTGTGATTATTCTAAAAGTTTTTTCTTTTTGATGCTTTCTTTTTATGCAAGACGAAATATGAAATGCCAGTGCATCTTTGGATGATGAATGATGCAAGAATGATGCTTCTTCTCAAAATGATTTTTATAGAGCCAAGACAAGATATGAAATGCCGATGCCCCCTTTTTCTTTTGAATGATGAAAGATGCAGGAATGATGCTTTTTTCTAAATGATGATTTTTTTAGAGGCAAGACAAAGTATGAAATGCCAATGCCCCTTCCTTTTTTGAAATATGCATGTATGGAGGGATGATGTATTTGAACCAAAGTGATGAGGTTAATGAAATGGTGCATGAATGCTACATTTTGAATAAATTTGATGATGATTTTTATTCATGATTATGAATGAGATGCTTTCTTGTTTTCATTTTTTGTGCAATGAAATGCATGATACTCACAAAAAAACATGCGTGGGAAGACATGGTTTTTATTGAATGGAAATGCATGCAAAATGAGAGGTTAATGTATTATTTTTCATGATGTGTGAAAAAGGACAACAATAATGCATGAGACGCGCTCCTAATAAGACACGATTTTTGGATCTTTCGAGAAAATTAGGGGAAAAAGCCTTAGTGAATGGAAACGCACACGTGCGGAGAATGCACTCCTGACAAACCTAAATGAGATTGAGAAAAATGCATGTACGAATTTTATCAAGTTTTTGTTTTATGCCATGCAAATGATGTCTTTATATGAAAATGACGGCGATAATGTGACTTGACATGCATATGAAAAATAAGATGAAAACATTTTTTCGAGTTTGGTGACTGAAATTTTGGGAACATCACCTCATGTAGCCCGGTAAAAGAAAAGACTATGATGATTTTTTTTGAAAGTTTTGCTTTTTGCCTTTTTTTGAAAATTTTATTTTATGTAATGCAAGGATGTATGCAAATGATGATGTGAGGCAACCAATTGTCGTTACTCTGAGTAACTTGCATGAAACATTGAGTGGATCCTGACTCAATACTTCACGCAATATACTGAAATGCTTCGACATTTGGTTAACTCAAACTTATTCTCTTATTTGAAAACAAACCCCACTTGATAGGGTCAAAGTGCCCCGATACCGTAGAGTAACATCTCAAATTTGTAGTGCACAAACAAATTTGAGATATTACCCTTCGTCATTCGAAGGTGCACTTTTACTCATTGAGCTTTTACATGAAGAGCTTTTCTATTTTTTCTTTGTTTAGAGAAGATGCATGCATTGGAAACTTTTCATTTTTTTGATTTTTAGTTTTGGAACATGATTTTGAAAATTATTTGGAGATGCAAATGATTTATTGGAAAAAAGGTTTTAGAAAAATGTGCTTGACGGGGTATGACCCGCTCCTACGTATCCCCATTGTAATGAGGAATCAAAGCTTACGTCGTTCTACTGTGTCCTTTTTTTTTTGAAATAATGCTTATGCATGAATACCATGTTTTGGATGAACTTGGCGATGAGCTTTTTCCTCTTTTTTGATTATAAACGAAATGCTTAAGCTATGAAGATGATAATTGTTTTCTCATTTTTATGCAATGAAATGAAATGCAAGATGAATAATTTTTTTCAAAATTGGAACTTTATTTAATGCCAATGACGCAATGATGTAATGATGCAATGATGCAGGATGCAAGATACTTCTTTTTTTTTAGGTTTCTGCATAAGGAGGGTATTCACAGGCGGAATTTAGAAAACTTTCACACTATATGCCACCTCATATAGGTGTTTAAGGGAAAATCATATCTTTTTTTTTTTTGAAAATCTTTGAGGGAAAAAGTAACTGGACGAAATGCAACAATGCAGCACACAATTTGGGAAGCCCTTGTGACCTAAAAGGGGGTAGAACCTATGACCTAAGGCACTTCAGGGATAATCTTCTCATGTAGCTCTATTCACACCCTCACAAAGGCCATCAGAGCCACAGTCCCTCTCATGAAAATCCCCGTAAATGCAGCAAACTGCTAGATACGAAGCATCATAAAAGAGCACAACTCTGATTGAAACTTTCGCGAGTAGCCAAACGGACAAAGGTCCTGATGGGCTCCCACTACTCGAATCCACTCATCCTATGGTATCCTAATAGACCTGGGTTATGGTCTCTTTCTCTAATCATATAGCCTCAAGGTACAAGTGTGTGTGTGCGAAGGGCATTTCCTTAAAAAACTACCCCACCTGCAAATGAAAATCCAGAACAGTCCAGACAATAGAAGGCAATAACATGTCGTCTACCCTAGGGCTCAATACTAATCAAATAAAACTAATCTAGGGTGCCGACAACAATGCACTACTTACCTCAAGAAAGCGAGCAAAGAAGAAGGGGACATGACAAGAGAGGGGAAATATGCATGAGGGAACTAAGCATTTAAGCAAAGAAGTAACTATCTATTATTTTAAACAAAAGCAAACATAGAAGAAGAATGCATATGGATGCAACATGCTTATGAAAAAGAAGAAGAATAGAGGCAAAGCAAAATGTTCAAATCAATCACACAAACCACACACTTAATTAATTAGGCTCGACCCACTTTTGAAAAAAATGTTTTTTAGTCCCCAGTGAAGTCGCCAGCTGTTGCGCCCGAAAAAGTCCCCGTGGGAGAACCTTCCTCGTTCACAACTTTTCCTAAGACAATGAAGCCGCCACCAATATTTATTAAGGAAAATATTAGGAAAACCTTTTTTGGAAAGCGATTGGTCTTGCGAAAACTGAGAGGTTTGGGTTCGGGGGCCGGTTACGCGCGGGGAAGGTGTTAGCACCCCACACGTCCTCTCTACTGAGAGGGAACCTTTAATTAAATGTGTGGTTTTAGTGTGTTGACTTGAAAATACTTAATTTTGCCTCTCTATTTCTTATTGAAAAATTCTTAATGAAAATCTTTATTTATTATGAAAAAGGAAAAGGGGGAAGAATGGGTTTGTAGAAAAAAAAAACCCTTGACGGGACATGGCCCGCTCCTACGTATCTCCCGGTGCGATGGAGAACTCAAAGCTACGTAGTTCTTCTTTATCCTGAAAAAAAGGTTTTTGTCTTTTATCTTTTTAGTGAGTTTTCGAAATAGGACGAGCATTTAGTGAATGATTAAACTAACCAAGGTTATGGGTAATCACTGCTAAGTACTCTTGAAAATGAGAGTCACTACCACCAGTCAGACGAACAAAGGTTCTGATTGACTATTAGTAGCAACCCGTTTTTTATTTGCTTTTTTGAAAGTGGTTTTCGAAAGAGATTGATTGGCACGAATGATCAGACTAACAAAGGTCATGAGTGATCATCGCTTGTTGTTCTTTGGGGAAAAAGACATCGCCACCGATGGCTAGACGAACAAAGGTTCTGATTAACCACTAGCGACGATGGGTTGAAAATGATTTTAGAAAGGAAAAGGTTTTTGTTCTGAAAATGATATTGGTTTGCGAAAGTGATTCTTTTTTGTTACGAAAATAACTTTTTTCTTTTCGTTATGCTAATGCTAAACTTTTTATGGTTGCGCTTGACGAGAATGTGACCCGCTCCTACGTATTCCAAATGGGAATCAAAGCGACGTAGTTCTAACGAGCCTTGAAAAGGAAAGTCTTTTTGCTTTGGCTTTGAAAAGTGAAGGGCGTTCATAATGATCAAACTAACAAGGGTTATGGGTGATCATTACTAAAACCCACTTAAGTGCATGTAAAAATCTCCTTTTGAAAAAATGAAAGCCTTCATGATGACCAAACTAACAAAGGCTATGGGTGGCCATCAGTAGCACTCCATTGTTAATAATCATGCAAGCAAAGGCTTCGCAAGACCACTAACAAAGTTTTTGATTTAATGAGTTTTCGCAATTGGGTTGATTCTTATTTAGGGAAAAGAAAATCTGTTATTTGGGAAAAAAGATTTTGTGAAAAAATAAATTTATTTAGGGGAAAGAAGCAAAATTTAAAAAGAGAAACAGGGGGTGCAGTAGTAAAATGGGGTGCAAATAATAGGAGGGCTGTATTATTAAAACTGGGGTGTAAACAGTGAGCCCAGTTTGTTTTTGTAAGCTGGGCTGGGCTTCAAAAAAAAAAAGAAATCGTGGGCTTGCGAGGGGGGGGGGGGGCGCGAAGTAAACCGTGGGGGTGTAAATAGAGATCTAAAAAATAAAAATTGTGAAAAACCGAAATTGCCCCTGCACTTATACTATAAAAGGAAAACCTAATTTTAGAAAACCCTAATTTTTCTCTTCACTTCACGCGGCGCCTCCTTCCCAAAATTGACCAAAACCTAATTTCTCCCTCTCTCTCCATGGTGCGGCCGTGCGCCGCTTGTCTCTCTCCCCCTCAACCGATCCCCACCTTCGTTTTCCTCGCCCCTCTCTCACTAAGCCGTACCTTCATTTTTTTCACAGAGAGAGGGAAATGCTTTCGCTGAAGAGGGAAAGGGTTTACGGCCAGAAACGACAGAACGCTGTGGATCGGCCGATCTCTGGCCAGCGACGGCGATGGTGCGATGGTTTGCATCGGAACTCGGCGGTGGAGGGGTTGTCCATGGCGAGCGACAGTGACTGTGAGGGAAGGGGAGACGATGGTGATAAGGGGTTGCGGTGGTTCGCGAAGTGAGGGTGAAGCTCACGGTGATGAGGGGTGAAGGTGCGATGGTGGTTTAGTGTTGTTGACGGCGGAGTGTGGATGGTTGGGTGTAGTGGTACGGTTGTGAGGGAGGAGTGGATTGGCTACGGCGTCATGGAGGGGGGAGTTTGGTGGACAGTGGTGTTGCGGTGGGAGGTGATGGTTTGGTCGTGAGGGGTGGCTGTTTGTGGTGGGGGTTATGGCGCTGTGGGTGGTAAGTGGCCGTGGTGGGGGTGGCGGTCTACATCGTGGTGTTTTTTCTTGACAGTGGTGGTGGTCGCCGGAGAAGACGACCGGAGAGGGGGTTTTACGGCCAATGGCCACCGTCCACGGTGGCCGGAGTCTATAAGGTGAACTCTATTATACCCTTTTTTGTGCTTTTGTTTTGTTCATCTCTCCCACTTTTTCGTTACTGACCCACTGTATCTTTTGGTAAGAAAAAACAAAAACCTATCTTTGTTTTGCCTATTATAGAACCCTCGCTTATTGCTAATGATTTTACTTTACGAAAACAGAATACTAAAGCCTAAGTTAGCATACACTTAGCATTTTGACAGTAAATGGAAAATGGAATATGAACCAACCTTTTTCTCCAGCTTCTGTAAAAAAAACCTTTGCTGTTTTCTACCGCTTCCACTCGGACCTTATGTCAACACAGCAACTAAAAAGATTTCTTGCTGTTAGTTTGTGTGTTTTTGTTACTGTCTGTGAATTGCTCTCTGTGTGCATCTGTTACTGTGTGTATTGCTGTGTTTGTGAATTGCTCTCTCTGTTTTTTGTATCTTAGTGTGTGTGTATTTTGTGTGTTGCTGAGTGTGTGTATATTGCTCTCTGTGAGTATATTGTTGTCTGTGTGTTCTCTGCCTCCTGATTTCTGTTCTGTTGTATTTATAGGCTGTGGATTGTGGTGTAGGTGTGGGTGTTGAGCAGAGGATCAAAGCTCATAGGAGACCAAGCTGTTGGCAGCAGTGACACAGTGGAGCAGCAAGGGAGCAGTAAGGGAGCAGCAAGGATGGCAGCAGGGCTACTGCCACTGCAGCAATGTTTTTGCTGAAAATGGAAGCCAAACAAAAGGGACAAGAAGAAAGAACTTGGGCCTGTAGCTTCATGGAGAAAGGGAGGCAGCCACTCGCATATGTTGCTGTCCCATTTTTTTTGATCTTTTTTTGCTTTATTATTTCTCTTGTACTCTTTTTGTATTTTATTTTTTGTCCAAATGTAAAAGAAAGTTGACTTCCTTTTTTTTTCTAGTACTATTTGCCTTAAATTATTGTTCATATGTGTAACAAGATAAATAAAGGGACAGCTGGTTTTGATTTATTATTACCATTTATTATTATTATTTTATTTTTATGATAATAAAAGCGGTAAAAACAACGCGCACCGACGCAACGACTCACACGACTCGAAATGAAACACGCGCTCGCGTTATTTATTATTCTTTTTATTATTTATTTTTGGATTCTTTTTTTTTTAGAAAATAACGAGCGCCAAACAAAATCGTTGCACGAGAGTGCCAAAGACACCCGCGTTTAGAACAATATGCGAAGCGATAAAATTTTTGGGATTTTCCAATTAGTCGGACAAAATTGGGGTATGACAATTTGCTTTCCCCTTTTTATGTTTAATGACATAAGGGAATTCTACCCATTTGAATTCCCGCGTTCAAGGAATTCTACCCATTTGGGCATGGATCAAACCCGCGTTCAAGGAATTTGCCAAAGACACCCGCGTTCAAGGAATTCTACCCATTTGGCATGTCGCTTGTTAAGCTTTCCTTGGCTCTTTAGATACTTCAAGGATTCATGGTCACTATGGATCACAAACTCTTTGGGAAGTAAATAATGTTGCCAAGTGTGCAATGCCCTCACTAAAGCATATAACTCTTTGTCATAGGTGGAGTAGTTAAACTAGCTCCATTCAACTTTTCACTGAAGTAGGCAATAGGATGGCCTTCTTGAAGTAGCACGGCTACTATGCCTATATTGGGGGTATCACATTCAAGTTTAAAAGTCTTTGCAAAATTGGGTAAATCTAAAATTGGGGCATTCATCAATTTATCTTTGAGAGCATTGAAAGCCTCTTCTTGCTCTCGTCCCCATCTAAAAGACACATTCTTTTTAACAATTTTATTCAAAGGAGCGGCTAATGTGCTAAAGTTAGGCACAAAGCGCCTATAAAAACTAGCTAAGCCATGGAAACTCCTCACTTCACTTAAACACTTTGGTGTGGGCCAATCCTTGATGGCCTTGATTTTAGCTTCATCAACCTTAACACCTTGTGCACTCACAACAAATCCCAAAAAGGTAAGTTCATCTTTGCAAAAACTACATTTTTCAAGATTAGCTTACAACTTCTCACTTCTCATAACATTCAAGACACTTCTCAAATGGTCAATGTGATCATGCATATTAAGACTGTATATGAGAATGTCATCAAAGTACACAACAACAAATTTTCCAATGAAAATTCTTAAGACATGGTTCATCAAACGCATAAAAGTGCCAGGGGCATTAGTTAAGCCAAAAGGCATGACCAACCACTCATAAAGCCCAAATTTGGTCTTAAAAGCGGTTTTCCATTCATCTCCCTCTTTGATTCTTATTTGATTTTACCCACTCTTTCAGTCAATTTTAGAAAAAATGCAAGCACCATGTAACTCATCAAGCATGTCATCAAGTCTAGGTATTGGGTGCCTATATTTAATTGTGATGTTATTAATGGTCCCACAATCGGTACACATACGCCAAGATCCGTCCTTTTTTGGGACTAAGATGACCGGCATGGCACAAGGGCTTAGGCTTTCCCTAATCCAACCACTACTCACAAGATTTTGGACTTGTCTTTCTATTTCTTTTGTTTGCTCTGGATTACTCCTATAAGGAGGCCTATTGGGCAAAGAAGCACTTGGAAGCAAATCAATTTGGTGCTCAATGCCTCTTAAAGGGGGTAGGCCTTGAGGTATATCATTTGGGAACACATCATTAAAAGCATGCAATAGACAATCCAAAGCATTAGAGGAAACCTCTTGAGAAGAAGACAAACACAAGTCATTACAATAAAGCAAATACAAAGGTTGTCTTGCCAATAAGGTTTTCCTAACCACAAGCTCTCTAAGAAACAAACTCTCCACTTTGGAGTGGAATCCGCGGAACAAGATGGATTGATATTCAAGATGGTTTTTCCTTTAGCATTATTTTTCTCTTGTTCCCTTTTTTGTTTCAAAATGATTTGATCATGACCAACTTCTTTGGGACTAAGAGGTAAAAGAGTCACTTTGTGTTTGTTATGCACAAAGGTGAAAGTGTTAGATTTACCATCATGAACTACCATTCTATCAAATTGCCAAGGCCTACCCAAAAGGATATGGCTGGCTTCCATAGGCACAACATCGCATAATATTTCATCATTATACTTGCCTATGCTAAAAGCAACCATAACTTGCTTGTCCACCAAAATTTCCTCATTTTCAACAAGCCATTGAAGTTTATATGGCCTAGGATGAGTAGTTGTTTTCAAAGAAAGTTTATTGACTAATCTAGAGCTAGCCACATTTGTACAACTACCACCATCAATTATTAAAGAGCAAACATTTCCCTCCACCAAGCATCTTGTGTGGAAAATGTTTTCCCTTTGTGATTGATCATTTTCCTTCACATTGACTCCTAGGAGTCTCCTAATCATTAGAAGGTCTCCTTGCACGGGAGCCAACTCACAACCACTTTCATTTTCACTAGAGGAAGATGGTGAGGTGGAGGAATATGATGAGGAATGAGACTCATATGCATCTTTTTTTTTGAAATCATTACTCTTTTGTTTGGACAATTAGATGCAATGTGTCCTCTTCCTAAGCATTTAAAACACTTCGATGAATGAGAAGAAGTGGTAGAAGTAAAAGAATTGTTTTCTTTAGAAGGGTTAGAAGACTTACCTTCCTTAGGCCTCGTGGCCTATTTTCTTGATTCACTCTCCCTCTTGTATTTATCCTTCCAAGTTGAGGAGTCTTTATGCTTCCATGATGAGGAATCTTTGGATGAGGAGTACTTCTTGTAGTTGCTTCTTCGCTTGACTTGTTGTTCCACCTTTGAGGCTTGGTGGACCAACTCTTCTATGCCCATGAAATGTTGAAGTTCAACTACATCCCTTATGTCATAGCTTAGGCCATTGAGGAACCTAGCTATGAGGGCTTCTTCATCCTCCTTTGTGTTGGCTCTTATCCTCAAAGTTTCAAATTCTTTGTGATAGTCTTCCACACTTTTGTTTCCTTGCTTCAATCTTTGGAGCTTTTGTTGGAGCTCCCTAGTGCAATGTGAAGGTACATATCTTTTTCTCAATATGGTTTTCAACTCCTCCCAATCTTCAAGTGGTCTAGCACCACATCTTCTCCTATCTTTCACAAGTTGATCCCACCACAACAAAGCATAATCTTTAAATTCCAAAGTTGCAAGTTTCACCCTACTTGGTTCTTCAATTTCATGGGCCTCAAATAGTTGATCAACTTTGAGTTCCCAATCAAAGTATGCATCGGCATCATTCTCGCCATGAAAGGATGGGAACTTGATTTTTTCTCCCTCATACCTTTGTCTTGGCCTTCTATTATCATCTCCATTGTTTCTATGATGCCTACCATGACCCCTATGCCTTCTTCCATGCCTTCTTTCTCTATCGGTTTCATCATCAAACTCATCATCTTGATAATGTCTCCCATGATTGGACCTTGTATCTCTTTGGTGCAAAAACTCCTCCCTCAATTCATTGACTTGAGTATTTAATGCAATGGTTTGAGCATTCATCATTCTAGTCAAATGATCAACAAGGAAAGCCGTCCTTGGGGAATGAGGTATAGAATCACCCATATTCAAGTATCCAAGATCACAACAATAATAGAACAATAAAAAAGAAGAAAAAGAATTTTTTTTAACACAAAATTAAAAGGGACCTCTCCACACACCTTAGTGGTTACACTCAACAATGGTCACTCGTGTTTGTCACTCAATTGGATTTTTTTTAATGAGATACTCTCTTGCCTTTTACCACTCCCTAAAAGTGCCGCTCTTAGGCTCTTAAAAGAACCAAACAAATCGCTTATCAAGCTTGTGGTAAACTTAGAAAAGTTGTGACAAAACAAGAAATAAAAACATCCAGGAGGCCAAAAAGGACAATTTGAAACTCTAAGACAAAACTTAAGAAGGTTTAAAGACAAACAAGAAACAATGACAAAGAAAGCACACTCAAAAGAAAGCAACAAAAAGACAAAGACCGACTCACTAATTGAAGAAGAGACAAAATAGTGTAATATTTGTATGTCTAGGTAACAACACCTCAAATGAACTCCGAAAATTCCAAAAAAAATTTAGAAGATCAAAATGAGTTGAGAAATGTTAGAGTTTTTTTCAGAATTTTTTTGGGTTGTTTTGGACAGTTTTGCCCTTAGTAGCGTCTTTTTACTAATACACTTTTTTTTGTGTCACATGCTCTATTTGCACCCAAGCAGTTTTTTTTTCTTTTTCTTTTTAAATATATATTTTTTTCACTTTTTTTTTTTGCTACTTGGACTTGACAAGTTCACAACGGACAAACCAAAACAGAATTGGACTCATAAATTGGACTTGACAACACAAATAATCACTATGATATAACCTAGGTTTAAAGAGAACCACGTGAGGAATTAATAGAAAATTCACCTAGGTTTAGTGCACCCACATATGACTGTAACGGCATCAAATTGCTTGATGGGAATGAAGCATCACCTGACCATAATTATCAATCACAATTATCAATAGTCAGATTCACAACAAAGAAAAAAAAGAATTGAAATGACAAAACGTGAGATGAACAGAATTGGAAAGAAAATAGGATCCGATCAATTGATTAGTTCCAATTGCAATTAGAAGGGAATCGGAATTGGAATTAACGTGATAAAGAAAGAAATGACTATATTTTGGAACTAAGTTTATGACTATCGAGAAGGCTCAATGATACTATTTGATGTGAATTATTGTTACTAATTCACTCAAAATAACGGATCGTTCCATAATCAAATTGATAACTAGACAATAAAAAGACAAAAGACAAGAAAAAGGAAGAAAATCAAAAAGATGGAAAGACAATGAATGGATCTATGTGGTGAAGAGAAGCCACATCTTTCATGGAAAGATGATAATCCTCATGTTTGGATCGCCACAAAAACTCTAAGCTCTTGATATGATCCCAAATGTGGTTCAAGGAAGAACCCTAGAGAGAGCACTTACGCTAATTCCTCTCAAATTAAAAATATGACCAAAGGTTCCTTACAACTTGCAAAGTCACACGTATTTATAAGGGAATGGGTTGTGGACTCACTAAAGTAACAAACATAAACCTAAAAGCCCAAATTCAAGCCCAAACTAGGCCTTACACAACTAGGCTTTTAAGAAAGGGAAATAACATGCCTAAAAATGTTCGGCTTATTACAATTATAAATTCCTAAGAAATATCAACTACAAGAGCATTTAAAAGACAAGGAACAATTTTAGAACATTTGCTGTCATTAAGCAAATTAATCATTTGAGCTTCCAATTGTTCTTTAATCTTCTTTGCTCTTCCTCTTGTTATTGGTCCAAGTGCCAACTCTTGAATCTCTATACTCTTTGTGTCCATAACAAAATGGAAGGTCGTGATTTTGTCTTGCTAAGACTTTTGTCTTTAGATTTTACCTATATATATAAAAAATAATTAGTTATTAGCACACAATATATATGTATATATATATATATATGACAATCAGCCAACGAGTGGTCAACAAATATATTGTCACTTACAAAGACAATGTGTGGTGGCCATGCCACAAAGGTACCAACTGCATCATCCACAATCCTTAAATCTGTACTGTCAACCGGAACAGGCAATGGTGCAGACCCCACAATTGCACAGTCAATTCTGACTCTCAGATGATTTTTAGGTATGGGTAAATTGTGCATTAAGGCACCCAATTGGTTACATAAGAAGCCAATTGCAACCATTTGATGTGGGTTTGAGATATATAGTTCACACTCATTATTGTCCTAAATCAATTATAAACAAAAATGAATATGGTATTTGATGTAATATATATGTACAAGAAAGAGAGTGCGTAATAATTAATACCTTGGTTGACGCAATGGTGCAGCTATCTCGTACACTATTTTGGGCAGGGGATGGTTCCTTAGGTGTTACCCCAAATCTCTCTTTTAAATCCCGAACTTCTACCATTAGCTCAAAATACATTGCTCGCAACTCTTTATTTTCTTTACAACAGTTATCTTCTTTTCCACGCTTCTTTGGTCAAAACATGGCGGTGGGAGGAATGCCAAATCCACAACCCCGTGTCCGACCTGAATATTCTTCCCTTCCCAAGGCACGAGCAAGGATATCTTGTTCACCAGAGCAATCAGTTACATCTCCCTGTGATATGGCTTCCTGATTCACGAGCATAAGTATAAAAAATTATTAGACATTATAACGATTATAAAAATTACAAAACAAGATTTGAATTTTGGAAATACTTACTATTCTTTCCGACACCTCCTTAGTTTTAGGATCCACAATCTCACCAGCCTTGTTTTGTCGGGCCTCTACCCACAACACTACAAGAAAAACCTGTTTTAGCTACCAATATTTGCGACGGAGCTTAATCCTCAGTAATTTGCCACGGATTTGCGACGGCGAGTATAAAAAGTAAGAAGCGGGAAATTTCCCACTGGCGTTTGCGACTGATTATAAAACGGTCGCAAAGTTGCGACGGAGATACCGTCACAAGCCCTTCGCAAATGATATTCACTTAAACTCCCTCACGCGTTCATATCATCAGTTCATATCATCACTTTGTTCTCCTCGCTCGCGCGTTCTCCTCCCTCTCCCTCTATGATTCCCTCACGCCGTTCACGCCGTCCCCCTCCCTCACGCCGGCTCCACCGTTCGTTCTCCTCCCTCACGCCGGCCTCTTTCCCTGCGACGGCCCTGCGACAACCACCGCTACAGAAACTTCACAGCGATGGAAACCACTGACTATCATTCTCCTCTCAGTCGCCTCTCCTCTCTCTTCTTCTTAAAGGGTAAGTGGTTTTTTTTCTAATCTACTTCTCTTTGACTGAAATCCCCAAATATTTCGATCCGCAATCTCTAAATTGCAAACCCTAGTTTTTTTGATTTGAACATGGGTCAAATCCAGTACTCCGAGAAGTATTTTGATGATGCTTATGAGGATAGGTATGCACTCCTTTTAATCGATTCGTTTATCTTCTCGGTGATTAACTGTGTTTTATGGATTTATAATTTTGTTTCAATTTATTGTTCAGGCATGTTGTTCTGCCTCCAGAAGTCGCAAAATTGCTTCCCAAGAATCGGCTTCTCTCCGAGGGACGTAATAACCGCCTTTTCTTTTCAATTTGCTATTGTAAACTAATTCATTCATATTCTTTGCTTGTTTTGCGTGTAATTGATAAGTGTTTTGTGATTTTTCCCCTTTTGTTTTGTAAACCCTATGAGTTCTGTTCAAGATTTCTGGGAATTATGATTAGCTCGTACAATATACTCTTTTTTGTTGATTGATAACTGAATGTTATTTAATCAAGGAAGTCCTTTCCTTTATTTTTATTTTTATTTTCAAATTGTCAACAGTTGAAGTATTGATTTCGAAGATTCTGCTTTTATTTCATGTTGTTTGTTATCTGTAGCAGGATGAGAACTCGAAGGATTGTTTGTTTTTGTTGCTATTATCATTATAAATAAGTTGATCTTTTCTCTATAGTCTTCAATTTTGTGGGAAGTTGAAGCAACATGACTTTAGGGTTGTGTTATGTGTGTTTTTTCAGTATTGCTTCTATTTTATAGTTTTTGTGCGGACAATGGGCAATATTGCTTCTCTTGGCTGTGCGGACAATGGGCTGCATTCGCGTTGATAAAATTACTGAGTATCTATGTGATCCCCTTCAAAGACGCCTAAAGGTATGCACACAGTGCTTTATCATTGCATGTGTCTATTATTATAAGTTTGAAATTCCACTGTTTTGATTTCTTTGTGTTAATTACAGTGGCATGTTTATTTGGTCTACCTATTTGTAACCTTCCCTTGTGTTTGATATATTTTGACAGGATGATGACCCGTATGTTCGCAAGACAGCAGCCATTTGTGTTGCAAAGCTTTACGATATAAATGCAGAGTTAGTTGAGGGTAGGGTTTTTTGGAATCACTGAAGGATTTGATATCTGATAATAATCCAATGGTTGTAGCTAATGCTGTGGCAGCACCTGCTGAGGTTCAGGACAATAGCAGTAAACCCATCTTTGATATTACTAGTCTCACACTCTCAAAGCTCCTCACTGCTTTAAATGAATGTACAGAGTAAGTTTCTGTTTTATAATTTTGTTTTTATTATTGAAATTGGAAATGTATTTTACTTCAGTTATAGGGCAACTCCTCTGATAGGTGCTTTTTCAGAATATAGAAGAAAATAGTGTTTATTGGTGGAAACTCTACTACATTCCAGGTATTTGGAAGACCTAGGTCTCTGCCCCTCTAAAATCATCTCCAAAACTAATGATGACCCCTCTAAATGTCCGACTTTAAATGTCTGAAAGGTCCGACTTTGAATCCCATTTTTCCACTAGTGTTTGTTCTTAAAAAAATGATGATTTTTTTTTTGGTCAACCAACCATAAATTTTTTTTTAATCAAACAGGCCGTCAGCCCGAATTTATTAATAAAATAAAGAGAGATATAAAAAGCACAAGGGGGGACTAGACCAAAACCCTTGGTAATAAGGACAATAATAGAATGCCCAACAAGGCCTCTAAAATAAACAACCATAGAACTCTAATGGAAGAAATTCTAAGGCGAACAGAAAACCCGAAAGGAGGCCGGGCAACACCTGAGGGTCCCCACACAACCTCCACCCACCACCTCCTGAACTCACACTCCAAACCACAACAGCCTGCATCACCTCGCTATCCTCACATTAAGCACATCACAAAGTATCGAGGTTAGAGGTGGAGGCCCGGAGACGATTGGGAGGGGGAAAAGAAGCAGAAGGCAAAGGGGGAGGAGCCCGGCGATCTGCAAACTGCAATCTGGCGTCCGACAAGGTACAAACTATCGAATCAGCACCCACCGACAGCACACCCCAGACATCCGGCGCCGTGACTCCAACCACCATCGCGAAGTCGTGCTACCGGCCAACACCGCGACAACACCTAGCTTGATCGAGGTAGCCGAGCCACCAACCACCACCGCGGCCTTGCACCCCCGGCCAACACCGTGGCACAATCAAGCAAAACCGCGAGCGACAGGGAGAAGTGCCCACGACAAACGGAGAGGAGGCGTGACTGCGGTCCAAAGTCCGAAACGACAGCCACCATTGCGAACATCAGACAAACCACCGTGAACCACCGCGAAACACCGCAAAAACACCGCAAAAAAATGATGATTTGACAGTGAAAAGAATTTGAACTATACAATGTGAATCCAAATATTAAGTCCAAATGCCACCTATGGATGCAGGTGGGAATATCAGTGCGCAGTACAGAAGTGGATCATTCACTAGAGAGTATCCATAAAATCAGAGAGGCATTACCAGAGTTATGGGAAATCGATGAGAAGCATGAAATTGTCAAGTATATGGTGCAATGCTGTGAGCAGAAGTGGATCATGCACTAGAGAGTATCCACCATATTTGAATCTACCTCGAGTGTGCAATGCTGTGAGCAGAGTTCATCTCATGACTTTTCATGCTATGACAGTGGAATTTACTTCTAAGGGACTACAATGAGGCCAAGGAATACATAGAAGACATCAAGGACATATGTGATGAATTTGAAGGCCTCTGCCAGCGCAATCTTGCTGCTAACACAGGTGTTGTACATGTGCTGGCTGATTGCATTTTCCTTCCATGTATCATGAAATTTTATATGCTATTGGCGAAAACTAATGTGGATATCTTCAATTAACATTCTAACTCAGTTATAACATAACCAATGGTCCTCTTATATTTGATTCATTCATTATTAAAAGATTTTTTGATGATAACATAACCAATGGTCCTCTTATATTTGATTCATTTCTGATGATAACATAACCAACTAAGATTTTCTGGAACCCTCTGTGGTTATTTTTGCAGGCAACAACCTCCTCAGGAACCAAGAAATGTGAGCTTTTTGTTGCTGATGTTAACACCCAATGGAAAATGACTGACATTACCCAGAATCGAATACACCGCGAGCTGTCTTCAATCAGGTAAACGCCATTTCACTATTTCAGTTTCTTATTCTTCATTTTGGCTTCTGCAGATTCTGGCTTCATTAATTATTTTTATCTTCATATTTAAAAACAATGAAGACTAAGCGAGTTGTATTATTTAGTTAGTTTTTTTTATCAGAGTATTATTTAGTTAGTTTGAATTGACTTCTAGTTTTATTATAGTTTTTTATTCAGATAAGTATTTTATCTTAACTATAAAAATGTTAACTTGAGATATTTGCAAATGGATAAGTTAGTTAGTTAGTTAGTTAGTTAGATATGATAGAACCTGACTTCAGCTTATTATTTAAAAAAAACATAGTTAACTTATGATAAAGTCAATTCAATTTTATTTTCTTGTAAAACTTATCTAAACAAACTCTTGTTGCAAATATTAGAAACTCTCTTTAATTTTGGGGTTTGAAAACTGAGTATCATAATTTCATTGCTGTTTATTGTTTCTTTATAGTAATTGTGATTGCAGATGGATGCAGAAGTTATATCTGCTGGAATATTGAGAGAGGTTTTGGAGGCAGGTGAGTTAACATTACATGAAATAAGAAGTCAGATAGGTGACGCGACTGCTCATTTGGTGCACGAGAGTTTGCGCGTTAAGAACTTCGCGTCTAGAGTAGATGTTCTGGATAATGACAATGCTGCTGCTTTGAGAAAGTTCTGTCTCACTTATTATGACATCAGGGCTTTGATTTTGGACTTGGCTTTGAAGCTTGACATGATGAGGCATCTTGCTTATTTCCCAAGGTATCAGCAGCAGATACTTTCTCTGCAAGTTATGAACATATATTGGTAATTGGTTCTCATATATCATATACAATTGGTAATTGGTTCTCATATATCATAATTGGTTCTCATATATACTAAATTAAGTTAGAGCTGATGATAGGTAATAAAATCATCCCTTTTTATTAGCTTATTGGTTAATGAAAATCAAAAGAGATTGTTCCGTTCCTTATGGCTTTGTTCTGGTTTTCGGTTTTCCTAATTTGCAAAACAGCATTCGCTAATTATTTATTTGATAAAGGCAACTGTTTTACTGTGTTTATGTATAGTTGCTACTGCATTGTCCTCTGTTGGTTACTTCATTTCTCATTTACAAGCTCTTTGATAATGTTTTTCAAGTGTTGGTTACAAGTATGTGTTTGAGGACAATGTTATAGCAACAAATATACACAGACTTAACACACATATACACACATTTGAAGCAAACAAAAGACATGTGGATCTGGGAAGTACAGCTGGATTGGTTTTTCTTCTGCATAAAAAAGTTCAACTGTCAATTTTACTATTTGGATAAATTTGGCAATTCACTAGTCATGATTCTTTAACTTCACTATGCATATATGTTGGTTGGTTTCTGTTTGGGCTCTATGTTGTTGATTGACTGAATGAATTATATGATCTAGGTTGCAAATTTTGCGTATGTCGATGAGGCTGAGGCTGCAGCAGAGGAGGAAGCACAAAAAAGAGCAATGGAAACTGTGAACAGTTCAGAAAGAACACATTTCTGGGAGGACCTGTTAAAAGATCAGTTTCTTATTTATGATTTATTCCTGATGCAAATATGTTTGTTTTAAATGTTGTAAATGTTGTCACATTGACCTTACTCTTTCAGCTCTATCAGTTAGGGATATAAAGATTGGGAATTTTTGGTTTTTTTTTATCTTATTGCTATGCTGTCCAAAAATTAGAACTCAGTCAATCAGAAATAATTGTATTATAGATATAACTATTAAATAGTATTTTGGAGGTATAATTTAATTTTTTTTAAAAATTTCCGACGGATTTGCGACGGCTTTGCGACGAAAAGTTGCCACAGTTTGCGACGACTTTGCCACAGATATATGCGACGGCTTTGCGACGGATTTGCGATGGCTAATTTGCGACGGCTAATTTGCGATGGCTAATATGCGACGGATTTTTCGTCCGTCGCAAATGCCGTCGCAAACGCAAATTTGCCACAGAAAAAGGTCCATTTGCGACGGAAATTGCCGTCGCAAACGAGCGATTTTCTTGTAGTGCAACACATGTCGCCCAATGGATTCTTGAGTAGGATCTTTCCCGTCCTCCACCAACTATTTAAATTTACCAGTTGTTAAGAAATTATAAATCAAAAGATTCATTAAATCAAAAAAAATTAAGGTTATTGTGCCTTACCAATCTTTCTTCAATAACTTGATATCCACTAGATCCTCCTCTATAAGGGTACTCAGAATTTGAAGCTCTATCTCGATTCTCGTTGCTTACTTTCTATTTAGGAAGATAAGTATACATTAATGCATAATATATAATTTTCATATATATGTAACTTAAAAGATATAAATCCAGCATATACTGATGGAGGCTCATGTCTGATGTTCCCATCATCATCTCTCAACCATTTACTTGATAGATAAGTTTTGAACTTCCGATGTAACCTTCCAGCTTCCATGAATAAGTAGTCTTTTCAAGACTCATCCACATCAAAACAATTCTGCTTACACATATTCAATGAAACTGGTATAAATATCGTTACAAAATTATTAAATAAGATAACTCATGAGATCTAAAATTATATACCTGTATTATTAACCAGAGATCCTCTTTGAGTTTAGCCAAAACGATATTACCTTTCTCATTCCAACTATTGATTGTAATTGGTACCACTTGCTTCACCTTACTACTAATAAATGTAGTCAAATTTGTGCTATTTTGCCCAATAGGCTGACCCTTAACATTCCAAAGGACCTTGATCGACGCCTGTATCCATTTTCGTAGTTCCTAGTCAATTCGATCGAGGCTTCAAACCCTACCCCAATCTTACCACCACAAAATATGTTCGTCGCAACTAATTAGATTAGGAGTTCATTGTAAATGCACCCTTACTGAACAAGTTATTTTTGTTTTTGACTAACTCAACAAGATATTTCTTCGGCTAAAATAACAAAAATCAGTTATATTGTTATAATTTCACGGGTTGAACGTGGATATACAAATGTGCTAGATGAACTACTGAATTACCCTAAACCTTATCATAATACACACATATATGGTGCGACCATTGTAATCATTGTTGACTCAAAAATTCTAACCATCTTTGTGATAGAAACGTATCACCCAGTGACAATGGCCGATAGGGAGAGCACGCACAGTAAATGACCACCACACGCGCCGCCGCTGTCTGTCCGACCGGTCGGGCCGGGGCTTGGGCGCCTTTGGTTGTGAGGTGTAATTTACTTTTTGAGAAAATAATTATTTTATTTTTGTGCGTTGCTTGCTCCATAAATCTCCAACGGCCTGGTCCTTATTTATCTCCATATAGCTGTTACGCTAACAGCCAGATATGTTGAACTGGCCAGATACACTGAACTTGTCGTTTGCGCGTCTGATAGAGTCGTTTTTCAGCTGTTGCGATTTTTTCTCCAACAGCTTTACTTGCTCTCCAAGTCGCAATTTCGTCTATAAATAGGACCTCTCCTCACTTCATTTTTCACACCGAAAGTTGAAGCACTTCCAACTTTCTTCTCTCCTCTCCCACTATGGACCCAACTATGCGGTCTATACATTAGAGGAGGATCCAACTAGCCTTCAAGAAGCTTTGTCTTCATTGGATGCTGACTTGTGGCAATAAGCCATAAATGATGATATGGATTCTCTAGAGTCTAACAAGACATGACACTTAGTTGACTTGCCTCCTGGTTGCAAACCGATAGGTTGTAAATGTATTTTGAAAAAGACACTAAAACCCGATAGTACTGTTGATAAATACAAGGCCCGCCTTATAGCCAAAGATTTTAGACAAAGAGAATATAGATTTTTTCGACACATTTTCACCCGTTACGAGAATTACATCCATAAGGGTACTAATATCGTTGGCTGATATTAATAATTTAGTAGTACACCAAATGGATGTCAAAACTGTTTTTTTAATGGTGAATAATTGGACGAAGAAATCTATATGGAGCAACCTGGAGGTTTTGTAATCCATGGGCAAGAAAACAAGGTATGTAAGTTGGATAAGTCTCTGTAGGGTCTTAAACAAGCTCCTAAACAATGGCATGAGAAGTTTGATAATCTTATTATATCGAATGGGTTCAAAGTAAATGAATGTGACAAATGTATTTATTACAAAACTGAAAATGACATCTGCACTATCATATGTCTCTATGTAGACTCAGTATTAAGATTACTAGGTCCGAGAAAGAAATTTCTTTGGATCAATCTCATTATATGGAAAAGATCTTAAAGAAATATAACTACTTTGATTATAAACCTGCCTGCTCACCGTATGATCCAAGTGTCAAACTCTTTAAGACCACTGGTGACAGTATTAGACAAACGGAATATGCGAGCATCATTGGCAGCTTAAGGTATGCCACTGATTGTACTAGACCCGACATTGGCTATGTCGTGGGACTGTTGTGCAGGTTTACCAGTCGACCTAGTATCGAGCATTGGCACGCTATTGAGAGAGTCATGAGATACCTTAAAAGGACCATGAATCTCGGATTACATTATCAGAGATTTCCAGCTGTACTTGAAGGGTACAGTGATGCTGATTGGAATACTCTATCAGACGATTCCAAAGCAACTAGTGGCTATATATTTAGTATAGCCGGTGGTACTGTCTCCTGGAAATCTAAGAAGGAAGCCATTTTGGCTCAGTCCACTCTGGAGTCTAAGATGATAGCATTGCCAACAGCTAGTGAAGAAGCTAGTTGGCTAAGATGCTTATTAGCAGAGATTCCCTTATGGGAAAAACCGAGGCCAACTGTGTTGATCCACTGCGATAGTATCGCGGCTATTGCAAAAATAGAGAATCGTTATTACAATGGTAAAAGACGACAAATATGTCGTAAGCACAGTACAGTTAGAGAGTTACTCTCAAAAGGAGCTGTGAGACTGGATCATGTACGCACTGTCAGAACTTAGCCGATCCTTTGACAAAAGGATTAGCCAGAGAGAAAGTCCAAAATACATCTCAAAGGATGGGACTACTTCCTTTAGAACCATGAGTCACTCACGATGGTAACCCGACCTAAAAGAATGGAGATCCCAAGAATTAGGTTCAATGGATAATAACAAGTTGTGAAGTGATACGAGATGAACATGCTATTAAAAGTAAAGAAGCACGATTCCTGAAGCGATGTAAGGTTGAGGTAATAGAAACTCTTAATGAGATCTATACTCTATGTGGAGTGGAGTACCTAGGTATAGGAGTACTCTTGATAGACTCACCTTTGTGAATGTGGAAGTGGGGTCGCTTCCTATGGATTTCTTGGCAGAAATTTCTAGAACGTTCACTAAACTGGGATAGACGTGCAGGGCCATAAAAGCACTGGCTTTTGAGAATACACCTATGGAAAAGGTTGTGTGTGGTTTTGATGATTAGGGATAGAGTTCAAGACTACGAGTTACTCTTGCTGAATCTAAATCATAACCGCTATGCAAAGGTTCAAGTCGTATGACACCTCTACTTATGCACAATCTTATGGAGGCGTTTGACGCTACTTCTGAAACTTCTTTTTAAATTCAAGTGGAGAATTGTTGGAACCTTGGTGCCGGTGAATTGAAAAAGTCTCACATTGCTAAGACTAGGCACTTTAAGAGTGCTTATAAGTGTGGGCCACTTCTTGTGCGCTTGTTGAGATTTCATTTTAAATGAAAAATATTACGCTTATCAGAAAGAAAGAAAAAAAAAAGTGTCATCACTGAGGGACTATGGGGTCTTCTGGTTACTTTTGAGGTGAATTTAATGGCGATTTAGAGTTTGTTTGAGTTGAATTTTAAAAATTGTTTTTTGTTTTATAAAATTTAACAAAGAATAGATTTGCTATTTCAAAATTTTAGAAAACTAAAAAGTATTTTTAAAATAAGATTTCAAACATGCTTACTTTTTTTAAGATGTGTAATGGAGAGGTATGTGGAGTGGAGTGGGTGAAAAGAGAGAAGGAAATAGAGGATAATGTTGAGTATTTCTGAGTTTCCAAAAAACCGGAGAGTTGGATCGAGAACAGCCAAGTGGTGCCGTTTTGGGAGAAATACCCATCATCGCGTGACTAGATTTTCCGATTAGTCTTAAACTTTCCAGTAGATTTCATTGACTTTTTCGCATTATGCTTTTCATGTTGACTGCAACAATTACTATTTGCAATTGCAATATCGTCTTTTCCACAAACATTTAGTACTTCATCAACTTCAAAGTACAAACTATCGTGTCTTTCTTAGTGTATTTTTATTAGTGAATTCATTTTTATAATTATTGAATAAATTATTACTAGTTGTTAGTACAAGTATGATTCGCATGAGGAAAATACCTATAACGCTTTCTTATAAAATAAATTAGATAGGTGTCCGACAACTCGAAGTGATAAATGGAAAACAGACTAATCAAAATCTTTGATTTATTTTCTTCTCTTTTGCCTCTTACTAATTTTCCTTTTAAATAATACTAGTACGTAAATTATTTTGGGGTATACATGACGAGATACAACATTGAATTATTGATCCATGCCCATCATAATAATATTAATAAACTATACATCATGGCAAATGATAAATAACTCCTATACAACACCCAGCCACCGCAAGCGACACATCAAGCCGCGTTGACTATTTTTAGAGCTGATAATATTACTATCATAACAACAACTTATGGGTTTCTCCATTATCATCACATATAGAAACTAAGCTTCACTATTATCATAACAACGAGTAATGGGTTTCAGCAAATACACAGGTTTGTTCTTCCTTTTGATTCTACTGTCTCTTTACTCTTTACATTTCAGTGTTGCCATAGACACCATCACATCATCCAAGTTCATTAAGGATCCTGAAACTCTAAGCTCCAATAATGGTAAGTTCACCTTAGGCTTCTTCAGCATCCCTGAAAATTCTACTAATCGTTATGTTGGAATTTGGTGGCAGCCTCAATTCACAGTTTTATGGGTACTTAACAGAAATGAACCTCTTAAGGATTCTTCTGGTGTTGTTACTATATCTGATGATGGCAATGATATTGTGGTATTGAATGGAAAGAAAGAGGTTATTTGGTCATCTAATGTGACCAATAATGTGACCAATTCTACAGCCAAACTTCTAGATTCAGGAAATCTTGTACTGTTTGAAGGCATAACAGGAAGAACCATATGGGAGAGTTTCAAGCATCCTTCCAATGCATTGTTTCCAAACATGAATCTTACAAGCAACAACAAAACAGGTGACCAAGTAAAACTTACATCATGGAAAAGTCCTACTGATCCATCCATTGGCAGCTTCTCTTTAACTGTTGAACGACTTATTTTACCGGAACTTTTCATTCGGAAAGGAACTCGCCCAATTTGGCGTAGTGGTCCATGGAATGGTGAGATTTTGACAGGACTGTCATATGTGGAAACTTATTATCTTACCGATATACGACTTGGAGATGATGGAGAAGGAAATGTTTACTTCTTTTTCACAATAGTGGATAAGGTTGGTTTCATAACCTATATTCTGAATTCAGAAGGTATTTGTGAAGAAAGATGGTGGGATGAAACGAAGAAAGAATGGCAAGTAACATGGAGCAGTCATATTACAGAATGTGATGCTTATGGTGTATGTGGACCTTTTGCAAGTTGTAACTCAGAGAGCTCACCAATATGTAGTTGCTTGAAAGGGTTTGAGCCAAGAAATAAAGAGGAATGGAAGAGTCAAAATTGGACAAATGGGTGTGTTAGGAGGACACCTTTGCAGTGTGATAGAGCCAGCATTCAAATTCAAAACACAAACAAAAGTGTAGACAATAAAGCAGACGGGTTTGTGAAACTACAGAAGGTCAAAGTTCCAGATTTTGCAGATGCGTCATCTCTCACACTTTCATCAGACACTTGTAGAAGCCAGTGTTTGGAGACTTGCTCTTGTATTGCATATTCACATGATGCAGACATTGGTTGTTTGTCTTGGACTCAAAATCTAATTGACATACAACATCTCTCGCTAGCAGGACTTGATCTATATGTTCGTGTAGCCGATACTGAACTTGGTAAGCATTGTATGCTATTTGTTATGTTATTCGCACAAGAAATTGAATACACTTCTCTGACTTGACCCTTCCTCAGGGTTTGGACTGAAATTTGTAAACTTTTGTTTCTCCTAAATTACAGACAAAGAAAGAAACATGACAGTCATCATTATTATAGCAACAATAGCAGGAACTGCCTTAATTCTTGCTTGTGGATATATCATCTTGAGAAGGATTTGTATCCGCCATGGTAATATATCATCATTATGGACTCAAATTATACTCTAATGAGTTTTCTATATATTGGTACAGTCATACAAACTATAAAAAGATATGCTCAGAAGTTTCATAAAATTAAATTCTTAGTAACAGTAGCTTCCGTTATCTTTAACTGATTAACATTTTCAACTCACTGCCACCTTTTTGATTTGTCCGTTAATATCACTCTTGCTAATTTGTGGCTCTCTAATAAATTAGCAAGAAAGAACAAGCCCAAAGGGTTCCTAAAATTTATCAGAGGAGAAACACCACAAGAGTCCATTAGTGGCAATGTAATTGGAGAACAAGTTAAACTCCAAGAACTACTGCTAATTAAATTTGAAAAGCTTGCAGCTGCAACCAACAACTTTCACTCATCCAATAAACTTGGCCAAGGTGGTTTTGGTCCAGTATATAAGGTAATACTAAATGCACTAAGTTCAATCATATTTGAATTCATTAATTGTTTGTAATGGCTATATCTTCATTCCTGTTGCAGGGGATACTGCAAGATGGTCAGGAAATAGCTGTTAAAAGACTTTCCAAATCATCTGGACAAGGCTTAGAAGAATTCATGAACGAAGTAGTGGTGATTTGTAAGCTTCAACACCGCAATCTTGTAAGACTTCTTGGCTGTTGTGCGGAAGGAGAGGAAAAGATGTTGATATATGAGTACATGCCAAATAAAAGTTTGGATGCATTTCTTTTTGGTTAGTCTCTCTCAGCTATGAGGTTTAAGTTTATTCATCATTTATCAAAATGTTTATAACAATCAACAGTTGTTTCACAGACAGTTAAGTTTAGAAACATATCAATATGGTTTTTCTTGAGAGTAAGGTAATCTGGACTTAGATTAGACTATTTATCTTCTAATGTTATATTCAAAATAATAAAATTCTACCATTTGATCTATCAGATTCGTCAGAAAGTAAAATCCTAGATTGGAGTAAACGCCGTATTATAATAGAAGGAATTGCTCGGGGATTGCTTTATCTTCACAGAGATTCCAGACTAAAAATTATACATAGAGATTTGAAGGCAAGCAATATCTTACTAGATAACGAACTGAACCCAAAAATATCAGACTTTGGTTTGGCCAGAATCTTTGGAGGGAGTGAAGATCAAGCAAATACTAGAAGAGTTGTTGGAACTTAGTAAGTACATCACCTCACCTTACTTCTTCAAGGTTATATAGTGCCATGGCATCACTACAACATTTTGACCCTACGGCAACGCTCGAAAACCGTTGCGCAAAGCAGAAAAATCGTTGCCTTATCCTTCGGCAACGGTTTTAAAACCGTTGTTTCTGCGAGCGTTGCCTAAACTAAAGGCAACGGTTTTTGGTGCCCAAAGGCAACACATACCATAAACCGTTGCCATTGATAAAGAAAACGCAACGGTTTTATTTTCCATGCTATGGCAACGGTCAATAACTGTTGCCATTTATGACAACACTTAGAAACCGTTGCCATAAAGGGCAACACGTGAAAACCGTTGCCATAAAGGGCAACACGTGAAAACCGTTGCCATAAAGGGCAACACCTGGAAACCGTTGCCAGATATGGCAACACTGGAAAACCGTTGCTTAATATATTATAGAATACGCTCAAAAACCATTTTCCTTGATAGAATAACCGTTGCAGTCATTAGCAACACAAAAAACCATTGCTATTAGTGACAACCACAAAAAAAAAAGCATTGGTATCAATAGCATCACATAATAAACTTCTTAATTCTAATCATTCAAAGGAAACATCAATGTTGAACCTATAATTATTTTCAGTTTAAGACACTCATCCAAACTCTATTTTGTTATGCACAATGTAAAACTGAAAATGGATCCTTCATATAATATGAAGATTAGTTCAAATAATCATAAAATATACAAAGTATTTATGGAATCTGCATTAGCATGCATTGGAGATTGAAATTCCGCCAGAATGTGATGACCTTTTCGTCCTTGGATGCTTAGGAGAAGCTGCATAATAATCTCCAGAACTGCTTGTTGAATACATCGATGATGATGGTAATCCATGAATTTTAGGCAAACCAGTTGAACCAGGTAAACTATATCCTCTTTCAACTGTTTCAGCGTCCAGAGGCAGCTCCTCCAAGTCCTACCAGGATAAATACAGACATCAGACAGTGGCTATACTTTGTTACCACTAATTGTGTTTTTAGGTAGAAAAGTTAGTTAAGACATTTCTAGTTAAAGTATTATGACATTCCACATATAATGACAATAAATTTGTTAAGACATTTCTAGTTAAAGTATTATGACATTCCACCTTAATTGCCTGCTGATAAGCTCGCAGGAGTTCTCGGCAGTGCTTTCTTTTAATGGCTATCTCGTCAGGCTCTCTCTTGGTGTTGTTTACCTGATATCCTCTTCTAACGAACAGTAATTAGAGAAACTAAAAGCTCTGAAAAATAGATTTCCAGTATAGGGAAATGGACAGTTACAGTTGGGACTTGCGTGGTCCAAGAAGCCCCCATATAACAGATGCATCATAGAAGACATTGTCCATTGGGCAAGTCCAAGGGCTGTCTTCTGGCAACTTGGAAGTATCACAAAGGTCTGGGATCGTCCCCATCAACCACCATGCAGTTACTGTGTACACAAGTACTGATATGAATGTTCCTACCACCTACACATACAGTGCAGACATATTCAGTTTTTTTTATTTATGCATGACTGTTTTAGCAGATATCAGTGAATACAACACATTCGAGAAGGAAAAAAGGCTGAAAAACAGTTTTAAGTGGGTGAATGAGCTTTCATCATGTGTCATTTATATAGTTAATTTTTTAAGTGGATAATATACAGATTTATAACGAGTGAGGGATGATATTCATAACTGACCTGTGCCATAAACATTGTTCTTGGTGGAATCTTCATATAGTGACCGAGTTTAAAGTCTGACAAAAATGTAAGTGCTTGACTCATGCTAATGTACTCATGCACAGGGCGCTCTGGATACATGTAACCAATGATGTATTCTGTTATAATGTTTAAGCCCGGTACCTGTCAAAAAAGAGAGAGGTGAAATCTTAGGTAATTCTCCTTAGGTAGCACCAATTTAAAAATACCAAGCTCTGTAAGTGAAGTGTTAGGATACCTGATTTGTAGTGGCTGCTATTATACCGATTGGAAGGGTGAAAAAAATGGCAATAGCACAAGCTAGCAATACACCCCACCAAGGCAACTGAAGTGATTCGTTGTAGTACTCGCAGACAAAGATAATAAGAGCTATGTTCAACACGAGAATGATGTGAAACCACCACATTGGGACTGACTTGTACCTCCTCATAAGTCTTGTGTGTATGTCAATTTTTTTACTGTCTCCAAAGGCCCTCTTACTTTGAATCCATATTTCCCTGCATAAATGCATAGTGCATATGTTAAGTGTAAATGAAATTATGATTTTACAAGACATCATATATTTTCCAAAAATCAAATTCGAAATATGATGGGGACTCTGCATATTTTCAAGTTTCATATAAAATTCAGAACAAAAACATCTCTACTTATTTGAACAAATTCAAACAGAAAATTTTGTTTTTGTTCTATAGGTATTGATAAGAAAATTTCATGTGGTTCTAGGATGTGAAGGTATGCCGATTCAATGCAAACTTCACTACAAGAAGAAGTACATTGAAATCCAGTTTAGAGAATAACAAGTTCCTGCAAGAATCTGACATGACATGTATAAGATCAATCACGTCTAAAATCATAAAACAGGATATTAATGATAAAATAAGATGATTCAAGGAGTCACTACCTTCCATGAAAGAGCAGAACATGCATAATTGTAGCAGTAAGTGCCGCAAATCCTTCCCAGTCTTTTCATCTTCAACTATAATGGCTTCACAGAGTAGTTGTCAAAAATACCTTCCATTTGAGGGTCTATAGGTTCTCCGGTGTTTTGGCTCAATCCCACAACATTCCCCCTGTCATGCTCTCCCTGAAACAGCATTTAGCAAATATGAACAGCATTTAGCAAATATGAACACATATATAGTCACAAATGGGGTTTGAAGACAAATCTATAATAATAAATTTAAACGAAGCATACCGGCCGTAAGGGAAATAATCACATCTTGAGTGTCAAGCCCAGAGTTTTCAGCAAGTTTCTTGGGCACCACAAGAAGTGCATCTGCAAAAGCCTCAACACCAAGTTGTGCACGCTGTTTCGAAGTTATTAAGATCAGTGTTGAAATATGCAACTGACAATTAAAGAACAATTAAAACATGGAACATGAGTCGCTCATATTACCCCTTTAACTGTTTTCTTAATTTCGTTCATCAGATGTTGTCTAGCAGCAACTTCAAATGCACCGGCCCCCTGAATATGGAAAATACACCTCATTTCTATCACAATCACCATAAATAAATGTGAGTTCTGAACTGGAGGATATATAAATTCTACAAAACACTACAGTCAAAAGAACTTTTTTCCCCTCCCAATTAGATACCAGCATCCACTCAAACATTAGAGGAAAACAATATGCACCTTATCACAATAAAGTGGGATCAATGTTTCTGGTTCAAGTTATTATATAACTCTGTTAGTGACTTGCCAAAATATGCCAAATTCTACATCAATCTTTCCTCATTTTAATTTTTAAATCAGGAGAAATAGTTGTCTAAATCACTGTACAACAGCTAGGTCCAAATTTTCTTATTTAGCCATACAAAGAAAAGAGGAATTCCTATTTGATTCATTAAGTTTTGCAACATCTAATTAAATCCTTCCCAAAAGCAGACCAAGTAATCTGTATTAAGGCTAAACCTTGTTGTCTGCATTTGAAAAACAGACATACTTTAGTTAGTTAATCAAGGAAATTAACACTAAATATAGAATGACTAAATAACTCGCACATGCATGTGACCACAGAAAGGAAAAAATTACATTATGCAAGTATCAAAATAATTGATTTGTTGACTAAACGAAAAAACTTACCAAGACAATAGCTTCATCCTCGGGTATTCTTTACTGCCCTCAAACCATCATGGACTGCATCTTTAATTTGAGCTATCGTGTGGTCATTAGGACCTGGATCATTTTGACAGCATTGCAGATTATCTCATCTTAAATCCAACACCGACAATAATATGAAACAGACTTTTGCTGCAAAGATGTACAGCAAGCATCTTGCAAGAAAAATAATAAAGGATCTGCTTGAGAAATTAACTATGGGTGCAAGGAAATGTACCTTTAATCAAGATTGTGCAAGAAAATGGATTCTTAACGTTTTCCACAAATGTATATTTCTCTTCACCAAGGACGTGCTCATATACCAACCCTGCCCAACCCAAACTTTCAGGAGTCAAATCATCTACAGAGTTTACTGCCTCGCCTCCACAGGCCAACACCAACCTTTCCATGTTTCTTCTCTTTGCTCTCCGAAGGATAATGGGAAATCTCATTAGGACCTTGATGCTATAACTGCAATTGAAAAAAATAAAAAGACAAGTAGCTCCAAAACGATGCAGTGAAACCCCCAAAACGATGAACAGTACAAAACAAGCCAATAACAAAATCGAACCAGGAGAGGGACGAACCAGAGAGAGGAAAACCAGGAGAGAGAGAGAGAGAGGGAAACGAACCTGAAGCTTGAAATCGTTGAAATCGTTATAGGGTTCACGATTTATGGAGTGATAGCTTGAAATCGTTAGATGGTGGAAGCGATTTATGATTTAGGGTTCACGATTTAGAGGGTGGAATGATTCTGGCTTGGAGAGGGTGGAACGATTTCTGGTTTGGAGCAGAGAGAAGAGCGTTCTGAGAAGAAGAGGGTTTGATGCACTGAAAGGGCTGCGTATGCGAAGGAGAAAGAGCGTTCTGCGTTTTAGGGATTTGCTATCTGCGTGGGTTTTTTTTTTTGATGAATTGCGTATGCGGCGTGGTTAGAGAAAGGGATTTGCTATTTTTTTATATTTTAATAATTTTCACTACGGCAACGTTTTCAAACCGTTGCATAAAGCTTAAACAAACAACCGTTGCCGTAGAGCATATGGCAACGTTTATGAACCGTTGCCTAATGATTAAACAAAAAAACCGTTGCTGTAGACCATATGGCAACGGTTTTGAACCGTTGCCAATAAAAATATTTAAAAAAAAAATGATTCAGCAACGGGGTCAAAAAACCGTTGCCATTGATGTCTAAGGCAACGGTTTTTTTGGTGTTGCAATAATAGGCGTTGCCGTAGAGTCCAAATGTTGTAGTGCATGTTTGGATATTAAAATATATTGTCTTACATGCAGTGGCTACATGTCTCCGGAATATGCAATGCAGGGATTGTTTTCTGATAAATCAGATGTCTTTAGCTTTGGAGTTTTGCTACTTGAGATTGTTAGTGGAAAACGAAATTCGAACTTTTATGACGATGAGAATTCACTGACCCTTCTAGGATTTGTAAGTCTCTATAATTCTTACCTTGCTTTGTCTTGGATGTTATGTAGCCTTCTCAAATGTTTGATATTATATTTTCTTCAATTTAGGTCTGGACACAATGGACAGAAGACAACATTTTATCTCTAATAGATCCGGGAATATATGATCCTAGTCATCATGTATATATATTTAGGTCCATACACATTGGACTTCTGTGTGTACAAGAATTTTCCACAGACAGGCCCACCATGGCTACTGTAGTTTCCATGCTTAATAGTGAGATTATAGATCTTCCTCCCTCAAGGAAACCTGCATTCATCTTGAGGGAGAATTTAATCAGTACTGTTTCCTCTAAAGAAAACAGTGATGGCTTGCACTCCATCAACTTAGTCAGTATTTCACACATCCATGGCAGATAGCCAAGTATGCTACAAAGTCTTTTGGATCCAATAGATACTTTGTTACTATTAGGAAAGGTTGTTGGAGCTTGGAACCTTGATGGTATACCCTTCTTTTTCAAAAAAAAAACTACCATGAGGGGGTTACCTACGGATATGTTGGTGAATTCAGAAAAAGGATGGGATCAATTAAATCCTGTGCTTTATACTTGTTTAATCCAAAGGTCAAAAACTATTATTGTTTAATTGATTTTGTAATTAAGTCACTCTGCTTATCACTGTTCCCTGAGTATATATCAGTCTCTTTCTTTTCTACCTATTGGATCTGAAGAGTAACTCATGTCAGAAAGCACTAATCTTGCAAAAGGTGGCTTTTAAGTTGCACAAATTGATGTTTTTGTGTATTGTGCCCAAGTTCACTTTTACCTGGTGTAGCAGGTTCCAGCTTCTACAAAAGGTTATCATACATTTTATAGTATTGTCTTCCAAAAGTTTAATATTACATAATGAAGCCCCACCCCCCATTTTGGTTTCTTATCCTTCAAACCCATCATTTACAAGAAACTTCCAACCAAACCACACATATCATCATCATTACCATCTACTTCCCTTCAACCCCTCGAAGAACAATTTGGTGAAATTGGTTCTATTTTCTCTCCATTTCTTCTGTTACGGTTCTATTTCCAGAAACTTTTGAATCATTGTAATTGGTTCCATTTACTTTCTCTTCCTTCTCTTTATAGAGACATTAACCTCTGTTACTGTGACTGCTTCTCTTCTCCCTCTGTTATAGCTGATTTCGACCACCATTCAAACGCCCATGACCACCATTCAAACGCCCATGACCACCATGTTGTCTCTCTCTTCCTCCTCTCCACGTATGGTGACTGTTTTGTAGCTAACAAAACGGATCTGAGAACCTCAAACCGCCACCTTCTTCCTTATTTTCCGGCAACCATGGACCTTCAATCAAAAAACGAGTTTGATATTCAGAATCCTCAGGTCATCCTCTCACAAAGCCCTTAAAATTTTTTGTCATCAGAGTACCCTTCACCGGCGACCACCGTGCCGGAGGTCATCTCCGCCGCGCCTATGCTGCCGGAGGAGAGGAAGAAGATCAAATTTTTTCAACACAAAAGTAAAATTTAATAAAATAGAAAATTTGGTTTTTGCCAAAAAAAAATAAAATAGAAATTTTGGTAAAAAAACAAAAAAAGCCACTTGGAACCGGCGACAACCGTGCCAGATGTCATCTCCGCCGCGCCTCTGCTGCCGGAGGAGAGGAAGAAGAAGATCAAATTTTTTCAACACAAAAGTAAAATTTAATAAAATAGAAATTTTGGTTTTTGTCTAAAAAAAATAAAATAGAAATTTTTGTAAAAAAACAAAAAAAGCCACTTGGACAATAAAAAAATGAATGTGTTAGCTGATTTGTCACGTAGATTAAAAAAATACACGTGTGAAAGTCAACTCAGTTTTCCGTTAGCCCTGTCAGCATGATTTAACACCAGAGACTAAACTTAGAAGATCCTAATTTTGTAGGGACCAAAAACATATTTTACCCTTTAATGAATAATACTTCTAAACACAAATTATATTCACTTTAAATTAATACATTATATTCAGTCTTCATATTATTTTTTTTAAAACAAACAAATAATGTTTTATTCATATATCTGCAACAAACCTGCAAAACTAACATCTAATAAAAACAACTAATAAGAAGACAAAATTAAGAAGACAACAAACGTAAATTTATAGTACTATTTTGCAATTAACAATATTATATAGCAAAAACTTGGCCAAAAGGTTGTCTACTCTAATCCTGACCATCCAATATTTTGCCATCCAAATCAAAGGTCTTGAGGTCACTTGGGCACAATACCCAAAAAACCTCAATTTGTGCAACTTAAAAGTCACCCTTGCAAAATAACTTCAAAAATTTCTCAAATGCAACAAAGGTCACTTACTGGTCCCAAATTATTGATTCAGCTAGCCTATTGCATCTGGCTGATTGTCTGGCCAAGTCTCCCGGAAAGCTAGCATCTCAGAATATGTCTCATGTAACCTTTATAGAAAACATATCATGTCAGACATAGATATCTTATTTCTTATAGTTGTAGATAGATAAATAAATGGAAAGTACTTCACCAACAGCTAACAAGTAGTAAAATCCAGAAAGTCATCCATTTTTGTGCAAATTGAAAATGAAGCAAACATTGATGTAGAAGGAAAAGGAGGTTTAAATTGAAAATATATAGTGGTTGCCAAACTACTATTTCAACTAGAGTTTTAATTTGTTTCTTCTCAATTAATTTTGTTTACATTATTAATTAATGATGTGTCAAGTATGGCTCAACCTTTAAAAATTTAGCTGTGGTGACCAAATGTTTCAACAAAGAAATATAAGTGAACTCTGTTTTACTAGATATGTAACACGTAGTCTTCGATGGCATTCTAGCTTTTTTCAATTGAATAAATGAACATTAACTATTAACTAGTACACCTAAACCCTTCTGCAGTCTGATAAAAAAAATAACCCTCTACAGTATTGAAAAACCGATACTTTTAATGAAAAGTAAACCCTTTTTATTTTGTAATATCTTAAATACTATATATTTTTGGTTAAGTAATTTTTTTATTTCTTAACAAATGTATTTAAAAACGTTCCTTAATAAGGGTACAACAATAGCCAGATTCTTTTTAATGCTATTATTTCTATGTGCATGTTTATGCACTCAAAATTTTTACTCACTATCATCACTTTTTGCTTTGGATCGTAGTTCAGTCTTAACATTCTGATGCATATAAACCTGCGGGTCTAAATGCAATCAGTTATCAATCCCTTCATTTTGGTGATACTTCATCCTCAAATAATACTAGATTAGATTGTACATGAAACCAATAATAACAAAAGTAAATTTTAAATAATACACAAGTTATTTTTGTTTGTAATTTTAAATAATACACAAGTTATTATTGTTTGATTGTATGATTGGCGCACTCCATGATAATGAAGTGTACAGCATGACAATTCCAATACGCACCTGCAAGCCACAAGTTATCTTGGTGGTATACATATTGGAGATGGAAATGTTTACTTCTTTTATATAACAGTGGATAAGGTTGGTTTCATAATCTACGTTCTGAATTCACAAGGCAGTTGTGAAGAGAGATGGTGGGATGAAAAGAAGAAAGAAAGGCAAGTAACATGGAACAGTCATACAACAGAATGTGATGTTTATGGTGTATGTGGACATTTTGCAAGCTGTAATTCACATAGCTCACCAATATGCAGCTGTTTGAAAGGGTTTGAACTTTGAACCAAGGAACAAAGAGGAATGGAATAGGCAAAATTGGACTGGTGGGTGTGTTAGAAGGACACCCCTGCAGTGTGGAAGAGGCAGCAATCAAACTCAAAACACAAGTGTAGATAATAAAGCAGACGGGTTTCTGAAGCTGCAGAACATCAAAGTTCCAGATTTTGCAGATGGGTCATCTCTCACACTTGCACCAGACACATGCAGAAGCAAGTGTTTGAAGAATTGTTCTAGTGTTGCATATTCTTATGATGCTGACATTGGTTGTATGTCTTGGACTGGGAAACTAATCGACATACAACAATTTTTGGAAGGAGGACTTTATATGTATATTTGTGTAGCCGACAAAGAGCTTGGTAAAACATTTTATGTTTCACAGAAAACTAAATACGCTTTTCTGACTAGAACCTTTCTCAAGTTTTGGACTTAGTTTTTGTAACTGCTGTGTATCCTACATTTTACAGATAAAGAGAAAAACATGACAGTCATCATTACTATAGCAGTGATAGCAGCAACTACCTTAAGCTTCGCTTGTGCATATGTCATATGGAGAAGGATTTGTATCCTCCATGGTAATACATCATCATTCTATATATTGGTAGGGTCGTACAGTTTATGCAAACTAAACAAAGACATGCTCAAAATTTCCACAAAATTAAATTCTTTTCACTAGGTAGTTTATGTTGTCTTTAACTGATTAACAATTTCAAATGCCCCCCCCCTTTTTTATTTGTTTCCTGTTTCTCCCTCCAGTTAATTTGTGGCTATGAAATAAATCAGCTAGAGCAAAGAAGCGCAAAGGATTCTTACAAACTACCAGAGGAGAATCATCCCAAGAGTACACAAGTGACCAGTAATTGGAGAACAAGTTAAACTCCAAGAGCTATTACTATTTGATTTTGGAAAGCTTGTAAATGCAACCAACAACTTTAATCCGTCCAATAAACTTGGACAAGGTGGTTTTGGTCCAGTATACAAGGTCTTCTTAAATGCTATAAGTTAATCCATATTTGAAATCACTGTCTATATTTCCTATATATCTTCATTCCCCTTCCAGGGGATACTGCCTGATGGTCAGGAAATAGCTGTTAAAAGACTTTCCAATGCATCTGGACAAGGTTTAGAGGAATTCATGAACGAAGTAGTAGTGATTTGTAAGCTTCAGCACCGCAATCTTGTCAGAGAGAAATAAAACACAGTTTTCTATTTTGTAATTAAATCACTGCTTATCACTGTTTCATAAGTAAATATCAGTGTCATTCTATTCTTCTTGGATCCTATTAGCATATTACATCAGAAGAAAGCAAACGCACTTATCTTGCAAGATAAGTGAAACAACAATAAAACAAAAAGTTTAGGAAACTTATCAGAAGTTACAACTTCTCAAAAAAGTTACAAATTCAGCAAATAATTGAAAAAGCATTTCAACAATAGATTATTGATACATCCAGAAACTAGGTAAATAATAAATGGTAACTCTAAAAGTTTCTCAACTGCAGTAGAGGTCACTTACCAGTCCCGAATTATTGATTCAGCTAGCCTACAGCATCTGGCTGATTCTCTGGCCAAGTCTCCCGGAACGCTGGCATCTCAGAATATTTTTCATGTAATCTTGATAGAATAGGGAACTCATTCTGTTTGGACAATTAAAGGAAAATTAAGTAGTCATCTCATGGATTCGAGCATTGCAAATTGATATTCGACACTCATAAACTTAGGCAATGCATTTTGATATACGACAGAAGGTTTTGAAAATTATTATTATAGAAAACAAGGTTTCAAAATTTTAAAGTTTAGAAAAGATATCATGTCAGACATAGATGTCTTATTTCTTATAGTTGTAGGAAGATAAATAGATGGGAAGATATAGAGAGAGTTCTACAATGACTGGTACAATCCATATTGAACTCTCTTATTTTGGCATCATCTTTCTGACTGAATACCAGTTTTATGTCTGAATCGTTGATTGCAAGTACTTCACTAACAGCCAAGAAGTAGTAAAAGCAAGAAAGTCATACATTTCTGTGGAACTCTGTTGTCAAACAGATCTGGACTAGAACTAAGATTAACTCATAATACACGTTATTCATATTATTAGTTTGATTGGAAGAACACAAAACCGAAGGTTGAAAACCGACACAGTCATTCAACACAATCATTGATCTAAATCTGCTAAAAACTAAGGCGGATAGGCAATGGCCAAAGGCATTAGGCAATAGGCTATATTAGTTTAGAGTTAGCCTACAAAGCACAATGCTGAAATTGCGTTGCATTTTTAATTATCATCCGGGAGACAGTGAAGTTGAAATACTTGATCAAAGAGGCTATAGTAATGGCACCAAAGCAATACAAGCAATACAGTTCATTGCAACCCCTTATTCCCCCACATTAAAAATACAAGAAACCATAGAATACTACCGTGTGGAGGTTGAATCTCGTAAATGCAGCATGTAACTGAGGCGCTAAGAAAACATCCGCCTGCAAACGACAATGAACACCTTATATTTACACATAATTATGATATACAACATTAAGCTGAGAATATATTCCACGAGAGACGCTAATCTAGAGCGTATCTATTCAACAAGTAACCCTGTTAATTTTCAACAGCTTGTGATCATCAACTTTGGGGTTAGAATTTCATTATATTTCAAAATATCAGAGAATAAATCCATCTCTTTACATTATATCCCATGGTCAGACATTGGAATATTTGATACTGCTAGCCAATATTTCCGGGCTTTTGGACCCTGTAAAATGGCTTATCTATTTCTTATATTAATTTTGAAATGAACAAACTCTAATGATGATAAGGATCAACTGATACCATATGCCTCCTATCCTATCAAATGATTAGCAACATACCAGGAAAAGTTCATCTCCAGTTGCATATCTCCCAGTGTGTTCTTTCAATAGCTTTTCAAGTGCTGAAACATATTTGATTTGAAATGCATTTGATTAAGCCAACACACTAAAACCTGTGTTTAGTAAAGAAGGACATGACATAAACATATTTCTTATCAGTGAAGGAGGGAGGACAAAATACCACAGTGAATATTTTTCCTAACCATTAACATGACATGCCAGTCAGTTAAAGACAGACAAGACCTGAATGCTCAACCTAACAGATGTTCTTTCCACCAGGGTAATTAGCTTTGTGTTTTACAAATCAAAAAGCCACTATATTTTGTTTGGTCCAAATCAAATTTCACTGTTTACAAGTTATTTATAAGCAGTTAGTTCTCCAAAACGCTGAGGTCCTGATAGAGACAGATACCAACTATCAGTCAATATAGTCCCATGAACTACCAACTTAGGGATAGCTTGGAAGATAACGTTCGGTTATCATCATACGCGCTTCCTTTTATGCTTGGTCCATTTCATACATGAGTCCAAATGTTTATTAAGTGATGTAGTGGTCAACTAGTGGACTACCAATGTCTCTCATTACCATCGACTACAATTTTCCAGTTGACATTGTCATTAATTATGATAGTCAAATTCTTTATGATTTCCGTTTAGAATGGAAAAAATTTCAATATTGCAGAATCATCAATAAGGACTAATGATAGTACGATATACAGTATGGGGAAAAAGATTTACTTAATAGGGTCCTTCCCCCTTTCCATGCCATTTAGACCAAAAGGATCTTCGAATTAAAATTGAGAAAGTAAACCTTATTCTCTTAGGGTGTGTTTGGTAGTTTGGAGGGAGGGAAAGGGAAGATTGGGCCTATGAGTAATAATTTAGCGGTAATATAAAGAAAGATCATTCTTCATAACCCTCTAAAAGAGTCCTCTAACAGTTGATTTTATGAGTTCTCCAAAACATTCCATATTTGGGGAACTCAAAAAATGAACAAGGAGGGGACTTTGGAGGGTTTTAGTTCTGTAATTAATAGCAAATAGCGTAGCGTAGCGGCCGACCCCTAAAGGGCTATTGCGGTGTAGCGGGTAGCGGTATGACCGCTACGCCGAAGTCTAGGCAAACAATATACCGGATTTATACCATACACATATAAAGGCTAAAAAACATAAGAATACTCAAAAATGAACACATATTCATAAGTAATCATCAAAGTTCATTGCTACTAATACTTAGACATAACATATACTAAAATAGTAAACAAGTTTTAGCCTCCAAGGCTCAAAATAACACATCTAAAACATTTAAACAAGAACAAATCATTATCAACAAAATAGTAAATAAGTCTTAGAGGAAGAAGTTGTTGAAAATAGAGATGAAAACGTGTTTGAAGGAGAAGAGTGAGAGCAAGACAGCGTCTTTTCGCGTGAAGGAGAAGAGTGGGAGCAAGACAGCGTCTTTTGCGTGAAGGAGAAGTGTTCTGCGTGAAGGAGAAGTGTTTTGCGTAATTAAAAAGATAATAGTAGTGGGTATTACCTTTTAAAAACTGATAGGTAATAGTAGTGGTAGGTAAAAACTGATAGGTAATAGTAGTGGGTAATTAAAAAGACAGAAAACCTTTTAAAAAGTGTGTAAACAGTAAAAAAGTAAGGGTATTACCGTCTTTTCGCCTTTTAAGTAAGGGCAAAACAGAAATTTTCGCTGGAAAACCCTAATATTTCGTCATCTCCGCTCCAGGATCCGATACGCAACCCTAAACTGCGCCGCACCGGTGGTTAGCGTGGCGGCGGACCGGCGCGACGCAACGCACCGCCGCAATTGCGGCCGCTACCACCGCATTTAACTACAGAGGGTTTTAGGTGATAATTTTTCTCCATATTACTACTATATTATTAATCCTAAACTCTTCCCTCCCTTTCCTTCCCCTCAATGATCCATTCTTATAGGTAATAAGCTAGTACATTAGAGTAAACTATTTTACCTTTAGTAAATGTATGACATTAACAACAGAACTATATCAATTGCTATTATATTTTCAATCCACCTTTAAAGCAATGACTGAGAAACCTAATTATATCCCACCTGTGAAGCCTTTTCTAATTACGCTCTGGACCCAAGGAAGTTTTTCATCTGGGCTAACTTTTTCCCCGATGTAAATCTACAATAGAAAAGCAAAAGAACAACAAACTTATCGTATGCACTCTAGAGTCTACAAAATGGTTGCTTCGTTATTTTTGTTGAAAATTTTAGAAAAAGAAGTAGTGACATACATACCACGAGACTTCCATTTTGAAGAGGTTGTATTGTTGAAGAAACAATACTGGCAACCTGTTGATCAAATCAAATTGTTAGAAGAGAATCCATGTACAGCTTAATTTAAGGAAGAAAGGACCCCTAGCAGCAATAAAAACATGAGACTGAAAATTAATTTGAATGGGAATATGATATAGTCTGATCTGATTCACGTCCCTTTAGGATCTGATTCACGTGCTTATAACAGAGGACAAGAAACACTATAGTATCATTTTGGGGAAAGAGAATTCAATTATACCTGGAAATTGATTGCTCTTTTGTGAATATCAGCAGGAAGCAATGGAGGGTGAGGATACTTGTCCTCCAAATACTGCACGCATGTCATATGTATAGGTATACAAGTCATGAAAATGAACATTGAGAGAGAAAAAGGGAAAGCATTTAAGATTTAGGACCCATTTGAATTAGCTTTGGTTTATCTACTGATATAAAAATTTGTCAGAATGCTTGACATAGTTTATAGAAATAGCTTGTGACATGTTCATAAGGTGTTTTTAGCTTATTTCGATAAGCTCTCTACAATAGCTTATGGATACAGCTTATACCTTCTATTAAAAGGGTTTAATTATAGTTTTTCTTTGTTTATACCTTCTATTAAAAGGGTTTAATTATAATTTTTCTTTGATTATCAAAAATAAAAATAGCTTATGCATAACTACTTATAGGGTAACAGGCTATTATATAAGCACATAATTCAAGAATGGACTGACCATAATAATGGCGAGAGAGTCAAAAATTACAGCAGGGCCATCAACGAGAACAGGAACAAGCCCAACAGGGTTGAGCTGGAGAAACTCTGAACAAGTGAAAATTGAATTGATTAACTAAAGTGTAATAATATTATGAAAATTGGAATAATGCGTTAGGGTAAGTAAAACAAACCAGGTTGATAATGTTCTCCCTTCATCAGATTGACTGCTTTGTACTCATATTTAAGCCCTAAATTATGCATATGTGTGAGAGAAACAGAGAAAGAATCTTGATTTTTCTTTAATCGATAAGTAAACAATGGAAGTGGGTGTACCTTTAAGGTTGAGAGCAATTCGGACTCGGAAGGAACATGAGCTTCTCCAATATGAATACAGTTTCAGCATATCATGATTTTGTTCTTCACCTACAATTGCGCTTGCCTTACTCGAATTAACGAAAAATAATTAGTTAAGTTATCAGTAACAGTAAGCATCAAACATACCAAATTAAAACGAAGGAGTGTGAAGAAGATGCATACCATTGCTTTGCGTCTGGGAAGCTCAACGTCGGTTTCCCTTCGTGAAGGAAGGAGATGAGAATTTTGGGTAAATTACTGTGTTACCCTTGCACTAATCGGAAAATTATGTTTTTGACCAAAAAATGAAAATTATGTTTTTGCCCTTGTATAATATACTGTGTACCGTATGTGTCCCAAATGGTGTGTTCCCAATTGAAATGAACACCGCTCGGTAGGGGTGTTCAAAACCGAACCAAACCAATAGAAAACCGCAAACCGAACCAAACCGAACCAAACCAAACCGAAAACCGCAAAAAACCGCTTTTTATTGGTTTAGTTCGGTTCTTTTTTTCATTACACCGCGCGGTTTGGTTCGGTTCGCGGTTTTGATTATAGAAACCGAACCAAACCAAACCAAACCGCAAGTAACACTAAGACTTATTGACTTACAACCTTCCTTACTACCTTACTAGCCCAAATGCAATTAAAACTCAACTCTCACTCACTTACTAGCCCAAATACAATTAATTATTTGACTCACTTACAAAAAAACTATATTGTTATGTTATATTTAAAAATTACAATAAAATATTTAATTCAAATTATTTTAAACATTGTCTTAACTATCTTAAAAGAATTAAAAGAGCGTAATTTATATACTACATATATTTGAGTAGATTTTTTATTAAAGATTTATGTTAGCCATTTTTTATGTTAGTTAATTTTAGGCTAAAGTGCTCCCGGGGTCCCTTATCTTTATTTAAAGTAACGATTTAGTCCTTTATCTTTTTTTTGTCCCAAATGAGTCCTTTATGTTTTAAATTTTTGACACATAAATCCTTTTCTGTCCCAAATCAGTCCTTTAACTTTCAAATTTTTAACACATAAATCTTTTTTTTGACACATAAATCAGCACTGTTAACGGAAAATGATTTATGTGTCAAAAATTTGAAAGATAAAGGACTTATTTGGGACAAAAAAAATATAAAGGACTAATTCGTTACTTTAAATAAAGATAAGGGACCCCGGGAGCACTTTAGCCTTAATTTTAACTTCGTTTTAAATTATGTTTTGTCTTGGAAAAAACCGAACCAACCGAACCAATCCAAACCGCATTAGTTTAGTTTGGTTTAGTTCGGTTTTATTTTAGGAAGCCAACCGAACCAAACCAAACCGCATGTAGTTTTACCTCGCGGTTCGGCTCACTTTTTATCTCAAAACCGAACCAAACCCGCACCGCGAACACCCCCTACCGCTCGGTGTCACGGCGAAAGCAGCACTGTGCAATGGTATGCATCTTCTTCGTTTTAATTTAATGTATTCGGTCCGGTGGTTACTGTTACTGATAACTTAACTAATTATGATTCATTGATTCGAATAAGGCAAGCGTAATCGTAGGTGAAGAAGAAACTAATGATAAGCTGAAACTGTATTCATATTGGAGAAGCTCATGTTCCTTCCAAGTCGCAATTCCTCTCAACCTTAAAGGTACTCTGATGTATGCATGTTTATTAGGGTTTAAATATGAGTACAAAGCAGTTTATCTGTTGATTGGGATGGAAGTTTTATGATTAATTATTTAGTAGTATAGTAAGACTTATATATGGAGAAAAATTATCCCCTAAAACACTTTAAATTTAGCTTTTGAGTTACCCAAATATGGAGGATAAGGTTCCAGACACACCCTAGGAGAATAGGTTTACTTTCTCAATTTTAATTCTATAGATCCTTTTGGTCTAAATGACATGGAAAGGGGGAAGGAGAAGTTCCCCATTAATTAAAACTTTTTCCCCTTACTGTATACCTTACTATCATTAATCCTTATTGATGATTCTGCATTATTGGAATTTTTCCACTCTAAATGGAACTCAGAATTTGACTATCGTAACTAATGGCAATATGAACTTGAAAATTGTAGTCAATGGTGATGAGAGACGCTGGTAGGCATTGGGACTCAATGTATAGAATGGACCAAAAATAGAAAGATGAATAAAAATAGACTGATAGTTGATATCTATTTGTATCGGGACTTCAGCTGTTTGGAATATTAACTGCTTATAAATAACTGTGTAAACAGTGCAAATCTGATTTAGACCAAACAAAATATAGTGCTCTTTTGATTTGTAAATGACAAAGCTAATAACCCTAGTGGAAAGAACATCTGTTACCTTGAGTATTCGTGTCTCACTGTCTCGTCTGTCTTTAACTGACTTGCATGTCTTGTTAATGGTTAGGAAAAATATTCACTGTGGTATTTTGTCCTTCCTCCTTTACTGATAAAAAATATTTTGTTTATGTTATGTCGTTCTTTACTAAACACATGTTTTAGTGTGTTGGCTTAATCTAATGCATTTACAATTCAATCTGTTTCATCAGCACATGAAAAGCTATTAAAAGAACACACTGGGAGACTGGAAGATACAAATTGTAGAATTACCAAATGAGCAATTGTTGTCGATGATGAAGCCTAAGAAAGAAGCCTTATACTGCAGGTATGCCTTGTACTCCTCATCAGATAACACATTGTGTTTAGTGTTTCCAGTTAAGAGTCTTTTCCATTATCATTAGACTGCGTCGCCTTTACTGGTTTCTCTGGGAAGCAATTAAGGGAATAAAATTTGTCTTCAGTTTGACCAAGCCACTTACAATAAGTGCACTGAGAACAGCCTCCGCCACGGCCACCCCCACGACCACAGTCGCTTACAAGACTTGTGTTATTTTTCTTGAGACATGAATTTAATGAATTTTCATACATTTTTAGCCATTTCTTTTGTTGTGCCTTATTGCTTGGAATCCCTACTCCTTAGTTGTGCCTTCTTTGTCTCTTTCTTTTATTGTTGTTATTTCCTTTCCAATTTGATATAAATTGTTCTCTAGGAAAGAAAGAAGTGTATTATTATGTCCTTGTTCATCAAGACCCGTGATTAAAATTCAAAAACTGAGATCTTTAAGTCTGTGATGCACCAAAGTAGAAGAATACACTAGTCCACTTTTAAACCGGTGTCTATTGCAAAACACTGAGTTGTCATTGTCATAGTAGCAATTCCAAGGATTTTATTAATGTTCAATTTTGTTTTTGTTTTTTTTCATAAATGTCGACCTATTTAATAAGATAGATCCAATCTAAAATTAAATTATTTACTCCTGGCCATATATTTAAGTCAAACGTTAGTAAAATCTTTGGAATTGCTGCTTCGACAAACCAACTCTGCAGTAGACACCAATTTAAAAGAGGATTATTGCTTCTTCTACTTTGGTGTTTGTCATGCCTTCTTTTCCCTTAACTGAATCATATTAGTCGTCAGTTCTCTCCCATCGACATAATCGTTGTTGTCTTTTCTTCCAACAGATAAATCTTATTAGTGGTGAGTTCTCTTCCCACCGACAATCATTCTGGTGGTGACCTTGCGCACAAATAAATCATGTCAGTGGTGCATTCTCTACCCACTGATGATCATTTCGGCGGTGCCTTTTCTTCCCACCTACTATCATTTTGGTGGTAACTCTCTTCCCACTGAGGAACCTTAGCTGGACATTACCAGTTATTAGGATTATACTATTTTACAACCATATCAATCAGAATTCATTGACTACCTTTCACTGATGTTCCATTCCATTACCAAATGAGTTGTGGGAATATTGTATGAGATCTTATATACAACATCAAAAAACGTTTATTCATTAAACATTCATGTGACTTTTCCTGGGGTGCTCTTAATCCCCCATTTACTCTCTTCTGTTTCTTGTTTATTCATTAAACACTCGTGTGACTTTTCTTGGGATGCTCTTAATCCCCCGTTTACTCTCTTCTGTTTCTTGTTCCCTCTCGCAGAATGGGAGGTGGTTGCACCTTCTGCTTCTCTTCATCACCGAGACTTTTCATTGTCCCTTTTCTTTCTTCCCACATTATTTTTAGCATATATTTTAGATCACTTCTAATACCTATGTACAGGACAGCATTTAGTGTCAGAATTTGTTCTGACACAGTGTTAATTGACCCAATATATTTTTTATTGATTATTTGGTTGATATATTTATTGATAATAAAAGCCTACTAAAAATAAAAGTACCAATAAGGATAATGTTTTAATTCCCAGTGTTAAAATAATTCATCTACCATACAAATTAATGGAGAAATAGAGTTTTTATTATAAGATTCAAACAAAGTGGATGAAATGAATGAATGGTTCAGTCGTAAATTACCATAGCAAATCACCTCTTCAATTTAATGAAAACTTTTGACACACAATTAGAAAGGTTTATTCTCTTGCATGAGGTGACAATAAAGAATTAACAAGGTAATTTTAATTTACATTGATGAGACTACTGCTATAGACGAGCAAACAGAGGACACAAAGATAGCTTAGGAGTTTTCTCAACTCACCAACATATCCGTAAGTAATCCTCCTCTCATGGTATTTTTTGATTAAAAATTGTATACCATTAAGGTTTCGAGTTCCAGCAGCCATTCCTAGTACTAACAGAGTCCCCATGGTATCCAAAAAACTTTGTAGAGTTCTTATGTGGCTATCTGCCATGGATGTCTGAAATACTGTCTAAGTTAATGGAGTACAAGCCATCATTTATTTCTTCAGGGGAAACTGAACTGATTATAGTCTCCCTCAGGATGAATGCAGGTTTCTTTGGCGGAGGAAGATCTACAATATCACTAGTAAACATAGAAATTACAGCAGCCATAGTGGGCCTGTCTGAGGAAAGTTCTTGTACACACAAAAGTCCTATGTGTATGGACCTAAAAATATACTCATGATGACTAGGATCATATATTCCTGGATCTATCAAAGATAAAATGTTGTCTTTTGTCCATTGCGTCCAGACCTGAATTGAAGAAAATATAATATCAGACATTTCAGATGGCTACATAACACCCAAGAATGGCTAGGTAAGAATTATAGAGACTTACAAATTCTAAAAGGGTCGGAGAATGCTCGCTGTCATAGAAGCTTGGGTTATGTTTTCCACTAACAATCTCAAGTAGCAAAACTCCAAAGCTAAAGACATCTGATTTATCAGAAAACAATCCTTGCATTGCATATTCCGGAGACATGTAGCCACTGCATTGAAGTGTAGGACAATTTAATATCCAAACATGCCTTGATAACCTTGGACAAATAAGGTATAGTGGTGTACTTACTAAGTTCCAACAACTCTTCTAGTATTTGCTTGGTGTTCTCCCCCTCCAAAGATTCTGGCCAAACCGAAGTCTGATATTTTTGGATTTAGTTCATTATCTAGCAAGATATTACTCGCCTTTAAATCTCTATGTATGATTTTTAGTCTGGAATCTCTGTGAAGATAGAGCAATCCTCGAGCGATTCCTTCTATTATGCTACAACGTTTACTCCAATCTAGAATTTTGCTTTGTGATGGATCTGATTTGTCAAAAAGTATAATTTTGTTATTTTGAACAATATTACAAGATAAGTACTCTCACTCTCACCTAAATCCAAATTATCTTACTCTCAAGAAAAACCATATTGGTGTGTTTTTAGACATAACTTCCTGTGACACAACTGTTCCGTCTTATAAATATTTTCATAAATGATGTATAAACTTTAAACTCATAGCTGAGACAAACGCTAAAGAAGTATCAGAGACTAACCAAAAAGAAATGCATCCAAACTTTTATTTGGCATGTACTCATATATCAACATCTTTTCCTCTCCTTCAGTGCAACAACCAAGAAGTCTTACAAGATTGCGGTGTTGAAGCTTACAAATCACCACTACCTCATTCATGAATTCTTCTAAACCTTGTCCAGATGCTTTGGAAAGTCTTTTAACAGCTATTTCCTGACCATCTTGCAGTATCCCCTGCAACAGGAATGAAGATATAGCCATTACAAACAATTAAGGAATTCAAATATGATTGAACTTACTGCATTTAGCATACCTTATATACTGGACCAAAACCACCCTGCCCAAGTTTATTGGATGAGTGAAAGTTGTTAGTTGCGGTTGCAAGCTTTTCAAAATCAAATAGTAGTAGCTCTTGGAGTTTAACTTGTTCTCCAATCACATTTTCTGCTCTGTTGCGCTTCTTTTTTCTTGCTGATTATCATTAGCGAGAGGGGTAAACAACAAACAATTCAAAAAGGTGGTAGTGAGTTGAAAATGTTAATCAGTTAAAGATAACAGAATATGTAACAGAATTTAATTTAATTTTATGAACTTATGAGCATATCTTTTTATAGTTTGTATGACTGTACCAATATATAGAAATCTCGTTAGAATATATAAATTGAATCCATAATGATGATATATTACCATGGCGGATACAAATCCTTCTCAACATGATATATCCACAAGCAAGAGTTAAGGCAGATCCTGCTATTGTTGCTATAGTAATGATGACTGTCATGTTTCTTTCTTTGTCTGTAAGTTAGGAAAAACAAAGGTTAACAAATTTCAGTCCAAACCCTGAGAAAGGGTCAAGTTCGAGAAGTGTATTCAATTTCGTGTGCAAATAACATAACAACTAGCGTACAATGCTTACCAAGTTCTGTATCGGCTACACGAACATATAGATCAAGTCCTGCTGACGAGAGTTGTTGAATGTCAATTAGATTTTGATTCCAGGACATACAACCAATGTCTGCATCATATGAATATGCAACACAAGAGCAAGTCTTCAAGCACTTGCTTCTACAAGTGTCTGATGAAAGTGTGAGAGATGACCCATCTGCAAAATCTGGAACTTTGATCTTCTGCAGTTTCACAAACCCGTCTTCTTTATTGTCTACACTTTTGTTTGTGCTTTGAATTTGAATGCTGGCTCTGTCACATTGCAAAGGTGTCCTCCTAACACACCCATTAGTCCAATTTTTCCTATTCCATTCCTCTTTGTTTCTTGGCTCAAACCCTTTCAAGCAACTACATATTGGTGAGCTTTGGGAGTTACAGCTTGCATAAGGTCCACATACACCATAAGCATCACATTCTGTACTATGACTGCTCCATGTTACTTGCCATTCTTTCTTCTTTTCATCCCACCATCTCTCTTCACTAATACCTTGTGAATTCAAAATATAAGTTACAAAACCTACCTTATCCATTATTGTGGAAAAGAAGTAAAGATTTCCTTCTCCGTCATCTCCAACACGTATATCAGTAAGATAATAAGTTTCCAAATATGACACTCCTGTCAAAATATCACCATTCCATGGACCACTACGCCAATACGGCCGAGTTTCTTTCCGAATGAAAAGTTCCGGTAAAATAGGGCGTTCAACACTTAAAGAGAAGCTCCCAATGGATGGATCAGAAGGACTTTTCCATGATGTAAGTTTTACTTGCTCACCTGTTTTATTATTGCTTGTAAGATTCATGTTTGGAAACATGGCATTGGAAGGATGCTTGAAACTCTCCCATATGGTTTTTTCTGTTGTGCCTTCAATGAGTACAAGATTCCCTGAATCTAGAAGTTTGGCAGTAGAATTGGTTGCATTATTAATCACACTAGATGACCAAATAATCTCTTTCTGTCCATTCAATACTACAATATCATTGCCATTATCAGATATTTTGACAACACTAGAAGAATCCTTGAGAGGTTCATTTCTGTTAAGCACCCATAAGACTGTGAATTGAGGCTGCCACCAAATTCCGACATAACGATTAGTAGAGTTTTCGGGGATGCTGAAGAAGCCTAAGGTGAACTTACCATTTTTAGAGCTTAGAGTTTCTGGGTCCTTGATGAACTTGGATGATGTGATGGTGTCTATGGCAACATTGAAATGTAAAGAGTTAAGAGTTGGTATAATCAAAAGGAAGAACAATTCTGTGTATTTGCTGAAACCCATTACTTGTTGCTATGATAATGGTGAAGTTTAGTTTCTATATCTTATGATAAGTTTGAAACCCATAACTTGTTATTCCGTCCGTCCCATATTATATGACGTTTTAGCCAAAAAAAAATTGTTTCATACATTTACGATACCCTTTATTATTTAATATATATCTTATGATAGGTGTGAAGCACTAATGTTTCTTTTCCTATCATACCTTTCATTATTTAATAATATCTATTCTTTCAATTTTATTAATTTATCTTTCATATGTCATTAATGAAGTATAATTTGGTAAATTAACTCACAATTTCTCTTTGTCATACAAAATTAACTACATTTTTTAATTTCTGTGAAATGACTTAAAGTGATATATAATATGGGTAAGGTATTATGATAGTAATATTAGCTCTAATAATCAATGTTTTAAAAACCGGACCGGACCGGCCGGTTGAACCGGGAACCGGACCCCCGGCCGGTTGGTTCAACCCCATTTGAACCGCAGTCCTATTGAACCGCCCAGAACCGGATCGAACCGGGGAAGAACCGGTTGAACCGCAGTTCAACCGCTTTGAACCGGAAACCGAACCGGATTGAACCGCCCGAAATACATTTTTTTATTTTTAAATTTACTTTTTTCTCCAAAATTTAATATTTTTTATTTTTTATTTAATAAATTACTCATCCGGTTCAACCATGGTTGAACCGATTGAACCGACTGAACCATGAACCGGAGGCCTCGCCGGTTCGATTTTCGGTCCGATTTTAAAAACATCGCTAATAATAGTCAAAGCGGCAAGTGGCGGCTGGGTATAGCAGTTATTTATGAGTTGACCCTGCTGTATAGTTTATTAATATTGAGTTGGGCATGGATCAATAATTCAATGTCTTGTCTCATCATGTGTACCCACAAAATAAATTTTTCTCAAGTAAGTCATACTTGTACTAACAACTAGTAGTAATAATTTATTCAATAATTATAAAAATGAATTCACTAATAAATGTACATTAAGAAAGACACGGCATTTTCTACTTTGATGTTGACGAAATATTAAATGTTTGTGGAAAATTCATTACCAGTTTTGAAAACCAAAAAAGAAAATAGGTTTTTGGTGTTTTTATTTGGATTTAATTTAACCTAATATCTATCTATCTAATCTAATATTTTCTATATAATCAAAACTTATGCTACAAAAATTACCATCATAATGTAATTATCAATATGCATTAACATATTCTAATATTTTTCTACTTGCATTTGTTTTTCTTCTTTTTCCAGCTCCAAGTTGTTCACACTTTAATCCATCTCCTTTACAAGTTGCTTAAAGGGAAGCAGTAAGAAAGTGTTAAGCTTTGATTAATATAAGTTTGCTGGTGTATGTACTCAGTTATAGATTAATTCTCCTGTATATGTTAATAATAAAATGCTATATATATTAGTCAATAATAACTTGGTTTTAGTCAATTGCCGCCTCTTTCGTTCCTGTCAGATTCTAAATGAATTGCTGCCTCCTTCTTTCATTTTATTATATTTCCTTTAACAAACTTTATGATCATACCTTTTGGCTTCTGTTATAATATCTCATTAAATTTTGGAAAGTTTAGTTACCAAAAGTTATGTCTATAAGCCCAATCAAGGTTCAAGTACTTCCTCCCTTCAGTGGTTGAATGTGGTAACCCATGGCATTCCACAATAGAAGGAGACCTATGTATGTCTGTCACTTTGATGTTTCTGAGTAAGAAACTTTGGAAGTAGAATTACCATATAAGTGCTATTTAGCTAACCAAAGCTTCCTTCTTTGAAACCAAAACCCAGAAAAGCTAAAATGCGGGCAAACTTCTTGGTATTGTTCAAGCTGGAGATCACCAGATGAATTTAAAGGCCAGAGAGCTGGAGATCCATTTTGGGTAGGCTTATGACATTTTAAGATGGACCCAAGGTATATAAAATTTACGACATTTGCGCTTTCCATTCTTCATATACTTTTCTTTTCTTTTCTCATATAGTTTCTTTGATGTTGAATAGATAGTATTTGGCGTTCTTGATCTGTGAATTCGGTTTTGACATTTTTGTTGACGATTTCTTCTTTGTTTATTCATATGACTACATGGACTACAAAGTATTAACACAGTGACACTGGTGGAAAAAATGTCTTTTATAACTATCATTTATATCGGTTAAAAACGGCCTGATATTAAAAGTGACGCGGTGGCAGTTTTGTAATTAAAATTACAATTTTTATATCGGTTGCCACTTGAACCGATATAGAAAGTGCAAAAACCATCTTTCATATCGGTTCCCTTGCATAACCGTTATAGAAAGTCCAAAAATTTTGGCTTCCATAACAGGTCACAAAACCACCCGTTATAGAAACCAAAAAAATTAGGCTTTTACAATTAGTTGCATCTCTTCACCATTGGCTCCCTCTCATTCTCGCGTGTCTTTCCTCAGTATCACTCCCACTGTCCTCACTCTCAATCACCTACGCCTTTCTCTCAACCAACACCGCCCTCACCTCTGCCTCACGTTCGCCGTCGTGCTCACCTCCAACCACTACGCCGTCGTAAAGGATCTCTCATTTATCTCTTCCTCTGAAATGGCTTGAAAAAACCCTAGAATCTCTCTCTCTCTCTTCAACTAGCAGATGGAACTATGGAGGCATAGAAATCGCAATCTCTGAAATTGCTCAAAATCCAAATCGCAATCTCTCTCTCTGTACAGGTATGTGCTTCAATTGCTATGTTAGATACGCCGAAAAGAACGAAGGCGGCAATGGCGGTGTAACTGCTAAATCCGCCGAAAAGAACGAAGGCGACGATGGCGGTGACAAGGACGACCTTGTTCTTCAAGACACCTTCGCTCAAGAAACCGCTGTTATGGATGAAGACCCCAATATGTATGTGTATATTTTGTGTTTGTGCTGAGGTTATAGAATTTGTATTTTGATATCTTGAATCTTGATCTTGAGCAGGGTTAAGTATATTGAGCAGGAACTAGCGAAGAAGAGGGGCAGAAATGTTGTGCTCCATACTAACTTTTCATCATACGCTTCTGTGTTCTAATATTCAATGCTTTTTCTCAGCTTCTGTGTTCTAATAGTTGTAGTGGTACATAGATATACTAGTTTCAGTTCTATCAGAAAATGGAAAATAAGTTCAATTCTAATGGAATTTTTCTTTTCTTTTTTTAATTTCAGTGTAAAAAATGGCAACAGTGGCTGCTTCAAGTAACATAGGATCCAGAAATTCTAATAATGTCTACCATGGACCAAATATCTCTTGTGAATTAAAAGGGGTGACAATGGGACTACGCTCTATAAGGCAGACAAATACTTATAATGGACTGAGAATTTTAAACCCTTTGGATGAGCTAGTAAATAGAACTCCAATTGAAATGAAGGCAATGAAAGCTAGGAGGAAGGGTCTTCAAGGGAAGAATGTTAGGCCTTCAGGTATCATAATTTATGGCATGAATTTGATCTTTGTAGGAACTGAGGTTGGTCCATGGAGCAAAACTGGTGGTTTAGGAGATGTTCTAGGTGGTCTGCCACCAGCATTAGCAGTAAGCTTCAAGTGAATTTCCTCTTAAATTAGGTTTTCATTTTCATCTTCATTGAAGAGGTTTTCAATTTTTCATCAAAATGTGTTCTTCTGTAGTTAAAAGCATTGCAATCTGTTACATTGCAGGTGAAAGTAGGAGATAGAAAGGAAAAAGTTGGCTTCTTCCATTGCTTTAAAAGAGGAGTCGATCGCGTCTTTGTAGATCATCCTATGTTTCTTGAAAAGGTTAGAACATTTCTCTTTTCTTCATTTGTACATTCATTGTTTTGTTTTCAGATACTTACTGATAACTGAACTTGAAGGTCTGGGGTAAAAGTGGAACAAAACTTTATGGACCTGCTGCAGGAGAAGATTACCAAGACAACCAACTACGTTTTAGCTTGTTCTGTCAGGTTCAAATGAGTCATATAATCTGTTTTCATATTTCTCAACTCAGTATTCCTATTTTTCCATTGAGTTTTTGTCTTTGAATTAATCTTACAGGCAGCTCTGGAAGCACCAAGGGTTCTGAATCTTAAGTCCAATGAATACTTTTCTGGACCATATGGTATGGACAAAAGGTCTTAAATGAAGTTCCTCAAAACCAGCAGTTGAAGATCGTTTAAGCATACTGTTTTAATTTTCGATACGCAGGCGAAGATGTCATTTTCATCGCTAATGATTGGCACACTGCCCTTATCTCTTGCTACTTGAAAGCTGCATACCAACCAATTGGGTATGTTTTTCATCAAATGTGAATTGTAACCATCCCTACTCAAAATCAAAAGCTAACTACTACATAATGTTCCAATCCTGTAGGCATGTTAAACCAATTCTTGGAAGGAAAATCAATTGCATGAAAGCTGGAATTTTAGAAGCACACAAGGTTGTAACTGTTAGTCCATACTATGCTCAAGAACTAGTGTCAGGCCCAGATAAAGGAGTGGAATTGGACAACATCCTTCGCCGGACTGGTATTATCGGAATCGTGAATGGCATGGATGTTCAAGAGTGGAATCCATCCACTGATAAATATATAACTGTCAAATACACTGCTTCGACAGTAAGAATAGCTTTTTTAAGAATTGAAGTTTCTTTAAGTTGTGTCATGGTTCATAAGAAAAATAGCTACATGACAGTTTTAACAAATGCTTGTACTTAGGTATTGGAAGGAAAGGCTCTTCTGAAAGAAGCTCTTCAAGCAGAAGTTGGATTACCAGTTGATAGAAATATTCCTCTCATTGGCTTCATTGGTAGGCTTGAAGAACAAAAAGGTTCTGATATTCTAGTAGAAGCCATTCCCCAATTTATTAAGGAGAATGTTCAGATAGTAGCCCTAGTAAGTATATAAAAAGAAAACAAATAGAAACTTGATTTTCTTGGCCATTCTTACATAAGAAAAAGAACTAGAAATCTCATGAATATGTTATGTTATTCCTTGGGGAACAGGCAAAAAGGAAATGGAAAAGCAGCTTCAGCAACTTGAAACAGCGTACCCTGACAAGGCCAGAGGAGTTGCAAAATTCAATGTTCCCCTAGCTCACATGATAATTGCTGGAGCTGATTTTATATTGGTTCCTAGCAGATTTGAGCCTTGTGGCCTTATTCAGTTACAAGCAATGCGCTAGATGAACTTATGGTCCATGCATTTCATTTATACTAACATATTTCATGAAAATCCATGGTCTGGAAACATCTAAGTGATGATTCTAAGTGTTTATATTTTTTACAAAGACATAGATGCCCAAGTCATAGCAATGATTAAGCTTATTGAAGAGGATGCAGACTCATTTGCAAGCGGCCAGAACTTATGAAGTTAGTTGAGGAGTTCTACTGAGCATTAGAATTAGGATTGTAGCAAGTGAGTATTGCAATTAGAATTAAATATTGTTTTTGTATGTAAGATTTGTAGGCTTTGATCTGTTTAGAGCCCAATTCATCCCTTGAATATTAAAAATCACATGATTAGGTTAGTTTCACAAATTTCTTTGAATATATTTTCTTCTGCAGATTTGTGTATTTCACTCTTTATTTCTCTCTCTTTCCTTCAATATCTAAAGTCCTTGAACCTCACTTTTTTAAAAAAAAAAAAAAAGACTTTTCATATTGGTTCCCATAGAAAACTGATGTTAAAATTCTTTTTTTTTTTTAAAAAGAGACTTTTCATATCGATTTTCTATGGGAACCGATATGAAAAGTCTCTTTTTTTTTAAAAAGAGACTTTAAAAAACAAACTACGAAAGTTAACCCAAAACCCTCTGTACAAACATCACACAATCACTTACTTGTAGCATTCCTTCACAGGAAAACCACCCAGCCTATTAGGTAGCCAAACCCATCCATCTGTCAAAGTTCTAATCACAATCCTTCTCCCACACCAACAAACAACGTCTCCAAACGACATGCGAAATCTATTTATTGTCCACTCACTGGACAATTTTATCTTATCTAATACATTTAACTCATGGGCAATTTTTCTATATTAGCGTTAACCCAGCCAAAAACCTCCTTAATCCACAATTTGAATTTTTCCTTGAGCAGCTTCAATTCTCTTTTGCCACAAATGGAGTAGAACCCTCCCGTGAAAAAAAAGCCCAATAGTTTTGATAAATTTATGAAACTCCTCGTACTGCACCCAACAATTATTAAACAGAGAAAATTTCGATCCGCAATCCATAATTATGCACTTCAACCATAACTACTTTCCAGCCAAAGAACGTGGAAACACGTTAGTCCCTCTATCGATCGAACTCCCTCCAAAAGGAACTGTTTGTTACGGATCGGGCTCAATCCTCAATTCTAAGGCCCAATGCCAAAAGGCAGATCCATTAATCAATGGTGGAGATCAAAGACCTAGATCCAATGGTTCACCTTGATTCTCAAAGCCTATAAATAAGCATTCCATGCAATCAAGGTACACACTCTTTCCTACAATCTTACCTCTAATTAGTTCTCTAGCTGACTTGAGCGTCGGAGTGTTCTCGCAGGTACCACCTGCCCCAGATCGGATACAGAGCTCGGTTGATCAAGACCATTTACTACCAACTATCTCAGATCGGACCTTGTGTCTAAGATCGGATACAAGTCCAGAGATACGGTACAGAACATTCATTTACTACCAACTATCTCGAATCGGGCCTTGTGTCTAAGATCAAATACAAGTTCAGAGATATGGTACAGAACAGATGTGTACATTTAATTACATGTTGTGTCCCTTAGTTGTGCCAATGTGTAATAACGACCCTTTAAAAAGAGCCATTTAGTACCTATTTTTGGGTCTTTTTGGTTCCTCATTAAGTCTTTAAAAGTACTTCATCTTATTCAACCTTACACCATGGAAACTATTCCAAAACTTGGTTATGAAAAGCACAAGCCATCTCTCCTTGCTTCACTATTGTGGTTTTTAGCGTGTTATTGAAGATGGGTAATGTTGGTCTGGTTTGTTGGAATTTGAAATTGTCACAATCTCTAATAGATAAAAGGCCTAATTGAAAGTGGTGTTGGTGATCAAACTTGTTAAAAAGTACTATTAATAGTCATGAAGCAATGTCATGAAGCATTATTAAAACTTGGGTCATTTTTATCTATTAATAGTCTTCTAGCGTGTCAAAAAAGTACTATTAATAGTCATGAAGCATTATTAAAACTTTGGTCATTTTTATCTATCTTCAATCTACACTTTTTAATACCTCGAAGACTCACTTGACAAAACAAAACGTAACGTTAATGTTTTAATACTTAAAAAGACTAATTTTAAAAAAAAAATAACTTTTTTTAATAACAAAAAAGGTAAAATTACACTAGGAGTCTTTTAAAGTTATTTTTTGTAACAAGTTGGTATTTTATGTTTTTTCCTACCAAATAAGTCTTATAAGTTAGCTAATGTGTACACAGTTACCCTTTTTTAGTATTTCTGTTACAAAAAAACCGAGTTGGCATAAATGGTGTTGACATGGCTTAACAGATGCATATGTGGTAGTACAAAATTGATGTTCATTATCTTCATCCTCCTCTTCATTCAAACAATTTTTCCACACTCTCTCTCTCTCTCTCTCTCTCTCTCTCTCTCTCTCTCTCTCTCTCTCTCTCTCTCTCTCCCTCCCTCCCTCTCTAGCGATTACAACATAATATCAAATGGGGAAGAGTAAGGAATATATAGAAAGAGATGGCACGAAATTGGCATGGCAAAGTTGGTGATTGAGAGCGACTTTAAGACTCTTGTAGACATGCTACTCTCTCTCTCTCTCTCTCTCTCTCTCTCTCTCTCTCTCTCTCTCTCTCTCTCTCTCTCTCTCTCTCTCTCTCTCTCTCTCTCTCTCTCTCTCTCTCTCTCTCTCTCTCTCTCTCTCTCTCTCTCTGGCACGAAATTGGCATGGCAAAGTTGGTGATTGATAGCGACTTTAAGACTCTTGTAGACATGCTACTCAAGGAAGATGGAGATGTAAAGGACACTCTCATGATTGTTAAGCGTATACGGAGACTCTTGGCTGGTGCCTGGGAGGTGGAAATAAGGCATACTTGGAGGGAAGGGAACGGTTGCGCATAATGACTGGCGAACTTCAGTTTTCAAGTGGACACTATGGACACGGTTTTCCTAGAGGAGCCCCCCTGAGTGCCTCCGCTCTAAGATTTTTGATGACATGTTCGGGGCACCTGTTACTTGAGACATTAGGACTCGTTAATTTCGTTTTGTTTTTTTTTCGGACGTTTGCCCTCTTTTAATACCAAAAAACAAAGAAAAAGAGAGAGAGAGAGAGAGAGAGAGAGAGAGAGAGAGAGAGAGAGAGAGAGAGAGAGAGAGAGAGAGAGAGAGAGAGAGAGAGAGAGAGAGAGAGAGAGAGAGAGAGAGAGAGAGAGAGAGAGAGAGAGAGAGAGAGAGAGAGAGAGAGAGAGAGAGAGAGAGAGATCACACCCCATGCAACCAAGAAGGCAATTAAATCAGCAACACGTGTAGTGCTTGATAACAAACACCAAGGAGAAAAAAACGATAACAAGGTTAAAGAACATGCAAATAAGAAATGGGTTAACATTGTTTTTGTTCCGGTAAAATTAGAAAGTTTTGATTTTTGTCCCTATTTAAATTTAATTCACTGGAAAATTTTAACGCTGTCAGGGTTGAAGCCTTTAATGGCCTTGCAAAGACGAAAATAGTATCTGAGAATTTTCTTTTACAAAGCTTATCAAAGAGAGTTTTAGCGTCTGGAAAGCAAAGAGAAATGGATCCTATCAGACTGGTACTGCATGTATATGGTCCCTATTTAAAGTTTTGATTTTGGTCCCTATTTAAAATTTGAAATTTTTAGATTCAACTGATGGAACGAAAAATCACCGTCCATATATCGATTTCAATTCTAGATCCCAATTCAAAACCCTAACTACTAAGAACATGAACCCAGATTAGAAAGAAGATGAACCGTTAATTTTTTTTTAATTTTTTTATTTTAAGGACCAAATTGTTACATGACAGTAGTTTTAAATGACCAAATTGTTACAAAATAAAAGACATGTAGGCTCTGCCATAGCCACGTCAGCGCCGTTTGTGCCATGTGAGTTTTTTGTAACGGAAGTACTAAAAATGACTAACGGTGTACACATTATCTAACTTAAATGACTTAGTTGATACGAAAAAAACATAAAATATAAACTTGTTACAAATAAATAATTTAAATGACTCGCTCGTGTAATTTTGCCTATGAAAAACAAGTAATTTTACCTATTCTTTATAAAAAAAAATTCGCCCACAATTACAAAAGTTTTAGATCAACCAACACCGTTGGCCCAGCGGCTTAATCTTCACTGGAACACGGGGTCGACCCGTTGCTCCCAGATTCGATTCCCGCAATGGACAAACTCGGTGTTGGCCAGTGTGAAATTTGATTCTAAACACAAACAAATATTAGTCTTTTGTTATATGTAGATAGCCAACGATGGTCCGAACTAAAAAAAAGTTTTTAGATCCGTCCCTCTTTAACATGATATTAAAAACCCTTTATTTTTTCAGATAAAATAAGAAGTGCTTGATTTTTTATTTCTAACTTTCTCTTTTTTTGTTGAGAAATTCTTTAACTTTCTCAGGTGCTTCTAGGGTGAGGGAGCAAATCAAATCCCTTACCGGTGAATTATTAAATATGACTGTAGGATGTAGTATAAAAATTCATCAACAGTTGGGATTTAGTATTTGTTGATTCAATCTTAATCACTCATAAAATTTTACACAATATCATACGGTCAACTTTAATGGTTCACCGGTGAATGATTTGGTTTTCTCCCTCGCTCTAGAAGCACCCAACTTTCTCCTTCTAAATTATATTAATGCTTAAATATGTTTTTGGTCCCTACAAATATGGGGTGTTTTGATTTTAGTCCCTGCAAATTTTTTAAAAAAAAAGGTCCACGTAAAATGAAACTTTTTTAAATAAGTCTTTCTGTTAGCCAAATGTTACAAAAAAGCATACGTGGCTAACAGAATTCTTACGTGGCTTTTATATTTATTCCTATTTTTTTTTACCCTCACTATTTGGCACCACAACATCTCTCAGCTTCTTTTTTCAAAAAAAATCTCTCAAACTTCTACGTCTCTCTCTTTCTATGCGCCTTGTCTCACCATCTCCTTCTCTCTGCGCTTCATCTTCATCGCTCTCTCTCTCTCAATCTTCCCTCTTTTCACAACCAACACTGTTCTGGACTGGACCAAGAGGTCCATTTAGCAAAACCAGGGGGTGCGTTTAGCAATTGGATATGGATCAGCCCAATCGATTCGGCCCATATCCACTACATACAAGCCCAAATAAAGCCACCAAGCTTGGATGGTTCAGATCGATTTTGATAATCCGACGGTCCACAGATGAGCATCGATTTCCTATAAATACCGGCTCGCATAGCCATTTATACGGTACACACTATTCCCTTGCAAATTCACTAGCTTATTCTCAAACTGACTTGAGCGTCGGAGTGGCTTTGCAGGTACCCCCTCCCCCGGGCGCTCACTGACCTCTTGCCAGAGCAGCAAGAGACCTACCAACAGCAGCCGACCAAAATACTGCTAGGTACAGAACATTGGCGACCACAGTGGGAGATATCTATCTTTTACATCATCACTACTCGAACTTTCCTCTTGCTACTCCATGGCACCTAGAGGCAGACCCCGGATTCAAAGCGTTGCCATACCCGCACCCCGACCAGAGGGTACTCCTGAGGGCAACATCGCCAGCTTACTTGACGAGGGCACCAGTCAGCCTGCCCAACCCTCTAATGTAAGCCAACCTTTGGATTTCCTGGCCAATCACACGCAAGCAATGTTGCAACAGGAAGCTCGCCTGAGACAGACTGACAGGTGTGTGGCTTCCCTGCCGGAGCATTCTCCTCTGACAACTATGACTTCAAGGCGTCATCGGGGATCGCCATCGAGGAGATCCCCCTACCGGCATAGGTATCAAGTTTCGGACCTTGAGGACACCTCCTCTCGAAGCTCGAAGAGGTTTTCCCATGAGGGACCGTTCGCTCGAAGGATGGATGAATGCCAGGTCCCAAGGTCCTTGTGGCCAGCGGCCATGGTGATTCATGGAAGCAACCCCCTTGACGATTGAGGGTCGAACAAGTCAATGAAAAAGAAGTGGAAGGAAATCTTGAGTGTTGCATCAACCTTAACCCCTAGGAAGGGACCAATCAGGCCGCCCTTATCCTTTGACGACAAGGGTTTGCCTGATGGAAAACCAAATAAACACCTTCCGCTGCTCATCACTGCCATTATGGCCAATATTGAAGTAAGAAGGATCCTGGTCGACCAGGGAAGCTCAGTAGACATCATTTTTGAAGACTTGCTGCAAGTTTTGAACATCTCTCCCGCCGACCTAACTCCATATCGAGGAGAGGATTTGACCGGTTTCAACGGATCAAGAACTAGGCCTCGAGGCCACTTGGAGCTGATGGTCACCTATGGAGACCCCGATGGTGAACCACATTTGTTCAGAACTATCAAAACAACTTTCCTAATCCTCCCATGTAAGTCATCCTACCAGTGCATTATTGGGAGGCCGACATTGGGCAAGCTGGAGGCGGTAACCTCAACAGTTCACCTGAAGATGAAATTCCACAGTTTAGAGAGTAAGATTTGTGGATATCTTGTACTGCAGGTAACTTATATTGCAGGTCAGATTTTGATGATGAAAAAGACAAAGCCAAAGTTGATGGCCAAAGTTGATGAGAGTGACCAAAGGCAAAAGTTGATGAAAGTGAAAGTTGATGAAAGTGACAAAATATCAAAGTCACAATCCAAGACTAAAGAATCAATGTCTCAAGAAATAAGGGTAGTCCTTAGGGTTTGGGATTGTCTTAGGAAAAAGTGTAAGTTCTTCCGAGGGTCAGCTCATCTCTCAAAGTCTCGGGCCTTCACTAGTTTTCAAATTGCATGCATGTACACGTAAACATAAAAAGCATTTTGAGAAACTATAAAATCGATTCACACTACTTTAAACTAAACATCAAAATCGAATTTTAACTCAATATAAAAGTATATAATCGATTCATATTATTTTTACTAAGTACATAATCGAATCACAATTGTTTTCAAAAAGAAAGAATCGATTCATATTGTTTTTCACTTAGTAAACAATCGATTCCTTACCTGTCTTAAAGCCATGAATCGATTGGCACCTATTTTCAAGCAAGCAAGAATCGATTATGTCAGGCACATAATCGATCATCATCTTTAGTGCATTCAGGCACCTAAACGATTCTGACATTTCCATAAATGTTTCAACGTTAATATTTTTCTCATAGCCTATAAATAGAGGCTTCATTCTTCACATTTCTTACAACCCATTTCACGATCAATCGCATCATTTGAAACAGGGGTTGGGGTATCTCTTGTTATTGTTGTAATAGATTTGAGGGCTCTTCATAGGTGGGGTATCCTAGGAGGAGAGTGCCTGAGTCTGTAAAGGTTTCCAAGGCACCCGTAAGCCTTGTTGTGTTAGTGAAAAATCTCACAAGGGTGTGAGGACTGGACGTAGGTCACTGGGAGGTGACCGAACCAGTATAAATCTATTGTGTTCTTTATTGCTTTATTTTCTAATTCCTTCGCTTCCATTTAACCTGGGCGAAAATTAATCTAAGTCGTTAAAAAGGGGAGAAGTTTTTTAAAATCTCAATTCACCCCCCTCTTGAGACTGAAGCCACTTGGTAACAAGTGGTATCAGAGCTAGACTCTTGTATAAAGGGCCTAGCAGCTTCAAGAGAAATGGCTTCAGGTTGGTCTACGCAAGAGGGTGCTTCTCTTACCCGTCCTCTGGGATTCAACAGGAAAGATTACGCATATTGGAAAGAAAGAATGAGAATATTTATTGAAGGGGTAGATCTAGATGTCTGGGATGCTGTGGAAAAAGGACCCTATGTCCCCACGCATATGGTAAATGGTATTCTCACTCTTAAAGATAGAGCTGAATGGTCTGACGATGAAAAGAGAAAAGTGCAACATAATTTACGGGCTAAAAATATTGTTACTTCTGCTTTGAGTCCTGATGAGTTCTTTAGAGTATCAAATTGTAAATCTGCTCAAGAAATGTGGGATAATCTGCAAGTCACTCATGAGGGTACAAATGAAGTAAAAAGGGCCAGAACAAACACTCTGATAAGAGAATATGAGCTATTCCGAATGAATTCAGGTGAAACTATTCCAGAGATGCAAAAGAGGTTCACTCACATAGTGAATAAACTGAGTCTGTTGGGAAAGTCATTCCATGCTGAAGATCTGATCAACAAAGTCCTAAGGTGTCTAAACAGAGAATGGCAACCCAAAGTAACCGCTATAGCTGAATCTAGGAATTTAGCTACTATGTCACTTGCCACTCTATTTGGTAAGCTTCAAGAGCATGAACTAGAACTTACTCGTTTGGCTGAGCATGAAAATACAGATAAGAAAAAGAAAAGCTTGGCGTTAAAGGCTTCTAGTTCGAATCGACATTGTGACAGTGATAACTCAGAAAGTGAGGATGATGAAAACGAAGAGAGCATGGCTCTCATGGTTCGAAAATTCAAAAAGCTTATGAGAAAGAAAAATTCTTCTAAAAATTTTTCTCCAAAAAGGTTCTCGAGTAAAGAAAGTTCATCTGGTCCTCCAACATGCTATGAATGTGGGAAACCTGGTCACATGAGGATGGAATGCCCAAATCTACAGAAAAATGGATCCAAATTTGAAAAGAAGACATTCAAAGAAAACAAAAGAAGCAAAGCCTACGTAGCTTGGGAAGACAATGACACGAGTAGTTCAGATGGCTCAGAAAGTGAAGAAGCTCATGTTGCTCTTATGACCGATTATGACAGTGAAAGTGAATCTGAAAATGAGGTAAGCTCTAACTCTGACTCGTTACAAGATGCATATGATGAATTGCATGAAGCATTTGTTGAATTGCATGATAATTCAGTAAAACTAGCTAAAGCATTAAGTAAATCTAAGAAAGTCATCTCTCATCTACAAAATGAAGTTATTGCTTTAACTAAAGAAAAACTAGAGCTTAGAAAAGAAAATGATAGTCTTGCATGTTCTAAGGCAAATTATGTATGTGATAAGTGTATAGAACATGAAAAGAAAATCCATGAGCTTGAATGTACAATAGGCAAAATGTCCAACTCACAACATGTGCATCCTAGGGCTCCAAGAAATAATTTTGTGAAAAGAAATGTGCATCATAGACCTCCTAGAAACAATTTCATAAAAAGGCATGTGCATTATAAATCAAAGCTGTCCACTAGACCATATATTAAATGTTATTATTGTGATAAACCTGGACATACAGCTTCTGTTTGCAGGGCAAGAGGTAAACAAAATATGAAAAAGTGTGGGTTCCTAAAGGAACCATACCAAGTGCTAACCCACAAGGACCCAAAGAGATTTGGGTACCTAGAACCCTGTTTTAAATCACTGCAGGTATGCTTCAAGGTATGGGGGACAGATTGGTACCTTAACAACGGATGCTCAAAGCACATGACTGGAGATATAACAAAGTTCCTAACTCTCACCCCCAGATCAAGCGGTCATGTGACTTATGGTGATAACAACAGAGGAAGAATCCTCGGTGAAGGTAAAGTTGGTAAAGATTTATCTACTGCTATTGATAATGTGCTTTATGTTGAAGGTCTTAAACATAACTTACTAAGCATTAGCCAACTATGTGATAAAGGAAATAGAGTAATATTTGATTCAGGCTCATGCATCATTGAGGATAAACAAAGCAAACAAGTTAGAGTGATAGGAAACAGAGTAGAAAACATATACATGATGAGTCTTGATAGTGTCTCATCATAATGCATGTTGTCTCATTAGTAAGGAAGAAAATTCTTGGTTATGGCATCGTAGAACAGCTCATATTCATATGAACCATCTTAACAAGTTAGTGTCTAAGGATCTAGTTAGTGGTCTTCCTAAAGTGGGGTATCTTTCTAGGGCAGCTGGTTGTTCACAAGGGGGAGGGAATTGTTAGGCCTCTCAAGACTTATTTAAGAAGGAATAGAGGTAAATAAGTGTTTTAAATGTAAAACAGAATAACTAACAGTTATTCTGTTATTTTGTTAATTCTGTTCCTTCGGTTGTGTTTGTTAAAGGTTAGTTTATTTCTGTTAGTTCTGTTGTAATTTGCTTAAGTGAGTTAGGTATCTCTGTAACAGCCTAAGCTGTGTTCTCCTAATTGTTATATAAAGGGGATTCATGACCAGGGTTGGATATGCTTAGTTTGATAAAGAATTCTAGTTCAGCTGGGGAATCCAGCAAGTGATGCCTTCAGTGTATCAGTGTAATCACATTCTTCATATTCAATAAAATAACACTTTGAGGATCCTTGGCTACCATCCCAAGCCTTCACAGTTTTGATCACTAGTTAGCAGGAGGCTAACAGAATCTCTGTTAGATACCTCACATTATGAGTTAAGTGACAACAAGGAGTTAAAGAAGTAAGGAGTTAAAGGTTTTTTTTTCTTTCTATTTTTGACCACCCCACTAACATAACTACTAATCACTAATATTTGTCATTAAAAAAAACTGCCATGCAGGGGGATCCATGGTGGTAAATGTTCTGTAGAGATCTTGTTAGTGCATTTATTTGTTGCTACTTAAGGAGTATGCAATGCTTTACTCATCAGAGGAATTTCTGGTTATTACTCAGTACTCAAATATAATGACTTGTTACCCAAGGTTGCTGCAATGAGTTATTAAACACTCTTCTTCCTTGATCAAGAGGTAGTTTGTTTGATCCACCTGAATAAAGTCGTAATCAGAATTAGGACTTTATAATAGAAAGTTAGTTTTGGAAATTAGTTCAAATTAGTTTTCCTTGTTGTAACAACTTTTCATAATTGGTTACTTAGTTAGATTCCTGCATTTACTTTCACTAAAAGTTGTTTTATATATAGTGAACACCTCTTCTTATCAAGTTTTTACTTCACAATTCATTTGAATGAAATTCATATTCAATTCGTAACTCTTAATACTTTACCGTTTTTTGACAAGATATTACTCTTTTCTTAAAAATTAGATAACCGTTTTTATTAAATATTAAATAGGCTTAATTACAGTTTTGGTCCCCCTATTTTCACCAACTCACGATTTTAGTCCCCCAAGAAATTTTTTCGCAAATTTAGTCCCCCTATTTTCAGTAACTCACGATTTTAGTCCCCCAAGAATTTTTTTCGCGAATTTAGTCCCCCTTATTTTCCCAATTTGTAAAATCAAGGTCCCCCTATAATTTGGTCAAAATTGGAGCTGAGTTGTTAGTCACTTATCCTACGTGGCTGACACACTGGTCTGATTTGTTGGAATTTAAACATAAAAATTATTATTATTACTATTATTATTATTATTATTACAAAAAATTGTTATTTAATTATTATATTTAATAAATAAAAATTTCATCTTCTTCATTCGATATTTCCTCTCCCTTCGCGAACCCAAACCCAGCAAACTCAACATCGTTCATTCAAAAGCAAACCATATAAACATCAGTGTTGCCTCTAGGAATGTTTGATTATAGTTTCTAGAAAATAGTTTTGTGTTGTTGTCCAAAAAAAGAATAGTTTTGTGTTTATAAAAGTTGATAACGTTTTGTCAAAAACAAGTTAATAAAGAACAATATTCTTGTGAATTTGGAGTTCAAATTTTCTTCATTAGTTATACTTTACTATCGAAGTGAGTTTTGAATCTCTCAAAAAGACATTTTAATACACATGATAGGACCAAATCCAAGAGAACGTGCTTAAGAAACTAATCTATCTGCTCATGATTATACCTACTGTTCACAAATTCCAACCGATTTGCTTTTGAAGGAATGATGTTGGGTTTGTTGGATTTGGGATTAGGGTTCGCGAAGGGAGAGGAAGTAACGAATGAAGAAGAAAGATGGAATTATTATTTATTAAATATAATAACTTAAAAAACAATTTGTGTAATAATAATAATAATAATAATAACTTTTATGAGGGGGACTTTGATTTTACAAATTAGGAAAATAGTGGGACTTTAATTTTACAAATTGGAAAAATAAGGGGACTAAATTCGTCAAAAAAATTCTTGGGAGACTAAAATCGTGAGTTGGTGAAAATATGGGGACCAAAACTGTAATTAAGCCTATAAAATAAATAAATAAATAAGAACACGGTAGAGTGTCGCGGCGTAAGCAGCGAAACATCAGCACGCAGTGTTGTAGTCGGGTTTGAAGTTGGAAGTTTCAGGACAGCAGTTGGCAAAGCAGTGAATGGTAAGCATCTTCTTCTCGCGCTTTCGTTTCAATTTGGCGTGTTTGATGCTTACTATTACTAATAACTTAACTAGTTATGGTTCGTCGATTAATTCGAATAAGGCAAGCGTAATCGTAGAATGAGCAATTATTGCCGATGATGAAGCCTGGGAAGCCTTTATACTGCAGGTATGCCTTGTACACCTCATTGGATAACACTTCTAGTGTTTCCAAGTTCAGTGAGCCGCATTTACTGGTTTTTTGGGTAAGCCATTAAGGGAATAAAATTTGTCTTCATTATGACCAAGCCACTTACAATAAGTGCACTGAGGACGGCCTCACCACAAACTTCTCGGCGACCCCCACGACTTGTGTTGTTTTTCTTGAGACATGAATCTAATGAATTTGCATACATTTTTAGCCAGTTGTTTTGTTGTGCCTTATTGCTTGGAATCCTTACTCCTTAATTATGCCTTCTTTGTCTCTTTCTTTTTTTGTTGTTATTTCCTTGCCAACTTCATATAAAGTGTTCTCTAGGAAAGAAAAAAAGTGTTCTCTAGCAATTCCTAGAATTTTATTAATGTTTAATTTTGTTTTATTATTTTCTTCATAAACGTCTACCTATTTACATATATGGCCAACAGCCTTTCCCAGTACTAACCTATGAAGCACGGACACAGACACACGGACACCGGAGTCCCCATTGTATCCAAAACACTTAGTAGAGTTCTTATGTGGCTATCTGCCATGGATGTCTGAAATACTGGCTAAGTTAATGGAGTAGAAGCCATCATTTCTTTCTTCGGAGGAAACTGAACTGGTAATAGTCTTCGTCAGGATGAATGCAGGTTTCTTTGGCGGCGGAAGATATACAATATCACTAGTAAGCATAGAAATTACCGCAGCCATAGTGGGCCTGTCTGTGGAAAATTCTTGTACACACAGAAGTCCTATGTGTATGGCCCTAAAAATATACTCATCATGACTAGGATCATATATTCCTGGATCTATCAAAGATAAAATGTTGTCTTTTGTCCATTGCGTCCAGACCTGAATTGAAGTAAATATAATATCAGACATTTGAGAAGGCTACATAACACCCAAGATTGAGCAAGCTAAGAATTATATATAGACTTACGAATTCTAAAAGGGTTAGAGAATGCTCGCTGTCGTAAAAGCTTGAATTACGTTTTCCACTAACAATCTCAAGTAGCAGAACTCCGAAGCTAAAAACATCTGATTTATCAGAAAACAATCCATGCATTGCATATTCCGGAGACATATAGCCACTGCATTGAAATGTAAGACAATTTCATATCCAACCATGCCTCCATAACCTTGGACAAATAAGTTTTAGTGGTGTACTTACTATGTTCCAACAACTCTTCTAGTATTTGCTTGATGTTCACCTCCTCCAAAGATTCTGGCCAAACCGAAGTCTGATATTTTTGGATTTAGTTCATTATCTAGCAAGATATTACTTGCCTTCAAATCTCTATGTATAATTTTTAGTCTTGAATCTCTGTGAAGATAAAGTAATCCCCGAGCAATTCCTTCTATTATGCTACAACGTTTACTCCAATCTAGAATTTTACTTTTCGACGGATCTGATACATCCAAAGGTATAATATTTTATTATTTTGAATATAACATTACAAGATAAGCAGTCTCATCTAAATCCATATTATTTGACTCTCAAGAAAAAGTATGTTAATATGTTTCTAAACATAACTGGCTGTGAAACAACTGTTCATTATTATAAACATTTTCATATATGATGAATTAACTTTAACCTCATATATAGCTAAGACAAATGCTGTAGGAGTATCAGAGACTAACCAAAAAGAAATGCATCCAAACTTTTATTTGGCATGTGCTCATATATCAACATCTTTTCCTCTCCTTCAGCACAACAGCCAAGAAGTTTTACAAGGTTGCGGTGTTGAAGCTTACAAATCACCACTACTTCGTTCCTGAATTCTTCTAAACCTTGTCCAGATGATTTGGAAAGTCTTTTAACAGCTATTTCCTGACCATCATGTAGTGTCCCCTTTAAGAGGAATGAAAATATAGGCATTACAAACAATTAATGAAAAATTCAAATATGATTGAACTTACTGCATTTAGTATACCTTATATACTGTACCAAAACCACCCTGCCCAAGTTTATTGGATGGGTGAAAATTGTTGGTTGCAGCTGCAAGCTTTTCAAAATTAAATAGTAGTAGCTCTTGGAGTTTAACTTGTTCTCCAATTACATCCTCACTATTGCACTCCTGGGATGTTTGTCCTCTGTTAAATTGTAGGATTGCTGATTTATATGAGAGCCACAAATTAATGACATATAAAGACAAATAAAAAAGGTGGCAGTGAGTCAAAATTGTTAATCATTTAAAGACAACAGAAGCTAGTGTTACTACCGTGGCGGATGGAAGTCCTTCTCAACATGATATATGCACTAGCAAGAATCAAGACAGTTCCTGCTATTGTTGCTATAGTAATGATGATTGTCATGTTTCTTTCTTTGTCTATATGTTAGGAAAAGCAAAAGTTAACAAATTTCAGTCCAAACCCTGAAAAAGGGTCAAGTCAGAGAAGTCTATTCAATTTGTTTACCAAGTTCTGTGTTGGCTATACGAATATATAGATCAAGTCCTGCTTCTGAGAGTTGTTGTATGTCAATTAGATTTTGATTCCAAAACATACAACCAATGTCAGCATCATATGAATATGCAACACAAGAACAAGTCTCCAAACACTGGCTTTCACAAGTGTCTGCTGAAAGTGTGAGAGATGACCCATTTGCAAAATCTGGAACTTTGATCTTCTGCAGTTTCACAAACCCATCTTCTTTGTTATGTACACTTGTGTTTGTGTTTTGAATTTGAATGCTGGCACTATCACACTGCAAAGGTGTCCTCCTAACACACCCATTAGTCCAATTTTTCCTTTTCCATTCCTCTTTGTTTCTTGGCTCAAACCCTTTCAAACAGCTACATACTGGTGAGCTCTGTGAGTTACAGATTCCAAAATGTCCACATACACCATAAACATCACATTCTGTTGTATGACTGTTCCATGTTACTTGCCATTCTTTCTTCTTTTCATCCCAAGTTCTCTCTTCATGATTGCCTTGTGAATTCAAAATATAGATTATGAAACCAAACTTATCCACCATTGTGTAGAAGAAGTTAACATTTCCTTCTCCATCATCTCCCATACGTGTACCATCAAGATAATAACTTTTCATATATGGCAGTCCTGTTAAAATCTTACCATTCCATGGACCGCTACGCCAATATGGGCGAGTTTCATTCCAAATGAAAAGTTCAGGTATTGCAAGGCGCTCAACGCTTAAAGAGAAGCTCCCAATAGATGGATCAGAAGGGCTTTTCCATGTTGTAAGTTGTACTTTCTCACCTGTTTTTTTGTTGCTTGTAATTTTCATGTTTGGCAACATTGCATTTGATGGATGCTGGAAACTCTCCCATATGATTCTTCCTGTTATGCCTTCAAACAGTACAAAATTTCCTGAATCTAGAAGTTTGGCTGTAGAATTGGTTGCATCATTGGTCACATTAGATGACCAAATAACCTCTTTCTTTCCATTCAATACCACAATATCATTGCCATCATCAGATATAGTAACAACACTAGAAGAATCCTTAAGAGGTTCATTTCTGTTAAGTACCCATAAAACTGTGAATTGAGGCTGCCACCAAATTCCAACATAACGATTAGTAGAATTTTCAGGGATGCTGAAGAAGCCTAAGGTGAACTTACCATTATTGGAGCTTAGGGTTTCAGGATCCTTGATGAACTTGGAGGATGTGATGCTGTCTATGGCATCACTGACATGTAAAGTGTAAAGAGATAGTATAATCAAAAGGATGAACAAATCTTTGTAATTGTTGAAACCCATTACTTCTGTTATGATAAGGGTGAAGTTTAGTTTCTATATGTTACGATAATGGTGACCTCTGTTTTCTTCATCTGCTAATAGTCAACACGGTTTAATGTGCGACTTGTTATTTAGCAAAATAACTTGTGTATTATTGAAGTTGTATAATTTCAAATTTGATTTCATTGTTATTGGTATCATGTAGAGTCTATTCTAGTATTTTTAGGATAAGATTCTAATCGACTTATTTTTCATTTTATACGAAAGTGTTAGAAGGTTTTCCTCAAGCAAGTTATACGTGTACCAACAACAAATAATTCATTTTCATTCAATAATTATAAAAATGAATTCACTAATAATAATACATTAAGAAAGAAAAGTCATTTTGTTCTTTGAATTTGATGAAGGACTACAATGTTTGCAGGAAAAAAAAATGATATTGCAAATGGTAACTGTTGCAGGTCAACTTGGAAAGCATAATGTGAAAATTCAATGAAACTATTCGGAAGATCAAGACTGATCGGAAAGTCTAATCACCTGGTAATATATATATATATATATATATATATATATATATATATATATATATATATATATATATATATATATATACTCCCTCCGTTTTCAAATATAAGCAAATATACCCACTTTTTCTTGTTACTAAATATAAGCAAGTCAAAGTTTTTTTCACTTAATATGTCAATTTTACCTCTATTTATGACACTACTTTTGCTTTTACCAAGGCACGCAACTTTTTATTACACTACTTTTACTTTTACCAATACAAGAATAAATAGGGGTATTATAGGAATAATATTTCTCTTTCTAACTTTTCTTAAAAAATGTGTCTAGCCGCTATTTGCTTTTATATATATATATCAATGAATTTTGTTTTAAGAAGATCCTCTTTCTGGTCAAAGAGGTATATTGTATTTCAGAAACGAACAAAAGAGGAACTTGACCCTAATTGCGCCAACCAATAGAACCAAAGTTATCACAAAGTTAGGCCATATGGATGTTCTCTTCATCACATAACAATGAGAGTTCTATTTTACACCTAACAAGTCTGTGAATTTCATTTCAAGCATTCTTATGAGAAACCTTGGCCAATCCATATCCATAACCAATCCATATCCACATAAAAACCATTTGTGATAACCAGATTTGTAACCAAATTTATTCAACCGGTTTTATTTTCTCAAAACCAGTTATATATCAAAGGAAAAACCATGCAAACTTGCTGTCCATTTGGACCAGAGTGCTTGAAATGGTCCAAAAGCTTGACCACACATTTTTTTATCATCAGAGTCTCCCTCCGCAATCTGTTGCAAGATGGTTATTTCATCCACTAATTATCAGTTGATGTATATTCATCATCATGATTATAAATCCATAAATACGAGCTTGTTTTTATTTGCTCAAGTGTTTGTTTCCAAACAAATCAAATACACATCAATTTAACACAATTCCTCGTGCAAAGAGACAGATCCCTGAATCAGAGAGATTTCAGATTTGGGTTCACGACTTCACGGTCAAGAGAGAGAGAAGTTAAGGATTTCAGGTGGAAGTTCCCTCCTTCTTTGGCTTGTGTTCCGATTGGAGGGAGGTGTATGAATTTTTGTAGGAGCCTTTTCCTCTTCATTTGTTGTTCACTTGTTCCACTTAGGAAGCTTAGTGCATTGCTTTTCCATGTCAAGTTAGTTTTACAACTCCACAATACTACATGAGGTTATCTTCAAAAGAGTTGGCGCTTTCTTCTCAGAATATATAATTCCTCAAATATAAGAGAATCCTCATATCATTAATTCTGTTTCCTTTGGAGGTGCATAAATAAATTCCATTGATGTGCAACAGAGTTTCGAACTTTATGTCACGGCTTGGACCATATGCTTAAACGGAGAGACGCTTCACATCAAACAGATGCTTCTGTACTCAGATGCAATCTTCTTTGAGAACAAATGTTTATTCCTTAGCATGACCTTCAAGTCTTTCCAATAGTTAATAGGTCTTTCCCCCACACATTGCACTATCCTTGTGTTGTTGATCCCACCAATAATATAATGCATTATTTGTGAACTCCATTGTGACTAGCTTCACTTTTCTATCCCCCGTTACTTCATGAAATCAAAAGATTTTTTCCACCTTTAGCTCCCAATCTAGGTTTAGCTCTTGATCAACCTTCCTTTGGAAATTAGAGATATAAGATTCTTTCTCTTTCAATGATCAGCTTCCCTCTATGCCTTTTATCATCATCAAAGTGATTCCTATGCCTTCCACCATGCCTCATATCTTTCGGAAGAGACTCATCATCATGGACCTCCTCCTCCTCTTGGTGCCAGCACTTGTACTCAAATTTACACACTACAACAAAGTTGGCAACCGGCGACGGACATTGTGCGGCGGTTCTGGTTGAACCGCTGCCGCTTATCGTTTGGCGGCGGTTTGCGCGGCAGTTAACCTAACTGCCTCAGTTAGTAAGTAAACGGCGGCGGTTATTTGATATTTTGCAGTGGTTAACCTAAAGCTGCGGCGGTTAGTAAAAAAATTTCGTTCCTCCAACTCTCCCTCTCTTTTTTTGGTCAAAAAAAACTCCCTCCCTCTAGAAAATAACTCCTTTTTATTATAAATAAAAAATAAAAAATAAAATAAGAAAAGGGAAACCTCTCACTAAACCTAATCTCACTTTCGTTCCTCTCACTCTTTCGTTCCTCTCAAAAACCTTTCGTTCCTCTCATCGTCAAACGTCAACCTCTCAAAATCTCTCCACCGTCAACCTCTCGAAATCTCTCGCCACCGCCACACCTACACTAGGTTCATCTTCTTTCTTTCTCTCTTTCTATTTCTCATGGTTAAATATTCTGAGTTCAATCCTTTATTTTCTTCATACCCTATTTTAATCAATCTAAAGAAGAGATTGAGCTTGCAATTGCAAAGGTGTGTGTCAATGATGTGAAATGGTATTCACGTTAATGTTGCTTTATTCTTTCTTTCTTTTTCTTCATTTTTTTTCTTGTAGATATAAGGCTTCTTTGAGATTTTAGGGTTTGGAGTTCACTACTTTGCTTTTTATGACCTGATTTTAAAGAATGATGTTAATTTGCTCTGATTTGGTTTGATTTAAAGAATGATGTTAATTTGCTTTGATTTGGTTTGTACAACACGAATTTCTCAATTTCTTGATCCAAATTAATCAACAAATTCAACATGGATAAACACAAAGCATATAGATTCATGAAGATCAAAACTGGAAAAAAAAAAGAGAAAAATTTAGGAAATTTAAAAGCGAGATGATGAACTTTTGGCACCAAAACCTATATTTGAAATTTAACCATCAAAATGTTGACTCTAGTGGAAATTGTGCATGGATCTATCATTTCCGAAACAAGGTCATCGGTGAAAACTTAGATCATAGTCGAATTTCACTAGATTAGAAGAAAGAAAAATTCCGCGCTAAAATATAAAAGAATATGATTTTTTTTTCCTGAAATTTGATTCTAGAATCACTAAATTAAAGAATCTTTTCGTGAATTAGAATCAAACTTCTACAAAAATTAAAGAATAAAAGAATAAGTAGAATTTAGACAAGATCATAAAGGAAGAACTAGAAATTCATACCAAAAGCATGATTTGCCACAATAGCATGAAGCTTTTGATGAGATTCTTGATGATTCAATGATGAACCAAGAGAAGCACATATGCTCTAACCTCTCAAATTTACCAAATGATTCAAATCTACTAAAGTTAAGCACATACATGAAGTTTATAGGCTGGAATTCGCATAGGCTTGGAGGCCACATTTTTAGTTATACCTCCAAAATTATTTTATAAATCCCCACGAAAAATAAAAGAGTTTTGAGAAAATTACTACAACTAAAATCTAAACAATTATATCTATTGCTAGTTGAACCTCCAATAGAATTACTAAGAGAAGTTTTGTTTTCTCATATGTTGGCGACTGCATCAGTTTATATGAATTTAGTATAGACAAAGTTATTAATTACTATATAATAAAATGCTTACAAATATATCATTTAGAATATGCATAAAAAATAAAAGTGACTCACACGAATGCATGAGTATGATTATATACACATATAGACCATAGTCAATCCCTTCAACCTTTATAGAAGTTTCTGTCTCCCTCTTTCATGTTATCGTGCACACTGATGCTTCTTCTTCGCTCAAGTAATCATGTTGAGGGCCCATATAATAAGGTCTGCTCCAACCATAACTATCGTATATAGGCTTCCCGTAAACCCCTGGGGCTCCACCCGGGCCAAACCCGTAGAATAGCCCAGCAGGAACCACTGGTGAAGGATATGCAAGAACTGAAATAGGCTTTGTCTCAGGATCCTGTTTTGGTTGTTTAGGTTCAGGATCAGAAGGTGGCACAAGTTCTAGTTTGGGCTTATTCTCAGGCTTCTTTTCAGGCTCTTTGGACCTCTCAAGCACTAGTTTGGGCTTTTGTGGTTCAACAATTTCTATGCTCTTAATCGAATCACCACCTTGACAGCAAATGTTATCCCTAACTTTCTCTGGACTGCAGCATATGACTTTGATGGTCACTATGTCATGCTTTTCATCATACAACTGGTCTCCAACTTCTTTCATCCATAAAAATTGCAAAACAACATAAAATTGTTAACTCAAATTTCGTGCCCATTTTCAAATTATTGTTAACCATTAATCAACCTTGCCCAAATGTGCAATAGGAAAAAATAATTATTATGAGAGAAAATGAACTTGTGTTGAAAGACTCACGAGGGTATTTGCTTAAGACCTTCTTGACTTTCATATAGCATTTTCTACATTGAAGATCAACCTTGAGCCTCATTATGGTAACCTGCATGAATTCAGGAATATAGCTAATCAAAATTCAAGCATTTTATGGTAATCATTCAAATTGCTTTGATTACTGAAGAGGGATGAAAAAAATATATTGATAGATAATAATTTATGAAGTAACAACACAAGGACAAAAAACTTTTAAATATTTGTGATAGATAAATATATATTGTAACTCATCTTTAGTTCCATTGCTATATGATAGACTGATAGATAATTTCAGATAATATCTAAGTAAACATTGTTACTTACCTTTGGTTCCATGGCTTGGAGACAGAGCTCAAATCTTAGATGCTCTGGTATAAGAACCAAAAAGGGACAAAAATTTTAAGACAATGCCAAATGGCAAATGTGGTATAGGAAAGAGAGAGAAACATACACTTTAAGATAAAGATAGATGATATTGCTTGGCACTCAGCAAAAGCTTATCTATCACCAACGATATGCCATCTCGTAATGTGGTGATATCGAATTCCTTAAGAATATCAATTAGACAAAATTAATTTATTTATTTTTGACAATATTGGGGTTTATATCTTCAATTCTTTACTATACTAATTTTCGATTTTAATATTTTAATAATATTTGAGTTAATTTCATTAGAGTCTACCATATCTACTAATGGACCCTACGATCTAATGGCCTTACTATCTAATGGGCCTTACTAACCAACTAATGGGCTTATTATCTATATTTTAACAGCCTCCCCCAAGCTGGACGGTGTTCACAACACTTCCAGCTTGAGATAAGCAATACAAAGATACTATAAAAGCAAGGAAAATAAAAGAACAGTCCGAATTGGTAGCAATTGTGGTGCATAGCTCCTAGAAGTCTTCGACTAACTAATGAGCCTCTTCAAGCTTCTTCCAGCGTCTCCACAACATTCACTCCAAAAGAATCAGCAGACCCCACTCTTGGGAATTGTCATACCCTAATTTTGTCTGTCAGATTAGCGCAAATGGTTTCAATTCGCACCTAGCGTATGCGAGTCGCTTTTAATTGTGCACACATTATTGTTCTCGCTGTGCCACGTTTCATTTTTTATTATGCGCGCATCTTCGCTCTCATCACGGAAGCGCGTCCGCATCTCGTCGTTGCGAATGTTTAACTCGGTTTCGTTACTTATTGATATTATGATTATTGTTATTTAGTTTAATCTGTTTGTTATTATTGTTATATAAAAAATCTAATAAAAATCAATTTCTGAATTAATGCTTTTTATTATTATAAACAGGTTTTTTTTACAAAATAAAAGGTACAACCTAAGTCAACTTTGATATGCATATAGACAAAAAATTTAAATACAATTGGTACAAAAATTAATTAAAAGCAAAAAAGAGTACAAAAAAATAATAATAAAGCAAAATCAAATAAAGACAGCATGCGACTTGCTCTCTCCCTGGAGCTAGAAGCCCAAGCTTCTTTCTTCTTGTCCCTTTTGTTTGGCTTCCATTTTCAGCAAAAACATTGCTGCAGTGGCAGCAACCCTGTTCCACCCCTGCTGCCATCCCTGGCTGCTCCACTGTGTCTCTGCTACAAACAGCTTGGTCTCCTGGGGGTTTTGATCCCCTGCTCCCACACCACACCTACACCATAAGTTTTTGACTATAAATACAAAGGAAGAGAAATCAGTAAAAGGGGGGGGGGGACACCGATACAAAAAAAGACAGCAACAGAGTCATTCACCAAAAAAAAAAGAATCTGAATTCAGTACCTGAGTTCAAGATCATTTGAGCATAAACACTTGTAAGGAGAAGTTGTTCACCACTAAAAAGGGGTTAAGGAAGGAAAAGGGAAGCCGTAGATACAACACCTTTTTCTGGAACTTCGAGTTAGAGGTGTGTTTTCTATATATATTATGAGTGCCAATGATACAGAAATGCATGTTTAAGTGATTTGCTTTTATGTTTAATGAATAAGTTGTTTTTATTTTTTTGTTTATTGATTAAGTTGTTTTTTTATACACCGTATGTTTTGCCAAATATAATAACCATGATAACATGTTTAACTAGGATGACCAAGAACAGTGTTGAATAAAACTAGTAACAGAAAATAAACAGTAATCAATAGGTAAAAAAAATTTTTTTGCTGAATCAGTTTTTTTTCTTTTGGATACAAAAAATGAGAGTCCTTTTACTAAAAAAAATTAGGAACCAAGTAATGTTCAGATACTTAAAAAAGGGAAGGCTTAACAATGTAAGTTGAGATGGAAAGAATAAGAGATTTAAAGAAAGAAGATTAAGGAAGGAAAAAGATATTAAAAACAGATATAATATTTAGAAACGGAACTCACCCATGGCCGCCGGAGCTCCGTTCACAAACCCCCCTTTTGCGGCCGCAAACCTCGCCGCCGGTGGATCGTCCAACCAACGGCGTTCCTCTCCTCCGGTCGGCCACTTTCGTTCTCTCTCTTCTTCTCTCTCCACCGTCACAAACCACCATAACCATCACGAAAACCTACAACCCACCACCGCTGTAATCCCCACCGCACCCAACCATCGCCATCGCAAGCCAACACATCTCCGTGGTGGTCATTCGCACAACCGTCTCCGTCCCGTTCATTTTTTCGTTTACCACTCGTATAGGAGAGAGAGGTTAAGACAGCGCCGTGGAGAGGGAGAGGAATCAGATTTGGTCGTTTTAGGGGAAGGTGTGCGCCGTGGAGAAGAGAGAAGTTGGGATTTGGTGATGGAGGGAGTAGGGGCGCCGTGGAGAGAAAGAGGAATCAGATTTGGTCATTTTGGGGTGGAGGCGCCGTGGAAAGGAAGAGAATAGAATTAGGGTTTCCACTTTAGATTTAGGCTTTTATAGTATAAGCTCAAGGTCAATTTCGTCATTTCATCTTTTACTAATTCAGATCCCTATTCGCACCCCCTGTTTTACTTAGCGCGCCCGCCCCGATTTACGGCCGATTTCTTCTTTTCCGTTAAAAAAAACGCAGCCCAGCTTACAGAAACAAGCTGGGCTCACTGTTCGCACCCCCATTTCAAAGATACAGCCTCTGCTGCTATCCATACCTCCCCAGTTTTAAAAATACAACCCCCCATGGTTAACTGCATCCCCATTTTACTGTTTCACCCCCTTTTTTCGTTTTTTCCTTTATTATTTCTTCACAAAATAAATTTTCTTTTTTTCTACAAAAAACCTATAAAAATTATAAAAATGGGTTCGGCTGAGATGTACGTCTAGTCGGTCTCGGTTTAAGAGACTTTAGCCGTACGGCTTTGATCTTAAACCCCTTCAAAAAAACGAAATCAAATCACTCCATACACAAACAATTTTCTTCCAAAAGATCAAAATCTTACTTTCAAAAACAGGGGATTAAATCGGCCGTACGGTCGGGTTAGTCATCGTTTTAGGACGAATGAACCGTACGGATCAAGAGTCCTAAAACCACAAAACATAAATAGGGGATTGAGTCGACTGTACAGTCGGGTTAGTCTGGTTAGGTCACTAATGAACCGTTACGGATCATGTCCTAAAATCCCTAAATAAAATACATCAACAAACAAACATTTTCTACCTAGAACTACGTAGCCTTTGATTCTCTACCAGGAGATACGTAGGAGCAGGGTCACGCCCCTGTCAAGCGCAAAAATAAACAATTTCTATTACCTTTCTTTCTTAATTCATTTTTTTTACAAAAAACCACAAAATATAAATAGGAGACTAAGTCTACTGTACAGTCGGGTTAGTCTGCTTTTTAGGTCACTAATGAACCGTTACGGATCATGTCCTAAAATCCCTATTTAAAATAAATAATTTCTAAATTTAAAAAAATACAAACACATCTCTTTAATTTCAAAAATCAAAAATCTTATTTTCAAAGTAGGGGATTAAGTCGGTCGTACGGCCGGGTTAATCATCATTTTAGGATAAGTGAACTGTGGTCCTTCAGAGCCCCAACGCTCCTTCAGCCCTCAACGGCCCTTCAGAGCCCCAGCGCTCCTTCAGACCCCTAGTTGTCCTTCAACACAGATCACACAATCCTAAAACCCCTATATTAAACAAAAACACCAACCAACAAACATTTTCTAAACAAAGAACTACGTAGCTTTGGTTTCTCCATCGCACTTGGAGATACGTAGGAGCGGGGGCACACGCCCGTCAAGCACAAAAAACTAAATTTTTTATTAAGTCTTCTTTCTTTTCAATTCACAATAAAAGGGTAAAATAAACATTTTCAAAATTAATATTCTTTCTTACAACTAGTTAGCAGGTAACCTTCCTTAGGAAGGATGTCGTGGGGTGCTAATACCTTCCCCACGCATAACCGACTCCCGAACCCTTATCTGGTCTCAAGGACCCTTATCCATTCCAAAATGGATTTTCCAATATTTGCCCTTAAACTAAACTTTGGTGGCGGCTTCATTTTTTGAACCTTCGAGGAATCCTCACCCGGATTTTTCCGTCGCTACAGCGGGCGACTTCACTGGGGACCTTTTAGAGAGTCAAGCCTAGTCTAATTAGTTGTAGGATTAATTGTTGATTTAATGTTTATTTTTACCCTATCCGTTTGTCTTTTATTCTTGCATATTATATTATTTTCATATGATATGTAAACCTTAGGATAGAAGACCATTATGTTTGTATATGTGATTATTCTTTTATTTTATTGCCAAATATATTTTTTTATGTATATAAACCCTAGGGTAGAAGACTATTATTGTTGTATGTGTGTTTGTTTGTTTTGCAGCTTGGGGGGTATTCCTGATATTTTGCTCCTTCACACACTCCACTATCACACTTTTGCACACACGTGAGAATAGTCCTATACCCGGACTGGAGCATAAACTAAGTTAGAACGAGACTGCGTAGTAATGGCCCTTTGGATGTACGTCCAGCTCGGTGGTTACGAAAGTCTCACCTAGAGTTTGGTCCCTTCGAGGGTGCTATCACTTCTAATAGCTTGCCTATTGTTGTGGCTAGCGTTCTCGAACGGGGTCGTTGGCTCTAGGAACCTAACCTTATTAGGACCTTGTAGAGCTACCCTTTGAAAGGTTCACTCAGTAGAAAGAATCTTGGATCTATTCTCAAAGGAACCCTTCTTAGGACACAAAAGAGCTTCATCCCGTCGCATTCAAACAAGCATAGATACATTTCCTTCCCATTTTTTTTTTGAAAAAAAAACAAAAATCATATTTCATTTGTTCTAGCTATTTTCTTTTCTTGAAACATGTCTCATGCATTCTTACTTAATTTTGCATATCATAAAAACAAATCTCTAAATATATTGTTTTCCATACATTTCAATGACCGCCGGGGAATTACAAAACTTTTTAAAAGGTGGATGAAAGTAAAATAAAAAACAATTTGAAAGTCAGACCCTAGAATCTTACTTTAATAAAAAGTTTTGGATTCCCCGACGAGATGAATAAAACCATACATTCACATCTCACTCACATTCATTCATTCAATCAAAGGCGAGCTGGTTCACCAATACTCATGCATCTGTCTTCCCGTTCCAAAAACAGCAAAAAAATTCAAAATCATGTCAAGCAGCATGTTTTCTTTCCTTTCTATGCATAAAAAAAAATCACTGCGAGTGTCATGCATTTTATTTCCTCGCACAAAAAAGAGTAATTTTTAGTCATATAACATGAGCATCTCAACATGCACTGACATTCATGCATAATCATTCAAAATCATTATCACATAGCGTAGGCATCACGTCATTTGTAAAGTCATGAATTACATTTCAAGAAAAACATATCATTCATACGTCATTTTCCCTCATGTTGCCATCCTATTTTAAATGCATCAACTCCATGTTTGTGTATCATTTTCCCAAATAAAACAAAAAAAAATCATTTCATTATAATTGTATCATTCATCATCCCATAAATAAAAAATGAGAGTTTGCATACATGTTGCACTATCTCTTAAAAAAATAAAAATAATTGCATTTAGGATCAAAAATTTATTTCTTCATGCATACATGCATTTGCATATCCGTCATCATGGGCATTATATGTTGCTAGAATAAAAAAATCACCGCACATTCATAATAAAATCATTCTTTTCACATGCAGCCCGTTATCATTGCACTACTATACATCTCATCATCCAAAAAATAACAAAAATATTTTTGTATTTGTCCAAATTGCATCATCTTGCATATCCATATAGAAAAAATATATATCACCTTGATATTATAAAAAAGTTATGTTCATTACTCCTCTTCATGCATCATAAAAAAACAAAAACAAAAGTTTTTCATTCTTATCGACCTCAAACGCATTAGCATTCAGCACACATCATTTACAAATAAAAGAAAAAATAGTGTCACTTTCTTGCATCATCCATCATCCAAAAATATATAGCATGTCGCATTGCCTCCAAAAAATCATTTTGGATAGTTAACCTCTCCAAGTGATCATCCATTCATGCATTTCACACATTTGCATTTTCATCATGTATATATATGTCATGCCCTAATTTTGTCCGGCTAATGAAAAAATTCAGAAAAAGGTTTTTATTCTCGTCGTTTTAATCGTGCGCCGCGTGTCTTTAACGCTCAACGTGTGACATTTATTTTGATACTTCTTTTCTGTTGATATTATAGTGTTTGTTATTAGATTAGCTTATTATCATAAAATGTAAAAAATATAAAACATAATTGAAACACATCAAGGTGAATAGCCAAAGTTTTTATTATTACATAACCAATAACCAAGTTTTACACTTGTAGCCAAAAACAAAAAACAAATAGTACAAAAATTTAAAACAAAATCCAAAAAAGAGAGAGGAGGCGCAATCAGGCTGCCCTAGCTGAGGATCATTTTAGGAATGGTCCAAATTTCTTTTCCCTATCCTTTTGCTTTTCCCATTTCAGGCAAAATAGCACAGCATCCAAATTGCCTTGATGTTGTCCTTTTTGCGCCACCCTTGCTGCTGCCACCAGCGCCCACTACCTCTGGTGTTGTCCTTTTTGTTGTTTTCCCCAGCTGCTGTCCTTTGTCCTTTTTTTCCTTCTCAAATTGCTGTCCTTTTGATTCTCAGCACCACACCAACCTACACCAACCTGCATACAAATCAAACAACAACAGTAGCACAGGCACAAACACACAGGGACACCAAAACAAAAAATCATGAAAAGGGAGAAACAAACAACAACAGAAACACAGTATCCGAAATCCCAAATCTTGTTTCACCAAGTTTAATCCTTTCTTCTTCTCCATCAACACCAGAAATTAAACAATGTTCTTGATGTTAGATTCGGGAGGCATTGCATAGAGACGCACAAACAAATCATACTCCCCTCCACCATTCACATTCATTCACCCAAAGAATCACACAAAAACAATCACAGTGACATAAAACTAAAGGCAAGCGCTGAGAGGAGACAGTCACGGAGACAGTCATAAACTAAACAGCGAACACAGTGAAGAGAAAAAACACAAAAAACAGACACAGAATACCCACACTGATATATGCCCACAAGCAACAGAAGCATCCAAATAAAAAATAGCAGCCAAAACACAAGGAAAAGGGGAGAAGTACCTCCGGCCACCGCTTGCGGTGGCCACCACCGTAGCCTCGCCGCCACCCAACCACCTCAAATGGCCACACCTTTGTCATCACCGTGACCACAGAACCACCTTCAACAATTCCTCCTCGCGAACCAAAACCACCGTAGTCAGCGCCCCCCTGCCGTGAAACGCTTGCCGTCGACGCCTCCGGTCGTGTTCTCCGACGAGACTCCAACCCCCATGACCGATCACGCTCTACCAAAGCCGCTCCCCTTTTTCGCGTTCGCGTTCACCTCGCCGGCAACGTCGCGGTACCCTTCACGGTCGTCCTCCTTCGGTGCTTTCCCTCTCCATCTCCGTCGCGTAGCCTCTCTCTCTTCCCCCACCGTGAAAACCCACCGTACACCACCGAGACCACACCACTACCGTTCTTCTTCTTTCCCCTTCTCACCGCGTCTCTCTCCCTCTCTCTGTCTGTATCCGAATCCCCCTTCACTCGCACCTTGGTTTTTTTTTCCTCTTCCCTCTTCCTCTCACTCTTTTCATCTCTCCGCCTTTTGCTGTTTTCCATTTCACTCTCTCATGAGAGCCTGTTGCGGCTGAAGAGATAAGGTTCCCAAACCCTAATTTCCTTTAATACCCATTCCCCTTTCTTAATTCTTTTTTTAAAATCATATTACTAAGTACACCCCCACAAATTTAGTGCGCACCCCTCCTTTTTTTAAAACCCAGAATTCGTGAGCCTGAAACGGATTGGGCTCACTGTTCGCACCCCCTTTTTAAAAGAATACAGCCTCTGCTGCTATCCGCACCTCCCTTTTCGAAAATACAACCTCCTGCTCCTTTTCACACCTCTTTTTAAATATTCACCCCCTTTTTTCTTTCCCTCTTTTTTAACTTCTTTTCTACAATTAAACATTTTTTACAAACCTATCTTCTCCCAAACAACAAATAAATATTTTCCCAAACATAAAAAATGGTTTGCTACTAATGGTCACTCTGAGCTCAGCTTGTTTGACCGTTAATGACAGCTTTAATTTTCAAACGAGCTATGAGTGATGACCACTCTGAGTTTTACTTGTTTGGTCATTACGAATACCTCTCCCAATTTCAAAAATAAATAAAAAACACCAACACACCAACTTTTTCTACCGTGCGATTTGATTCTCTACCGGGAGATACGTAGGACCAGAGGGCGGCCGACCTCTGTCAATTGCACTAATAAAAAACCCATTTTTTCCTTTTAAATTCATTTCTCTCATTTTTCTTAAAAAGTACAAAAAATAACTAACCGTTTAGTGAGTCTTTTCTTTTATTATTATAAGGGTAAAAACATTATTTTTGAATTAATAAACGTTTGCACATTTAGTTAAAAGGTAACCTTCCTTAGGAATGATGTCGTAGGGTGCTAATACCTTCCCTACGCATAAACGACTCCTGAGCCTAAACCTTGTCCGCAAACTCCCTTTATCCACTCAATAGGGATTTTCCAATGTTTGCCCTTAAACTAAACTTTGGTGGCGGCTTCATTTCAAGAACTTCGAAGAATCCCTCCCTCGGATTTTTCGGTCGGTACAGCTGGCGACTTCACTGGGGACAAATTAAGAGAGTCAAGCCTGGTTAACTAAATGTGTAAGTTTTTATTAGCTTTATATTTTGTTTTTGCCCTTATGCTTATGTTACTTATTTATTAGGATTTTGTTATATTATTGAACCTTAGGGTAGACGACTCTTTTCTTATTATTGTTGTATATCTTTTCCAGCTTGGTTAGTTTAGGTATTTTGCCCTCATCACACACCTCACTTACACTTTTGCACACACTTTTGAGTGGGGCCCTATACCCGGGTCTGCAAATAACCTAGGACGAGTGGAGATTATTAGTGACAGCCATTCTGGATTTTATCTGTCTGACTCTCATGAAAGTCTCAACCAGAGTACGCTCTTTCATGGTATCCCACACCAGGTAGCTCGCTATCGTTGTGGATCATATCATGAAGGAGATTTTAGCTCTGGAGACCTTTGTGAGGAAGTGAATAGAGCCACCTGAGAGATTGATCACACAAGCGACCCTAGACCATGTTGAAAATCTCAATTTAGACATGACTCACCTAGGACACGGGCATTATACTTACGCTCTCTAGTAACCTAGGTTAGCATTTCTCCAAAATAAAATCACTCAAAAAAAACATTTCATGCTTCCTTCATTTGCACGCACATGAGACGACATCACTCCTTCCATCCATCATACAAAAATCATCATGCATTCATAACAAAATAAAATCATTCTTTTCACATGCATCACGTCACCATTTCCCCACCATACATCTCATCAATCCAATTCGTAAATATTAAAAGATCATCGTCAAATAGTGCAGGCTTCACATAATGATGGAATGCATGTTAAATATGTGACATTCATACATCATTTCACTCATATTGTCATCCTAGTTCAAATACATCATTTCTCTATGCATGCATCATTTCTAAATAAAAAGAAAAAGAAAATAGTGTCATTATTCTTCCCATTCATCATCCAAAATATATATTCTAGTTAGCATCACCTATATGTTGCATTGTTTTTTAAAAAAATCTTTTAGAATGACTGAGTTTTCCAAGTGAACATTCCTTCAGCATTTCATGCATTTGCATTTTCATCATGCAATATACATTTGTCAGGTGTTCATTCATGCATTACATTTTAACAAAAAAACAAGAATCATAACATTATTCTCTTATTCTTGCATCAATCATCATCAAATGAAAAGAGAGTGTTTGCATCATTACCACGTTGCATTGCCTCTCTAAAAAGGGTCATTTACAATAATTTTTTCTTCGAACACTTGACATAGCATTCCATTAGAATCAAACAATTATTTTCCTTGCATGTGTCGTTTTATAGATAAAAAAAATAAAAAAAACATGTCATTATTCTTTTCATACATCATTAATCATCCAATAAAATAAATGAGAATTTGTAACTTTGCATGTTGCATGACCTCTTAAAAAAATAAACTCATTTAAAATAATCGTTTCTTTGAACATCTTACATGTCATTTGGAATCAAACAATCATGTGCATTTCATGCACTTACATCTTCATCATACATTCGTAACAAAATAAAATCATTCCTTCATACGCATCTCATCTCGCCACCATGCATCTCATCATCTCTAAATAACAGAAATATCATTATTTGTCCTTCTTGCATATCCACATAAAAAAAAAAACATCACTGTAACATTATATATTCATTCATCATTTCGTTTAAATGCAATATCCCCTCTTCATGCAAAAAAGAGGGGGTCATTTATTTCCTTCACATCCGCTTCAAGGGCTTTACTCCCATGCGCCATAAAAAACCAAAGTAAAAATTTCTATTCCTACATGCATCAAAATAAAAATCAGAAATTTCTCCATTATTGCATTCTTCAGTATCCAATAGCCTTTTGTTAGCTGAAGCATAAGAAAAAAGGGGGGTAAACCATGCCCATTTAAAGTATCCTTCCGTCACGTTCAAAAATCATCACGCATTTCATTCATCTCTATTGTCGCTCATGTACAACAAACATCCATATGTTCATGCATTATACCAAAATGATTTTTCCATAAGCATTTCATTATCATTCCCCTACCATGCATCTTATCATCTAGAAAATAACAAAAATATCATTCATCTCATCCAAATTGCATCATCTTGCATATCCATACACCAAAAATAATAAATATCACATTGGTATTATAAAAAAAAATTACATTCATTCATTATTTCATTACTCCTCTTCATGCATCATAAAGAAACAAAAACAAAAGTCCTTCATCCTCATGCATCTCAGATACAGTAATCTTCTTCATGCGTCATAAAAAGAAATGAAAGTCATTTATTCCTCTCATATCCATCTCAAGGGCATTAATCCTCTCACATGCATTAAAACAAAATTAGGATTTGCCTCATTTTCTGCTATTCTTGCATCATTCATCATCCAATAGTTTTTTTGTTGTTGTTTTGTTAGCCTCTCACTCTAGTTGAACTTTAAAAAATAAAAAAAGCACACACTTGCTTAAGGTATCATTATGCATTTCATTCACCTGCATCATTGTCTGTGTACAACAACATCCATATGTTCATGCATTCTGCTTTATTCAAATAATTTTTCCAAAAAAATAAAAAATGAAACTCATAAGATTTTTTTTTACACACTGTTTGATGAGAGACGATGCCTTCTTGAAAATATATTTTAATTGATTCCTCTTCCTTGGAAAATGTTGTCATACCCTTACTTGATTCACCAACATCAAGTCCTTTACCCCTCACTCCATATACATCCTACTCATACCCACCACATTCATGGAAACCATCCACCCACTTAACCCTTCAATGGAATTCACCGATGACTCATTCACCATCATGGTCACTCCAACATTGACCACATCTTCAAACCCTTGCTCCTGCGGGCTTGACCCTTAGCCTCAGAAACACACCCCACCAAAGGCATCAGCCATTATATATCTCACCCCCGTGATAAGAAGCTTAAATGTCTATTTTGTCAACTTGTGTGGTTTTGGCAGTTAAAATTGTTCCATTTTAATTGGTGTTAACTCTCCATGAAGCATTTGCAAAATAAACTTACATGACATGTGTGTTTACCCTCGTTTGAGTCGGTTATACTACCCTCATCTTTCCGCCATTTCCAAAACCAGATCCAACCATCCATAAAAGGCCCAGTCCCCACAAGAGTATTACATTCACTTCCCCCAGTGATGAATTTTCACGAACAACACTTTGTACGCTCTATACTGGGGCAGAGTAATGACCACAGATTTCCTGCTGGTGTTCTAAACACTCGTGCAAGTTCTTTAAGTTAAAAAAAGGGAAACCCAAAAAAGAAAAGCTCGTTAGGTTGAAAACTCATAAGAGCAATCTAAGCAAAAATTAGGGCATATAAAAAAGAGAATAAAGAAAAAGCAAATACATTAAAATGAAGTTTTGTCCTATAATTACAATTTCGAGAAAACAAGCAATCATGATTCGAAGTGAAGTTTGGCAACTTTCCCACATCCAAAAAAGAGAAATACCCTTTGCCACGCACTTCGAGCCAAATATAAAAAATCTTTCAGTCACCCTAGACAAGGATCAATTCCACATAAAAAATGGTGTGTCACTTTTATCAGCTCACTCAACTCAAAAAAAGAAAGAGAAAAAAGATCACAAAAAATAAAGTGAAATTCAAAAAAAAGAGAATCGAAAAATCTTGGAAAAAGAAGAAAAAACCAAAGCGGTAGAAATCGCGAGCTGATACTTCACACCATCAAGCGCATAAAAGATCCTTGTCTAAAATAAACCCTCAAACACTTCTTTGGGTAAAGTAGTCGTTTCCTTCATAAATCATTAACCATTGGCCATATTACAATTCTAGGGTCTATTCCGATCAATGATTGACAGCTTCCATTTTTCTCAAAGCTTATATTATAGGACAAAATAATCAGAATAATTTATTTGCTCAAAAAAAAGAGAAAAATATTATTACAAAAGAAAATAAGAAAAAAAAACTTAAAAGGGCTTGCACGCACGAAGTTCACCAAGAGAAGATAACAGTGATCATCAACAAAGTGAATTTTCATCGAACCAAAAACTCTTGACTGTCTTAGCTTGTGGAATCCTTCCCAAGGAAAACCACAAATCCCTACTAAGGCAGTTACTTGACTTATCATATCAAAATGGGGCAATACCCCACCCTCCATTCCACTCAAACTTAGGGAGATTTTTTTAGCATCCCCAAAATACCCTCATCTTTCATCCCGTTCATATACTACACCCATATAGCCATACCAGACCAATTTCCAAACCATTATTCTAACTTTGCACCCTGTCACAATCCCACTCGAGATGGGGCAATTTTCATCTTTCATGGATTGGGGTAACCTTGTCCTCTTATAGACCGGGGCATCATATCCCTTGGGCCGAAAGGATCCTTCTGCCTCCCATTCCATTCATTCCTAGTCACTTGTCACCCTCAATACCAGCATATTTCCCAATCCCTCAACCAGTCTATATCCTTAGTTGTCATTGTCCTCCCTAGACAAAGGCAGACTGTTTCACTCCCCACTATTTGAAGTCAAAATTGGGGCAGTCAAACATTTTTACCTTGGGGCAAGCTTATCTCTCATAAGTTTGAGCCAATAAACCTCATCATCCACTCCACCCATGTGTCACACTTGACTATACCCTACATTTCTTGAACCCTGAGTCAACTGGCACATTCATTTGCATTCGCACTGTTTTTCATATTTATTAAGCAAATGCTTCAAAGAGAGAGACACACAATAATGACAATCCCTCTAAGTTAACATCTTAGACTTGAAAGCTTAGCCATCATGGGTCATCATAACCAAATGAGAACCCATCTGCAAATACACATCTCGATCTCTAGAAAGGGCACTAATACATTGCTGCAAGCCACACTTTTCAAGATGACAATCTTGAGCTTACCAGAGTTCAAGTCCAAGCCATCAAAAATCTTTCTTCCAAGGAACGATCAACTCAAAATGTTCAGCTCTCTGTTTCCAGCATCAAAAGTTTCGTTTCACATCAAACATTTTTGCATCCTTACAAAACAGAAAGTGTTGTTACCAACAAATCATGCATTATACATGTCCTCATTATTCTAGAATTAAACCATGCATCTGATCATACCCATCACAACTCTTTCATACAAGTTATGTACATGCATTCACATTCCGCTTGTTTTTTCTACACAATTTTGCTTCTTGTGCATTACGCATTGCGTATGCGGGCATGCATAGCCACGCATAACATGTATCGCTTCAATAAAAATGCCAAATGTCGGTCGCATCATCACCAAAAGTCTGTCTACATCCCAATCAATCACATCATTGCACCATGTATTTAGGCATTTCCTTTTATTCACCATAGCGTTTGCATCAAAATATTAAGTATCCATCACATTCACATTCTCATTTCATGCATTCATCAAATACCAAAAAGGCAATAAAACGAAAAGACAGAAAAAACCTCCCACATCCCAACAAACATCGAATCATTGCATCATACGACATCAAGTCATGCGGCTACCACAACCCTTCATCTAAGCATTACGTGTGCACGTTCATTCATTCATTCATGAAAAGAAAAAAACAATAGAAAACCAAAAAGGCAAAAATCATCCACATTGCACCCGTTACTCCCACCAAAGCATAGATCATTCCATCATGCAATCAACAGTATATTTGCATTCGCATGTTATCCGCATCCGCATCCACAGCTTATCAATTTCGGTTTCCGACCAGCTTCAGCATCCATCATTCACGGACTCTCGTAGTCCATTTGCTTTCGCATTGCACACATTGCATACCTATACCACTTTTTTGCTTCAATAGACGTGCCAAGTGCCGGTCTCATCGTTGCCAAAAGCATTCTACATCACCAATCATATCATTTGCTAGGCATTCATGTGTTTCCTTTATTCACCATAGCATTTGCATCAAAGTATTACATTCGCATCATATTCACATTCGCATTGCATGCATCAAGAAAAGAAGCAAAATAAACAAGAAAAAAGCAAAAAGAAAAATCCATCCATTACATTCATCATCACACATTAATCACTACAGTCACATTCACATCTCATACATCGTTTGTCAACTTTCTCATTCCTTCAGGTTCAACACCCATGGCATACCCATTTCATTCATCATCCCACCAGATACCAATCATTGCACGTTCGTCACATGCATAACATTGTTTGCTTCGATAGATGTGCCAAGTGCCGGTCTCATCGTTGCCAAAAAGTTTTACATCACTAATCATATCATTGTACCATGCATGGCATTTGCATCAAAGCGTTACATTTGCATCATTCGCATTTCATACATTTATCATGCACCAAGAAGAGAGCAACAAAAAAAGAGCAAAAAGGCAAATGAGAGAAAAAGTAACTCATTACATTCATCCATTCCACTTAAAATCAATCATTAGAGACGCATACGTTACATGCATATGACCTGTTGCTCTCTAATCGACTTCAAGTGTCGATCCTTATCACTTCCACTTCTTAAGTCAATACGACAAGCGTTGAATCTTATATCAAACACCAGATCGCAGTGTTAGCACAGAGTCTAGCATAGATCCTTCAGACCAGTTTGGTCTTTCAGTTCAGTTCGAGTTAACACGTAAAAGCGACGGCTTCGAAATCTACCATCAGATCTTAACGTCGCCACTGAGCGCGGCGGATCCTTCAGACCCCCAGAGGTCCTTCACATTAGCTGTGTCTGCCTAAGATATAGTGGACATCCTTCGTGGTCAACATATCTGTTCTAGATCTGATCTTGACCCTCACGGCCGCATCGACGTAGGTCACCCTCAGACTGTTTTATTAGTACCATAGCTAGTTGCAGTCCATCAGGCCATTTTGGTCCATCAGGCCCAGGCAGCCCTTCAGACCTTTCGGTCCTTCAGTTTAATTCAAATCAATGCGCCAAGCATCGACTGCGGATTAGACCTTCAGCCTAATAACTCCTTCAGAGCCCCAGTGCTCCTTCAGACCCCCAGTGGTCCTTCAGAGCCCCAGTGCTCCTTCTTTATTCCTTTCTCGTCGATGCGCCAAGTGTTAACCATTCTCTGTTATTTCTCAAACTCTACACTTTTCTACTAATCGGACAAAATTAGCATCTGTTTTGTCTTTATTTCTATTCCTGCTATGAAATCTTGAAAACCCTTCTCTTTTTCGACGGAATATAAATAAAGAGGGGCAGCTGTCATACCCTAATTTTGTCCGGCTAATGAAAAAATTCAAAAAAAAGGTTTTTATTCTCGTCGTTTTAATCGTGCGCCGCGTGTCTTTAACGCTCAACGTGTGACACTTATTTTGATACTTCTTTTCTGTTGATATTATAGTGTTTGTTATTAGATTAGCTTATTATCATAAAATGTAAAAAATATAAAACATAATTGAAACACATCAAGGTGAATAGCCAAAGTTTTTATTATTACATAACCAATAACCAAGTTTTACACATGTAGCCAAAAACAAAAAACAAATAGTACAAAAATTTAAAACAAAATCCAAAAAAGAGAGAGGAGGCGCAATCAGGCTGCCCTAGCTGAGGATCATTTTAGGAATGGTCCAAATTGCTTTTCCCTATCCTTTTCCTTTTCCCATTTCAGGCAAAATAGCACAACATCCAAATTGCCTTGATGTTGTCCTTTTTTCGCCACCCTTGCTGCTGCCACCAGCGCCCACTACCTCTGGTGCTGTCCTTTTTGTTGTTTTCCCCAGCTGCTGTCCTTTGTCCTTTTTTTTTCCTTCTCAAATTGCTGTCCTTTTGATTCTCAGCACCACACCAACCTACACCAACCTGCATATAAATCAAACAGCAACAGTAGCACAGGCACAAACACACAGGGACACCAAAACAAAAAATCATGAAAAGGGAGAAAGAAACAACAACAGAAACACAGTATCCGAAATCCCAAATCTTGTTTCACCAAGTTTAATCCTTTCTTCTTCTCCATCAACACCAGAAATTAAACAGTGTTCCTGATGTTAGATTCGGGGAAATTAAACAGACACAGAATACCCACACTGATATATGCCCACAAGCAATAGAAGCATCCAAATAAAAATCAGCAGCCAAAACACAAGGAAAAGGGGAGAAGTACCTCCGGCCACCGCTTGTGGTGGCCACCACCGTAGCCTCACCGCCACCCAACCACCTCAAACGGCCACACCTTTGTCATCACCGTGACCACAGAACCACCTTCAACAATTCCTCCTCGCGAACCAAAACCACCGTAGTCAGCGCCCCCCTGCCGTGAAACGCTTGCCGTCGACGCCTCTGGTCGTCTTCTCCGATGAGACTTCAACCCCCATGACCGATCACGCTCTACCAAAGCCGCTCCCCTTTTTCGCGTTCGCGTTCACCTCGCCGGCAACGTCGCGGTACCCTTCACGGTCGTCCTCCTTCGGTGCTTTCCCTCTCCATCTCCGTCGCGTAGCCTCTCTCTATGGCCCTCTCTCTCTTCCCCCACCGTGAAAACCCACCGTACACCACCGAGACCACACCACTACCGTTCTTCTTCTTTCCCCTTCTCACCTCGTCTCTCTCCCTCTCTCTGTCTGTATCCGAATCCCCCTTCACTCGCACCTTGGTTTTTTTTTCCTCTTCCCTCTTCCTCTCACTCTTTTCATCTCTCCGCGTTTTGCTGTTTTCCATTTCTCTCTCTCATGAGAGCCTGTTGCGGCTGAAGAGATAAAGTTCCCAAACCCTAATTTCCTTTAATACCCATTCCCCTTTCTTAATTCTTTTTTTAAAATCAGATTACTAAGTACACCCCACAAATTTACTGCGCACCCCCCTTTTTTTAAAACCCAGAATTCGTGAGCCTGAAACGGATTGGGCTCACTGTTCGCACCCCCTTTTTAAAGAATACAGCCTCTGCTGCTAACTGCACCTCCCTTTTCGAAAATACAACCTCCTGCTCCTTTTCACACCTCTTTTTAAATATTCACCCCCTTTTTTCTTTCCCTTTTTTTTAACTTCTTTTCTACAATTAAACATTTTTTACAAACCTATCTTCTCCCAAACAACAAATAAATATTTTCCCAAACATAAAAAATGGTTTGCTACTAATGGTCACTCTGAGCTCAGCTTGTTTGACCGTTAATGACAGCTTTAATTTTCAAACGAGCTATGAGTGATGACCACTCTGAGTTTTACTTGTTTGGTTATTACGAATACCTCTCCCAATTTCAAAAATAAATAAAAAACACCAACACACCAACTTTTTCTACCAAGAACTACATGCGATTTGATTTTCTACCGGGAGATACGTAGGACCAGAGGGCGGCCGACCTCTGTTAATTGCACTAATAAAAAACCCTTTTTTTCCCTTTAAATTCATTTCTCCCATTTTTCTTTAAAAGTACAAAAAATAACTAACCGTTTAGTGACTCTTTTCTTTTATTATTATAAGGGTAAAAACATTATTTTTGAATTAATAAACGTTTGCACATTTAGTTAAAAGGTAACCTTCCTTAGGAAGGATGTCGTAGGGTGCTAATACCTTCCCTACGCATAAACGACTCCCGAGCCTAAACCTGGTCCGCAAACCCCCTTTATCCACTCAATAGGGATTTTCCAATGTTTGCCCTTAAACTAAACTTTGGTGGCGGCTTCATTTCAAGAACTTCGAAGAATCCCTCACTCGGATCTTTTGGTCGCTACAATATATTATCATGTGTTCATCTAAACATAAAAAAAACATGAGCACATTTTTTTCAAAAGATTGATGAAAGATGAGGCGAAGTTGATTATTTCTTCTTTGGAAAAGTTTAGCTTAGCTACAAACTCAAGGTGTTTTCAGACACTCAATTTTCAAAAAAAAAAAGTTATTCACTGTTTGCAGCTCGTTCACAATTTTCTTCAGCAAAATGATGCATCTCATCAGTCCCATGATAAATGATCCAAATGGTCCATTTTGTTAAATAATGTGTTATCAAAAATTTCTTCTATCATGTTGCTAACTATGTTAACTCTCTGTGAAGCATTCGTATAGTGAACTCGTATGCAATGTGCATTTACTCTTGTTTGAGTCAGTTAGTGTCCATATCTTTCCTATCATCATCCCTTGTTCATGTCCAATCCCACCCCGACCATCCCATAAGGTGCATGTTCTCCACAAGTACCTAGTCAACTATTTGGTTGGTTCCCAATGATGAAATTTCATAAACTAACACTTTAGGTCCCCATGCTGGGGCAAATTTGTGATCACTAGATATCTTGTCAACATTGTATTCCCTTGGTGCAAGTCCTTTACAAAAAAACAAATAACCCTGTTAGGTTGAAAACTCGCAAGAGCAGCCTAAGCAAAAGTTAGGGCAAACAAAAAGAAATATAGAGAAAAAAAGCAGATATATAAAAATAAATAAATTGTTGCCTTAGGGTTAATTTTTGAGAACACAAGCAATCATGATTTGAAATGATGTTTGGCCGGCCTTCTATATCCTCAAAAAACATCCAAAAAAGAAATACCATTTGCTACCCACCTCAAGCCAGAAAAAGCAAAAAATCAAAGAAATCTTTTAATCACCCTAGACAAGGATCAACTCCATATCAAAAATGGTGTATCGCTTTTATCAGCACACTCTACTAAAAAAAAAAAGAGGAAAAAGAAAGATCACAAAAAAGAGAAAGTGAAACTCAAAGAGAGGATTGAAGAAATCCCGAAAAAAAAAGCAAAAATAGTAGAAATTGTGAACTGATACATCATACAATGAAACACATAAGATATCCCTGTCCGAATAAACCCACAAACACCTCCTCAGGCCGAATTATCATTTCTTCCACAAAACCCAAATCATTGGCCTCAACACTTCTCTGAACCTACTTATCTTCTAAAAGGTCATCGTATCAATAAATCATCAAACACCTCTCAGCCCACTTGAGTCTATGCTCCACAAGCCCATAACCATTGACCACATTACCCATAACCTTTGACCACATTACAAACCCTTCTTTCATAAACCCCTAACCACTGGCCACGCTACAACCCTAAAAAGTTCATGCGGATCAATGGTTGATTGCTTTCGTTTTCTCAAAAATTTAATTTTAGGACAAATAAGTTTATTTATTTACAATATATTTGCTCAAAAAAAAAAATCAAAAAATAGGATAAAAAAAAGAGAAGAAAAAAAAGAAAAAACCCAAAGGGCGTGCACTCCAATATTCATTCAAATCGCATTGATATCAAGACAAGGTTTAGTGATCACCAAATGAAATTTTCGTCGTATCAAAAACTCAGGATTATCATAGTCTGTGGGAGTCACCTTCAAAGGGCCAAAAGTTTAGACTAGGAGCATCACCTAGATATCAAAGTGGGGCATACCTTTTACCTTTCATGCTTCTTGAACTTGGGGAAAATGTCCGACATCCATCCCATTCATATACCACATCCAATCCATACCACCAATTCCAAAAACCCATGACCCAAACTCAGTCACCTTTCACAACCCCACTAGAAGCAATCATTCGAAATACCATTCCAAAGTGGGGAAATCCCGTCACCCTTCACTCCACCTAAAGTCGGGGAAACTCACCCTATACCCATCTCATCCCTTTGTCATATTCACATCCATAAGACCATACCAGGGCAATTTCTCAACCCACCACCCCAAACACAACCTTTCACAAACCCTAGTCAGGGAAACCTTGTCATTGTCATAGCTGGGGCAACACCAAACAAAGGGTTGAGACAAAATCTTTCGCCTGCCACCCTTCATTCCAAAGTCATGGCGTTCCTAATTCATAATTTCCTCTACACCCCTTACTGTTGTCATCACTAGGCAGGGGAAGACTATTCGATCACCTTCACCGGTAGTCTAAATCAGGGAAGTTCCACATTTCTTGAGCTGGGAAAAACCTACCTTTCATGACTTTGGGGAAAACCTACCGTTCATCCCATCACGTGTCATATCCGTCTTACCAAGTCAACTGATTCATTCATCTGTATTAGCACTACTCTACATGTCTACTAAACAATGCTTCAAAGAGAGAGAACACAAGTTAATAATGTAACGCCGAACACTCACTCTGTTAACTTTGTGGACCTAAAATTCAATCAATCATGGGACACCGTAAGGGAAGAACAACGTGAACGAGTCTGTAAATACAGTCAAGTACGGTTGCACATTAGTGACTATAAATAACAACCTTGAGATTGCCAAAGCTTGAATTCAAATCAAATCCAATTTTTTTCCAAAGAACGATTATTGCAAAATATCCACTTCAATAATTTTTATTATTTTAATGTCATTTTGGTTCTCAAACAGGTGAATATTGTCAAAATAGTCTCTGCTTATGTGGAATGTCAAGTGAGTCAATTTGTCTTAAGTCAACACATCATGTATCATGTTTGGAAGAAAACATGCACATAAGTGAAATAAATGGAGTTAACGAATTGACTTAACAACAAGGACCAACGTGACTAGCGAATGAGATATTGAGTGATTAATTTGTAGTTTTCTTAAAGTCAGGGGACTAAAGTGAAAGCGTCTTACGCTTTCATGACCGAATGACTGTTTACCAAATAAAGAATATAGAACATGTTGTTTTTGCATACATAAAATATAATTTTAGATAACAAAAGTAAAGGAATGTCTCCAAGAGTTTTTTCACCAAAAATAAATGTCTCCAAGAGTTACACAAATAAATCTAACTAAATCGGAGGTAAGGTGCGAATGGATAATGCACTTTACCTACATGATTCGTTTAGTACTCGAGTTTAACAACTAGCAATGAAATTCATGCTAGCAAAATGAGCGAGGTCAACTGGGTAAAGCCCAAAAGGTCCAAAAAAGTATAGGTTTGAGAAATCAATTTTGAGGTCGCTTTAACAATTAGTCTTTTTTGCTCGGCCCAATAAAGCCCAAGCAAGCTCGGGTAGGCTTCAAACTGCTCCAAGTCCGTATATGTTATATTATATTAAGTATTAAAAATTATTCTTATTTTTATGTTATGGGGACAATATATATTTTTAACATGCAAAAGCATAGAAAAAATTATGTTACACTTTTCATTATTTATAATTTAAATCCTTACAAATAGAAAATAAATAAATAATAAGGATTAATAAAAATATTACAAATAAAAAGATTTTTTTTACTACTGTGAATAATAAAAAAATATTTAAACTACTAATTTCCTAATTAGTTTTTATAAGAAAATAAGTAATAATGAGAATATATTTTATTTTGGAAAATATATGCGTGTCAGTCCAATATGCCAACAACTCACGTTGGGCTAGGTTTGGGCGACGAATTTTGAGCCCATGATTTTAAGGTTTCTTGGCTCATCCTTTAAAAGCCTGAGCCCAATGTTGGCTTGGTAGCCCGCTTCTCAGAGCAGGGTTGAAAGCCCTTCAGATAAAAAGAGAATCACACAAATAGAATTATCGATGACACACGCCATGATAGAGAGAATCACATTTCCCAACCAACAACTAAATAGTTAACCACCATAACATAAACAAAGTACAACAGCACTAAACCATACTCATAAGAAAATTTAAGTAATCCTAACAAATAACTAGAAATTGCTTCTCTAGTAACTGAAACCATATATTGAGTAATATCACAACTCTCAACCCAAACCCAAACCCAATCTCAGCTCCAAATCCAACTCATCTTCATTAGTGTTCATCGGAGTACTCTGAACACTTTCTTGTATCTGGAACCCATAAGTATCACCATGTTCTGCTTCCCTCGTCTGAATGGAAAGGGAAAGAGCTTGCTCTGGAAAGAGTGGGAGTAGTGTTGGTCGTGGTTCATTACGCATAGTAGGATTGGAATTAGAAGCGGCCATATGGTTTTCATTTATGCTCGTGAGATCACCAATAGTGATTGTTGGTCGGTACCAAGAGAAGCCATTCACATGGACCTGTACTATTGGCAATGGTCGATGCATAATGTCCTCAATTAAAAACCTTAAAGAAAGCAGCCTGTGACCAAAATAAATAAGAACTTTAATTAATTTAATAAAGTTCTGAAGTTTTTTTTTGAGATTAAATTCCGAGGTTGATTGCAATTGCATGCATCACCACACGATTATTCTTTTATTATGAAGCATAAAAAACTAATTTTTTTTACCAAACAAAAGGATATTCATTCAAGTTGATGGATTACATCGATAAAATACATATTCAGCATTGCTATAGACACAAAGGACGAATTTGCAAACAAATTCACAACATCCAAGTTAATAGCATAAAACAATTATAAAATGCCTACATATGTGTAACCCTAAAGATCACCGGAGTACCCGTGCCTCCGGATCTGTAAGTTTGAGACCCGAATCACGGGTTGAATCTGCAGTGGATCGAAGTTGATCTGTCGATCTAAATTAAATGAATTAACACCGCAACAAGACAGGAAACCAAAAACACTGCACTAAGATGACCAACAACAATACCGCCGCACTCAGGCGATGAAATCAAGAAAAATAGAAAATAAAAGCTAGATCTATGTGGTAACCACTTATTTAGATAAAAAAATATAAAAATGATACAAATGGGTGATTTTAGTGAAACATGGGTGAGCAAGAAAGAAGAAAAGAGTAGAGAGAAGATTAAGAGAGACGGCTAGGGTTTTGAGAGAGTGTGGACTTTCCTTTTTTTTGTCAATAATTCAAAACTAACGATACCATCGAAACATAAAAACTAATGACAAATACTATTGATGTGATTATCATATGATATATGTTGTGGCTTCAATTGAGGAACAAATTGAAACACTCAATTAAATGAACTTAAAGAATTTAATTTGAAATAATAAGATTGAAAGAAACTAACTCAATTTGGACAATATGCCAGGCCTCGCTTAGGTTGAATCGATGAATATAGACTTGGAGCCCATGATCATGTCCAACAATGTGACAAATCATCAAAGCCAATGAGTAAAGTTCATATACCAAGCGATTGATGTAACCTTCATTTGGACTTAGGCGTGGCACCCTCTGAATTCTTCTTAGTAGAGCTCTTCTGCAAGCAAATGTAAAAAACAACCAGACAACACTTGGGGACCTTGGCATGAGAGGCATGGTGGCGATGGGAATCGAGTAAGACTAGATAAAATTCAGTAGCAACGACGCTAGTGATTGGTGTACAATGTGTGTGAGTGTTACTTGAGGTGCGCTTTGTTATTTATAAAGGTTGTATGTCGCGTAGATGGAAGTTAGAGACACCGGTGGTAGGTTACATAAATTAGAATCGTATTTCGACAAATATAAGTAAAATAAAAAATAAAAAATATACCAAATATAAATGGAAATTTGAGATACACGCGCCGTACTATGCCTGATACTTGAGATTCATGTATATCGATCCGAGTTCGGTGAAGGATAGTATGAAAAAACATCATAGGTGCCTCACCGTGAGGTATGTTCGAAGAACCATCAAATATTAATAATTGAAAATTATAGTATTGTGATGAACAAAAGACTATTTACATTTAAGTCCTTAGCTTCACTGTGTTTTCGACATTCACCTCATCTCCTTGAACCATAGTTTCATTTAAGACGTTGACCTAATCGTATAACAATTTGAGTATCTACATGCAAATAATAATTCCTCCCTTCAAACTCATCACTACTTATTCATTCCTACTGGAAACCATTTTTAGACTAATTCACCTCAAAAGGGTTTGAGTAATTGAGTTACTACATTAGAGGCCATCTAAGTTGTCGCAACAATTTCTTTGGAATGGGACAAGATTAACTTCTAGTAAGTGCTAGGCATAAAGATGGAGAAGTATAACTTGCTCTTATTTTTGCCACCTTGAAAAAATGTTAATAAACATAATATTGCAGAAAGTGATCAAGCATACATTTTAGAGGATTTTAACATTTTTTTTTTGAGATTTAGAAAGGTAAAACTTTAATCTTTGAAGTTGATTCTATCATTTAATTTTTGTGCAATCCATCGTTTGTTTTTCATTGTGTTATACTTGTTTTATCATTTGTAATTTGGTCCTTTTTTTAATTTGTTTTTTAGCTTTAGTCTTCTAATTATTTTGCCAAGTTATATAATCCTTTATGTTTGTAAACATTTAGACCTATTATACCTAACATTCATTACTAGAAAAATTTAATTTAGTGACCAAAATTAGTGACGACAAAAATTAAAATTTATTGCTAATTTTGGCGTCACAAATTTTTGTGAAGAATTTAGAGATGGATTTCACATTTTTTTCGTCACTAACCCTCTCTAATTTCACTTTTTTTAACACTGATTGTGTTCAATTTTTTCCCATTTATTTTTAAATTTTGCCGAGTTTTTGTTAGCCTATATATCAAGAACAACATATACTAAAATTCTATGTGATTTCATTTTCAAAAAATGTGAACTCATGAATTTGATTAAGGAATTGCATGTTTAATTTCACAAATCTGAAAATGATTCTAGTTCGAATTTTCTCTAGTTGAACCATTTTATAAAAATTGACTGGGGACTTAGTTTCTTGCAATCATTGCTATCAAGATTCCTAAATTAAATAAATAAACATTTCATTCAGAAAATTGAGAGGATTTTGAATTTCAATTTTGTAGGTTTTCTGAGTTTAAGTCAAAATATTGCAATAAAAATTCTCTCTAATAACATGGTTTCACTGAGAAAACTAAGAGAAAGATTGTTTCAATTTGGTTATTTCTTAAGAGTGAAGTCAGGTCTAACAATCTAAAACGTTTACAAACATAAAGAATTAATAGACACTTAAACTAGGACTAAAGCAAAAAAAAATGAATTAAAAAAAATGACCAAATGTGCAATATTTTTTATCATGTCATCATCAATCATAGTCAGAAAATGTAAAGAGATCTGGCATAAATTAGTGCTGTTAATGAATGAGATGCTACTTCATTACTATTGTTTTTTTTATCATGATATCTTTGGGGAAACTTGCAAATTGACGTATTTATGTAGAGAGAAGATGAATTATAAAACTAACGCATTAATACAAATAAAGCAATAATGTCTTTTGTATAGGTAAAATTGTGAATTATTAAAACCAGAAGGGGAATTAATACAAATATATATATATATATATATATATATATATATATATATATATATAGAGAGAGAGAGAGAGAGAGAGAGAGAGAGAGAGAGAGAGAGAGAGAGAGAGAGAGAGAGAGAGAGAGAGAGAGAGAGAGAGAGAGAGAGGATGAAATTAAAAAAGGACTTCTAGGTAATTTATAAAATTTTGGTTTGGTATCTTTCTGTGAGGCACATGTCGTGCCATCTCACGCTAGTTTCACCCAAAATTTGAATGTAGCAAATAGTTTAAAATTTTAAAATTATATAATTTTTATATATTTGATCTACTTTACAAGAACTTTCAATTAAAAATACTTAAATTGATTTAATTCCTCTTTTACAGAGATTTATTAAAGGTGTTAATATATTAAATAGAGATAGTAAATATATTTATGAAGTATTTAATGTCATTAAATGTCTAATTCAAAATACATTTAGTTGTCATTATTAATAGATTTAGTACCATCTTTATTATTCAATGTATAAATTCAAAAAACATTTAATAGACATACTAATACTTTTATAGAATATTAATATTTCATTAAATGTCTAATTCAAAATACATTTAGCTGTCATTATTAATTAATAGATTTACTACCATATTTATTATTATTAGTATTTTAAATTAAAAATAAAATATACATAATGATCAATATTTTTTTTGTATAAATCAGTATCCTCTGCGCGCAACTGCAGAGACTAATCCCTCGAGCCGGGTAGGACCGCAAAGGGCGGCAAAACTCTCCAACAAGTTTAACACTGCTGCATTTGGATTCGAACCAAGAACCTTGGTTAAGCTGGAAGAGATCCCTACCATCTCATCCAAGTGCTTTTGGGTATACATAATGATCAATATGTGAATGAGTTTTATAATAATAATTATATTCTAAAATTAAAATATTACTAATTTCGTAATACTTTTGGATATCGTGTTATTGGTGTGCAATAGCCATCGACTTTGTTAATGACTAATCTACGTAGGAGAACCCTAATTTGTCACGTGTACTTGACTTTGCTGGTTCGTGTCGTTCTTCCCTCTCAATAAAGTTCTTGCCGCACCCAAGCCTCAAACTTGAGACCTTGGAGTGGGATACGATTCCAATTACCTCTTAGACAAATCCTTGTTGGTACGTAGTAACATCCTAATATTATATATATATATATATATTTGACCTATATATATATATATATATATATATATATATATATATATTATTAATCCTTATATGTTTACCCGGGGTTTTACCACTAATTCTCAATTAGAAAATTCCATGTATTATTCCCACAAGGGGTGCCCAACCCTTACACAAGGGGTGCCTAACCCTTACAATGGAGGTATAGGAAAAGGGGAGGGCCTCCTTAAAACCTCCCTGAGCCACAACCCAATGGGAAAAAGACTCAGGAAGGAAAAAGAGTACCTCGTACAACCTGCACCACAGTGGAAAAACAACAACCTAGTCCACTGTTTCTCCCCTTACTAGATTGCAGATTGTTATGGAATGTAAGTGGGTTAGACCACCATAGAGATACAGACAAAGATGAATTACAGTTGAGTTTATAAAGACACCAACTCCAAGATAAGTTCTTGATCCGGTTAACAACCCCCTCTATATTTGGTTCCTCCTCTTTGAATATGACTCCGTTCCTAGCTAGCCAAATGCTCCAACAAGTAGTTAACCAGAAGAGATGTTTCACCCACTTTGCTTTCTTCCCTGTACACCACTGGCCACAATTACTAAAGAAATCCTTCACACCCAGAGAGACATCCACGTCAACACCTAGCCAAGTACCAACAATACGCCAAACAGAACGCACAAAACCACAAGTGATGAAAAAATGTTCGACAGACTCGCGAGAGGAATTACAAAACGAACAACCAACTTCTAGCTCGGAGTGGATGATGTTCCTGTGCAACAGCTGCTCACGCACTGGTAAGGAATCTAACAGTAACCTCCACCCGAAGACTACAACCTTCAAAGGGACAATAGATTTCCATAGGCCCCCTAACAAGTGCTGATGGTTCGAAATGTTGGAAGATATGTCACTACAAGATAGCTGATGATAAAAAGATTTTACCGTGAAACTCTTGGAAGTATCATGTGGCCATAGTCATGCGTCTTTCCTTCCTCTAGTCGACTTAACTGACTGTAAAATGCTGTCCAAATTTTGGCCTTCAGCCACCCGAACCGAATCCGTGTGATGCTGCCAAGGTGTAGACCACACCCAAACTTCACCATTCCAAGCACCCAAGTCAGCCACCAAGAGCTGCTGCTGCCCTTCCACATCACATAACAGCGGAAAAACTTTGAATAAAGGCTCTATGCCTAGCCATTGATCCTTCCGTAAATTAATGGAGGTTCCGTCACCAAGCCCTCTTTTAATACACCACGCGAACCTTCGCCGTTCCTCAAGATTGTCATCCAACTTTACCAAGTCTCTCCACCAAATCGATCCCGAGTTCCTGGCTAGATATACCTTCAGCCGAGTTATGAACAAAAGTAGTAGCATAGTCCCCATAACGATGTCTCAACAAACGGCTCCAGCAGACATTAGTATCCGTCAAAGCCCGCCATTTCCACTTAGATAACAAAGAAATATTGAATAACTCGAGATTTTTAATACCAAGACCGCCATCCTTTTTTGCTTTGCAAACTTTATCCCAAGCAACCCAACACATTCCCTTGTCTCCTTCTTTGATACCCCAAAGGAAATCCCTTTGAATTTTGATCATCTTCTTATTCACCACTTTCGGAGCTTTATAGAATGATAGCATGTATAGAGGGATGTTATTCAAGACGGAGTTGATGAGAGCAACCCAACCACCGATCGACAAGAAACGACCCTTCCACAAAGCCAAACGTTTTCTAACGGGGCTCCAAGTAACTTCCCGTCTAGGATTTGCACCAATCGGAATACCCAAAAACTTGAATGGTAAAGCTTCCGTTCTACAATAAAGGAAGACGCTAGCTCTTTCCAAAAAATCATCCGGGGTGTTGATGCCAATTAACTTACTCTTATGGAAATTAACCTTCAAACCGGACACTAATTCGAAAGCACGGAGTAAAGACTTTATACTCCAAATATTTTCCCACGTGGCCTTGCCCAACAACATTGTGTCATCCGCGAATTGTAGAATAGAAAACCGTACCTCATTAGAAATGGTAAATTCTTGAAAGGAACCAATCTCCACCGCTTTCTGCATTAATCCCGATAATCCTTCGGCAACAATTAGAAAGAGGAAAGGTGACAAAGGGTCCCCTTGCCTCAACCCCCTATGTGCTTTGAAGTCGTGAGTAGGGCTACCATTCATAAGAATCGACATGGAGCTATTGCACACACAAGATTTTATCCACGAAATCCATCTTTGGGGGAAACCCATACGCTGTAACATGTAGACCAAGAATCCCCAAGTGATGGAGTCATAAGCTTTCTCAAAATCTACTTTAAACAACAAACACTCTTCTTTACCCCTCTTTGCAAAATCCACCACTTCGTTAACAATAGCGACCCCGTCAAGGATTTGTCTTCCCCCTATGAAAGCTGATTGGTGGTTGGAGATTATGCTAGGCACCACTTTCTTAAGACGGTTTGCCAATACTTTGGCCAAAATTTTATAGAGGCAACCAATCAAGCAAATAGGCCTGAACTCACCTAAACCTTGAGGATTGTCCGTCTTTGGAACCAAGGCTATGAAAGACGCCGAGATGGCTTTGGGAAGATAAGCATTAGCAAAAAATTCGTTAAAGTAACTCACCAACTCCTCCTTCAACATATTCCAACAAGCTTTGATGAAATTGAAGTTGAAACCATCCGGCCCCGGGCTCTTGTCACCGTCACAATCCCACACACCCATCCTTATTTCTTCCTCGGAAAATGGCTGAATTAAAGTATCCGACTCGGAAGTCGACAGCTGATTGAAGGTAAGACCATCAAGACAAGGACGGTCATAATTTGGTTCAACAAATCTTCTTCTTTTATAACGCAACAGTGAGTGAAAAAATTTCGAGTTTATATCCCCTTCCTGTATCCACCTTACTCTAGACTTTTGAGCAACAAGAGATTCCTTTACCTAGATTTCTTTCCAAAGGGAAGCAGAGACGTCTTTTCTATGCATCACAGCACCACTGTCCCATCTTTCACCAAGGATATCATCTAGAGAGTTCAAGTCCCGAACAAGAGAATCAATAGTGAGATCCACCTTTTCGAACACCTCTTTATTCCATCCCCTTAGTCTTCCCTTGAGCAATTTCAGTTTCTCCTTCAGAGCATAAGTCTTGTAACCAGTAATGTGAAACTCGTCCCAACAACTTTGAACAAAAGGCAAGAAGTCTGCATGTTCCAACCATGCATTAAAAAAGCGGAACAGTTTTGACCCCCAATCTTTCGTTGCTTTGAGGAGCCAAATGGGCGCATGATCTGAAATATCTCGACTACCAATCCACTGATCGGAAATCCCCCAATCAGATATTAGCCCCTCAGAGATCAGAAACCTATCCAGTCTACTCATAGAGACACCGTCTGAACAAAAGTAAGAAAATTTCTTACCCAAAACCGGCAAGTCAACAAGATCCATGTCCACAATGAAGCTATTGAAATCATCCACCTCGGCGACTGTAGAATTCCTATTCCTCCCTTTTCTCTCGGAATCACAAGTTACCGCATTGAAATCACCCACTAAGCACCACTCCCCACCACCAATTCTCTGTTTCACCGCCACTAGTTCAGCCCAAACTCTTCTCTTTGCTGCAGTTGAACAAGGAGCATATATGTTGACAACGTGGACCACTGTATCCCAGATAATAGTGGAGACGCCAATAAATCCACAACCGGAGAAATGCGATGTGACCGTACAACCGCCCTCAAGCCACGAGCAAAGAATGCCCCCGACGCCCCCTAGATGGTTGATGGATCCACTGGTAAGGCCGATTGCCCCAGAGAAAACCAACCTCGCCCTCTAACAACTCCTCCCTCTTCGTTTCTTGAATGCAAATAAAATCAAAAGACCCAGAAATAATAGACGAAACCAACTGGCGACGCTTCCCGCGATCGCCCCACCCTCTTATGTTAAACGATAAGATATTCATGAAGACCGAATATCGTTCGCCCTCCTACTACACTCTTCTTCATCACGTCTTTCGCCTTGCTCAATCAAGTCAACATAAGTATCATCAGGAAAATTACCTTAGACTCCCAAACGCTTAGCATTTTCCCAAACCTTTCTTGCTACGGCCTTATTTTGAAGAGCCCAAAATTTGTTATTGCACAACCCAATATCTCCACTTGAGATGGAACCCCCACAAAGAACCGTACCGACAGAGAAAAAGGACGATTGATTCCTATCAACCTCCTGTGAATCGCGTTGGTCAATAGGGACCTGGACTGATCCAATCGAAACCTCCTTGAGTTCTCTTACTGCCAACGGCAATTTACCCGCCCGTGGCTTTCTTCGCTCGCCAACCTTTAACAACTTTCTCTGTTTCTTCTTCCTCGCTTGACCCACACAGCAGTGGGCTTGTTTTGGATTGAAGGAAGATCTAACCCCTGATCATTCTGGCATGGAGTTACTGGACGTTGCACAAGAGGGGGTATTGAATCCACAACAAAGCTTTCCTCTGGCTGAATTGGTGTTCCTCCCACTGGGGGGGATTCGCCCCCCCATCAACGTTACCAGAGATCTTTACTGCATTAAGCAGGTCATTCAATTCTTCTTCACCCACCTCGACATCATCATTAAAGTCACCAGTGCCAGAATACACACCGTCGGATAAATCATCATCAGCACTTGAATCAAGATCCTCATCCCCCATTTTATTAGCATCCTTATAACTCCGACAGACACCTCCACCCCATTCCTCCACCACACTAATGGAGAAAGGTAAACCATTAATAACTACCTTAACCGCCTGATTAACCATGTTGAGCTCTTGAGTCCGGATCCTTAACCTTGCTACATCGAAAGATCTTTTCCGTTTAGTGTCTTCGTCAACACATATGAACTCTCCCACTCTCCCTGCCAACTTAGAGAAGATGGCCGAATTCCAAGTGTGAACCGGAATTCCATAGCATCGTAACCAGATAGATCTCTCCGGATCAACATCAGATGGCTTCCATGGACGAATCCACTTGAACCACTGGTCCAACCATTCACGAGCGTCTTCAATGCATTCGGCAAAATCACCATCTTCCTTATCCCCTTCCAAGAGGACCGTATTGGATCCCATTGGAGTAGCTTTAATCGCGAAAACTCCCATCTGAGCCAGCTCGTCTTGAATGTAGTAAAATTTCCCGGGTAATATGACTTTGCCTACCATGGCCAGCGCTAACCGAGGGTCCGTGTCAGCGTTGTATGACCACGTATCTTCCTTATGCTTACCCGTTGAGCTATCAATGGGTTGGCAGTCATACTTCTTCACCCACACCTGATTGACTTGCTTTTGAAAATTCGCTCCATACTTCGTTGACTGGCCTCGGGCGTGCGAGGCTACCCTCTAAAAGTGAGGGATGTTAACATGAATCTCCATTCCCTCAATAAACATATTATCGAGAATGGTTGCAAGGCGATCTGGTTCTTTAACATCTAAGAAACGAACGAGGCCGAATCTTCTTCCTTGTGCGTTCCTACGCCCCGGAATCACGACCTCTTGAACTCTGCCTTGTTGATCGAAGAGGCGAACCAAATCCCGCTCTCTCCAACTATTCGGAAACTAGGTGAAGTAGAAATAGGAGACCTCGCCTCCTCCTGATTTCTGTGGTCCTGGAGCAACATCCACGGAGCGTGCACCTCTGTGACCATAAATCCTCCTTTCGATATTGCCTCTAACACGATGTCACCCGTCCTTGTCCGCCGAAGCTTACCTCCGATTTCCACCCCCTGTCATACTCAGCCTTCACGACACAAGAGGTGTAAGAGGTGATCAACCTCCTCAGTAGAAAGAGGAGAACTCTACTGGGGTGGTTCGACTACCCTCAGTATTCTGGTCCCTGCAGGAAGCCGGCTCTACTGGACCGGCCCTGAGACTGGGGTGGGAAACGTTCACCGACTGCACAGAAAGAGGAGAACTCTACTGGCGTGGTTCGACTGGGGTGGGAAACATTTATAAAGGTAATGTTTCCCATCAGAACTCAAAAGTAAAGTATATGCATCCGGTTTCTATGCAGTCGGAGAGACTGCTGTAACATCCTCAAATTGATTAAGTTGATTATTTTGAGGTTTAACCCAATCAATAATTATTTTGGTGCTTAAGTAATGATTTTATTAATTGGGTACTAAATTAATTATTGATTGGTGTATATTTATAAATTGAAGAAGTGGGTTTTTGGGTGCTAAAATCAAATAAAAGATTTTAGTGAGGTTTGTTGAGAAATTAGAATTTAAGTGAGGGTTATTTTGGTCATTGACCCATAATATCACTTATATTATAAAAGAAAATGAAAGAAAAGAAAATGGGAATAAGGGAAGGAGAGAGAGAGAGAGCCGTAGAAGCAAGGAAAGAAAAGAAAAGAAAATGGAGAAAAGAAGAAAGGGAAGAAACGAAGGTGAGAAGGAGGAAAAAGGAGAGAAGAGCCAAGATCATCATGTAGGCTCCACTTTTTCTTGCACAAAAATACTCACCTCTTCATCCTCTTCCTTTTAGTACCAATTTCATCATAAACAACTCACTCTCCCTCTTGTTGCCATTTTCGAAATTTGAGAGAGAAAGTGAGGTTTTGGGAGCTTTTTCTTCTTCCAAAAAGATTGAGAGGTTGGGAAGTTCAATTAGGAGGTTGATTGTTAGCTTGGAGTGAAGGAATCAAATATTGGGTGAGTTAGGGTTTTGAAATCAATTTGGGGTTTTATGTTTAAAGTTCAAATTGGAGGTTAGGGATGATGAATAGTGCTTTTGGGAAGCTTGGAAATCAAGTTGGAGTTTTGAGAGGAGCATGAAGCCCTAGGAGCAAATTGTTGGTGCCTAGGTGATTCAATAGTCCAAGATGAGGGTTCTCGCGCGATATGTGTTCAAGCCGGACAACACGCTGTCATACCCCAATTTTGTCCGGCTTAGGTCAAAACCCTAATTTTCCAAAAATAAATAAATTGAAGAGTGAAGAGCCTTATGCACTACATTTCGGATCCTAGAAGGCATTCCAAGGTTCTTGAAATCGTTTTTAGGGTTGGAACGCTTTTTTCGGGCAAATTAGGGTTTTAGAGCCAAAAAGGGTATTTTGGTCAATTATAACGGTTTTTCTTTTTTTCGCTTTCAAAAAGGCTCAAAAATATGTATAATTAAAAATAGAAATCTGAAATCAAAATATAAAAATGAATAACAAAATAATATTGGATGCTTATTGTATTTTTAGAATCAGGGCTAATTCCTTTTTAGGTGCTTTTGCTTTTATCCATTTTTGGCTAAAGTGAGCACTAATTCTACAAGCAAACAACCTCCCTCACTCCATCCTCATGCTCCACGCCACTTCCCTCACTTCAGCCCCCCATCAAGTGCACATCACAAAAGCCTTTCTGTTGCGCCCGAAAAAGTCCCCGAGGGAGAACCTTCCTCGTTCACAACTCTTCCTAAGACGATGAAGCCGCCACCAATATTTATTAAGGAAAATATTAGGAAAACCTTTTTGGAAAGCTATTGGTCTTGCGAAACTAGAGAATAGGGTTCGGGGGTCGGTTACGCGCAGGGAAGGTGTTAGCACCCCACACGTCCTCTCTACTGAGAGGGAACCTTTAATTAAATGTGTGGTTTTAGTGTGCTGACTTGAAAATACTTAATTTTGCCTCTCTACTTCTTATTGAAAAAATCTTAATGAAAATCTTTATTTATTATGAAAAAGGGGGAAAAATGGTTTTTTTAGAAAAATCGCTTGACGGGACAAGGCCCGCTCCTACGTATCTCCCGGTGCGATGGAGAACTCAAAGCTACGTAGTTCTCCTTTGCCTTTTTGAAAAGTTTTTTTTTATCTTTTTTAGTGAGTTTTTGAGATAGGACGAGCATTAGCGAATGATTAAACTAACCAAAGTTATGGGTAATCACCGCTAAGTGCTCTTGAAAATGAGAGTCACTACCGCCGGTCAGACGAACAAAGGTTCTGATTGACTATTAGTAGCGACTCGTTTTTATTTACTTTTGAAAGTAATTTTCGAGAGAGATTGATTGGCACGAATGATCAAACTAACAAAGGTTATGAGTGATCATTCTCGTTGTTCTTTGAAGGAAAACGACATCGCCACCAATGGCTAGACGAACAAAAGTTCTGATTAACCACTAGCGGCGATGGGTCGAAAATGATTTTGGAAAGGAAGAGTTTTTTTTTATTCTTTATCTTGATGAATTATGAAAGTTGAGCTTTCATGATGATCAATGGGGGAAGGGTTCCAAGTGACCACCATTAGCACTCCATTGCTAATAATCATGCAGGCAAAGGCTTCGCAGAATTACTAACAAAGTTTCGATTTTGAAAAGTTTTCGCAATTGGAGTAATTTTTGTTTGGGGAAACATTTATCCCTTATTGGGAAAAAAAGGTTTGTAAAAAAGGGTTCGCTTAGGGAAAAGAAACGAAATAATAAAAAAGAAAGGGGTGCAGCAGTAAAACAATGGTGTAAATAAAAGGAGGGGTGCATTATTAAAACTGGGGTGCAGATAATGAGCCCAGCTTGTTTTTTTTGTAGGCTGGGCTGCGTTTCAAAAAAGATCATGGGCTTCAAAAGGGGGCATGCGAAGTAAATAGGGAGGTGCGAACAATGATCTGAAAAATAAAAAAACGTGAAAAGACGAAAATACCCCTGCTGTTTATACTATAAAAGGCTGACCTAAAATAGAAAACCCTAATTTTGCTTTTTCCTCATCCACGGCGCCCCTTATCCAAAACCTAATTTCTCCTCTCTCTCTCTCTCTCCCTCTCTTCTTCGCCGGTGACAACGAAACGTAACTCGGAGGGAGGGGGCTACGCTATTAACAAATGTAGGTGTGAATAGCAATCTGATGTTTTAACAAAAAGAGGAGCATGGTAAAAAAAAAATCAGATTTGAAAAGCCCCACATGGTTCGCTAACTTATTTCAACACATAATTCCGATGCACTAATTTAACGCCTAAGGTAAAAAGCTTTTAATCTGAGGAGAGTTACTAGCTTAAAAAGCATCAGATTGATTCATTGACCCCTTTTTCATAACATTTGATTAAATAATTTTAAAAGGAAAACTTGGTTTTAAATTATTAGGGTCCTGATGGCAAGCTTTATTTTAAACAAAGGCATCAATACGTTTTATGAATCAAGGGATTTCCAAAAGAGAAGATCATGGCCTTCAAAGGAAAGAATCGATTGGCCATTAAATGGGCGTTTATGCATAGTGCAGCAAAACAAACAACAACACTCAGCAATCATCTATGAACCGTATGCATACATGGATATAACTACAAGGATAAATTCATAACCAGCAAACTAAAATCGCCCAGAATATGCAGTGAAGGATACAATCAATTCCACATATCATAAAACAAACTAGAAGACTAAAAGAAGATTACCACAAAGCCTTGAAAGATGAGTCCTTTCTCAGATCTCACAAAAAGGAAAAAATAAAACTTTGTGAACAATTTAGTAAAAGGGAAAAATAATGAAGAACTCTCCCTAAGAACTGCTCTCTTCGCTTCTCTGAACCTCTTGCATGCAAACTCCTCTTTTCCACCTCTCTTCCTCTCCAGAAAACCGAATCCCTTCCTTCAAGATCTCAACTCGTATTTATACTAACAAAAACCGAACTCGTAGTGGTGCTTTGTCTTTCGGTTTTCTCACCAAGCCTTGTGCACAGATCCGAAAATCTGTATAACTCACCGCGTTTTCTTTTTTAAAACCGAAACCACCCATGGAAAAAACTGAGAGAAGAGCGCATGGACCAACGATTTGTCATGGGACCGTTGGCTTTTTGAAGGCTGGTGACGGAAATGGGGCTTGCGTGAGGGAGAGGAGAGAAAGGGGGCACCAAAAATGGTGATTTCGTGAGAGGAGGTGGAAGGAAGAAACGTGTGGAGATGGAGAAGAGAAAGAAACGTTGTGGAAGGAAGAGAAAGAGGAGTGGACGGTTAGGGTTTGATGGGAGAGGTGGAGGTGATGTGTTTTGGAAGGAGGCGTGGGAGAGAGGAGATGAAAGGAGGCATGGAAAGAAGAGAAAGGAGGCGTGGAAGGAAGAGAAGAGAGGAGGATTGTACGGCTGATGGGAAGTTAGGGTTAGATGGAAGTGATGTTTTGGAAAGAGAGAGGAAAAGGGAGCGTATGAGAGAAGAGAGGAAAGGGAGCGCCTGCTGCTTTAGGGGAATTAGGGTTAGTGATGGAGATTAGGTTTAGATGAGAAACATAGCAACCGGGTCAGGCCAACGCGTGGGCTTCCAATAGCCCAATTCGCTGAAACACCAATAAACATAAAAAAAAAGGTCACTTACACCCCCTTTTTTACTAAATCGCCTCTCCTTTTCTCTTTTCTTGTTTTTTTCTTTTACTTTCTCTTTTATACTGTTAAATATATTTACTAACTAAATGGGAAGTAAAGTATAACTTGAAAATGAATTTGTATTTTTCAACTTTTACGAAATAAGATATATAGCGACAAAGAAGAAAATCGTTATTATTTTTGGATGGACAAAATTGGGGTATGACAGCTGCCCCTCTTTATTTGGATTTTGACAAGGAATATGAATTGGCCGAAACATATTCCGAGGCAAAATTGAAATAAAGAATTTAGAAATCATACCAATTTTGTCTACTTAGGGAAACCTGAGCTTTCCTTTTTCTCTCTTTTTTTTTGAATCAACACTTGGAGCGTCGATGAAGAAACCATAAACGAAGCGGTTAACAACATGCACGCTAACTGCGAAAGGCAAGGAAAGCGCTAAATGAAGAGAGCAATAAAGAAAGCGGTAAAATGCTCGGGCTGCCTAAAACCCGCAATCCTTAAACGAACCCTTGGCGAATCCGAGTTTGCACGTGGCTTTGAGGAGCACGTTTTTCCTGTTGGCCTTTTCGAGCGACCGGGGGGGATCGTTATCAGCTCCGGAACTGATATACAGATCAATGCACGGCGTCCACTGTATCTTAGGCTGATACAACTATTCCGTTGAACCTCAGATGGGGCTGCGGTCCATCGCGTTGCTCGTACACGATGTGAGACTTGGGCAGAAGGGAGCAATGATCTCTCTGGGCTCCAATCCGCAATGCGCGCCTGAGCGCTCTTTTTCCTTTTCTTTCTTTCTTTTCTTTTCTTTTCTGTTTCTTTTTCTTCTGAACTCTCCCAACTTGGGGGAGCATTTTCTGGAATATGGAGGCGAGGGCTAACACCGAAGTGCTCATCCTCTCTTTGTACCTGCAGCTGAAAATGAACAAATGCATGCAATGCAAATGTCATGATTGCTGTTTTCTTTTTCTTTTCCTTATGATGAATGTAATGCAAATGCCTGAATTTCTTTTTTCTTTACTTTATTATTATTATTTTCTATGTCTGATGAGTGCATGATTTTATGTTTGGTGAATGTAATGCATGACTATATTTATTTATTGCTCTTTTGCTTTTTCAACCTTTTCTTTTCTCCCTTTTTTTTCATATAAATTTTTCTTTTTGTGCTCTTTTGCTCTTTTGGCTTTCCTTAGCTGGTCCGATCCACTCGCGGGACTTGCGTCATGAGACACCATGATTATTTATGATAATTATTCAGGAGTCGAGCTTCGTCCTCTTGCTTTAATGCAATCAACGCTTCTTAGTTGATTTTTGTGAGCTTACTTGTCTGGAAGATCGTCTCTTTTTGTTGTCATTTTTAAAAATTTCGCAATGATCTCAATGCTATGACTTATGCACATTTTCATGATTTATTTATCATCTACCATAAAACGTAGTTTAAAATCACAAATGAAAAGAAAGCAACGATAAGACAACAAAACTGATAGAGTGAAAAATTTGGACTTTTATTCGTACAGAAGTCAGACGCGCAGAATGTCACGCTGACTGAAAAGGGTACATTGTAAATTTTCCTGAAACTAAGAAAAAAAAGAGAAAGGAGAATGGACGCGGCAGATCTTATGAATATTCTTTGTCTCTGGAGCATTCGATGCCAACCGCTCATACTTATAGCCTTAATCATCTTTTTATCCAAGCTTTTGGAAGCACTGCTTGCCCCTTTCCTTTTTATGTCCAACTGTTTGACCCTAATTTTTGCCTGGATCGCCCTTTTGGGTTTTCAATCCACCGGGTCGCTCAATTTTGCCTAGGCCGCCCTTTCGGGTTTTCAACCTAGCGAGCTGATTGTTGGTTGGACCATCTTTCTCTTTTTTTTCTATATATTTATTTTAGGCATAGTATTTCTTGACTGCATCTGAGTTCACTGGGAGTGGGAGGTCTTCACCATCCATTTTTGTGAGGATTAATGCCCCTCTAGAGAATGCTTTCTTCACCACATAAGGTCCTTCATAATTAGGGGTCCATTTTCCCCGGGAATCTTTTTGGATAGGCAGGATTTTCTTGAGCACTAGGTCTCCCTCCTGAAACTGTCGAGGACGAACGTTCTTCTCAAAAGCCTTCCTCATTCTTTGCTGGTACAACTACCCATGGCACAGAGCGACTACTCTCTTTTCTTCAATGAGATTCAACTGATCTAGACGAGCTTGAACCCATTCTGCTTCTTCTAATTTGGTTTCCATTAGCACCCGTAGGGAGGGTATCTCAACTTCAATAGGGAGGACTGCTTCCGACCCGTACACCAAAGAGAAGGGAGTTGCCCCGGTTGAGGTACGCACTGAAGTACGGTACCCGTGCAAAGCAAAAGGGAGCATCTCGTGCCAATCTTTGTAGGTTACTACCATCTTCTGCACAATCCTCTTAATATTCTTATTGGCTGCTTCGACTGCCCCGTTCATCTTAGGACGGTATGGAGAAGAGTTATGATATTTGATTTTAAACTCTGTGCACAATTCTTTCATCATTTTACTATTCAGATTGCTACCATTGTCTGTGATGATTTTATCCGGAAGACCATAACGGCACACCAGGTCTTTCTTTACGAACTTGGCAACCACAGAACTGGTTATGCTGGAGTATGAAGAAGCTTCAACCCATTTAGTGAAGTAATCAATTGCAACTAGGATGAAGCGGTGTCCGTTTGACGCCTTGGGCTCTATGGAACCAATGACATCCATGCCCCACATTGAAAATGGCCAGGGTGCAGTCATGACATTTAACGAAGCCGGTGGCACGTGTATGTGATCGGCGTAAATCTGGCATTTGTGGCACTTTCTTACAAAACTGTAGCAGTCTGTCTCCATCTGCAGCCAATAGTAGCCAGCCCTTAATATCTTTCTTGCCATAGTATGCCCGTTGGAATGGGTTCCGAACGAGCCCTCGTGCACCTCTCTCATGATCCTTTCTGCTTCCTCCTTTACCACACACCTAAGGAGTACCTTATCATGATTCCTCTTGTAAAGCACCTCGCCGCTCAGGAAAAAATTCATTGACAGTCTTCTAAGCGTTCTTTTATCATTTTCCGATGCCCCTAGAGGATACTCTCTGTTCAGGATATACTGCTTGATGTCATGATACCAAGGTTTATCATCTCCGCTATCTTCAATTGCTGCGCAGGAGCAGGAGTGTGCCGGCAAACCTCGATGCTGGATTCTGATCTGGGTCAAGTTCTTATCACAATTGACATTAAACATTGAAGCTAAAGTGGCCAATGCATCAGCCAACTGATTCTCTCTGCGAGGAAGATGTTGAAACGTGATTTCTTCGAAGGACTCAACCAGTTCTCGGATGTAGTCCCTGTACAGTATCAACTCGGGATCTCTGGCTTCCCAATCTCCGTTCACCTGATGGATAACTAAGGCTGAGTCTCCGTACACATCTAATCTTTTAACTTTCCAGTCCAGAGCTGCCTGAATACCCAGAATACATGCCTCGTACTCCGCAATATTATTTGTGACATAGAAGCTCAATCTAGTAGTGAACGGTATGAAGCGATTGTCCGGGGACACCAGCACTGCCCCAGCCCCGTGCCCATAGCTGTTGGAAGCACCGTCGAACACTACTCTCCACCTTTCATTTTCTGGGGACTTTCCTTCTTCGAATAAAGCCAGAATGTCCTCATCCGGGAAATCACACTGCATCGACCGGTAATCTTCAATAGGCTGATGTGCCAGGTATTCAGCTAGCGCACTACCTTTGATGGCCTTTTGGGTGACATAGAGAAGATCATATTCTGACAACTGCATCTGCCACCTCGCAATTCTTCCTGTAAGCGCGGGCTTCTCGAAGATATACTTGATGGGGTCCATCTTTGACACAAACCAGGTGGTGTGACTTAACATGTATTGCCTCAAGCGATGAGCAGCCCAGGCCAAGGCGCAACAAGTCTTTTCTAATAACGAGTACCTCGTCTCACAATCGGTGAACTTCTTGCTCAGATAATAAATTGCGTGCTCTTTCTTGCCAGTTTCGTCAAGTTGTCCTAACACACAACCCATTGAATTTTCTAGCACGGTCAGGTACAGGATCAAAGGTCTGCCATACACCGGAGGCATTAAAACAGGCGGATCTTGCAGATATTTCTTAATCTTCTCGAAAGCTTCTTGGCAATCATCACATGTGGCGGTTAACTGGAAGATAAACCTGGAGATGTAGTTCAGTCTTCCGAGAAAACCCCGAATTTCTTTTTCGGTCTTAGGAGTAGGCATCTCGAGAATTGCACGCACTTTATCTGGGTCAACCTCTATCCCCTTTTGACTGACAATGAACCCCAATAGTTTTCCTGATCTCACCCCAAAGGTGCATTTAGCCGGATTTAACCCGAGCTTGAACTTTCTCAACCGTTCAAAGAGTTTCCGCAAATTAACAACGTGCTCTTCATCTGTTCTGGACTTTGCGATCATATCGTCCACGTACACCTCGATCTCTTTGTGCATCATATCGTGGAATAACGTGACCATAGCTCTTTGGTAAGTAGCGCCGGCATTTTTCAACCCAAACGGCATGACCTGATAGCAGAACGTTCCCCAGAGAGTTGTGAAAGTAGTCTTCTCCATATCCTCAGGAGCCATTTTAATCTGATTATACCCCGAATACCCGTCCATGAAGGAGAAAAGGGAGTGCTGTGCTGTGCTGTCTACTAGGACATCAATATGAGGCAAGGGAAAATCGTCTTTGGGACTGGCACGGTTCAGATCTCTGTAATCAACACACATTCTAACTTTTCCATCCTTTTTGGGCACTGGCACAATGTTAGCAACCCACTGTGGATACTTGGCTACGGCTAGGAAACCAGCGTCAATTTGTTTCTTCACTTCGTCTCTGATCTTTAAAGACATTTCAGGCTTCATCCTCCTTAACTTCTGTTTAACCGGAGGGCACTCAGGCTTGACTGGCAGCTTGTGCACCACTATATCAGTATCTAACCCGGGCATATCTTCATACGACCATGCAAAGACATCGATGTAGTCACGCAGGAGTTGAACCAACTTCTCATATTCACTCTTTTCCATTGAAGTGCCAACCTTGACTTCTTTCTTTTCGCCCTCTATGCCTAAGTTGATGATCTTAATAGTTTCCGCATGCGGCTGAATAACCTTTTCTTCCTGCTCAACCATTCTCATCAATTCCGGAGGAGCTTCCCAGTCATCCTCAGCATCCTCCTCAGCTTGATTAACGGGGTAATCAAAATTAACATATGAGCCGCTGGCATCATTATTTTCAGAGGTATTCATTTTAGATCTGCATTTGCGGGAATAGACAAGCAATGAACAAGCAAAAATAGAGACACAAAATGGAGACGCAAAAAGCTATTTTTATTCATTTGAGAATTCAAAACTACATTTCATTGATAGATGATAAAAAACATGCGTGCCCTTATGAAAAGGTCCTAAGGCCTTGGGCAGAGCCAAAGGACTTGCATTACAAGGATCATTACTTTGAAATGAAAACAACAGAGAAATCAACGATCTTCCAGTTGCCAATTTCTTCTCCTGCAACACTGCGACGAACTAGGCCTCGATCCACGCCTTCTTCAGCTAACTCCTCCTCGATGACAGCAATCTGATCAGGGTTCAGCATTCCAGCACTCTTGAAATTCCGCTTGAGGTCATCTATGTGGACCATCATCAATCGGGGTTCTCTCCCCTGAAGCCTAGCCAATCTCTTCTCACGCTTTTCCTCAGCCATTCTTCTCTTATCAGCTGGAGTGGGCCAGTAACCTAACCCACATCTGTCCTTGTATTCTCGCAGATGCACAGGCGACAGAATTCCTTGCTCAGATCTTCCTAGCCCCTTCCCAATCCGATAGCCACTCTTCAGCATAACTTTCGCTACCATAATATCAGCATTGGACCACTTGGGTACCGGTACTGAGGACTCTTCACTTACGAACATAGCGTTCGGAATTTTTAGGGATTGAAAGGCGGATTCGAGGGATTCCTCTGTAGCTTCAATATAATGAGAGGGGACAGGTTTGCTGATTGTGAACTCTTCCTCCCCACAGACAACTGCAAGCTTATCGTCGACTATAAACTTGAGTTTTTGGTGAAGTGTTGAAGGGACAGCGCCTGCTGCATGGATCCAAGGTCTCCCCAAGAGACAGCTGTACGAGGACTCAATATCCATAATTTGAAAAGTCACGCAGAACACCTCAGGCCCTATTTGCATTGGGAACTCCATTTCCCCTATGACTTCTTTCTTAGACCCATCAAAGGCTCTGACTAGGGTTGAGCTGGGTTTCATATAGGAACAATCTACCTCTAACTTGTTCATCGTTGATCTGGGCATAACATTCAATGAGGATCCATTGTCGATGAGAACCCTGGAGAGTGTGTATTCACCGCACTTCACTGTGATATGCAACGCCCTATTGTGCCCCTTCCCCTCTGGGGTGAGTTCATCATCAGTGAAAGTAATGTAATTAGATGCAACGATGTTCCCCACTATACCATCCAACTGATTAACAGTAATATCTTGGGCGACATGGGCCTCATTTAGTACTTTAACCAAGGCGTCATGGTGGGCTTCTGAGTTTAGTAGTAGGGACATGATGGAAATTTTGGCTGGGGTGTGGTGTAGCTGGTCCACCACTTTGTAGTCACTCTGTCGCATTATCTTCAAGAATTCAGCAACCTCTGGGTCTGACACCTTCCTATTTATTGCAGGCTCCGGCTCTACATTCTTTCCTTTTCGGATTCTCTCTTCTATTGCCTTAGAAGGATCCTCTTCCTGAGCTTGGGGAATATACACACGCCCACTTCTAGTTACCCCGCTACTTCCTGCAATATTGGTGACGTCAAGAGCAGCTTGAGATCTCGGAGCTGGAATTGGCACACTGTAGCTCCATGGGACATCAGTGTTCTTCTGGCTAGGAGCTGGAACTGGGATCACAATAGTCTTTGGTCTTGCCACAGCCGAATTCCGACTGTATGGCACCTCGATAGGTCTCTGCACATCTCTGCCCCCTTCTGATTGGAGGGTCAGAACATCCTCCTCTCTCCCCTGTATACCCACCTGGATGATGTGGCGGTCCATCAGATCCTGTAACACCACCTTGAATGCTTCACATGCTCCTACACGGCTGACATTAGCACAAGCTCCTTTCTGAACGCAACCCATCCTAATAATCCCGCATTTACACAATTCTGCATGAATGATTTCTAGGGGGGTCTGGATATCTTCAACTGATCTGATTAGGGACTGCTCTTTCATATCCATGATTGCATTAGTGGCATGCTTCCCATGACCAGGCAGCGGGTTAGTCGTGATATTTGGATCCTCCTGCTTGAAAGTTATGCCTTTTTTATCTATCAAGTCCTGCACCACTATCTTGAAGGCTTTGCAATCCTCCACAACATGCCCAATTGCCCCTTCGTGGAAAGCACAGGTACTATTGGGGTTGTATCCTCTGAAATAAGGTGGTTGAACAGGTTTCATGGGTCTTGTATTGATGAGCTTATTGGTGATGAGGTAGTTGAATAGGTCTGTGTATGACATGGGAATTGGGTCAAAGGTTGTTCTGTTTTGATAGGTTCTTTGGTGGTTGCTTTGGTTGTTGTTTTGGAATGGATGGACCGTTTGTGTGGGAGCGGGGACTGGGATGTTGGGTGGCTGGCATGGTGGGATGATAGTGATGGCATTGGTTTCCCCCTCTTTCTTTCTGGGAAAGCAGGAGAATGGCTTCTTTTGGGAACTTGTGCTACTTGTGGACCCCTGTGCAATCTTTCCACTTCTCAATCCGTTCTCCAATCTCTCTCCCACAATCACCACATCTGAAAAATTGGATGATGCACTGCTGATCAGACGATCATAATATAGCGGTGGCAAGGTTTCCATGAACATAGAAACCAGTTCTTTGTCTAAAAGAGGAGGTGTGACTTGCGCGGCCAAAGCCCTCCATCGCTGGGCGTACTCCTTGAATGATTCATTTTCCTTCTTGCTCATATTCTGCAGCTGTGTTCGGTCTGGCGCCATGTCCGTATTGTATTGATATTGCTTGAGGAACGCATCTGCTAAATCCTTCCAGCAGCGGACTTGGGATGGCTCTAACTTCATATACCAATTAAGGGATGCCCTGGCAAGGCTATCTTGGAAGCAATGGATTAGCAATTTGTCATCACCGGAGTAGGTAGACATCTTCCTACAATACATCGTTAAGTGACTCTTCGGGCAGGTCGTGTAACACCGCTTTTTAATAACCTTACTTTTTAATAAAATCAGAGTCTTTTTTTTTTTTGAAAACAATTAAAGTGAGTGCTACACTTACTCCATAAAAATCAAGATACATAACACCATAAGAAAAGTTTAGTTCGCATCAACTAAATCCAATCACCACCAGCAGCGGAATAATAATGAGTTTAAAAAAAATTTAAAACCAATACATCACCAACAAAATCTAACAATTTTAAGAAATAATGCATAAACATAGGACACCCCCCCTGGTGCTACGTATCAGAGCGTGACACTTCCTACCAGACGAAGGCATAAAGGAATCCTTCACTCGTTATTACCTGCACGTTGCCGACATAAGAAGCAACATAAAAGCAGTAGGGTGAGTCTCTTTTCATAATTAATAACATATGGGAATTAAGCACTGCATAGGAAAAGGAAACCAGGCACACCAATTCACAACAATGGGAACAATCACATCAGCATTCAATTTCCAAACAGCACTATACAATATATGATTATGCATGTAATGCAACCCAAACTCCATGGGTACATGCATGTCGGATCCGTCACCAAATACAAATAGGCCGTAGCCTCTGCTCACCAAATTAAATTAGGCCGTAGCCTCTGCTCACCAATAATGCACATGTTTCATGAGATGCTATGAGAATGCATCGCAACACACCAAGTCCAATCAATTCACCATTTTAAATTCATAATATCACCATAGTACATTAATCAACTCACCAAATTAAAATTTGGCCGAAGCCTCTGCTCACCAATCTCACCTCATCACACTCACCAATTCAGCTCACCACTCACACCAACACCAATTCAAACCGACCAACTTAGGACATTGACACGACATGGGGAAAGTGGGTAAAAATAGTCATTTGGACACTTGAACACCATCAGCCCAGAAACACCAGTAAAATAATTTATTTTTGCATAAAATTGAGACCATTGGATAGACACTGAAATTAGCTTCGAAACGCATTTTGAACCGTTAAATTTGGATAACCGAGTCAAAAGTTACGTTAAAAACAAAATAGGAAAAATATTTAGACATCCAGGAAACTGGCGCATGGGCGCTGGCGCCCAGGAGAGGCAACACGCACAGGCGCATAGGCGCTTGGCGCCCAGGAGAGGCAACACGCACAGGCGCATAGGCGCTTGGCGCCCAGGAACAACACGCGCACAGGCGCTAGGCGCCCAGGAAACAGTGCGCGCACAGGCGCATTGCGCCCAGCACAGCACATGGCGCCCAGGCACTAGGCGCCTAAGGCCATGATGCAACAAAACTCATTTTTCTTCGAATTTGATTTTACACGAGCCAATTGCCCAGAACATGAAGACCCAATAAAAATTTCATCAAAAACTGAACATCATTTTTGGCGCCCATGCACTAGGCACCTAGTGAAAATACGCAACTCAACTCTTTTGTTGCCCAAAATCATTTTTCATGAGCCATTTTACCTGAATATGAAAACCTGAAAACAATTTTTACAAAACTATCACCAAGACATTGGGGCCCTTGGCGCCCATGACTCAAGCAACAAGCGCCAAAACTGGCAGCACAGTGACACAGAATGGCAACACAGGGGCAACAGGCACAGCAACACAGTGACACAGAATGGCAACACAGGGGCAACAGAATTTGAAAAAAAACTGGCGCAGCACACTGCTGGGCACTTGGCGCCCATGACTATGGCGCACAACACAGAATTTCAGCAACACACATATGGCGCCCAAGGCGCCTAGGAGCTTCTAAAAAAACAGAATTTTCTATTTTCAATCACCAATTTAAAATCACCAAATACTCAATTATATGTATATGATTCAAATGTCACCATGATTCTCAATTTCACCAAGTAAGCACCAAACAATCATATATTCAAACATATGGTCTCCAATTCGCATTTAGCAACAATTCATCATCAATCATGCGATTTTCAACATAGCAATTCAATCATCAAGCATCACAATATTATGAATTTATCATTAGCATCACAAATCATTCATAGAACTAACCTAGAACCCTAACCCTAAGCAATCACAATTCGCATAGATTATTAAGCACAAAAAGAGGACCCCCTAACCTTATGGAAGTCGAATTGCTAGCCAAGCTCCAAGGGAAGAATGCAAGTCACCAACGAGCCTCCTCCTCTTTCCTAAGTGCTTCGCCTTCTCTTCTTCTTCTCCTCTTCCTTTCGCAACCCTCCTCTTCTCACTCTCTCTCTTTTTCGCTTCTTTTCTTATTTTTCCAATAGAGTAACAAAATGCAAACTAACCCCTAGACCCCCTTGGAAGTCGAATACTTGACAAGGAAATGGGCCACGGGCCTAATTGTGGATCACGGGCCCTTGCCCGCACCACTCAATCCGTGACAACACCTCCTAATAAACAAAATAAAATAATTAAACCTTGAATTATTTAATTAAATTAAATAAATATTGTAAGCCTTAAATAACTTAATTAAATAAATAATTAAATTATTTTGGGGCGTTACAACTCTCCCCCACTTAGAATATTTCGTCCTCGAAATTACCTGAATCAAACAACTCCGGATATGCTTCCCGCATCTTACTCTCCAGTTCCCAAGTCATGCTCTCACCAGCAGCTCCTAACCAAACCACTTTCACCAAAAGAATTTCTTTCCCTCTCAGAGTCTTCACTTCTCTATCCTCAATCCGCACAGGCATAGTCTCCACGGTGAGATTATCCCGCACCTCTACTTCATCCATCTGAATCACATGAGACGGGTCCGGAACATACTTTCGAAGTTGTGACACGTGAAACACGTCATGCAAGTTCGAAAGATTAGGCGGCAAGGCCACCCTATAGGCAACACTTCCCACCCTCTCCGTAATCTGATACGGACCAATGAAACGGGGAGTTAACTTCTTAGATTTCAAGGCCCGCCCAACACCAGTTACCGGAGTGACTCTCAGGAACACATGATCACCGGCCTGAAACTCCAAATCCTTCCTTCTCTTATCATGATAGCTCTTTTGCCGACTCTGCGACGCTTTCATCTTCTCACGGATTAATTTTACCTTCTCAGTTGTTTCTCGCACAATCTCAGGCCCCAACACTGCACTCTCCCCAGATTCATACCAACACAACGGAGTCCTACATCTCCGACCATACAACGCCTCAAACGGTGCCATACCAATACTAGAGTGAAAACTGTTGTTATAGGTGAACTCTATCAACGAAAGATGAGAATCCCATGAACCTCCCTGCTCAAGAACACATGCTCTCAACAAGTCCTCTAACGACTGAATAGTCCTCTCCGTCTGACCATCTGTCTGCGGATGATAAGCGGAGCTCAACCTCAACTTAGAACCCAAAGCTTCTTGCAAACTTTTCCAAAATTCAGATGTGAATCTTGGATCTCTATCAGATACAATACTAAGCGGAACGCCATGCAACTTCACAATTGTCTTGATGTAGATCTCTGCCAATTTTGGAACTGGATAAGTCATATTAATTGGTAAGAAATGAGCAGACTTTGACAACCTGTCCACAACCACCCATATAGCATCAAACCCTCTCACTGTATTTGGCAAACCAGTCACAAAATCCATGGAAATGCTATCCCATTTCCATTCCGGAATCTCCAATGGTTGCATCAACCCCGCGGGCTTCTGATGCTCAATCTTAGACTTCTGACAAGTCAGACAAGAATATACAAACTGTGCCACATCCTTCTTCATACCAGGCCACCAGAACATTTCCTTCAAATCTTGGTACATTTTCGTAGCCCCTGGATGAATACTCAACTTGCTCCTATGGCTCTCCTCAAGAATCATTCGCTTCATCTCAGCATCATCAGGAATGCAGATCCTATCTCTGAATCTCAATACTCCTTGGGAATCTAACTTGAAATCTCCATTCACAGCTTGATCATTCATAACTAACAAGTCTACCAACTTTACATCTGACCTTTGGGCTTCTCGAACACTAACCAAAAATTCATTGCCGATCTTCAACATCCCCAATCTGACACTCTGCGGTGTCACTTCACAAACCAGACTCATGTCCCGAAACTGCTCAATCAACTCTAACTCTTTCACCATCATAGCCGACATATGCAAACTCTTCCGACTTAAAGCATCAGCCACGACATTAGCTTTGCCGGGGTGATAGTTCAAGCCGAAATCATAATCCTTCAGCAATTCTAGCCAACGTCTCTGCCTCATATTTAGCTCCTTCTGATCAAACAAGTATTTCAGACTCTTATGGTCACTAAACACTTCGAATCTGGTACCATACAGATAGTGCCTCCAAATTTTCAGCACAAACACAATTGCAGCTAGCTCTAAATCATGAGTAGGGTAGTTCTTCTCATGGGTCCTCACTGTCTGGACGCATAAGCTACTACCTTACCCTCTTGCATCAATACACCTCCCAAACCCATCTTGGAAGCATCGCAATATACTACAAACGGTTGATCCGGAACAGGCAAGGTCAAAACGGGCGATGTAGTCAACCTCTTTTTCAACTCATTGAAGCTCTCCTCGCAGCGAGCATCCCACACAAAAGCTTTTCCTTTACATGTCAATTGAGTCAACGGAAGTGCCAACCTCGAGAAACCTTCAATAAATCTCTTGTAATAACCAGCTAATCCCAAAAAGCTTCTAATCTCTGTAACTGACTTCGGGCTCTCCCATTGGGACACAGCATCAACCTTGGCTGGGTCCACAGCTATACCATTACCAGAGATAATATGACCAAGGAAACCTACTTCATTCAGCCAGAACTCACACTTAGACAATTTTGCATACAATTTCTTTTCTTTCAACACTTCTAGCACTAACCTCAAATGTTCTCCGTGCTCCTCTTCTGTTTTAGAATACACCAGAATGTCGTCAATAACCACAACTACAAACCGATCCAAGTAACTATGGAAGGTACGGTTCATGTACTCCATAAACACACCCGGCGCGTTGGTAACACCAAACGGCATCACAGAATACTCATAGTGCCCATATCTCGTTCTGAAAGCGGTCTTCTGAATGTCTTCATCCTTTACCTTGATCTGGTGATAACCCGACCTCAAATCGATTTTACTAAACACCTTAGCACCTACCAACTGGTCCATCAGATCATCAATTCTGGGAAGCGGATACCTGTTCTTTATTGTCACTTTGTTCAATTGCCTATAATCGACACAAAGTCTCATACTCCCGTCCTTCTTTTTCACTAACAATACCGGAGCACCCCACGGTGACACACTTGGCCTTACAAATTTCTTCTCAAGTAGATCTTCTAATTGCTTTTTCAATTCAGACAACTCTGAGGCTGACATTCGGTACGGTGCCATAGACACAGGCCTAGTACCAGGTATAAGATCAATAGCAAACTCAACTTCTCTTTCCGGTGGCACACCCGGAATTTCATCAGGAAAAAACCTCAGGAAACTCGCGTACCACTTTCAGTTCTTCAATAACAGCCTGACTCTCAGCAGACAACGATGCCATTAACGCAAATAGCCGAACTCCTTCTTTCTTCAACTTCTTCAACTGACCAGCAGATACCAAAACAGAATCTTCTTCCCCGAAACTAACCGACTTGCTACGACAGTTGATATGAACGTGATTATTCTCTAACCAGTCCATGTCTAAGATTACATCCAGACCTCTCAACGGCAAGCAAACAAAATTCACAATAAAGTCCCTGCCGAAGATCGACACGGGACACTGAGAACACAGCTGGGACGTAATCACCGACCCCTCCGCAGGAGTATCGACTACCATTTCTCCATTCATAACAGACAAAACAAGATTCAACTTCTTACAACATTCAGCAGCAGCCCAACAACAGCAGCAGCAGCATCGATCCTCCCAGCCATCTCAACTCACTTGCTACAAACAAACAACAGTTAGATATAACTGACAACACACCGTTGTCAGTTGACACTACTACTGGACAACTTGGCCGGACAGACCGAACTGCCCTGATACCACTAATGTAACACCCCTTTTTAATAACCTTACTTTTTAATAAAATCAGAGTCTTTTTTTTTTTTGAAAACAATTAAAGTGAGTGCTACACTTACTCCATAAAAATCAAGATACATAACACCATAAGAAAAGTTTAGTTCGCATCAACTAAATCCAATCACCACCAGCAGCGGAATAATAATGAGTTTAAAAAAAATTTAAAACCAATACATCACCAACAAAATCTAACAGTTTTAAGAAATAATGCATAAACATAGGACACCCCCCCTGGTGCTACGTATCAGAGCGTGACACTTCCTACCAGACGAAGGCATAAAGGAATCCTTCACTCGTTATTACCTGCACGTTGCCGATATAAGAAGCAACATAAAAGCAGTAGGGTGAGTCTCTTTTCATAATTAATAACATATGGGAATTAAGCACTGCATAGGAAAAGGAAACCAGGCACACCAATTCACAACAATGGGAACAATCACATCAGCATTCAATTTCCAAACAGCACTATACAATATATGATTATGCATGTAATGCAACCCAAACTCCACGGGTACATGCATGTCGGATCCGTCACCAAATACAAATAGGCCGTAGCCTCTGCTCACCAAATTAAATTAGGCCGTAGCCTCTGCTCACCAATAATGCACATGTTTCATGAGATGCTATGAGAATGCATCGCAACACACCAAGTCCAATCAATTCACCATTTTAAATTCATAATATCACCATAGTACATTAATCAACTCACCAAATTAAAATTTGGCCGAAGCCTCTGCTCACCAATCTCACCTCATCACACTCACCAATTCAGCTCACCACTCACACCAACACCAATTCAAATCGACCAACTTAGGACATTGACACGACATGGGGAAAGTGGGTAAAAATAGTCATTTGGACACTTGAACACCATCAGCCCAGAAACACCAGTAAAATAATTTATTTTTGCATAAAATTGAGACCATTGGATAGACACTGAAATTAGCTTTGAAACGCATTTGGAACCGTTAAATTTGGATAACCGAGTCAAAAGTTACGTTAAAAACAAAATAGGAAAAATATTTAGACATCCAGGAAACTGGCGCATGGGCGCTGGCGCCCAGGAGAGGCAACACGCACAGGCGCATAGGCGCTTGGCGCCCAGGAGAGGCAACACGCACAGGCGCATAGGCGCTTGGCGCCCAGGAACAACACGCGCACAGGCGCTAGGCGCCCAGGAAACAGTGCGCGCACAGGCGCATTGCGCCCAGCACAGCACATGGCGCCCAGGCACTAGGCGCCTAAGGCCATGATGCAACAAAACTCATTTTTCTTCGAATTTGATTTTACATGAGCCAATTGCCCAGAACATGAAGACCCAATAAAAATTTCATCAAAAACTGAACATCATTTTTGGCGCCCATGCACTAGGCACCTAGTGAAAATACGCAACTCAACTCTTTTGTTGCCCAAAATCATTTTTCATGAGCCATTTTACCTGAATATGAAAACCTGAAAACAATTTTTACAAAACTATCACCAAGACATTGGGGCCCTTGGCGCCCATGACTCAAGCAACAAGCGCCAAAACTGGCAGCACAGTGACACAGAATGGCAACACAGGGGCAACAGAATTTGAAAAAAAACTGGCGCAGCACACTGCTGGGCACTTGGCGCCCATGACTATGGCGCACAACACAGAATTTCAGCAACACACATATGGCGCCCAAGGCGCCTAGGAGCTTCTAAAAAAACAGAATTTTCTATTTTCAATCACCAATTTAAAATCACCAAATACTCAATTATATGTATATGATTCAAATGTCACCATGATTCTCAATTTCACCAAGTAAGCACCAAACAATCATATATTCAAACATATGGTCTCCAATTCGCATTTAGCAACAATTCATCATCAATCATGCGATTTTCAACATAGCAATTCAATCATCAAGCATCACAATATTATGAATTTATCATTAGCATCACAAATCATTCATAGAACTAACCTAGAACCCTAACCCTAAGCAATCACAATTCGCATAGATTATTAAGCACAAAAAGAGGACCCCCTAACCTTATGGAAGTCGAATTGCTAGCCAAGCTCCAAGGGAAGAATGCAAGTCACCAACGAGCCTCCTCCTCTTTCCTAAGTGCTTCGCCTTCTCTTCTTCTTCTCCTCTTCCTTTCGCAACCCTCCTCTTCTCACTCTCTCTCTTTTTCGCTTCTTTTCTTATTTTTCCAATAGAGTAACAAAATGCAAACTAACCCCTAGACCCCCTTGGAAGTCGAATACTTGACAAGGAAATGGGCCACGGGCCTAATTGTGGATCACGGGCCCTTGCCCGCACCACTCAATCCGTGACAACACCTCCTAATAAACAAAATAAAATAATTAAACCTTGAATTATTTAATTAAATTAAATAAATATTGTAAGCCTTAAATAACTTAATTAAATAAATAATTAAATTATTTTGGGGCGTTACAACTCTCCCCCACTTAGAATATTTCGTCCTCGAAATTACCTGAATCAAACAACTCCGGATATGCTTCCCGCATCTTACTCTCCAGTTCCCAAGTCATGCTCTCACCAGCAGCTCCTAACCAAACCACTTTCACCAAAAGAATTTCTTTCCCTCTCAGAGTCTTCACTTCTCTATCCTCAATCCGCACAGGCATAGTCTCCACGGTGAGATTATCTCGCACCTCTACTTCATCCATCTGAATCACATGAGACGGGTCCGGAACATACTTTCGAAGTTGTGACACGTGAAACACGTCATGCAAGTTCGAAAGATTAGGCGGCAAGGCCACCCTATAGGCAACACTTCCCACCCTCTCCGTAATCTGATACGGACCAATGAAACGGGGAGTTAACTTCTTAGATTTCAAGGCCCGCCCAACACCAGTTACCGGAGTGACTCTCAGGAACACATGATCACCGGCCTGAAACTCCAAATCCTTCCTTCTCTTATCATGATAGCTCTTTTGCCGACTCTGCGACGCTTTCATCTTCTCACGGATTAATTTTACCTTCTCAGTTGTTTCTCGCACAATCTCAGGCCCCAACACTGCACTCTCCCCAGATTCATACCAACACAACGGAGTCCTACATCTCCGACCATACAACGCCTCAAACGGTGCCATACCAATACTAGAGTGAAAACTGTTGTTATAGGTGAACTCTATCAACGAAAGATGAGAATCCCATGAACCTCCCTGCTCAAGAACACATGCTCTCAACAAGTCCTCTAACGACTGAATAGTCCTCTCCGTCTGACCATCTGTCTGCGGATGATAAGCGGAGCTCAACCTCAACTTAGAACCCAAAGCTTCTTGCAAACTTTTCCAAAATTCAGATGTGAATCTTGGATCTCTATCAGATACAATACTAAGCGGAACGCCATGCAACTTCACAATTGTCTTGATGTAGATCTCTGCCAATTTTGGAACTGGATAAGTCATATTAATTGGTAAGAAATGAGCAGACTTTGACAACCTGTCCACAACCACCCATATAGCATCAAACCCTCTCACTGTATTTGGCAAACCAGTCACAAAATCCATGGAAATGCTATCCCATTTCCATTCCGGAATCTCCAATGGTTGCATCAACCCCGCGGGCTTCTGATGCTCAATCTTAGACTTCTGACAAGTCAGACAAGAATATACAAACTGTGCCACATCCTTCTTCATACCAGGCCACCAGAACATTTCCTTCAAATCTTGGTACATTTTCGTAGCCCCTGGATGAATACTCAACTTGCTCCTATGGCTCTCCTCAAGAATCATTCGCTTCATCTCAGCATCATCAGGAATGCAGATCCTATCTCTGAATCTCAATACTCCTTGGGAATCTAACTTGAAATCTCCATTCACAGCTTGATCATTCATAACTAACAAGTCTACCAACTTTACATCTGACCTTTGGGCTTCTCGAACACTAACCAAAAATTCATTGCCGATCTTCAACATCCCCAATCTGACACTCTGCGGTGTCACTTCACAAACCAGACTCATGTCCCGAAACTGCTCAATCAACTCTAACTCTTTCACCATCATAGCCGACATATGCAAACTCTTCCGACTTAAAGCATCAGCCACGACATTAGCTTTGCCGGGGTGATAGTTCAAGCCGAAATCATAATCCTTCAGCAATTCTAGCCAACGTCTCTGCCTCATATTTAGCTCCTTCTGATCAAACAAGTATTTCAGACTCTTATGGTCACTAAACACTTCGAATCTGGTACCATACAGATAGTGCCTCCAAATTTTCAGCACAAACACAATTGCAGCTAGCTCTAAATCATGAGTAGGGTAGTTCTTCTCATGGGTCCTCACTGTCTGGACGCATAAGCTACTACCTTACCCTCTTGCATCAATACACCTCCCAAACCCATCTTGGAAGCATCGCAATATACTACAAACGGTTGATCCGGAACAGGCAAGGTCAAAACGGGCGATGTAGTCAACCTCTTTTTCAACTCATTGAAGCTCTCCTCGCAGCGAGCATCCCACACAAAAGCTTTTCCTTTACATGTCAATTGAGTCAACGGAAGTGCCAACCTCGAGAAACCTTCAATAAATCTCTTGTAATAACCAGCTAATCCCAAAAAGCTTCTAATCTCTGTAACTGACTTCGGGCTCTCCCATTGGGACACAGCATCAACCTTGGCTGGGTCCACAGCTATACCATTACCAGAGATAATATGACCAAGGAAACCTACTTCATTCAGCCAGAACTCACACTTAGACAATTTTGCATACAATTTCTTTTCTTTCAACACTTCTAGCACTAACCTCAAATGTTCTCCGTGCTCCTCTTCTGTTTTAGAATACACCAGAATGTCGTCAATAACCACAACTACAAACCGATCCAAGTAACTATGGAAGGTACGGTTCATGTACTCCATAAACACACCCGGCGCGTTGGTAACACCAAACGGCATCACAGAATACTCATAGTGCCCATATCTCGTTCTGAAAGCGGTCTTCTGAATGTCTTCATCCTTTACCTTGATCTGGTGATAACCCGACCTCAAATCGATTTTACTAAACACCTTAGCACCTACCAACTGGTCCATCAGATCATCAATTCTGGGAAGCGGATACCTGTTCTTTATTGTCACTTTGTTCAATTGCCTATAATCGACACAAAGTCTCATACTCCCGTCCTTCTTTTTCACTAACAATACCGGAGCACCCCACGGTGACACACTTGGCCTTACAAATTTCTTCTCAAGTAGATCTTCTAATTGCTTTTTCAATTCAGACAACTCTGAGGCTGACATTCGGTACGGTGCCATAGACACAGGCCTAGTACCAGGTATAAGATCAATAGCAAACTCAACTTCTCTTTCCGGTGGCACACCCGGAATTTCATCAGGAAAAAACCTCAGGAAACTCGCGTACCACTTTCAGTTCTTCAATAACAGCCTGACTCTCAGCAGACAACGATGCCATCAACGCAAATAGCCGAACTCCTTCTTTCTTCAACTTCTTCAACTGACCAGCAGATACCAAAACAGAATCTTCTTCCCCGAAACTAACCGACTTGCTACGACAGTTGATATGAACGTGATTATTCTCTAACCAGTCCATGCCTAAGATTACATCCAGACCTCTCAACGGCAAGCAAACAAAATTCACAATAAAGTCCCTGCCGAAGATCGACACGGGACACTGAGAACACAGCTGGGACGTAATCACCGACCCCTCCGCAGGAGTATCGACTACCATTTCTCCATTCATAACAGACAAAACAAGATTCAACTTCTTACAACATTCAGCAGCAGCCCAACAACAGCAGCAGCAGCATCGATCCTCCCAGCCATCTCAACTCACTTGCTACAAACAAACAACAGTTAGATATAACTGACAACACACCGTTGTCAGTTGACACTACTACTGGACAACTTGGCCGGACAGACCGAACTGCTCTGATACCACTAATGTAACACCCCTTTTTAATAACCTTACTTTTTAATAAAATCAGAGTCTTTTTTTTTTTTGAAAACAATTAAAGTGAGTGCTACACTTACTCCATAAAAATCAAGATACATAACACCATAAGAAAAGTTTAGTTCGCATCAACTAAATCCAATCACCACCAGCAGCGGAATAATAATGAGTTTAAAAAAAATTTAAAACCAATACATCACCAACAAAATCTAACAGTTTTAAGAAATAATGCATAAACATAGGACACCCCCCCTGGTGCTACGTATCAGAGCGTGACACTTCCTACCAGACGAAGGCATAAAGGAATCCCTCACTCGTTATTACCTGCACGTTGCCGACATAAGAAGCAACATAAAAGCAGTAGGGTGAGTCTCTTTTCATAATTAATAACATATGGGAATTAAGCACTGCATAGGAAAAGGAAACCAGGCACACCAATTCACAACAATGGGAACAATCACATCAGCATTCAATTTCCAAACAGCACTATACAATATATGATTATGCATGTAATGCAACCCAAACTCCACGGGTACATGCATGTCGGATCCGTCACCAAATACAAATAGGCCGTAGCCTCTGCTCACCAAATTAAATTAGGCCATAGCCTCTGCTCACCAATAATGCACATGTTTCATGAGATGCTATGAGAATGCATCGCAACACACCAAGTCCAATCAATTCACCATTTTAAATTCATAATATCACCATAGTACATTAATCAACTCACCAAATTAAAATTTGGCCGAAGCCTCTGCTCACCAATCTCACCTCATCACACTCACCAATTCAGCTCACCACTCACACGAACACCAATTCAAATCGACCAACTTAGGACATTGACACGACATGGGGAAAGTGGGTAAAAATAGTCATTTGGACACTTGAACACCATCAGCCCAGAAACACCAGTAAAATAATTTATTTTTGCATAAAATTGAGACCATTGGATAGACACTGAAATTAGCTTCGAAACGCATTTTGAACCGTTAAATTTGGATAACCGATTCAAAAGTTACGTTAAAAACAAAATAGGAAAAATATTTAGACATCCAGGAAACTGGCGCATGGGCGCTGGCGCCCAGGAGAGGCAACACGCACAGGCGCATAGGCGCTTGGCGCCCAGGAGAGGCAACACGCACAGGCGCATAGGCGCTTGGCGCCCAGGAACAACACGCGCACAGGCGCTAGGCGCCCAGGAAACAGTGCGCGCACAGGCGCATTGCGCCCAGCACAGCACATGGCGCCCAGGCACTAGGCGCCTAAGGCCATGATGCAACAAAACTCATTTTTCTTCGAATTTGATTTTACACAAGCCAATTGCCCAGAACATGAAGACCCAATAAAAATTTCATCAAAAACTGAACATCATTTTTGGCGCCCATGCACTAGGCACCTAGTGAAAATACGCAACTCAACTCTTTTGTTGCCCAAAATCATTTTTCATGAGCCATTTTACCTGAATATGAAAACCTGAAAACAATTTTTACAAAACTATCACCAAGACATTGGGGCCCTTGGCGCCCATGACTCAAGCAACAAGCGCCAAAACTGGCAGCACAGTGACACAGAATGGCAACACAGGGGCAACAGGCACAGCAACACAGTGACACAGAATGGCAACACAGGGGCAACAGAATTTGAAAAAAAACTGGCGCAGCACACTGCTGGGCACTTGGCGCCCATGACTATGGCGCACAACACAAAATTTCAGCAACACACATATGGCGCCCAAGGCGCCTAGGAGCTTCTAAAAAAACAGAATTTTCTATTTTCAATCACCAATTTAAAATCACCAAATACTCAATTATATGTATATGATTCAAATGTCACCATGATTCTCAATTTCACCAAGTAAGCACCAAACAATCATATATTCAAACATATGGTCTCCAATTCGCATTTAGCAACAATTCATCATCAATCATGCGATTTTCAACATAGCAATTCAATCATCAAGCATCACAATTGTTAGCCTAGAATTTCGACAAGACTTCTGAGTGGTTATTTAATAAGGTTTGACTTTTCATTAAAGAACATTCATAATGCCTTCAAAGAGAATAAATGACATGTATGTCATCTCAGCATGTTTTCGACAGAAGAGGTCTTCACCATTTCGACAGGACAAAGTTTTCGACAAGACAGTGTATTCAAGATTTCGTCAAGCAGTTATTGGCAGACAGTTGTGTCGAATTCCAAGACTACGGTTAATACAACGTGGGCAGTTATAGCGTCAGACGTGGCACGAAATCCTTCATTGGTTAATGAGACGTGGCCACGTGTCCATAGCAGTTTACATTTCAGTCATTGTTTTCTGTATAAATAGTGGTTTTTACGTAGAAATCAGGGTGGCAAATTATTATACCAACACACAATTCTGAAACTCTAACTTCCAAGTCACAGCGAAAACAGAGTAAAAGAATCCTTGTACAACGTATGTAAATTTGTACACCATTCTCTTTACATTCAATGCAATTTATTGCTTTCAATACAAGTCATTTAATATTTCTGCGTCCCATTTTACCATTTCTTTCACTTTTACTTCAATTTTCATGGTGAATTGTCTCCTTTTTAAAATATATTTGTTGACAAACGGTGGTGTTTAAAGGCAATTGCTTTAGAGATTTCTGGTTTAATCTCACAAAACTTTTCTAATAAAACCAGTGATTGTTTGCTAAAAACACCAGCAAACAAATTGGCACGCCCAGTGGGACAGTTTGCCTTTAATACATAATTTTTTCTATGTTCTTTGATGTGTTTGTACTTGCATGCACTTAAGAAGTGGAAAAATGGTTCGTCATACTAATAATGCGTCTAGCTCTAATCCTGTGGTTCCACAAGAACAGGGAACAATAGTAGACTCTGCAAACGTAAATGCAGGGGTGGTTGTGGGAACAATATCCCCGTCATCATCAACAACCGTTCCTTCAGTATCAATGACTAACGTTGGATCAACGCAGTCAAACATGGCATCTATGCCTATGTCTTTGCCGTTACATATGGGACTTCATAGTCCTTATATGGCAATAGGAAGCGGTTTAAATCCACATTTTCATAATGTAAGTTTTCCTGCATTTCCTTCTGGATCATATGGCATGCCTACTGGAATGCCACATATTTCGACTATGTCTCCTGTACATGTTTCTTCTGAAAGTGTAATGGGTCGAAATCCTACGGCATTAACCAATGAATCCTTGTTTGCCTTACGACAACAAGTTGATGAGAGCAATCATGATATGGTTAATATGTTAACCCAACAAATTGGTACAGTTTTTAATCCATTGATTCAAAATACTGATACCAGTTACCAAATGTTAGCAAAACAAATGGGTCGAATTGCAGATTTCTTTGGGGCTCCAAATACTAGTAATAGGCAGGTGCCTAATACAGTAAATAATGGATTACCTGTTCATACCCAAAGAACAATTCCAGTCGAAGTCCCAGTCAATGTAGGTGAACAACAGGGAATGGCAAATCATGTCCCTGAAGTTGTACTGGTGAATCGAAATCAGAATGCTGATGAAGTTGTTCGACAAGTGCAACAAAATAATGTTGGCGCCCAAGATAATATAGCCACTTTAGTTGAAACTATATTGACACAAAATGGCGTTAATGTAGGCTTACGTAGGCCAAATTTCATATCACCATTATGTGAATATGTGTTGCAAACTGAGTTGCCAAGGGGCTGGAAAGTTCCTAAGTATACTAAGTTTGGTGGTGACACAAAAGAATCTACTGTCGAACATATTGCTCGGTTTTTGACTGAGTCTGGGGATATAGCCCAAAATGAGAATTTGAAGATGAAATATTTCCCAAATTCTTTAACAAAAAATGCTTTTACTTGGTTTACTACATTACCCCCTGGTTCTATTTTCACATGGGGGCAATTAGAAAAAGCGTTTCATGCGCAGTTTTACATGGGCCAGTCTAAGATCACTCTCAAAGAATTGGCCAGTGTTCAGCGTAAAATGCCTGAAACTGTTGATGACTATTTGAATAGATTTAGGCTACTGAAGGCTCGTTGTTTCACACAAGTGCCTGAACATGAACTTGTTGAAATGGCTGCTGGTGGCTTTGATTATTCAATTAGGAAAAAATTGGACACATCTCATTTAAGGGATATGGCCCAATTAGCTGACAGAGTTCGACAGGTAGAAAGGCTTAAAGAAGAAAAATCTACGTCAACTAGGTTTCATAAAAAAGAAAAAGTAGCTTATGTCGAAGAAGAATTCGACACCACATTTAGTGATATCGAAAGAGAGGAGATAGATGTGGCTGAACTCAAGCCTGGTCCTCCTTATACTTGTAAATTACTAAGGCCTGCTAATGGGAAAAATCCTGTCGAGCCAAAAAATGACAAATTTGTGCCTAAAACATATACTTTTGATGTTACTAAATGTGATGAAATATTTGATCTGTTGGTGAAAGATGGTCAGATATTGGTACCTAATGGCTTAAGAGTACCAACTCTTGACCAGAGAAAGAAAAAGGGTTATTGTAAGTTCCATAATTTTTTGGGACATAACACTGACCGTTGTGTGCTTTTCAGGGATCTTGTGCAAAAAGCAATCGAAGAAGGGAGACTAAAATTTGAAGATAGAAAGATGAAAACTCAAATGCAAGTTGTAGATAACCCTTTACCCGAAGCTGAAGCTATGTATACAGAACCGTTCGAAACAAGTGTAAACATGGTAGATGCTGAAATGAAAGATCCTCCAAAGAAACTTAAATCCTCCACCAAGAAATTGGAAGGTTTTATATATGCTGAAGGGAAGAAACAAGAGATAACCTTGAAAGAATATGATGGGAAGCTACATGCTGTGTTCCCAAAAGCTGAAGAGGAATTGATAGATTTCCTCAACAGATGTAAATGGAATAACTCTGAAGTCATGTTATGTCCTAGGTGCAGTGCTGTTTTCGACAAAGAAGCAGCCAAAGCTGTTGAAGGGTACCAGGATCAGGAACATCGAAAGAGGAAATGGCTTGACAATAGGCCATCTTTTGACTTTGGCAACACTGAGCTCCCTGGTTACAAGGCTAATGTTATGACTAAGCCTTCATCTAGCAAGGCTAATGCTTCGACTAAGCCTTCGACAAGCCAAGAGCCAGGAAAGAAAGGATCCATAAGACTGTTTGGTAAATCCTTCGTTCCACAAATGAACTCCCCTGTTGGAAAATGGGTTCACAACAATGCAAACGCTCAAGTTGTCCATCAAGGTGATTCCAGCAAGTATAATTATTGGAATAATTATAAAGGTAAGAATCCCATGACTAAAACCCAATGGCGTCGTTTTCAGAGAAACCAGAAGAAAAAAGCTTCTTTAGACGTGAACAAGGTTCCTAGTCACTTTGGAATCAAAGTCCAGGTGGGTGATAAGAAGGTGGCTTCTAAGGTCGAAGCAAATACCAGTGCTGATGTGGCTAAGCCTACAAGTGGGGTAAATAAGGCAAAAGGCAAGGATGCCTTGATGGAAAAACCCAGAAGGCCTGCACTTGAAAGAATCTGCCCTCCACCTTCGACATATAAAGGGAAAGAGCCTCAATCTGATTTTGATGAAGACGTAGGCTCTGGTTTTGATGATTCTGATGATGATTTTGACGTCGTCTGCAACGTGGTGTCAATATTGCCACTGGAGTATGATGTCATAACCGTGCCTAACAGTGAAGAAGAAGATTTCACTGAAGATATGGCTTGTCACAAACCCATGTGTTACTATGTGATGAATGATGGCTGTGTCGAAGATCAGATGGCTACTTTCGAGAGGCCAGATACGAGTATGCAGAATCACCTGAAGCCTTTGTATATTCAAGCTAAGGTTAATGGTATTGGCATCAACAAGGTGTTAGTTGATGGAGGTGCTGCTGTGAATCTTATGCCTGAAGTACTTATGAAGAAGATAGGCATATCCATCACTGACCTCAAGCCACACAATATTGTCTTAAGTAATTACGAAGGCAAAACTGGCTACTCTCTTGGAGCCATCGAAGTGGAATTGATTGTTGGAACTATCAAGAGGACCACTCTGTTCCTAGTAATTACTTCCAAAGCAAACTTTAATATGTTGCTTGGGAGAGAGTGGATACATGGGGTCGGCGCTGTGCCTTCAACAGTACATCAAAAACTAGTGATGTGGAGAGAAGATGGTCTTGTCGAATACATTGAAGCAGACCAAAGTTATTTTCGTGCTGATGTAAATCACATTACCAAGGAAAATTTTGAGAAAAAATTGGCGAACATTGCGCCATGTTCATCTTCTAATGAGGCATACATTCCTGCTGATAATGTATTTGCTTCAGTTAATTTGCATCCAAACTATGGTTTTGTTTGGGAAAGGCAAATAATAGGAGATGCTACTGCCCAACCTGAAGGGTGGTATTCTGATTCTTGAAATGTTTCCTATGTCAGTTCCTAATGCATGGAACAAGATTACGGCTTATATGGCCGAGAATAAGTTAAAAGCGGCTATGGAAGCCGAATTAATTCATCAAACAATGGCTGTCGAAGCCAAAGATCCTGTAGCCGAAAATGGCATTATTATGAATGAAAAACTTGATTGCATTTATGATAATGAGCCATTAGGTTTTGAAAAAGATCCTAAAGATTCAACAAAGCGAATGCAAGCTCAAGATCCTTTGGAGGAAGTAGATTTGGGAGATGGCTCAAAGAAGAGGCCAACTTTTGTTAGTGCATACCTGGATGTTGCATTGAAAACCCAAGTTATCACATTACTGAGGGAGTTCAAAGATTGCTTTGCTTGGGACTATGACGAAATGCCTGGATTGAGTCGAGACATTGTGGAATTACAATTGCCAATTCGACCAGAGAGGAAGCCCGTGAAGCAGATGCCAAGAAGGTTCGCTCCTCAAATATTAACTAAAATTAAGGAGGAGATCGAAAGGTTGTTCAAGAACAAATTCATCAGAACTGCCAGGTATGTCGAATGGTTAGCTAATATAGTTCCTGTAATTAAGAAAAATGGCACTCTTAGAGTTTGCATCGATTTTAGAGATTTAAATAATGCCACTCCCAAAGATGAATACGCAATGCCTGTGGCAGAAATGTTGATAGATTCAGCAGCAGGATTTGAATACCTCAGCATGCTTGATGGTTATTCTGGGTATAATCAAATCTTTATTGCTGAAGAGGATGTTTCGAAAACTGCATTTCGTTGTCCAGGGGCATTAGGTATTTATGAATGGGTAGTAATGCCATTTGGCTTAAAAAATGCTGGTGCTACATATCAGAGGGCAATGAATTGTATGTTTCATGATTTCATTGAAAACTTTATGCAAGTGTACATAGATGATGTGGTAGTTAAATCTTCCTCAGAAAATGGTCATTTAGACCATCTTCGACAGTCTTTCGAAAGAATGAGGAAATATGGATTGAAAATGAATCCATTAAAGTGTGCCTTTTGTGTGCGTGCAGGAGATTTCTTGGGTTTTGTGGTGCACAAAAAAGGCATTGAAATCAATCAGAATAAGACTAAAGCTATAATTGAAACGAAAGCTCCTTCAACCAAAAAAGAACTTCAGTCGTTGTTGGGAAAAATCAATTTCCTACGAAGATTCATATCAAATCTAAGTGGCAAAACTCAAGCATTTTCGCCATTATTGAGACTGAAGAAAGAAGAAGTTTTCAAATGGGAATCCGTTCACCAAGCAGCTTTTGAAGAAATTAAGTCTTATTTGATGAAACCACCAATTCTAATGCCTATTATTAGAAACAAAGTGCTCAAATTGTATATAGCAGCATCTGAAAAAACAATTGGTAGCATGTTAGCTCAAGAGGATGATAATGGTGTCGAAAGGGCCATATATTACCTTAGTAGAATCTTAATAGATGCTGAAACTAGGTACAGTTCTATAGAAAAATTGTGCCTTTGTTTATATTTTTCTTGCACAAAGTTAAAGCAATATATAAAGCCAGCTAATGTTTGTGTTTATTCGCATTCTGATATTATTAAGCATATGCTGTCGAAACCAATAATGCATAGTAGAATTGGTAAGTGGGCTTTAGCTTTGTCTGAATATGACTTAACTTATCACCCTTTAAAATCAACTAAAGGACAAGTGGTTGCTGATTTTATAGTAGACCATTCTGTTGTCGAAGAAACGTTACATTTCGTAGACACATATCCTTGGAGGTTGTATTTTGACGGTTCAAGTCATAAAAAAGGAGTTGGGATTGGTATTTTAATTATTTCACCAAATAACATTCCAACGAAATACAAGTATAAGATTCGAAATCATTGCTCAAATAATGAAGCTGAGTATGAGGCTTTAATTATAGGCCTTGAAATTTTACTTGAGCTGGGGGCAAGATGTATCGAAATAAAAGGTGATTCAGAATTGGTTATCAAACAAATGACCAAAGAATATAAATGTATTAAAGAACACCTTATTAAATACTTTATTATGGCCAATTCCTTGTTAAAAAGATTTGACTCTGTTCATTTAGAACATTTACCACGAGTTAATAATCAAGTGGCGAATGACGTGGCCCAATGAAATGGTTCGCTTTATCTGCGTAAGGTCATAATTATTTTTGCCTATCACCATTTAATGTAAAGTTGTTGGAGGTGACGTTTCGAAATCTTCAAAAAATATTCTTTTCATAATTAATAACATATGGGAATTAAGCACTGCATAGGAAAAGGAAACCAGGCACACCAATTCACAACAATGGGAACAATCACATCAGCATTCAATTTCCAAACAGCACTATACAATATATGATTATGCATGTAATGCAACCCAAACTCCACGGGTACATGCATGTCGGATCCGTCACCAAATACAAATAGGCCGTAGCCTCTGCTCACCAAATTAAATTAGGCCGTAGCCTCTGCTCACCAATAATGCACATGTTTCATGAGATGCTATGAGAATGCATCGCAACACACCAAGTCCAATCAATTCACCATTTTAAATTCATAATATCACCATAGTACATTAATCAACTCACCAAATTAAAATTTGGCCGAAGCCTCTGCTCACCAATCTCACCTCATCACACTCACCAATTCAGCTCACCACTCACACCAACACCAATTCAAATCGACCAACTTAGGACATTGACACGACATGGGGAAAGTGGGTAAAAATAGTCATTTGGACACTTGAACACCATCAGCCCAGAAACACCAGTAAAATAATTTATTTTTGCATAAAATTGAGACCATTGGATAGACACTGAAATTAGCTTCGAAACGCATTTGGAACCGTTAAATTTGGATAACCGAGTCAAAAGTTACGTTAAAAACAAAATAGGAAAAATATTTAGACATCCAGGAAACTGGCGCATGGGCGCTGGCGCCCAGGAGAGGCAACACGCACAGGCGCATAGGCGCTTGGCGCCCAGGAGAGGCAACACGCACAGGCGCATAGGCGCTTGGCGCCCAGGAACAACACGCGCACAGGCGCTAGGCGCCCAGGAAACAGTGCGCGCACAGGCGCATTGCGCCCAGCACAGCACATGGCGCCCAGGCACTAGGCGCCTAAGGCCATGATGCAACAAAACTCATTTTTCTTCGAATTTGATTTTACATGAGCCAATTGCCCAGAACATGAAGACCCAATAAAAATTTCATCAAAAACTGAACATCATTTTTGGCGCCCATGCACTAGGCACCTAGTGAAAATACGCAACTCAACTCTTTTGTTGCCCAAAATCATTTTTCATGAGCCATTTTACCTGAATATGAAAACCTGAAAACAATTTTTACAAAACTATCACCAAGACATTGGGGCCCTTGGCGCCCATGACTCAAGCAACAAGCGCCAAAACTGGCAGCACAGTGACACAGAATGGCAACACAGGGGCAACAGAATTTGAAAAAAAACTGGCGCAGCACACTGCTGGGCACTTGGCGCCCATGACTATGGCGCACAACACAGAATTTCAGCAACACACATATGGCGCCCAAGGCGCCTAGGAGCTTCTAAAAAAACAGAATTTTCTATTTTCAATCACCAATTTAAAATCACCAAATACTCAATTATATGTATATGATTCAAATGTCACCATGATTCTCAATTTCACCAAGTAAGCACCAAACAATCATATATTCAAACATATGGTCTCCAATTCGCATTTAGCAACAATTCATCATCAATCATGCGATTTTCAACATAGCAATTCAATCATCAAGCATCACAATATTATGAATTTATCATTAGCATCACAAATCATTCATAGAACTAACCTAGAACCCTAACCCTAAGCAATCACAATTCGCATAGATTATTAAGCACAAAAAGAGGACCCCCTAACCTTATGGAAGTCGAATTGCTAGCCAAGCTCCAAGGGAAGAATGCAAGTCACCAACGAGCCTCCTCCTCTTTCCTAAGTGCTTCGCCTTCTCTTCTTCTTCTCCTCTTCCTTTCGCAACCCTCCTCTTCTCACTCTCTCTCTTTTTCGCTTCTTTTCTTATTTTTCCAATAGAGTAACAAAATGCAAACTAACCCCTAGACCCCCTTGGAAGTCGAATACTTGACAAGGAAATGGGCCACGGGCCTAATTGTGGATCACGGGCCCTTGCCCGCACCACTCAATCCGTGACAACACCTCCTAATAAACAAAATAAAATAATTAAACCTTGAATTATTTAATTAAATTAAATAAATATTGTAAGCCTTAAATAACTTAATTAAATAAATAATTAAATTATTTTGGGGCGTTACAGGTCGCCCCTCTATACTTGTCAAAATCGGGGACCTTGAATTTTGGCGGCAACACCACATCAGGAATAAGGCATAGGTCTCTGGCCTCCCTAGCCCTAGAGCCAAAGCCTTCAATCATTCTTAGTCTTTCTTCTAACATCTGGAACTGCTCTTTGGTCTGTTGGTGCTCAGCGGAATAGACTTGAGGGGAATGAACTACACCATAAGGAGGTGGAGGCATTGAGTGCTGAGCCTGAGGGTAGACGGAGTTTCCGGATACGAAGCCTTGAGTCTGTGGAAAGGCAATTGGCTGTGGAGTGAGGTTCTGAGGAGTAGGCTGAGGTATAACAATTGAATGTGGGATCTGAACCTGGGGTTCTCAAGCCATTCCTTCTGACCCGACAGACGTTGGCCGTACATTCTTGTCTATTGCCCCGGGACCAGCTCCTGGGTTAGCCCCTTGACTTGGAGGACTATAACCCAAAGGAAGGCCATAAGGAGGCCACTGGGCAGCTTGAAAGTCATTTCCATTTTTCAAGGACAACAGGAGTCTCATCATCTCGCTCATCTGTGCCTTCATGGCATTCATTTCATTTCTCAATTCAGGATCACCTTGACTGGAGCTACCTGGAGCTGAATGGTTCTGATTCTGTACCTCGGGGCCTTGGCCTGTTCCATTTTCATTCTCTGAGCCTGAAGCTGGAGGATTCTGATTCTCTGGTTGAGGTTGATCGGAGTCACTCAAAATTGCCATTCCTCTGGCCTTTGAACGTGTCCAATACGGATGTGGTCGCACCAGCTTGCCTTATCTTCTGTTTGAGTTGAAAAAATTTTTATAAGCAAATGAGCAAATTAATGAATGCAATGCACATGATTTTTTATTTTTACTTATTTATTTATTTTATGTTATTTGTTGTTTATTGCCGGGAATCACAGTGCAACTTGCTCTTGTCGTAGGTGTTTGTTCGAATATTTTCAAGGACATAACGCGGCTGGGATCAGCAAGTGAGATAAACGTACTTCATTCAAGCATCATTCCAAGAACAAGATACAATATCCTTAAATGTGCAATACAACGCTTTGAAAAGAAAAACACAACATCCATTAAGAAAAGAAAAATTACAATCTCCTAGTGAACATTCTAAAAAAGAGAATTTAAATCTAAAAACCTATTGCCTTCATCTTCTCTCGGTTCTTCTCCTTTTTGCTAGCTGCAGCAGCTTCTCTTGCCCTTTCCATGAGTTCCTCAGTCAGAGATCTGCAGTACTCCACGAATTCATATACTCGCACCGGAGTGTTGTAAGGCAGCATCTCAGCTTCTGCCTTTCTCAACCTCTTGGGAACATCCCTCAATGCCTGGTTAGCCAACCATGCCAATTTGGAGAACTTGTTCTTCCACTGCTGAATTTCTGCCCTCATCTCAACTATGATCTCTTGCTTTTCATTCCTACCCATTAGCTCGAGAAGACGGTATTCCCAGTACTGACTCTCCTCTCTTATCTGTCGGTAAGCATCACTGATGTGACCCAGATTTCTCCTTAGCTCATCTGAATTCTCTAGCTCCACCCTTAAAGCCTGCTGATACTCTCTAAGGATGTTCACAATTGCATCTCTATCTTGTCTGATGCACTCTATTTGACTTTCAAGCTCACGCATCACAGACTGAGACTTTTTCTTGAATTCCTCTAGTGATTCCTTTGTAGCTCTCTCACTTTGCGCGGATTTCTTGAACGACTTCCTCCATTCGTCTGCCCTAACCATGGCCTCACCCACCTTGGCATTCAATCTTTTCAACTCATCTTTGGCTCCTTTCAGATATTCCTTCATTTTTTGATTACTTTCCTCTTCTTTCCTAAGCTTCTTGCTGCTTTCTTTAAGGGCTTCGGCCTTGCGTTCATTCTCGTTCTCTAACTTTCTCTTCTCAGAAATTACTTTCCCCAACTCATCTCGTAAGGCTTTCTTTTCTTCTTCTACCTTGAACAAGGAAGATTTGACTTCACTTAGTTCTTTGAGACTTGGAACGTGAAGCTCTGGGACTTCTTTCTCAACTGACGATGAATTCTGCCGAGGCGGGCTAACATTTTGAACTCTTTGGTGAAGCCATTGGTAGAAAGTAACATCACCCGTTTTCTTTATGATCTCCGCTTTATCCTTATAAACTACACCTTCCCAAGCCTTTGAAATTTTCTGAAGCAAGCCTTGGTTCTTTGGATCTTCTTTATCGAGAAAGATTGGGGTCAACATGTCTTCAGTGGGTGCATTCTTCATAGGATACCCAAGCTGTCTGATGGTGAGAGAGGGATTGTAATTGATGCAGCCTTGGGTTCCCATTAAGGGTACATTCTGGAAATTGCCGCACTGGAACAGTATTGGAGGCCTATCTTTCCAACACGGATGATTGAACCAACAGACTTTGAGAGCACTGAGATTCTCTAAAGTGTGCACCCATTCTTGTGCACTTCTGGCTTCTACGTCACAACACAAGGCATATTCTACTAAGTCCGCGGCTTTCATCTTATGAGTGACAATATGGTTGAGGAACCAGGTGTAGAGAACATGGAAAGAGCAAGCAACCTTCTTCTTCCCTAACACACGGTGATGAGTGAAGGAATATTAGGTATCTGCAAGGATTGCTGGTACAGGGTTAATCGGATTTTCCTTACTTATGAATGCTAGAAAAGCCCAATAGCGGTCTCATCAATGAACTTCTCGACCTGAGGGAAAAGGTCGATCCCAAAAATAGTTAGGGCTAACAGCTGCTTGAAAGGACCCCACTTCTTATTCTGGGCATAAAACTTTAATAAACCTTCGAAATAACTTAGCGGGAAACCCTTGATACGGTTCTTCTTTTCCTTATGAAGCTCTAATTCCTTCACACTGACTTGCAACAACAAAGAGAGTCTCTGGTCTGAACACCGATGTTTCTGACATTGGTAAGGTGCTAACTCTGACTTTGAGAACCCCAGAATCTGCTCATACTCCTCGAGAGTTGGTGATAACTGAAAGTCTTTGAAGAGGAAACATCGAATGTCCGGATCATAGAATCGACTCAGGGCCATCCTAGCACTCTCTTGGACATCTAGTTGTAACAATCTGAGGAGGTTACCATAAGCCTTATGTAATAGATCCCTCTCTTCCGACTCCATCAAGGAAACAAACTCTTTCAAACCCTCTACATCTATTCTCTTGACAACCGGGAACCTTGAATTAAGTACAATCTCGCTTCTTGACCCCATGTTGCTTTATCTTTCCCACCTAAGACAAGATTCCAAGTTACTTTACAATCCCGGCAAACAACTCAGATGTCTGATGAATGATTTTCAAAACTGGGTTTTATTTAATGCAGATGATGCAAATGATGTAATGGTGCAATGATGCAATGATGCCATGATGCTTCTTTTTTTGCGTTTTTGCAGAAAGAGGATATTTGCAGGTGGTAATTCAAAAATTTTCACACTACATGCCATCTCATATAGGCATTTATTGAAAAGGAAAAGCCTATCTTTTTTTGATTTTCGAAAATTCTGAAGGAAAAATTGATTTGAACTGAATGCAACGATGCAGCACACAATTTGGAAAGCCCTTGTGACCTAAAAAGGGGTAGAACCTATGATCTAAGGCACTTTAGGGGTAATCTTCTCATGTAGCCCTATTCACACCCTCACAAAGGTCATCAGAGCCACAGTCTTTTTCACAAAATTCCTTGTAAATGCAGCAAACTGCTAGGTACAAGGTATCGCGAAAGAGCACAACTCTGATTGAAGCTTTCGCGAGTAGCCAAACGGACAAAGGTCCTGATGGGCTCCCACTACTCGAATCCACTCATCCTATGGTATCCTAACAGACCTGGGTTATGGTCTCTTTCTTTAATCATATAATCTCAAGGTACAAGTGTGTGTGTGCAAAGGGCATTTCCTTCAAAACTACCCCACCTGCAAATGAAAATCCAGAACAGTCCAGACAATAGCATGTTGTCTACTCTTGGGTTCAATATCATGAGGGAATTAAGCATATAAGCAAAGAAGCAACCATATTACTTTAAACAAAGGCAAACATAGAAAGAGAGGAAGAAGAATGCACAGGAATGCAACATGAAAGTATGAAAAAGAAGAAAACATAGAGGCAAAACAAGATATTCAAATCAGTCACACAAATCTCACACTTAATTAATTAGGCTTGACCCACAAAAAAGGTTTTCTTTTTTTTTTGTACCCAGTGAAGTCGCCAGCTGTTGCGCCCGAAAAAGTCCCCGAGGGAGAACCTTCCTCGTTCACAACTCTTCCTAAGACGATGAAGCCGCCACCAATATTTATTAAGGAAAATATTAGGAAAACCTTTTTGGAAAGCGATTGGTCTTGCGAAACTAGAGAATAGGGTTCGGGGGTCGGTTACGCGCAGGGAAGGTGTTAGCACCCCACACGTCCTCTCTACTGAGAGGGAACCTTTAATTAAATGTGTGGTTTTAGTGTGCTGACTTGAAAATACTTAATTTTGCCTCTCTACTTCTTATTGAAAAAATCTTAATGAAAATCTTTATTTATTATGAAAAAGGGGGAAAAATGGTTTTTTTAGAAAAATCGCTTGACGGGACAAGGCCCGCTCCTACGTATCTCCCGGTGCGATGGAGAACTCAAAGCTACGTAGTTCTCCTTTGTCTTTTTGAAAAGTTTTTTTTTATCTTTTTTAGTGAGTTTTTGAGATAGGACGAGCATTAGCGAATGATTAAACTAACCAAAGTTATGGGTAATCACCGCTAAGTGCTCTTGAAAATGAGAGTTGTAACACCCCTTTTCTACCCGGTAATTTTGTTTAATAAAAATATCAGAGTTTTCAAAATTTAATTACACCACAAGGGATGTCACACTTACTTCGTTAAACGTCACACTTCAAATAACTCGCTTTTCGAAAACAGTCTTATAATAACTTCAAAACGTCATGGTCAATTAAAATACAACTTCACATCGGAAATCCAACAGTTTAATCATAAAAGGCATTACAACTATGCCAGGCTTACAATACTAAAAATCCAATAACCACAACAGTCATAAATGACTTAAACAACATTCATTCCCCTCCCTAGTGTTACATATCAGAGCAGACGACCCGACTCAGCTAGTGAAGATACCTAAGCCTTCACTCAAGGATCCCTGCACGTTACCGCATAGGGGTAACATTCAAACAGAAGGGGTGAGTTCATCTAACAATATAATAAAGCGTATGATAAGCACTATGCTAGAGCCAAGACACTATATCAACCACATCACGAACATCAAGTCAATCATCAAGGATAAACAGTCAATTACATCATCAAGGGTAAAACAGTCAATTACATCATCAAGGGTAAAACAGTCAATTACATCATCAAGGGTAAAACAGTCAATTACATCATCAAGGGTAAAACAGTCAATTACATCATCAAGGGTAAAACAGAGTCATCACTCACATCACTTACAATAACTCATCTCATGTCATGTAGGCTTATGAAATGCAACCCACTCGCGGGCATATGCATGAGGTACCTTTTCACAAAACGTCGCTTAGCCCTTAAGGCCTCATCGTCACTTAGCCACTCAGGCCCCAAAAACGTCACTGGGTTTATGCATATGGGCATGAGACACTATGACATGCACCACTCACAGTACACAAACACACAATTATTCAATTCATAGTCGACTATGTGACCCGTCACTTACCGGTTTGCTCGCAAAAGCACAGCACCTATCAAATTCACAATCAGCACACAACGTCACTAGGCCATTTAGACCTTAACATCACTTAGCCCTTCGGGCCCCAAACGTCACTGGTTTTTCATCGTCACTCACACATAAACATCAATCAACTCAAACAATAACCACTGAGGGCAAAAACGTCATTTGACTAACCACCAAGGGTATCCTCGTCATTTACACATCTTTATCTACAACTTTGGCCACTAGGGGCAAAACAGTCTTTTACACGTCATAACTAATAATAAATAGCCACTAAGGGCAAAACAGTCATTTACACGTCATAATAATTAATAATAGCCACTAAGGGCAAAACAGTCTTTGCACGTCATAATGAGTAATAATAGCCACTAAGGGCAAAACAGTCATTAATCACCCATTTTGACACTAAAACGTTAAAAACAGTTAGTTATGCTCAAAGGAGATTTTCAAAGACACCAAAACATCCTTTCAATGTCACCGCAGTGACCACCGGGAACAACCACTTGGGCGCCCAGCAACATTCAGAAATTATGAGTTTTTATTTTTAAAAATGGAACACATAGATAGACAACTGAAAATGCTTCACAACGCTTTTTGAATCGTTCAAAACGGACACCCGAGTCAAAAGTTATAGCGAAAACAGTTTTCGAAAACATTTGGGAACATCCTGAAACTGGCGCCCTGGGCGCCCAGCGCCCAGGCACCTGGCGCCCAGCAAGGCGCAACACGCAAGCAACACACACGGGCGCCCAGCGCCCAGCGCCTAGGCGCAACACAGCAACACGCGCACATGGGCGCTCAGCGCCCAGCGCCACACACGCACACACGCACACGGGCGCTCAGCGCCCAGCGCTGGCACCCAGCGCCCAGCGCTCCACAGACAGCAACACACACGGGCACTCAGCGCCCAGCAAGGGCGCCTGGCGCCCAGAACACTCCCAGCAACCAGAATTCTTGCTCTAAACACCCCCAAATCATGCCAAAACATCATCAAACAAAATCAAACCATTCTCAAACATACCGATCATCACCAATTGCATATGAACACCATCTAACACAACCAAATCATCATCAAAACGCGTCCAATCACCTTGAACATACATATTATCACATTTATCTCAAAATCACCATCAACCACAATTTCTCAAATAACAAGTTATCATATGCCTAGGGTTCATCAATAATCTCTAGAAATGCATAAAACGGCACACATAGAGCCTACCCTTACTTAGTCCCCATCATAAAACCCTATTATAGAGAAGATGAGACCCACCCTTACCTTAGATTATAACGAACACGATAACTCCATACGTAAGCTCCAAAGAACCCGCAACACGACCCTTCTCCTTTTTCTCCTTGAGATTTGCGCACCTCACCTCTCCTCCTCTCCTCATGGCGCCGCGCCCTCCTTCCCTTCCCACTCTCTCTATTCGCATTTTCCTTTCTTTTTCTCAAATGAACCAAACCCTTAAAATCTCAGCTTTTATATGCGCTTAGGTTGTCGGGCTTGGGTTGCGGGCTTCCCCGCAGCTTAAGCCCAATTTAATTACAACACCTTATCCGATTCCAATACTGCTCCTTATTTTATTTAAAACACCTTATACTCATTTTAATAAGTAATAAATAATAATTATATTATTATTTCTACCACTCAATTTCTTTTAACTAATTAAATAAATTAATCTATTATTTTTGGGGTGTTACAACTCTCCCCCACTTAAAGGAATTTCGTCCTCGAAATCCACCTGTCCACGCCAACACTCTTCCACTAAGGCCACCTAGACAACTAGTGCTATCATTCATGCCGATTACTATTGCTCTAATTACCGGCGGTAAGTGCTTGGGCGGCCGTCCCTCCTACTTGTTCAGCCAGGTAACTTCAAGCAGTAATAACCAGGCTCACTCTCTACTCCGCTGCGCTACTCTGATAAACTAGCTCGCATCCTACCCCACTCATCTACCCATAAGGATAACAAAATACTTCAATCATCATAACATCACAACGAAATTCACAGGGTGCATAACAGTCGTACAACAAGTCTCATAATTTTAGTAACGCGACAACAACATCCACAAACAACTCTGCCACTCAGGCGACATCAACAATTACAACTGCCACTCAGGCGACATCAACAACTACAATTGCCACTCAGGCGACATCAACAATTACAACTGCCACTCAGGCGACATCAACAACTACAATTGCCACTCAGGCGACATCAACAACTACAATTGCCACTCAGGCGACACCAACAACTAAAAATCAACAACAGAGCAACATCATCAACGACAACAATATTAACAACTCAGTCACACAATCGGGCGCTAAGGCACCGGCAACGGTTAACAATCGAATTAGGCACAACTCATAAAAATAGAGACAGTCAACAACCCAAAAACAGGCACAACTCGTAAAATAGCAGCAATGTACAAAAGTAGGGACAGTAACAGTTATTCTTGAAAGCACTGACAGCGGCCTTAGGAAGCAGCAACAACAACTTTTAAAAGGTAGCAACATTCATTTTCAGCAATAGTCATTTTGCAGAAAACCATAACAATTATCCGAATTAAACAACAACACTATTTTCTGAAAACAGCAATGATCATTTTTCAGAAACAGCAACAATTATTTAAATAAAACAGCAACAGCAGTTTAAACAAACAGCAGTAGCATTCGACTTTTTAAAACAGCATGGCATTTATCATTCAAACAACAATAGCAAATAGCTCAGGATAATCCACGAAGCATTATCAACTAAGTACACAGGAAAACGGTTAACATTTAAAACCTTATTACAACTAGTCAGCCCAAAAGAATAGTTACATTAACATTTACAGTAATTAGTTAATTCGGCCCCAGTGCACAAGCGTCCAAAATGCACATTTTTAAATCTTAAGATTTTTAAAACCACGTAACGCATATCGCAAGAGTGCAACTGCTAAAACAAAATCCGAATCGTTTATAAACGTGATTTTCAATGCTAATCTCGGTATCCAGCCGTAAAAGTGTTTAATGGATGTTCAAAAACAATTTCGGAACTTCCATTATTTTTCGGATTATAAAACCCTATAGCGCAATTCAAGGAGTAACGACCAAAAAGATTTTGTCATAAAACTCAAGCATACAAGACTCCATCTTGAGGAAAATTAAGCAAGTCAAAATAGCAATCACATGAGACGGTAGTCCTCAGCTAAAGTGTTACATCAAATTGCGGTCTTTTCCAAAAAGAGTTGAGGTCAAAGTTATAGCACTCAATGAAGATATTTTTTTTTTCCTTTGTAGTGATTAAACGCTACGACAGTTATTAGTGCAGCAACAGCTTGAGATAGTTTACAAAAATAATATTTTCACAACGCACTCGGTTTTTCAAAACATCACACGTATTCACAGGATTTTTCGTAAAAGCTCAGCGTCGACCTCTTAAAATAGTTCGGACACATCAACATAAAAAAAGTACATGCGACTTAACAATCCACAGCAACAGCGATTAATTTTTGACATTTTATGTAAAACACACAGAGCTCAATATCAACTAAAACACATGTGAACATTTAAACAACATGACAATTCATTTAGAAGCACACAGCAATAAGGTCAACAATAAGGATCACAACAGCAAAACACAGTTCTCACACTGAATACACAATAGGGCACACAGCACTAGTAGGGAAATCTCCCCCACTAGTTCACTTACCAATAGAAACTTTCCGGTGTACCTGCAACACAAACAATGGTCAGCACTGAAAAGACAACAGTTGGTCACTATCTGACACAACGACTCGACGACTCGGCCGGACAGACCAACCATTGCTCTGATACCACTAATGTAACACCCCTTTTCTACCCGGTAATTTTGTTTAATAAAAATATCAGAGTTTTCAAAATTTAATTACACCACAAGGGATGTCACACTTACTTCGTTAAACGTCACACTTCAAATAACTCGCTTTTCGAAAACAGTCTTATAATAACTTCAAAACGTCATGGTCAATTAAAATACAACTTCACATCGGAAATCCAACAGTTTAATCATAAAAGGCATTACAACTATGCCAGGCTTACAATACTAAAAATCCAATAACCACAACAGTCATAAATGACTTAAACAACATTCATTCCCCTCCCTAGTGTTACATATCAGAGCAGACGACCCGACTCAGCTAGTGAAGATACCTAAGCCTTCACTCAAGGATCCCTGCACGTTACCGCATAGGGGTAACATTCAAACAGAAGGGGTGAGTTCATCTAACAATATAATAAAGCGTATGATAAGCACTATGCTAGAGCCAAGACACTATATCAACCACATCACGAACATCAAGTCAATCATCAAGGATAAACAGTCAATTACATCATCAAGGGTAAAACAGTCAATTACATCATCAAGGGTAAAACAGTCAATTACATCATCAAGGGTAAAACAGTCAATTACATCATCAAGGGTAAAACAGTCAATTACATCATCAAGGGTAAAACAGAGTCATCACTCACATCACTTACAATAACTCATCTCATGTCATGTAGGCTTATGAAATGCAACCCACTCGCGGGCATATGCATGAGGTACCTTTTCACAAAACGTCGCTTAGCCCTTAAGGCCTCATCGTCACTTAGCCACTCAGGCCCCAAAAACGTCACTGGGTTTATGCATATGGGCATGAGACACTATGACATGCACCACTCACAGTACACAAACACACAATTATTCAATTCATAGTCGACTATGTGACCCGTCACTTACCGGTTTGCTCGCAAAAGCACAGCACCTATCAAATTCACAATCAGCACACAACGTCACTAGGCCATTTAGACCTTAACATCACTTAGCCCTTCGGGCCCCAAACGTCACTGGTTTTTCATCGTCACTCACACATAAACATCAATCAACTCAAACAATAACCACTGAGGGCAAAAACGTCATTTGACTAACCACCAAGGGTATCCTCGTCATTTACACATCTTTATCTACAACTTTGGCCACTAGGGGCAAAACAGTCTTTTACACGTCATAACTAATAATAAATAGCCACTAAGGGTAAAACAGTCATTTACACGTCATAATAATTAATAATAGCCACTAAGGGCAAAACAGTCTTTGCACGTCATAATGAGTAATAATAGCCACTAAGGGCAAAACAGTCATTAATCACCCATTTTGACACTAAAACGTTAAAAACAGTTAGTTATGCTCAAAGGAGATTTTCAAAGACACCAAAACATCCTTTCAATGTCACCGCAGTGACCACCGGGAACAACCACTTGGGCGCCCAGCAACATTCAGAAATTATGAGTTTTTATTTTTAAAAATGGAACACATAGATAGACAACTGAAAATGCTTCACAACGCTTTTTGAATCGTTCAAAACGGACACCCGAGTCAAAAGTTATAGCGAAAACAGTTTTCGAAAACATTTGGGAACATCCTGAAACTGGCGCCCTGGGCGCCCAGCGCCCAGGCACCTGGCGCCCAGCAAGGCGCAACACGCAAGCAACACACACGGGCGCCCAGCGCCCAGCGCCTAGGCGCAACACAGCAACACGCGCACATGGGCGCTCAGCGCCCAGCGCCACACACGCACACACGCACACAGGCGCTCAGCGCCCAGCGCTGGCACCCAGCGCCCAGCGCTCCACAGACAGCAACACACACGGGCACTCAGCGCCCAGCAAGGGCGCCTGGCGCCCAGAACACTCCCAGCAACCAGAATTCTTGCTCTAAACACCCCCAAATCATGCCAAAATATCATCAAACAAAATCAAACCATTCTCAAACATACCGATCATCACCAATTGCATATGAACACCATCTAACACAACCAAATCATCATCAAAACGCGTCCAATCACCTTGAACATACATATTATCACATTTATCTCAAAATCACCATCAACCACAATTTCTCAAATAACAAGTTATCATATGCCTAGGGTTCATCAATAATCTCTAGAAATGCATAAAACGGCACACATAGAGCCTACCCTTACTTAGTCCCCATCATAAAACCCTATTATAGAGAAGATGAGACCCACCCTTACCTTAGATTATAACGAACACGATAACTCCATACGTAAGCTCCAAAGAACCCGCAACACGACCCTTCTCCTTTTTCTCCTTGAGATTTGCGCACCTCACCTCTCCTCCTCTCCTCATGGCGCCGCGCCCTCCTTCCCTTCCCACTCTCTCTATTCGCATTTTCCTTTCTTTTTCTCAAATGAACCAAACCCTTAAAATCTCAGCTTTTATATGCGCTTAGGTTGTCGGGCTTGGGTTGCGGGCTTCCCCGCAGCTTAAGCCCAATTTAATTACAACACCTTATCCGATTCCAATACTGCTCCTTATTTTATTTAAAACACCTTATACTCATTTTAATAAGTAATAAATAATAATTATATTATTATTTCTACCACTCAATTTCTTTTAACTAATTAAATAAATTAATCTATTATTTTTGGGGTGTTACAAGAGTCACTACCGCCGGTCAGACGAACAAATGTTCTGATTGACTATTAGTAGCGACTCGTTTTTATTTACTTTTGAAAGTAATTTTCGAGAGAGATTGATTGGCACGAATGATCATACTAAAATAGATTATGAGTGATCATTCTCGTTGTTCTTTGAAGGAAAACGACATCGCCACCAATGGCTAGACGAACAAAAGTTCTGATTAACCACTAGCGGCGATGGGTTGAAAATGATTTTGGAAAGGAAGAGTTTTTTTTTATTCTTTATCTTGATGAATTATGAAAGTTGAGCTTTCATGATGATCAATGGGGGAAGGGTTCCAAGTGACCACCATTAGCACTCCATTGCTAATAATCATGCAAGCAAAGGCTTCGCAGAATTACTAACAAAGTTTCGATTTTGAAAAGTTTTCACAATTGGAGTAATTTTTGTTTGGGGAAACATTTATCCCTTATTGGGAAAAAAAGGTTTGTAAAAAAGGGTTCGCTCAGGGAAAAGAAACGAAATAATAAAAAAGAAAGGGGTGCAGCAGTAAAACAATGGTGTAAATAAAAGGAGGGGTGCATTATTAAAACTGGGGTGCAGATAATGAGCCCAGCTTGTTTTTTTTGTAGGCTGGGCTGCGTTTCAAAAAAGAACATGGGCTTCAAAACGGGGCCTGCAAAGTAAATAGGGAGGTGCGAACAATGATTTGAAAAATAAAAAAACGTGAAAAGACGAAAATACCCCTGCTGTTTATACTATAAAAGGCTGACCTAAAATAGAAAACCCTAGTTTTGCTTTTTCCTCATCCATGGCGCCCCTTATCCAAAACCTAATTTCTCCTCTCTCTCTCTCCCTCTCTTCTTTTACTTTCTCTTTTATACTGTTAAATATATTTACTAACTAAATGGGAAGTAAAGTATAACTTGAAAATGAATTTGTATTTTTCAACTTTTACGAAATAAGATATATAGCGACAAAGAAGAAAATCGTTATTATTTTTGGATGGACAAAATTGGGGTATGACACTTTCATCATGACAAGCACACCTTTGAGTCCAATAACATTCAATACACAACATATTTTTACCTTCCCTCTCTCTACACCACTAAATACACACTAATTTCTTTACCTCCCTCACTCCATCCTCATGCTCCACGCCACCCCTCACTTCAGCCGCCATCAAGTGCACATCACAAAAGCCTTTCATCATGACAAGCACACCTTTGAGTCCAATAACATTCAATACACAACATATTTTTACCTTCCTTCTCTCCACACCACTAAATACACACTAATTTCTTTACTTCCCTCCCACAACTTTAAACCCATTGGATCTTTGAAATTCAATAAGAACAACTCACTCCTCTCCTCCCCAAAAGGAACCCAAGGCCGTAGCCCCTCTCCTCTCCCTCACTTCCTCTTGTTTTTCTTTCATCTCAAAGGAACCTTCCCATTTCTCCTACACCAAAAAACCCTAACAAACAACTCACCTCATTTGCATCCCTCTTTCACATACTCCCTCCATTTCTCATTCAAAGTTCAAGCATCATCATCAAGTGGGTGCTTCTTTGAAGAATATTGGAGTTTTGTTGATTTGTGTCTAGCTTCATCTTCTCATCTCACTTTCTAGCTCAAAGCTAAGGTAATCCTTAAAACCTTGCATCATCTTTGAGTATTTCCTCAAAAATATAAAAAGCATCCATCCTATCACCTTCATATTCTCATATTGTTGATTGTTGTTGGTGAGAGGTGTCATAAGCACTTTGACAAGCACTTAGGGAGGCTTGGGTGCTTATGGTGCTTCTCACCCTTTAATAAATGTTGATTTGTGTTGATTTGGATCTTAATCCTTGTCTTTCATGAAATAAATGTTGTTTTATGGCATGTTGTATTTCGCATACCCTCATAAAAATGTGATTTGCTAGTTGTTGTTGTGTTATCTCACATTTCCTTGCATATTCACTCTTGTTTGCATAACTTTCACAAAATGAGAAACCCATTTCAAGCATGATGACATTCGGCCATGGGCCTAGGTTTAGGGTTCTTGAATGCTTTTGTTTATTTCATGACTTGGGGATGGATAATAGTTGATTTAGGGTATGTATGCTCCTAGGTTTTAACATAAAAATTAGGGTTTGGGTTTGCTTTAATAAACTCGTTCTTGTTGATGATTGGCAAGGTGATTCACACTTGTGCACTTGTGCACTTAATCTTAAGTGTGGGGATTGACCAAAGTGATTCAACATTCTTTGATACTTTGGTTGCTAAATAATTTTCTTGCTTATGCTTGCCTATGATCATGATTGAGGCAACTCTTTTCCTTAAGCTAACAATTTCATTGTCCACTCTCATATAAGAATATCATCAACACTTAGATAGGTCAATTCCATACATTGCATCTTCAAATAGATGCGCATTTAGATTCCCTTGCGTCTTGTAGAAATATTTGAGTATGGCTCTCGCCTAGCATCTTCCACTAGATGTGCATTTAGGTTCAATCTTGCCTACTCTTATATTTTTGCTTAATGCCCAATTCAAGTTCCTTCTTTGCCTATTTATGTGTTGTGGTCTAACATGTGTAGTCTAGGCTAATATTTGCTCAAGAATTCAAGTGAGATTGTTGCTTGCCTAAGGATTTGATTTGCATTCATCGCTTTCTTTTCTAAATAGTTTAGCATGAAAATGGTGACTAGTGACAATCACCCATAACCTTTATTAGTTTGGTTGTCCTAAGAGCCTAAATTTCAAAAACAAAAAGATGTTTTCATATGCAAAAGCTACTAGTGATAATCACCCATAACCTTTGTTAGTTTGATTATCATGAATGCTTTCAATTTCCAAAGATATTTTCCTAAGCATCAAAAGTCAAGGCAAGTTTTAGTAATGATCACCCATAACCTTTGTTAGTTTGATCATTATGAACGCCCTTCACTTTTCAAAACCAAAGAAAAAAGACTTTCATTTTCAAGGCTCCTTAGAACTACGTCGCTTTGATTCCCATTTGGGATACGTAGGAGCGAGTCACATTCTCGTCAAGCGCATACATAAAAAAGGTTTAGCATTTCAATAATAAAAAGAAAAGAGTTATTTTCATAACAAAAAAATCACTTTTGCAAACCAAGATCATTTTCAGAACAAAAACCTTTTCCTTTCTAAAATCGTTTTCATTCCATTGTCGCTAGTGGCTAACCAGAACCTTTGTTCGTCTAGCCATTGGCGGCGATGTCTTTTTCCCAAAAGAATAATAAATGATGATCCATCATAACCTTTGTTAGTTTGATCATCGTGCAAATCAATCTCTTTCGAAAATTACTTTCAAAAAAGATAATAAAAACGAGTTGTTATTGACAGTCCATCAGAACCTTTGTTCGTTTGACTAGCGGTACAACTCTCTTTTCAAAAGGACAAAGAAGAACTACGTAGCTTTGAGTTCTCCATCGCACCGGGAGATACGTAGGAGCGGGCCATGTCCCGTCAAGCGCCTTTTTTATAAAAAACTCTTTCTTTCTTTTTCCATAATAAATAAGATTTTCATTAAGTCTTTTTCAATGCATTTTTCAATAAAGAATAAAAGAGGCAAAATTAAGTATTTTCAAGTCAACACACTAGAACCACACATTTAATTAAAGGTTCCCTCTCAGTAGAGAGGACGTATGGGGTGCTAATTGTAACACCCCTTTTCTACCCGTTCATTTAATTTGGAAAAATATCAGAGTTTTCAAAAATTTGTTTCACACGAGGAACGTTACACATACTTCAATAAAATAATGCTTCTCATTAAAACAGCTCAAACACAATAATCCTGCATTACGTAGCACGTCACTAAGAGGAGAGCCTCAAAAACACATTTATCATCGCAAATAAACTTAACCTCAATAAAAACCAACTACGCAGCGGAATAACAAAATAAAACAGAATCGTCAACAAAACATAACAACTGAAATCATTCGTAAACATCAAGTTCGTTTCCCCCCTGAGTGCTACGTATCAGAGCGTGACGACTCGACTCGAATTAGTGAAGGTACCTAGTCCTTCACTCGCAATCACCTGCACGTTACCGCATAGGGGTAACATTCAAACAGAAGGGTGAGTCCAATTCAATCCATATAATAAATCATATGATAAATAATAAGTCAAGTCACAGCTCTAAAATAATCACATCACAATCATCAATTGCATCACTACATAAACTCATCACAATGTCATGTAGGCATATGAAATGCAACCCACTCGCGGGCATATGCATGCGGTACCTTTTCACAAACGTCGCTTAGCCATTATGGCCTCATCGTCACTTAGTCTTTTGGGCCTCAAAACGTCACTGGGTTTATGCATATGGGATGCATGAGACACTATAACATGCACCACGCACAAATCATACAATCACGGTCAACTATGTGACCCGTCACTTACCAATTTGCCCACAAGAGGCACATCACCTGTCAATTCACAATTACTCACAACAACATCACTTAGCCTTTCGGCCTTATCATCACTTAGCCCTTTTTGGGCCTCAAAACGTCACCCGGGTTTTCATCGTCACTTATTCATAAACATCATCAACTCAAACAATAGCCACTGAGGGCAAAAACGTCATTTACTAGCCACTAAGGGCATCATCGTCATTTACACACTAATATCAACAACATTGGCCACTAAGGGCAAAATGGTCATTTAACTAGCCATTAAAGGCATCATCGTCATTTACACACCAATATCAACAACATTGGCCACTAAGGGCAAAACAGTCATTTAACTAGCCATTAAAGGCATCATCGTCAAAATCATCACTTTTGACACTAAAACGTTAAAACCACTGGTTATACACAAAAGGGATTTTTAAAGGCACCAAAACATCTTTTCAACGTCATAGCAACGATCGCTGGGAACAGCCACTTGGGGCACCCCAGCAACCTTCAGAAATAATAAGTTTTTATTTTTAAAAATGGGACACGCAGATAGGCAACTGAAAAAGCTTCCCAACACTTTTTGAAACGTTTAAAACGGATGTCCGAGTCAAAAGATATAGCGAAAACAGTTTTCGAAAACATTTTGGGAACATCCTGGAAAACTGGCGCCCAGCGCCTAGCAAAACGCAACACACGCACACACACACCCGGGCGCTCAGCGCCCAGCGCCTGGCGCCCAGCGCCCAGCGCAACACAAACACGCACACACACGGGCGCCCAGCGCCTAGCGCCTTAGCGCAACACGGAACACGCGCACACGGGCGCCCAGCGCCTGGCGCCCAGCGCCTGGCGCCCAGCGCCCACACACGCACACAGCAACACGCAACACTGGCGCGCAGCGCCCATGGGCGCCCAACGCCTGCAACACTTCCAGCACACGAATTTCAGCACAATTACAACATATATTTTTTTTCTTCAAATTTTTACATGACCCATCACAACACCTATTTACCACAATTCATTAACACATATAGGATCATCAAATTATCCCCCAAACATAAAAAATCCAGCAACATCACAAGCACAAACATGGCGCCCTAGGCGCCTATAACACCAACCATGGATCTTCGAGCAACAAATTCATCAAAACACATACCAATCGAATTAACAACATGAAAATACACGTAAATCATACTCACGGATTAGATCTAGGCCATCTCTACTTAAAACCTATCATAGGAATTATTATAAAAATTGATAGAACTCCCCTTACCTCGAATTCGAAGAGTAGAAGCCTTAGAGATAGTCACGGACAGAACCCAGCAACAAGATCCCGTTCTTCTTCTCTCCTTGGTTGCGCGACTTTTCCTTCTCCTCTTCCTCTTCTCTCTACGGCGCACTTCTCCTTTCTTTTCTCTCTTCTCAATTTCGCAAAATGCTAACAAAAAAAACCCTAACCCCTAGGCGCCTTGGCCACTTCGCATATGACATGAGTCATGGGCTTGGGCTTCTCACTTAAGCCCAAGTCCATCTAGTTTGGTGCCTCCATCTCCTAATACCACCTACACAATTTTTAATATAATTTCCAATAATTAAATTATATCCAATTAATTAAATCAAATTCCTAAATACTTAATTAAATAATTTAATTAAATATTTAGGGTGTTACAACTCTCCCCCACTTAGAATATTTCGTCCTTGAAATTTACCTGATCAAATAACTCTGGGTAGGACTCTCGCATCTTGCTCTCTAGCTCCCAAGTCATACTCTCGCCGGCAGCTCCTAGCCAAACCACTTTCACTAATGCAATCTCTTTGCCTCTAAGCGCTTTCACTTCACGATCCTCAATCCGTACGGGCATCGTCTCCACAGTGAGATTATCCCGCACCTCTACATCATCCATACGGATCACATGAGATGGATCCGAAACATACTTCCGAAGTTGTGACACATGAAACACGTCATGCAAATTCGAAAGATTTGGCGGTAAAGCCACCCTATAAGCCACATTTCCGATTCTCTCAGAAATCTGATAAGGACCAACAAAACGAGGAGTGAGCTTCTTCGATTTCAACGCTCGACCAACACCGGTAATAGGAGTAACCCTCAAGAACACATGCTCACCCTCTTGAAATTCTAAATCTTTCCTCCGCTTGTCATGATAACTCTTCTGACGACTCTGCGAAGCCTTCATCTTTTCACGGATCATCTTGATTTTCTCTGTAGTTTCCCGGACAATCTCCGGTCCCAACACTACACTCTCCCCTGACTCATACCAACACAATGGCGTTCTACACTTTCGACCATACAATGCTTCAAACGGTGCCATCCCGATACTGGAATGGTAACTGTTGTTATAGGTAAACTCAATCAGTGCAAGGTAGGAATCCCACGAACCCCGTTGTTCCAATACACAAGCCCTCAACGAATCCTCTAATGACTGAATTGTCCTTTCTGACTGACCATCTGTCTGATGATGATACGCCGAACTCATTTTCAGCTTTGAACCCAATTCCTTCTGCAAACTCGTCCAAAACTCAGACGTGAACCTCGGATCCCTATCTGACACAATACTTTTCGGAACACCGTGCAACTTCACAATTTCTTTGACATAGACCTCTGCCAACCTCGACACCGGATAAGTGATATTAATAGGAATAAAGTGAGCAGACTTCGTTAACCTATCAACGATCACCCAAATAGCGTCATGACCCCTAACTGTATTCGGCAATCCCGTCACAAAGTCCATCGCAATGCTATCCCACTTCCACTCTGGAACTTCCAACGGTTGCATCAACCCCGCAGGCTTCTGATGCTCGACCTTCGACTTTTGACAGGTCAAACAGGCATACACAAACTGTGCCACATCTCTCTTCATACCATACCACCAAAACATCTTTTTCAGATCTTGATACATTTTCGTTTCTCCAGGATGGATACTCAACTTGCTACGGTGACCCTCCTCTAAAATTGCCTTTCTCATCTCTGCATCATCCGGAACACAGATCCTACCTCGGAACCTCAACACACCACGGGAATCTATCTTGAAATCTTCATCTTCAGATTGACCAACCCCATTAATTAAATCTACTAACTTGACATCTGACTTCTGAGCCTCTCTGATGCTGCCCAGGAAATCATTATCGATCTTTAACATTCCCAGCTTGACACTGTGAGGTGTCATTTTACAAACCAAACTCAAATATCTGAATTCCTCAATCAACTATAATTCTTTCACCATCATTGCCGACATATGCAAGGACTTTCTGCTTAAAGCATCAGCCACGACATTAGCTTTGCCGGGATGATAATTCAAACCAAAGTCATAATCCTTCAAGAGCTCCAACCACCGACGCTGTCTCATATTCAACTCTTTCTGATCGAACAGATACTTTAGACTCTTATGATCACTGAACACTTCAAACCTCGAACCATAAAGGTAGTGCCTCCAAATCTTAAGCACAAATACCACAGCAGCCAATTCCAAATCATGCGTAGGGTAATTTTTCTCATGAACCCGCAACTGCCTCGACGCATACGCAACGACTTTCCCATCTTGCATCAGCACACCACCAAGACCCATCTTCGAAGCGTCACAATGGTTCCTCCGGATTAGGCAACGTCAAAACAGGCGACGTTGTCAATCTCTTTTTCAGTTCCATAAAACTTTCCTCACACCGAGTCCCAAACAAAACTTTACCCTTACAAGTCAACTGAGTCAACGGAAGGGCCAACTTGGAAAAACCCTCGATGAACCTCCTGTAGTACCCAGCCAAACCCAAAAAGCTTCTAATCTCTGTTGCGGACTTCGGAGCCTCCCACTCCAACACTGCTTCCACTTTTGCCGGATCAACCGCAATACCATTACCAGAAATCACGTGCCCAAGGAAACTCACCTCTTTCAGCCAGAACTCACACTTTGATAACTTAGCATACAACTTTTTCTCTTTCAGAACTTCCAATACTGTCTTCAGGTGCTCAGCATGCTCTTCCTCCGACTTAGAATAAACTAGAATGTCATCTATGAAGATCACCACAAACCGATCTAGGTAATTATGGAAAATACGATTCATATATTCCATAAATACACCAGGAGCATTGGTCACACCGAACGGCATCACTGAATATTCATAATGCCCATACCTTGTCCTGAATGCTGTCTTCTGAACATCCTCATCCTTCACTTTAATCTGATGATATCCGGACCTCAAATCAATTTTGCTGAAAACACGGGCACCCACTAACTGATCCATCAAATCGTCGATCCTCGGAAGCGGATACTTATTCTTGATAGTTACCTTATTCAACTGACGATAGTCCACACATAACCTCATACTCCCATCTTTTTCTTTACAACAATACCGGAGCTCCCCACGGTGATACACTCGGTCTCACAAACTTTTTCTCAAGCAATTCTTCGAGTTGCGTCTTCAACTCAGACAATTCCGACGCCGACATCCTGTACGGTGCCATAGACACAGGCCTCGTACCAGGTACAAGATCAATCGAAAACTCAACTTCTCTTCCGGTGGCACACCCGGAATTTCATCAGGAAAAACCTCAGGAAACTCGCGTACCACTTGCAGTTCTTCAATAACAGCCTGACTCTCAGCAGACAACGATGCCATCAACGCAAATAGCTGAACTCCTTCTTTCTTCAACTTCTTCAACTGACCAGCAGATACCAAAACAGAATCTTCTTCCCCGAAACTGACCGACTTGCTACGACAGTTGATATGAACGTGGTTATTCTCTAACCAGTCCATGCCCAAGATTACATCCAGACCTCTCAACGGCAAGCAAACAAAATTCACAACAAAGTCCCTGCCGAAGATCGACACGGGACACTGAGAACACACCTGGGAAGTAATCACCGACCCCTTCGCAGGAGTATCGACAACCATATCCCCACACATAGCAGATAAAACAAGACCCAATCTTTTACAACAATCAACAGATATAAAGCAATGGGTAGCACCAGTATCAATAAGAGATTTCAGAGAAGTACCATTAATAAAACACGTACCTCTAATCAGACCATCCTTCTCATCAGGCTCCTCTCCTGCCAATGCGAACACCTTCCCAGTAGACCTTTCCTTCTTCGGCTTTGTACACTTTGTACTGATATGCCCAGACTCACCACAGTTGAAGCACACCACATCCTTGACCTTACACTCGGCCGCCATATGACCCTTTTTACCACAACGATAGCAAACTCTCTCATCAGACCTGCATGTAGTACTCTTGTGGCCAGGTTTGCCACACTTATAACAGACAATGCTAGCAGGAGCATCTCCCCCACTAGAATTCTTACCCCCAGCAGCCTCTGATAACTCTTACCCGCAGGAACCTCATACGGCTTGCTTCGACTCTGAAACTTACCCTTTTTCTCAGACGTAGCTTTGTAATGAGCAGTACTGTCCTCCTCAAAGATTCTACAACTGTCAACCAGATCAGCGAACACACGAATCTTCTGATAACCAATGGCCTTTTTGATATCAGGCCTCAACCCATTCTCGAACTTGATGCATTTTGAGAACTCAGCTGTAGCCTCACTGTAGTGTGGATAGAATTTTGCCAGTTCCACAAACTTCGCCGCATATGCAGTCACAGACATACCACCCTGCTTCAGTTCCAGGAACTCTATCTCTTTCTTTCCCCGGACGTCTTCAGGAAAATATTTTCTCAGAAATTCCCTGCTGAATACCTCCCAAGTAATCTCTTCCTGCACAGCCTCCAACCTCTGCCTAGTAGCCAACCACCAGTCGTCGGCCTCCTCGGCTAACATGTGGGTACCAAAACGGACCTTCTGCTCAACAGTGCAGTCCATCACCCTGAAATCCTCTCGATCTCCTTCAACCAAGCCATAGCACCATCTGGATCATATTTGCCCTTAAAGGTGGGCGGATTCTCTCTCTGGAAAGTAGTCAGACTCCGAAAACCAGCGTTCTCTCCAGCATTCTGCTGACCCTGCACAGCCTGAGCCATAGCCTGCAATGCAGCAGCAAGAGCAGCGTCGTTTCTCCCAGCCATTTCAAACTATCACTGCAGCACAAACCAAGAATTTAGTACTAATCTATTGTCATAAGACACTATGACAGGACAACATTGGCCGGACAGACCGAACTGCTCTGATACCACTAATGTAACACCCCTTTTCTACCCGTTATTTAATTGGAAAAATATCAGAGTTTTCAAAAATTTGTTTCGCACGAGGAATGTTACACATACTTCAATAAAATAATGCTTCTCAATAAAACAGCTCAAACACAATAATCCTGCATCACGTAGCACGTCACTAAGAGGAGAGCCTCAAAAAACAGTTATCATCGCAAATAAACTTAACGTCAATAAAAACCAACTACGCAGCGGAATAACAAAATAAAACAGAATCGTCAACAAAACATAACAATGAAATCATTCATAAACATCAAGTTCGTTCCCCCCCCCCCCTGAGTGCTACGTATCAGAGCGTGACGACTCGACTCGAATTAGTGAAGGTACCTAGTCCTTCACTCGCAATCACCTGCACGTTACCGCATAGGGGTAACATTCAAACAGAAGGGTGAGTCCAATTCAATCCATATAATAAATCATATGATAAATAATAAGTCAAGTCACAGCTCTAAAATAATCACATCACAATCATCAATTACATCACTACATAACTCATCACTATGTCATGTAGGCATATGAAATGCAACCCACTCGCGGGCATATGCATGAGGTACCTTTTCACAAACGTCGCTTAGCCATTATGGCCTCATCGTCACTTAGCCTTTTGGGCCTCAAAACGTCACTGGGTTTATGCATATGGGATGCATGAGACACTATACATGCACCACGCACAAACACACAATCACGGTCAACTATGTGACCCGTCACTTACCAATTTGCCAAATAGAGGCACAGCACCTGTCAATTCACAATTTACCACAACAACATCACTTAGCCTTTTGGCCTTAACATCACTTAGCCTTTTGGGCCTCAAAACGTCACTGGGTTTTCATCGTCACTTATTCATAAACATCATCAACTCAAACAATAGCCACTGAGGGCAAAAACGTCATTTACTAGCCACCAAGGGCATCATCGTCATTTACACACAATATCAACAACATTGGCCACTAAGGGCAAAACGGTCATTTAACTAGCCACTAAGGGCATCATCGTCATTTACACACCAATATCAACAACATTGGCCACTAAGGGCAAAACGGTCATTTAACTAGCCACTAAGGGCATCATCGTCAAAATCATCACTTTTGACACTAAAACGTTAAAACCACTGGTTATACACAAAAGGGATTTTTAAAGACACCAAAACATTTTTCAATGTCACAGCAACGACCACCGGGAACAGCCACTTGGGGCGCCCCAGCAACCTTCAGAAATAATAAGTTTTTATTTTTAAAAATGGGACACAGATAGGCAACTGAAAAAGCTTCCCAACACTTTTTGAAACGTTTAAAACGGATGTCCGAGTCAAAAGATATAGCGAAAACAGTTTTCGAAAACATTTTGGGAACATCCTGAAAACTGGCGCCCTGGGCGCCCAGCGCCCAGGCACCTGGCGCCCAGCGCCTAGCAAAACGCAACACACGCACACACACACCCGGACGCTCAGCGCCCAGCGCAACACAAACACGCACACACACGGGCGCCCAGCGCCCAGCGCCTTAGCGCAACACGGAACACGCGCACACGGGCGCCCAGCGCCCAGCGCTGGCGCCCAGCGCCCACACACACGCAACACTGGCGCGCAGCGCCCATGGGCGCCCAGCGCCTGCAACACTTCCAGCACACGAATTTCAGCACAATTACAACATATATTTTTTTTCTTCAAATTTTTACATGACCCATCACAACACCTATTTACCATAATTCATTAACACATATAGGATCATCAAATTATCCCTCAAACATAAAAAATCCAGCAACATCACAAGCACAAACATGGCGCCCTAGGCGCCTATAACACCAACCATGGATCTTCGAGCAACAAATTCATCAAAACACATACCAATCGAATTAACAACATGAAAATACACGTAAATCATACTCACGGATTAGATCTAGGCCATGTCTACTTAAAACCTATCATAGGAATTATTATAAAAATTGATAGAACTCCCCTTACCTCGAATTCGAAGAGTAGAAGCCTTAGAGATAGTCACGGACAGAACCCAGCAACAAGATCCCGTTCTTCTTCTCTCCTTGGTTGCGCGACTTTTCCTTCTCCACTTCCTCTTCTCTCTACGGCGCACTTCTCCTTTCTTTTCTCTCTTCTCAATTTCGCAAAATGCTAACAAAAAAACCCTAACCCCTAGGCGCCTTGGCCACTTCGCATGACATGAGTCATGGGCTTGGGCTTCTCACTTAAGCCCAAGTCCATCTAGTTTGGCGCCTCCATCTCCTAATACCACCTACACAATTTTTAATATAATTTCCAATAATTAAATTATATCCAATTAATTAAATCAAATTCTAAATACTTAATTAAATAATTTAATTAAATATTTAGGGTGTTACACTAATACCTTTTCTGCGCGTAACGACCCCCGAACCCTACTCTCTAGTTTCGCAAGACCAATCGCTTTCCGAAAAAGGTTTTCCTAATATTTTCCTTAATAAATATTGGTGGCGGCTTCATTGATTTTAGAAAAGTTGTGAACGAGGAAGGTTCTCCCTCGGGACTCTTCGGGCGCAACACTGGCGACTCCACTGGGGACTAAAATACATTTTTTTTTTCAAAAGTGGGTCAAGCCTAATTAATTAAGTGTGTGGTTTGTGTGATTGATTTGAACATCTTGCTTTACCTCTATTTCTTCTTCTTTTTCATAAGCATGTTGCATCCATATGCATTCTTCTTCTATGTTTGCTTTTGTTTAAAATAATAGATAGTTACCTCTCTGCTTAAATGCTTAGTTCCCTCATGCATATTTCCCCTCTCTTGTCATGTCCCCTTCTTCTTTGCTCGCTTTCTTGAGGTAAGTAGTGCATTGTTGTCGGCACCCTAGATTAGTTGTATTTGATCGGTATTGAACCCTAGGGTAGACGACATGCTATTGTTTTCTATTGTCTGGACTGTTCTGGATTTTCATTTGCAGGTGGAGTAGTTTTTAAGGAAATGCCCTTCGCGCACACACATTTGTACCTTGAGATTATATGATTAGAGAAAGGGACCATAACCCAGGTCTGTTAGGATACCTTAGGATCAGTGGATTCAAGTAGTGGGAGCCCATCAGGACCTTTGTCCGTTTGGCTACTCGCGAAAGTTTCAATCAGAGTTGTGCTCTTTCATGATGCTTCGTATCTAGCAGTTTGCTGCATTTACGGGGATTTTCATGAGAGGGACTGTGGCTCTGATGACCTTTGTGAGGGTGTGAATAGAGCTACATGAGAAGATTATCCCTAAAGTGCCTTAGATCATAGGTTCTACCCCCTTTTTAGGTCACAAGGGCTTTCCAAATCGTGTGCTGCATTGTTGCATTCAGTTCAATCAATTTTTCCTTCAAAATTTTCGAAAATCAAAAAAGATATGCTTTTCCTTTTCAATAAACGCCTATATGAGGTGGCATATAGTGTGAAAATTTTCAAATTACCACCTGTAAATATCCTCTTTCTGCAAAAACACAAAAAAGAAGCATCATTGCATCATCGCATCATTGCATCACTGCATTATTGCATCATTTGCATTGCATAAAATTCCGATTTTGAAAAAACCATTCATCTTGCATTCCCCTTCATTACATAAAGATAAAACAAAAAACAATTATCATCTGCATAGCATAAGCATTCATTTATAATCATGCAAAAAATCCTCGTCAAGTTCATCCAAGACGAGGCATTCATGCATAAGCATTATTTCAAAAAAAAGACCCAGTAGAACTACGTAAGCTTTGATTCCTCATTACAATGGGGATACATAGGAGCGGGTCATACCCCGTCAAGCACATTTTTCTAAAACCTTTTTTCCAATAAATCATTTGAATCTCCAAATAATTTTCAAAATCATGTTCCAAAACTAAAAAACAAAAAAGAAAATCATTGTGAGTATCATGCATTTCATTGCACAAAAAATGAAAACAAGAAAGCATCTCATTCATAATCATGAATAAAAATCATCATCAAATTTATTCAAAATGTAGCATTCATGCACCTTTTCATTAACCTCATCACTCTGGTTCAAATACATCATTCCTCCATACATGCATCTTTCAAAAAAGGAAGGGGCATTGGCATTTCATACCTTGCCTGGCCTCTAAGAAAAAAAATCATCATCATCATTCCTGCATCTTTCACCATTCGAAAGAAAAAGGGGCATCGGCATTTCATATCTTGTCTTGCCTCTATAAAAATCATTTTGAAAAGAAGCAGAATTCTTGCATCATTCATCATCCAAGGATGCATTGGCATTTCATATTCCGTCTTGCATAAAAAGAAAGCATCAAAAAAAAAACTTTTTAGAATAATCACACTTTCAAGTGAATATGCTTTCATGCATTTCATTTTCATCATGTATACATCATAATGTTTTTCATCCATGCATTGCATACAACAAAAATGTTTGTGATGAGAGACGAGATGTTCTTGCAAGGTAATCTTTCCTTTTTGGAAAAGTTTACCATCACTCATTTGCAAACTCAAGGTGTTCCAAGGCACTCAGTTTTTTCACATCAATAGCTCATTTGTATTTCCTTCAAAAAAAAAGACATTACATCTCATCCATTCCATGATAAAAGACTGAAACAGTTCATAAAAAAAACAAAAAAAAGGGTTTTCATATCACGTTTTAACCAATGTTAATTCTCTGTGAAGCGTTCTTCTAGTAAGCATGCATGCCACGTGCAGTTTCTCTTGTTTGAGTCAGTCAATCTCCTTCATTTATCATTGTTCCCCATCCAAGTCTAATCCCGCCCCGTCCACCCCTAAAGTGCATATTCTCTCCCATCAGTGCATACTTGACTTTTGGTTCATTCCCACTAACACTTCAAGTCCTCCATGCTGGGGCAATTCTGTGATCACTAATTTTCCTTGTCGGTATCATATTCCTTTAGTGCAAGTCTTTCTAAAAAAAATATATATATAATAAATAAAAAAAGATAAAATAAGCTCGCTAGGTTGAAAACCCGCAAAGGGCGGCCTAGGCAAAAAAGAGCGCCCGGTGGATTGAAAACTCGCAAAGAGCGGTCCAAGCAAAAATTAGGGCACAAAAAAAAGGGGGAAAATAAAAGAGCAAACACATGAAGATAGATAAATTATTGTCCTAAAATTAAGTCTTAAAGAAATAAGCAATTAGGATTTGAAATGAAATTTGGCCATCTCTCCACACCCTCAAGGACCTAAAATCCCAGAAAGACCATTCCCTACCCCTCTTAAGCCAAAGATTCAAAATCACAAAAACACCATTTGTTACCCATCTTAAGCCAAGAAAAGCCCAAGATATCCCCATCACTCTGGACAAGGGTTAATTCCACATCAAAGATGGTATATCATTCTCACCCAAGTCAAAAGGAAAGGAAATCCGCAAAAGGAGGGGAATAACAAAGTTTCAAAAAGGAGAATCCCAAAATGAAGAAAGGAAGACAAAGGGAGTATAAATTAAGAGTCAATACATTTTGTCATGAAGCATGAGAGCTCCCCTTCAAAGAGGCCCTCAGTTTCAATGGGTTCAATCATTTCTCCTTTCAAAAAAAAAAAATTCATTGGGTTCAATCATTCCTCCTTTCAAAAAAACCCTCAATTCATTGGGTTTAACCATCTCTTCTTTCATAAAACCTTCAAACACCTCATTGGGTACGACCACCCCCAAATGTAACAGCCCAGGTCCACCGCAGCGGCCACCCCGGTCCCACTGTTACCTCACGGTCTTCTCTACCCCTCTTGTAGAGTTTTTGCCTTCCGTGGGAATCGAACCTTGCACCTGAGGCATAAGTGCAAGTTAAACCCCCTTCCCACTACCAATTGAGCGCGCGATGTTAATCCTCATGCCTAGTCCCAAGAATCAGCACTTCAAGTGTCAGTCTTCAATCTAATTCTCAAGACAGTCATCCTGGACTTGTCAGTCTCAAAATCTCATCCCCAGTCGCTCCTTCAGTTCGGAGTTCAAATGCTCTTTCAGTTTAGAGTTCAGCCGCTCCTTCAGTACAGAGTTCAAATGCCCTCGGGTCCCAAGTGGTTCATTAAAAGCACGCTAAGTGTTCAGTTACTGCTTTCCTTCTTGCAAACGAAGCATTCATCATCATTGCATCAGACATCAAATCAAGTCTCAAAATACAAAATCATTTTCAATAAATAGGAGACTAAGTCGAATGTACATTCGAAATAGTCATCACGATAGGACACTTGAATTGATCACTCAAGAATCCTAGGGTCCCTATGCCAAAAAAACAAAAACAAAAACATTCAGTGTCGTCTACATCATAGTAGTGTTTGCATTCCAGAACCAAAATTCATCATCCCATCAAACATCAAAACAATACAGTTGCATCACATCCATATTTGCATCTCATAGAAGAAAAGAAAGCTAAAACATCCCATGTCATTCATCATTTCATATTATTCATCATTTTATAGCAATATTCCCATTTCATAGAAAAAGGCAAAGAAGGAAAAGTTTTTCATTGCATGTCATCTGCCATTTCATTACATATTATCAAACACCGAAATTTTGCATTCGCATAAAAAGAGCAAGACAAAAAAAAAAGAAATTCAGACGTTTGCAAAAGAAAACAGCAATCATGACATTTGCATTGCATGCATTTGTTCATTTTCAGCTGCAGGTACAAAGAGAGGATGAGCACTTCGGTGTTAGCCCTCACCCCCATATTCCAGAAAATGCTCCCCCAAGTTGGGAGAGTTCAGAAGAAAAAAAGAAACAGAAAAGAAAAGAAAAGAAAAGAAAAGAAAAGAAAGAGAGAAACAAAAAGAAAAGAAAAGAAAAGAGGAAAAAAAAGAAAAAGAAAGAAGAGAAGCTAGAGAAAGAGAAAAAGACATATAAGAACAGGAGAAAACCATGCATTCATCAGACATAAGCAAGAGAAAAAGAAAATCATGCATTGCGTACAGACAAGAGAAGAAAAGGAAAATCATTGCATTCATCAAGCATATAAGAACAGTAGAAGATCATGCATCCATCCGACATAGACAAAGGAAATAAGAAACTCATCATTCATCATAAGAAAAAAGAAAACAGCAATCATGGCATTTGCATTGCATGCATTTGTTCATTTTCAGCTACAGGTACAAAGAGAGGATGAGCACTTCGGTGTTAGCCCTCGCCCCCAGATTCCAGAAAATGTTCCCCCAAGTTGGGAGATCAGAAAGAAAAACGAAAAGAGAGAAATAGAAAAGAAAGAAAGAAAAAAAATGAGCGCTCAAGCGCGCATTGCGGATTGGAGCCCAGAGAGATCATCGCTCCCTTCTGCCCAGGTCTCACATCGTGTACGAGCAACGCGATGGACCGCAGCCCCATGCGAGGCGCAACGGAATAGTTGTATCGAGCCTAAGATACAGTGGACGCCGTGCATTGATCTGTATATCGGTTCCGGAGCTGATAACGATCCCCCCGGTCGCTCGAAAGACCAACAGGAAGAGCGTGCTCCTCAAAGCCACGTGCAAACTCGGATTCGTCAAGAGTTCGTTTAAGGATTACAGGTTTTAGGCAGCCTGGGCAATTTACCGCTTTTTGCACGCCAAGTGCCCATTTTACCTTTTCTGTCTGCACGCCAAGTTCCCATTTTACTTTTCTGCCTGCACGCAAGTGCCCATTTTACCTTTTCTGTCTGCACGACAGTGTTCATTTACTGTTTTCGCATCAACACGAAAGTGTCTATCTTTCCAAAAACAAAAAAAAAAGGGGGAAATTCGGGTTTCTCCAAATGGATAAAATTGGTATGATTTCTGAATTCTTTATTTCTATTTTACCTTCGAAATATGTCTTGCGCAATTCATATTTCTTGGTAAAATCCAAATAAAGAGGGGCAGCTGTCATACCCCAATTTTGTCCGGCTTAGGTCAAAACCCTAATTTTCCAAAAATAAATAAATTGAAGAGCGAAGAGCCTTATGCACTACATTTCGGATCCTAGAAGGCATTCCAAGGTTCTTGAAATCGTTTTTAGGGTTGGAACGCATTTTTCGGGCAAATTAGGGTTTTAGAGCCAAAAAGGGTATTTTGGTCAATTATAACGGTTTTTCTTTTTTTCGCTTTCAAAAAGGCTCAAAAATATGTATAATTAAAAATAGAAATCTGAAATCAAAATATAAAAATGAATAACAAAATAATATTGGATGCTTATTGTATTTTTAGAATTAGGGCTAATTCCTTTTTAGGTGCTTTTGCTTTTATCCATTTTGGCTAAAGTGAGCACTAATTCTACAAGCAAACAACCTCCCTCACTCCATCCTCATGCTCCACGCCACTTCACTCACTTCAGCTCCCCATCAAGTGCACATCACAAAAGCCTTTCATCGTGACAAGCACACCTTTGAGTCCAATAACATTCAATACACAACATATTTTTACCTTCCTTCTCTCTACACCACTAAATACACACTAATTTCTTTACCTCCCTCACTCCGTCCTCATGCTCCACGCCACCCCTCACTTCAGCCCCCATCAAGTGCACATCACAAAAGCCTTTCATCATGACAAGCTCACTATTGAGTCCAATAACATTCAATACACAACATATTTTTACCTTCCTTCTCTCTACACCACTAAATACACACTAATTTCTTTACTTCCCTCTCACAACTTTAAACCCATTGGATCTTTGAAATTCAATAAGAACAACTCACTCCTCTCCTCCCCAAAAGGAACCCAAGGCCGTAGCCCCTCTCCTCTCCCTCACTTCCTCTTGTTTTTCTTTCATCTCAAAGGAACCTTCCCATTTCTCCTACACCAAAAAACCCTAACAAACAACTCACCTCATTTGCATCCCTCTTTCACATACTCCCTCCATTTCTCATTCAAAGTTCAAGCATCATCATCAAGTGGGTGCTTCTTTGAAGAATATTGGAGTTTTGTTGATTTGTGTCTAGCTTCATCTTCTCATCTCACTTTCTAGCTCAAAGCTAAGGTAATCCTTAAAACCTTGCATCATCTTTGAGTATTTCCTCAAAAATATAAAAAGCATCCATCCTATCACCTTCATATTCTCATATTGTTGATTGTTGTTGGTGAGAGGTGTCATAAGCACTTTGACAAGCACTTAAGGTGGCTTGGGTGCTTATGGTGCTTTTCACCCTTTAATAAATGTTGATTTGTGTTGATTTGGATCTTAATCCTTGTCTTTCATGAAATAAATGTTGTTTTATGGCATGTTGTATTTCGCATACCCTCATAAAAATGTGATTTGCTAGTTGTTGTTGTGTTATCTCACATTTCCTTGCATATTCACTCTTGTTTGCATAACTTTCACAAAATGAGAAACCCATTTCAAGCATGATGACATTCGGCCATGGGCCTAGGTTTAGGGTTCTTGAATGCTTTTGTTTATTTCATGACTTGGGGATGGATAATAGTTGATTTAGGGTATGTATGCTCCTAGGTTTTAACATAAAAATTAGGGTTTGGGTTTGCTTTAATTAACTCGTTTTTGTTGATGATTGGCAAGGTGATTCACACTTGTGCACTTAATCTTAAGTGTGAGGATTGACCAAAGTGATTCAACATTCTTTGATACTTTGGTTGCTAAATAATTTGCTTGCTTATGCTTGCCTATGATCATGATTGAGGCAACTCTTTTCCTTAAGCTAACAATTTCATTGTCCACTCTCATATAAGAATATCATCAACACTTAGATAGGTCAATTCCATACATTGCATCTTCCAATAGATGCGCATTTAGATTCCCTTGCGTCTTGTAGAAATATTTGAGTATGGTTCTCGCCTAGCATCTTCCACTAGATGTGCATTTAGGTTCAATCTTGCCTACTCTTGTATTTTTGCTTAATGCCCAATTCAAGTTCCTTCTTTGCCTATTTATGTGTTGTGGTCTAACATGTGTAGTCTAGGCTAATATTTGCTCAAGAATTCAAGTGAGATTGTTGCTTGCCTAAGGATTTGATTTGCATTCATCGCTTTCTTTTCTAAATAGTTTAGCATGAAAATGGTGACTAGTGACAATCACCCATAACCTTTATTAGTTTGGTTGTCCTAAGAGCCTAAATTTCAAAAACCAAAAGATGTTTTCATATGCAAAAGCTACTAGTGATAATCACCCATAACCTTTGTTAGTTTGATTATCATGAATGCTTTCAATTTCCAAAGATATTTTCCTAAGCATCAAAAGTCAAGGCAAGTTTTAGTAATGATCACCCATAACCTTTGTTAGTTTGATCATTATGAACGCCCTTCACTTTTCAAAACCAAAGCAAAAAGACTTTCATTTTCAAGGCTCCTTAGAACTACGTCGCTTTGATTCCCATTTGGGATACGTAGGAGCGAGTCACATTCTCGTCAAGCGCATACATAAAAAAGGTTTAGCATTTCAATAATAAAAAGAAAAGAGTTATTTTCATAACAAAAAAGAATCACTTTTGCAAACCAAGATCATTTTCAGAACAAAAACCTTTTCCTTTCTAAAATCGTTTTCAATCCATTGTCGCTAGTGGCTAACCAGAACCTTTGTTCGTCTAGCCATTGGCGGCGATGTCTTTTTCCCAAAAGAATAATAAATGATGATCCATCATAACCTTTGTTAGTTTGATCATCGTGCAAATCAATCTCTTTCGAAAACTACTTTCAAAAAAGATAATAAAAACGAGTTGTTATTGACAGTCCATCAGAACCTTTGTTCGTTTGACTAGCGGTACAACTCTCTTTTTGAGTATTTAGTGGTGATTCATCATAGCCTTTGCTAGTTTAATCATTCGCTAATGCTCGTCCTATTTCGAAAACTCACTAAAAAAAGATAAAAAACAAAAAAACTTTTCAAAAGGACAAAGAAGAACTACGTAGCTTTGAGTTCTCCATCGCACCGGGAGATACGTAGGAGCGGGCCATGTCCCGTCAAGCGCCTTTTTTATAAAAAACTCTTTCTTTCTTTTTCCATAATAAATAAGATTTTCATTAAGTCTTTTTCAATGCATTTTTCAATAAAGAATAAAAGAGGCAAAATTAAGTATTTTCAAGTCAACACACTAGAACCACACATTTAATTAAAGGTTCCCTCTCAGTAGAGAGGACGTATGGGGTGCTAATACCTTCCCTGCGCGTAACCGACCCCTGAACCCTACTCTCTAGTTTCGCAAGACCAATCGCTTTCCGAAAAAGGTTTTCCTAATATTTTCCTTAATAAATATTGGTGGCGGCTTCATTGATTTTAGAAAAGTTGTAAACGAGGAAGGTTCTCCCTCGGGGACTTTTTCGGGCGCAACACACGCGAGTGCTGCAAAGATTTCTCTTGGTTGAGCGGAAAGCTTTGGAAGTGAATTTGGGCGTCGTTGGAGCGTAGACGTTGATGCGAGGATCGTTCGTGTAGTTATGTGGAGAATTCCGTTTTGGTGGATCCTCGGCTATTTGTGATTTTCATCACAATTGGTGAGTTTTACTCAAGTTTAGGTTTTTGAATTAATAAACTTAAAGTGTGAAATGTGTTTCGGTTTTTGGTTCGTTGTCGAAAAGGTAATTTGTACGAAAATCACGTTTTATGTCCATATGGTTTGTGGATTGCTTGATTGATGATTTGATGATGATCATTGTTGTTTGAATATGTTTTTGGACTGTTTTTATTTTGGGACTGGACTGGAACAGGTATCGGAATTGGTCGGAACGACGAAAAACACGAAAACGGGATAAAATACAACGCTGTCAAAAGCGCACGACTCGTGCGTCCCAGGCACACAGACCGTGCATGTCGTTCTGTTTCTGTTTTCAAAAATGCATTACAAGGCGCACGACCCGTGCGCATCGGAGCACGGACCGTGCACAATGTTCTGTCAAAATTTTAAAAACTTTTCTGAAATGATCCCGTTCGATTCCAATCCTCTTCTAATCCTTTCCTAACCCTTTTCCATTGATATTAGGCTTATAATGCCATGATTTTGAATATGTTTTCAAAGGTTTTTATAATGGTTGGCAAAGTTATGTTTAATTCGAAAAACCGTAAAATAGTATACGGGAGCGAACACATAATATGCTTGTTATGTAGAACTAAATGTTCAGTAACAGTTTATTGTCAAGGAACTAAACGTTCAAGTGTCTGTTACGATACATAAATTATATTGAGTGTGGGTGACGACCCACGAGGTTAACGTACTAGGCGAGGAAGTCATGATCCCTTACCCTAGGCCCGTATACCATTAGGGAAGGTACTATTGGTAAAGGGGTTCCGCGGGTTTTAGCGTTCGCGCAGGCGGTGTTATGTTAAAAAGTTGTTGTGCGATACACCGGGGTTAGCGTTCGCGCAGTCGGTGTCGTACTGAGTCATAACACGTACACCGGGGTTTAGCGTTCGCGCAAGCGGTGTCATGTTAAAAAGTTGTTGTGCGATACACCGGGGTTAGAGTTTGCGCAGTCAGTGTCGTACTGAGTCATAACACGTACACCGGGGTTTAGCGTTCGCGTAGGCGGTGTCATGTTAAAAGTTTGTTGTACGATTCACCGGGGTTAGCATTCGCGCAGTCGGCGTCGTACTGGATTATAACACGTTCACCGGGGTTTAGCAGTAATGCAGTCGGTGTTGTGTTGAATTAAAATGCACGTGGTTATAAATTAAACCACGAATGAAAGAAAGTCCTATAATACGGTTCACCGGGATTTAGCACTGGATTGCAGTCGGTGTCATGTTAAGTTAATTAAATAGGATTCATAATTGAACCGAGAGTGTAGATATGGGTCTCGGTAGAACTCACTGAGATTGTATCTCATTGTTTATATGTTGTTGTTTTAGAGAGGAACAGGGAAAGAGGAGATCTAAGAGGCACGAGTAGGCTGTACTCGGATGGCTGCTGAAGTCTTAGCTTTCATGTTTAGGCTATGTTTTCCCTTTGTTGTCTTTGTATAGTAACATTATGTCTATATAGGATGTAAACATTATGTATTTGTTTCCGTGCTTTCTTGTATGATATTGAACACTATATCTTGCTGATGTTGATGGTCAGGGAACCGTTGTGGTTTTAACTATGTTTAAAACTGTTTTGGTATTATTCAGCGAAAAATTCATAGCGGTGTTCAGTATCTAGACAGGAAATAATATCTGAGGTGTTACAGTTGGTACACTTAGGTAATTCTACTTGTTAGAAATACCGGGGTGTTACAGTTGGTATCAGAGCGGTTCGACCTAGTCGGACTTAGTTTAGGGTTGAGTCGATTTCTTGTTAGTATTTGTTGTAATTATACTTGTGATGCTAAGAGACATTGAGCCTGATCGACTCAATACTTAGTGCATCATAAGCGGAATTATGGCAGGATGATCAAGACGCAATCCTCGACCAAGACCGGAATCTCCAACCGGTGCATCCTCAGGTAAGGTGACATGACAGTGGAAGAATACACCACTAAGTTTGAGAAGTTGTCTCAGTTTTACCAAGTGGTAAAGTATGCTCCGAATGAGGAATGGAAGATGTAGATGTATAAGATGGGCCTTCGTGCTTATATGACTCAGGGTCTCAGGTCTTATACTCTCACCAATTATATTGCCTAGGGGTGGACACTAGTCGGTTACGGCCGGATTCGGTCCAGAAAACCCAAATCCGTCACAACCCGCGGTGGAAAAGCTGAGGCCCATCTCCGTCGGTTTGGACCATCGGATTTGACGGGTGGCGGTTTGTCGGGTGGCGGGTGGTGGCGAGTGGTTGTTGGCGGGTTAACAGGAAGGGAAGAAAGAAGAAAAACCCAAATCGGTGGTGGTGACTTTGTAGTTAGTTCTGCGAATAGGGTTAACAGAGTTCTTTTCGGAGGTTGAAGAAAGATAATACATGGAAAGTTTTGATACTTTCTCTCTCGTCCATTAATTATTAATAAATAAAACTAATGTGAGGCTTGGATTTCGTGTAGCAAGTACATTGGGTTCCATTGAAGAAAGAGAAATGCTTTATAAACTGTGTACTTTTATATAAAAAAAATTGGGTTCTATGTGCTTGCTATAGGCTACACGCCTACACAACCTAAATCTATATAGGCTCAGTGCTGCAGAATGCAGACTTTATAGCTTGAGCTAGTCACACAAATAGTATTATACTCATAGTATAGATTAAATTTATGAGACAATGCGTAATTATTAATGTTGTGGGTGGATTCGGATACCGATAACTATGATTTTTCAAATCCGAGTCCGACCGTGTTCTCCCAATATTATCCGTATTTTATCAATCGGGTACTGTAGACCCGCTCCTCCTTATCCGAAATCAAAGAAATTTCTCGGGTACCTCGGTTCTCGGGCAGATTCGGGATGATGTCCACCCCTAATACTGCCTTAGTGCAACCGGCCCATGTCGCCGAGGATGATCTCAAAGAGAGTACTGGAAAGGGAAGAAGGTAGTTGGATTATCAACTCCGAATGCAAAGTCCTATGATAATTTCATCAAAGGAAAAGAAGGTGCAATTCTTCGATTCTTCAAAGGTCAGAAGATGTTCTGACTATGGAAAGTATCACAGTGGTGATTGTAAGCAAAGATCTAATCGGTGCTTTTATAGTAATGTAGTGGGTCACTATGGTAAAGAGTGCCAGACAAGGAAGAGTTTCAAAGAAGCTCAAGCTGCTCCAACATGCGGGCGAATCAACACTTTGGATGCTCAGATAGTCACACCTGCAGACAATTTACTGAGGAGTATGGGATCAATTTTCAATAACTACGTCAGTATATTATATGATTCGGGTGCAACCCATTGTTTTATTGCACAATCATGGGTGGATCGGTTGGGACTAGCATTATCTCCGCTGTTCGAGCCAATAACTATTTTTACTGCTGCTAAGGGTCGTGTCCATACCCAATCTTTGTGTCAAAATTGTCTACTTGTCATAGGAGACAGAAATTTTGTAGTGGAATTTATTTGTTTGCCTATGAGAAGTATGGACATCGTTCTGGGTATGAATTGGATGACTGCAAATCATGTTACAATTGACTGTGCCAATCGAACTATCAATTTCGCCTTTGAATCTGTGGAATTGATGAAGGCAAATTCTGAAGCAGTAATCTCTTTCACCTCAGCAAGCCAGTCATTATTCCAAGGTGCGGAAGCTTATGTTATTACGTTATCTGCATCCACTGAAACTAGTTTAGATTTGTAATCTGTTCAAGTTGTGAATGAATTTCTGGATGTTTTTCCGGTTGAAGTTTCTTCAATACCTCCAGATAGAGAGGTAGAGTTTTCTATAGAATTGGTTTCTGGCACAGGATCAATATCTATTGCTCCTTATCGAATGTCTCCTTTAGAATTAAAGGAATTGAAACCCCAACTTGAAGAGTTGATATCAAAGAAGTTCATTCGACCGAGTACTTCTCCATGGGGTGCTCCGGTGTTGCTAGTCAAGAAGAAGGATGGTAGCATGAGATTGTGCATTGATTATCGACAACTCAACAAAGTGACGATCAAGAATAAATATTCCTTGCCAAGGATAGATGATTTGCTTGATCAACTTTAAGGCACCGTGGTGTTTTCTAAAATTGATCTAAGGTCGGGGTATCATCAAATAAGAGTTAGAGCCTTAGATATTTCGAAGACAGCTTTCCGTACTAGGTTTGGACATTACGAGTTCGCAGTGATGCCCTTTGGTTTGACTAATGCTCCAACGGTATTCATGGATTACATGAACGGAGTCTTCCACACGTACCTGGATCAGTTTGTAGTCATTTTCATCGATGATATCTTGGTGTACTCGAAGACCATTGAGAAGCATGTTCAACATCTCCGCATTGTTCTGAATGTACTCCGAGAAAAAAAGTTGTACGCGAAACCTTCGAAGTGTGGTTTCTGGGTGCCTGGGGTAAAATTTTTGGGACATGTGATTTCCCAATTGGGAGTTGCTATAGATCCCAATAAAGTGGAAGCTGTGTTAAACTGGGAGCGACCATCATCAGTCACAGATCAGAAGTTTCTTGGGTCTAGTCGGTTACTATAGGAGATTTATTAAAGGGTTCTCACAGTTAGTTCTTCCACTTACTCGGTTAACTCGTAAGGGTCATCCGTTTACGTGGGATGCTGATTGTGAAGAATGCTTTCAGGAATTGAAAACTAGGTTGACTTCTGCTCCGATCCTGATTCTTCCGGATCCGTCATTGGAATTCTAAATTTACAGCGATGCTTCTGGGAAGGGTTTAGGATGTGTTCTCATGCAGAATCAACAAGTGGTAGCTTATGCATCCAGGCAATTAAAGTCTCACGAGGAGAATTATCCGACTCACGATTTGGAGTTGGCAGCTATTGTGTATGCACTGAAGATTTGGAGAGATTACCTGTATGGGTCTTATTTTGAAGTCTTTACTGATCACAAAAGTTTAAAGTATCTATTTGATCAGAAAGAACTGAATAACAGGCAAAGAAGATGGGTAGAATTTCTGAAGGATTATGATTTCGAGTTGAAGTATCATCCAAGAAAGGCCAATGTTGTAGCTGATGCGCTGAGTAGAAAATCGCTTCACACGGCAGAGTTAATGATACATGAAATGGAATTGTTAAAGTCTTTTATCCCTAAGTCAGGGTACATCCATAAGTTTCCACCTTGGTGGCGAGGTATTAGTTTGTTAACCTCTCCTTTGTGAAGGTTAACAATTAGATTGTATTTTGTGATTCCATTTGGCAGGTCAAGCGTGAATACGAATATGAAAGTGAGGTGACTGCTGACTGTTTTTCATGACTGTGGGTATCCATCAAAAGATTAATTGATGGACATGCTTGCAGTTAACAGATTGAGGAAATCCTAGGAGGCGTACTTAGGTTGAGGGGAAACTCTCAACGCTATTGACCCATTCGGAAAGGAATTAGGTGCGTATAGATAATAATATTGTGAGGAAAGTTACAATAGAGGAAAAAGGAACTCTGAGTTCAGTTTAATAGTTGTTTTAAAAACAACTTTGAGGTGATTTGATTGTTTTCAAATTTATTTGACGTCCTCACGGCTTATTTATACGTGTAAGGTCAAAGTTTTTAGTAAAACCCTCATTCCATCTTTTTGAAAAAGTCTTATCTCGAAAACTTGGAAGCGAGTCAAGAAATTTCACAGATGACTTTTCCGTCACATTTTTCAATGTGTACGTGAACTGTTAAGAATTTTAAAGAATTTGTTGAAAACATGTTTACACCCTTCAAGAAAATCATGTTTGTTCTTACCTCTATCAAGGAGTACCAATATGTGGACCTCATTTTCAACCTGTATTTCTATCAAGTATCTCAATTAAACACTTTGATTAAGATTACAAAGTTGGGGTGTAAACGAGACTAATTGGAATAAAGTTACGAAAGTGTTTTCAAACTCAGTACCAAGCTTATGTGGGCGAATGAAGAATTTCTACACCCAATTCGTTAATTCAAAATTGTTTTCCAGCAAGTTAAAGTCCTTTCTATGAATGTCTATTCGCGGTTAGTCGATCGTTAGACTTGACGAATTTTTGAGGACAAAAATCTTTCAAGTTGGGGTGTAATGTAACATCCCCAAACTGATTAGGTTGATTATTTTGAGGTTTAACCCAATCAATAATTATTTTGGTGCTTAAGTAATGATTTTATTAATTGGGTACTAAATTAATTATTGATTGGTGTATATTTATAAATTGAAGAAGTGGGTTTTTGGGTGCTAAAATCAAATAAGGGATTTTAGTGAGGTTTGTTGAGAAATTAGAATTTAAGTGAGGGTTATTTTGGTCATTGACCCATAATATCACTTATATTATAAAAGAAAATGAAACAAAAGAAAAAGGGAATAAGGGAAGGAGAGAGAGAGAGAGAGCCGTAGAAGCAAGGAAAGAAAAGAAAAGAAAATGGAGAAAACAAGAAAGGGAAGAAACGAAGGTGAGAAGGAGGAAGAAGGAGAGAAGAGCCAAGACCATCATGTAGGCTCCAGTTTTTCTTGCACAAAAATACTCACCTCTTCATCCTCTTCCTTTTCCTTTTAGTACCAATTTCATCATAAACAACTCACTCTCCCTCTTGTTGCCATTTTCGAAATTTGAGAGAGAAAGTGAGGTTTTAGGAGCTTTTTCTTCTTCCAAGAAGATTGAGAGGTTGGGAAGTTCAATTAGGAGGTTGATTGTTAGCTTGGAGTGAAGGAATCAATGATTGGGCGAGTTAGGGTTTTGAAATCAATTTGGGGTTTTATGTTTGCAGTTCAAATTGGAGGTTAGGGATGATGAATAGTGCTTTTGGGAAGCTTGGAAATCAAGTTGGAGTTTTGAGAGGAGCTTGAAGCCCTAGGAGCAAATTGTTGGTGCCTAGTTGATTCAATAGTCCAAGATGAGGGTTCTCGCGCGATATGTGTTCAAGCCGGACGACACGCGAGTGCTTCAAAGATGTCTCTTGGTTGAGCGGAAAGCTTTGGAAGCGGATTTGGGCGTCGTTGGAGCGTAGACGTTGATGTGGGGATCGTTCGAGTGGTTATGTGGAGAATTCCGTTTTGGTGGATCCTCGGCTATTTGTGATTTTCATTACAATCGGTGAGTTTTACTCACGTTTAGGTTTTTGAATTAATAAACTTAAATTGTGAAATGTGTTTCAGTTTCTGGTTCGTTGTCGAAAATGTATTTTGTACGAAAATCACGTTTTATGTCCAATTGGTTTTTGGATTGCTTGATTGATGATTTGATGATGATCATTGTTGTTTGAATGTGATTTTGGACTGTTTTTATGTTGGGACTGGACTGGAACAGGTATCGGAATTGGTCGAAACGACAAAAAAACGCGAAAACGGGATAAAATACAATGCTGTCAAAAGCGCACGACCCGTGCGTCCCAGGCGCACGGACCGTGCATTTCGTTCTGTTTCTGTTTTCAAAAATGCATTATAGGTCGCATGACCCGTGCGTATGGGAGCACGGACCGTGCGCAGTGTTCTGTCAAAATTTTATAAACTTGTCCGAAATGATCCCGTTCGATTCCAATCCTCTTCTAATCCTTTCCTAACCCTTTTCCAATGATATTAGGTTTATAATGCCATGATTTTGAATATGTTTACAAAGGGTTTTATAATGGTTTGCAAAGTTGTGTTTAATTCGAAAAACCGTAAAATAGTATACGGGAGCGAACACATAATATGCTTGTTATGTAGAACTAAATGTTCAGTAACTGTTTAATGTCAAGGAACTAAACGTTCAAGTGTCTGTTACGATACATAAATTATATCGAGTGTGGGTGACGACCCACGAGGTTAACATACTAGGCGGGGAAGTCATGATCCCTTACCCTAGGCCTGTATACCATTAGGGAAGGTACTATTGGTAAGGGGGTTCACCGGGTTTTAGCGTTCGCGCAGGCGGTGTTATGTTAAAAAGTTGTTGTGCGATACACTGGGGTTAGCGTTCGCGCAGTCGGTTTCGTACTAAGCCATAACTAGTACACCGGGGTTTAGCGTTTGCGCAGGCGGTGTCATGTTAAAAAGTTGTTGTGCGATACACCGGGGTTAGCGTTCGCGCAGTCGGTGTCGTACTGAGTCATAACACGTACACTGGGGTTTAGCGTTCGCGCAGGCGGTGTCATGTTAAAAGTTTGTTGTGTGATTCACCGGGGTTAGCGTTCGCGCAGTCGGTGTTGTACTGGATTATAACACGTTCACCGGGGTTTAGCAGTAATGCAGTCAGTGTCGTGTTGAATTAAAATGCACGTGGTTATAAATTAAACCACGAATGAAAGAAAGTCCTATAATACGGTTCACCGGGATTTAGCACTGGATTGCAGTCGGTGTCGTGTTAAGTTAAATAGGATTCATAATTGAACCGAGAGTGTAGATAGGGGTCTCGGTAGCAGTGTTTTAAAAACCGGCTCGGCCTGGCCGGTCAGACCGGTCTAACCAGGAACCGGGGGGTAACCGAGTCGGTCAGCTCTCTGGATCGGAGATGCACTGACTCGCCCTGAACCGCCCTAAACCGGCCGATTTTGCTCAAACTCGCTGACTCGGCGGGTTCTCTCAAACCGGGCCGGTTTTTGCTAAAACTAGTGATCTCCAAATCTTTGAACTGTAATTGGGAGGGGCCGCGCGAACGCAGGCCCCCACTAGTGATCGTCATCTAGGTAAGTATGTTTCCCATTGACATACGCCTTGCTTTTATATCTCATTCTCCTCCTTGTTCCGTTCATTCTATGCGATGTGGGACTATTTGTAAACTACTTAAAACAAAGGCTAAATAGCACTTTTGGTCCTTTATCTTTGCTCCAGATTTCACTTTGGTCATTTATCTTTTTTTTGGTCCGTTTTGGTCCTTTATCTTTCATTTTTGTTTCACTTTGGTCCTTTATCTTTTTTTGGGTCCGTTTTGGTCCTTTATCTTTCATTTTCGTTTCATTTTGGTCCCTCGCGTTATTATTTAATTCAATTAAAACATTAAAACAATTAATTCAATTAAAACAATTAAAGAAATAAAACATAACAGCGCAGTAGTGTTGTTATCCGGTGTTTTTTATATATTAGTGCAGCTATCCCATGTTTTTATATATCATTGCAGTTATCCCCATATTTTTTTTATATATCAGCGCAGTTATCCCGTGTTTTTTTATGTATCAGTGCAGCTATCTCATAGTTTCAATTGATTATTTGAGTTGATTAGTAAATTATAGTAGATAAAAAAGATAGATAGTAGATTATCAATAAGAAATATTTATCCCGTGTTTTTTATATATCAGTGCCAATTATTTGTCCCTTTTTAGATATTACTGACAAATATTTGTGACATGTGTTTTAAATATTAATCGGTTTCAATAGTCCTTAAGCCTTCTTGTTTTTTTAGATAGTAGGTTTATAGCAGTCTTCAAAAATTATAATTATCAATGACAAGTATCAATCCCGTGTTTTTTTATAGTAAAAGTTAGATAGTAGATTATCAATAAGAAATATTTGTTTTAAATATTAATTAGTAGTTTAAATAGTCAATAAGTCTTCTTGTTTTTTAAATAGTAGATTTGTACTAGTAGTCTTCAAAAAATTTAATTATCAATGACAAATATTAATCTCGTATTTTTTTAAATATCAGTGCAGTTATCCCTTGTTTTTTTATATATCAGTGCAGTTATCTCGTAGTTTCAATTGATTATTTTAGTTAATTAGTAAATTTTAGTAGATAGTAAAAGAGAGATAGCAATAAGAAATACTTGTTTTAAATATTAATCAGTAATTTAAATAGTCATTAATTCTTCTTGTTTTTTAGATAGTAGGTTTATAGTAGTCTTCAAAAATTTTAATTATCAATGACCAATATTAATCTTCTATTTTTTATATATCAATGAGAAATATTAGTCTTTATTAAATTTTCTCGTGTTTTTTTTTTTGTTTTTTAGTGTGACTCGTTTACATTTTATAGGTAATTTTAGTAGAGTAGTGTTTGTATAAATTTTGAAATTTAGTTAAAAATAACTAAAGTGAAGTGATAAGAGAAATAGAAGAATTGTTTATGGGAAAAGTAAAAGTAAAGTAAAAAGAAAAAAGAGAAAAAAGAGAGTGTAAGAGAAAAGTGAAAAGGAGGAAAGAGAGTGTAAGAAGAAAGAGAAAAAAAGTAAGAAAGAGAGTCTAAGAAGAAAAAGAAATAAAGAGAGGGTAATGACATTTTACCCTTAAATTAAATACGTGTTTTGTTAATAAGAGATCCAAATTGATAATTTCATAGGAGGTTTGTTTGTATAAATAGATATTAGATTATTAATTAGTAATATGAATAAGTAATAGAGTAAATGGTAAAAAGGTAACTATCAATTATATTAGTTATTAGAAATTTAGTTTAGCGGAAACTTTTTCAACCAAAAGATGACATGTAACAACCCAAACCGCTGTTAGAATTGTTTACTATCCCCACAAACCAACATGAGTCTTATCAGCGTGTTTTTTCCTCACTCACATGCTTTCTGGAGAACTTCCCAGAAGGTCATCCATCCAAAAATTGCTCCAAGACAAGCACGCTTAACTATGGAGTTCTTATGTTCAGGGCTCCGGAAAAGATAATACATTTGTTGTATAGGTAGTCCAAATCAATTCTTTTAAGCATTCCTTCAATTGCACAGTCTCATACCTGCACAGCCTCAGGATCCTTCTCATTCTGGTGCGTATTCGGTTCATTCACATGTCGCTTCCCCTAGAAGCATGCCAAGAGCAGCTCATTATCCATGCTCAGCATCAGCATCACTCCCCACCCTCGTCGGCCTTAGGCGTCACATGCCCACCAGCTTTCGACTGGTTCGTCCCCAAACCACACCGTACTAGGAGAGGTCTACTCTGATACCATTTGTAACGACCCAGACGGTTGTTAGAATGGTTTACTATCCCCACAAACCAACACGAGTATTTTCAGTGTATTTTGTCCTCACTCACACGCTTTTCGAAAAACTTCCGAGAAGGTTACCCATCCTAAAATTGCTCCAAGTCAAACACGCTTAAATATGAAATTCTTATGTTCAGGGCTTCCGAAAAGATAATGCATTTGCTGGTATAGGTAGTCTAAATCAATTCTTTTAAGTCTTCCTTCAACTATACAGTCTCATACCTACATAGCCTCATCATTCCTCTCATTCTGGTGCGTATTCAATTCATTCATGCGTCCCTTCGTCTAGAAGCATGCCAGGAGCCGCTCATTGTCCATGCTCCGCATTGGCGATCACTTCCCGCCCTCTTCGGCCTTAGGCGTCACATGACATGTGGTATCGGTGGAATTGATTACTTATATTGATAATCGATGAGCATCTTTAGTGGGGTGTGTTAAATGGGTGAACTACAGTGATTTTTGTGGGTCTTAAACTGCCACGTAGGATTTGAGTAACTCATAATTGACAAAAATAGTTTTTACTCCAATGGCGGTTGTTTATAAGGAACCATATCTGACCCTACTTGTTTATATTTTTTATTTGAATTTAGTTTGTGATTCAAATTTATTATTAATATAATCATTTTAATTAAATTATTAAAAAACATCGATTAATTTTTAATCCTATAAAATTTTGGTTTTTGGTTTTAATCTTTCAAAAACATTTACCTACTTTTGGTCCCCCCAAATTGTTATTTTCAGCGGGAATTGAGAGTAAGCATTTCACCTATTAAAAATCATGAAGCGTTATTAAAAGTCATGAGTGATTAAAACTGATGAAAATAAAAAGTTCGGAACCAAAAGATAAAAGTAGGTGAAATATTTTTGAGAGACAAACCAAAAACCCACATTTTATAGAAACCAAAAACATATTTAATCCTATAATTTTTTTAAAAAAATATATTTTAATAATTAATTCACTTCAAGCTAATTTAAAGAATGCAAAAAATTAATTTTTAAAATGCCAAAAATTACTTTACAATGAATTCAAGCTATTACTATTGTATACATGAGGGTGTCTTCATATTATTTTTGAATAAGTGTATTTTTTCTGCTTTGATGAAAGAGAAAAAAGTAGTATAGCGCTTTTTGGGAATGAGTAGTGCTTTTACTAAAATATTTACATCTCCAACTTATATGAAGTATTTTATGTGCTATTTACATCTCCCAATTTTACTCATACACCCTATGCGCCTAAAAATTAGAATAATAGTAAATTTCTAAAAGCTTCTAAATTATCACAACATGACTAAGAAGCATAAAAAAACAACTAAACAGAGTTCAATGATTATTACAAACAACTAAGAGGTCCTAAGTATTAAGGAACATTAATTGGAAGATTTGCTGTTCCTTTAGCTTGTGCTTCTATTAATTGCTCCGTGTAACACCCCGATTTTCATATTAGTACGTTTTTGCTTTATGCGCGAATATAATAGTAATTCTTGTGATATATTGTGCGTCTTAGTAATTATGTATTTTAATAATATTTAGTAATTTAATCGATTTTATATATTTACGTGTGTTTGAGTTATCAAATATGTCTAAATGATATTAAACCGTATTTTTATACTATGTTGGTACTATATTATTGTTAGTATTTATTTATGTTGTTTATAGAATATTTATATTTGAAATATGATTGTTTTAGTTGATTATTTTATTTTATAAAATAATTATATTCGAGATATTATTTATTTATAGAAATTATTTTGGCCTATTGAGGTGTTAAAATAATAGGTATAGTGAAGTTAGGCTTTAAAAACGATTTGAAAGTGATTTTGGACTTTACTACTCGCATACACCTCCCTCCTGTCTACTAAACACACCCCTCCTCTTAGTTAGCTGCTTTCGCCCAAGCAAAACACACCAGTCCAACACGCGACCCACTGGGCCAAACCCGACCCACTCCCAGCTTCTTCTTCACCCAGCTGCAACACGCACAGGCACTCGTAAAACCCTAAGAGCAGCTCTCCTTCAACCCGTGTCTCTTCTCAACACCACGGCCAAGCCTCAAACCTTGCTTCCCAACTCGAAAATGGTCGCTGATCATGAATATGGCCTCCGTTTCTTCGATCGTGGTCGCATTTTAGTTGGCACAGTCGCACACCACCGCCCCATTTGAACCATAGTCCGCCATTTTCGACCAAATTGAAGCTCCTCTGTGAGCCACCACGAAACCACGCCGAACCACACCTCTTAAGCTCTCCAATCCACGTTGCCACTACCCTGAACCGCCCTTGAACAATGAAGACCGAAAACACCATTGAAGCACTTTCGAACTCGCAACAACACCTCCGGTCACGATTGACTTCGCCAACTTCTCCTTCATACTCAACCTCTCCCATCTCCACCGTTTCTGATCATCATCTAGACAGCTCCACCGTTTTGCATTTTGGGTGATTGAAAGTGGATGTGTTAGTGCGTAGTCTCCTCTCCCCGTTCACGACTTCGAACCATCGTCTACGTACCTTTCAATAGGTACTCCTTTTGAATCACGATTAAATATCTTTAATATTTAGGCTAAATAGCACTTTTGGTCCTTTATCTTTGCTCCAGATTTCACTTTGGTCCTTTATCTTTTTTTGGTCCCTCATGTTTCGTTTTTGTTTCATTTTGGTCCCTCACGTTAGTTTTGACTAACAGACGCCACGATGGCAGTTAACTGCTGACGTGGCGGCCTCAATTCATTAAATGACGTGGCACACTAATTTCCACATCAGCAATTCTTTTTTTAAAACATAAAACAATAAAACAATAAAACATAAAACAATAAAACAAACAACAACAATTCTTCAACAACAACCCAGAAACATAACCCAGAAGAATTGTTCAAAATTAGGATTTCGTTTTTTGATTTCGTTTTAGCTTTTGTTTCGTTTTTCATTTTGTTTTCCCGGATCTGGGTATCGTTTTGGTTTTGATTTCATTTTACTACTTGTTTTGTTTTTGATTTCGTTTTTCCCAGATCTGATTTTTCGTTTTGATTTTCATTTCGTTTTTGATTTTGTTTTACTTTTCATTGAAGATGAGGAACGATGGAATATGAGAAATGAGTTTGTTGCTGGAAATCGAATGGGTTTTTTGATTGAAGATTCTAATGTCGGATTTGCATTTTTGGGTTTGTTTTGGGTTTGCATTTCTGAATTTGTACCTGCAAACGTGATGAGGATGAAGATTCTGATTGTTTAGTTTTTTCAGATCTGAAAGGGACCAAACTGAGAGGGACCAAAATGAAACCAAGGAAAAACAGAATTGTTTTAATGGAAGAACAACACAAACAATGAGAGGGACCACTGATAATGGAAGAACAAAATTGCTTTAATGTTTTAATGGAAGAACAAAATTGCTTTAATTGCTTTAATGGAAGAAATCCAGATCTGTTCTTCGTTTAAAAAATATAAGGGACCAAACTGAAACTAAAAGAAAACGTAGAGGACCAAACTGAAACTAAAAGAAAACGTATAGGACCAAACTGAAACTAAATTGAAACTGCAACTCTGCATCAATGGCGAAAAGCCAGAAACTCGTTGTTTTACGAAATTGATTTAGGGCTTCTTTAGACCTCTTTCTTGCGATCAAAACCCATCCAAGATCAAACAAAATGGTTGCCTAAATCACTAGATTCAATTAATGGAGAAGATGTTGAATGTTTTGGAAAACGAAAGAAAACACAGTGGAAAAATTCTGGGTTTGAAGATGTTAGATGCTGGAAATCGTTGTTCTTCGTTTGATGTTAGTGTTGGTGTTGCTGGAAATCGTTGTTCTTCATTTGATGTTGGTGTTGGTGTTGGTTTTTTGATGTTCTTCTTTTCTGGGTTGAATTGTTTTATGTTTTCAGTTTTATATTCCATTTTAATTTTCAGTTTTATGTTTTTAGCAACTTGACTTTTCAGTTTTTCCAGAAATTCTGTTTTAGATTTTTATGTTTTTGGTTTTATGTTTGTTTTATTGTTTTATGTTTTATTTATGTTTTATTTATGTTTTATTGTTTTATGTTTTAAAAAAAGAATTGCTGATGTGGAAATTAGTGTCCCACGTCATTTAATGAATTGATGACACCACGTCAGCAGTTAACTGCCAGCATGGCGTCCGTTAGTCAAAACTTACGGCAGGGACCAAAATGAAACAAAAATGAAACATGAGGGACCAAAACGGACCAACAAAAAGATAAAAGACCAAAGTGAAACCTAGAGCAAACATAAAGGACCAAAAGTGCTATTTAGCCTAATATTTATTATGTAATTAATCGAATGTTTTTGTTGTCTGATTATACGCGTTCGAGTCAATGGCCACATCGTCAGATTTAGATCCTGCTCGAAAGATCGTTACCCATCGTTGCATGTGACAAAAGAACGATTACGGTTCAGGTACGGGGGGAAATGGTTTCTTTTCTATATGGGGGAATAGGGGATAGGACTATAATAGTATTGATTATCGTCATTTATATTTGTTTGTATTTATTCATTGGTTAATTATTATCTATATTTGATTTGGACGACTGTAATTAGATGATTTGGATGACTGTAACTAAATGAATTGAATGACTGTAGTTAATATGCCGAGTTTAGGGAATGAATCATAGTCAATTTTATATCAACTGACATTCTTTGATTTGAATGACCCGTATGTTACTAAGATGAAGTTGATATATATGTGTCAATGCTATGCCTATAGGCTGTTGTTTTTGTGATTGCCGTTGTTGTTATGATTGTTGTTGATGATGATAAGGGACCAATTCAATGTGATTGAGTGTCGTCGTTAAGGCCTAAGGCCTAACCTCCCTAGAAGACATATGATTGTTAGTGTTGGTGTAATAGGGTAGTTATAATTGATGAACTCTAGGGTAGTAAACCGTATTGGAGCTTTGAATAAGTTGATGATGAAACCATATGGTTAAACAACCCATAAGTTGAGATTGATGATGTACTTATGGTTTAGAGTATCTCTAAGTTAAGTAACAAGCTTAAACTTTAGTATAGTATACTGGTTTGATGATATTGAGATTCCTAAGTATTTTAATGGTCAAATTTAGACAACAACGACTTATAATGATTCCTAGGCATGAATAACGACGATGATTGATTAAGTTGATGTTGTTAGTTTATTAGAGTAGTGGAATTATCTAATAGACAACTTAGAGCCTCTTAACCGATTAAGACTAAGTCTTTAATGGATTGGAGCTATTCTTGGTGTGTCGGATATTAAAATTACCTAAGAGACCAATTGAAGCCTATTAGCTGGATAAGATTAAGTTGTTAATGGATTAGGACTATTGTAGGGGTGTTTCGGATAATGCTTGACCCTTCCTAAGCTAGTTTCAGGTAACCTTGAACATGGATGATGATTGACACAATAAGAGTCATAGGAGCCTTAGGAAATATCGAATAACAGATGGGGTTGTAATTAGATGCATTGAATAAAAAGGACTACATATGGATATAACGATGACGTTATTATATAGAATTAGCGGGGACTTGGGTAATAGTTATGGCCAGAGATGATGACTATAGTGACCCCCTAGTTGTATGGTGATACCCGAGATGATGATTAAATGACCCCTAGTTGTTGATGATACCCTCGGACCTAGGAGTTCTTAGGGAAGTTGATGATGATGTTTAAGGAACCTTGTCGCAGTATGGGCAAGGACTCGCTGCAGCATGGGCGAGTCGTACCTTAGTACTTTAAGTTGTAGGAGGAACCTTGTCGCAGTATGGGCAAGGACTCGTCGCAGTATGGGCGAGCCGTACCTCAAAGGATGGTGATGATGATAGGTATTGTTGTGGTTGTTGTTGTTGTCATCATCGTTCTCGTTGTCGTCGTTTTTGTCGTTGTTGTTGTTGTTGTTGTTAGCAGGGCATTATCGGGCAAGGTATCTCGTTCGGGCAAGGTATCCCGGTCCTCATAGTCCTCTCTTGGGTGTTCTTCAGGGCATTATCGGGCAAGGTATCCCGTTCGGGCTATTCCGGTCCTGCTGTTTTCTTGTAGGGCGTTATCGGGCAAGGTATCCTGTTCAGGCAAGGTATCCTGTTCAGGCAAGGTATCCTGGACCTATTGTTGTTGTCGTCGTAGGGCATTATCGAGCAAGGTATCCCGTTCGGGCAAGGTATCCCGGTCCTATTGTTGTTGTTGATGATGATTGTAAGGCAGTATCGCTCAAGGTGTCCTGATCCTATTATTGTGTTGTTGTTGTTGTTGTTGTTGTTGTTCTTGTAGTCCTAGGATCGTACGGGAGGTCGCGACACTAGGATTAGATGAAGATTAGTTAAGGATTGTTTGTGCATTCGTGTTATGAAAGTTGTATCCACTACTGTTGATTGTTTCCTTGTTTGTGGTAGTCTTACTGTTTTAGTTTCGGTCTTATATTCCTTATATGGTTTGGACGCTCTTTCTCACCCGTGCACCATTTTTTAGATTGAGTTCTAGGTGTCGTTGAAGTGACTTTCTACGATCGTACAGTGGGAGAGATTTGATTCTACACGTTGATGTCACTCTATTTTTAGTTTATTGGATTAAAGGTTATATTGCTCTGATTATGTGACATCGGGTTTGGGTTGTACTCTTACTATTATAATTAAGATCATTATTGTTATTATATTGAAATAAATGTTTTATAACTTAATATTTGGTATTATTATAAATCTTATTTATATGATTTAAGGAATTGGAGGACATCTTTTACTTACGAAAACTATTTCAAAAAGGGAATCAAAATTTTTAGTTTCAAAAACAATTCACTCGTTTCTCGTACTCTTTCTTCTATAATTACATTCGGGGTAAAGAGTGTTACACTCCACACCACCTAGATACAACATCATCTCAAAAGGAAATGTTCACTATCCCAATATATAACCAAGCACTATGCCATATTAAGCATACCCCACACCACCTAGATAACATCCTTCAGAAAACACAACTAAAAGTAACACTTAACCCCTTAGGCTAAGGCAAAGACCATGAACACACCAATACTTCATAACAAGAATATCACATCTGCAACAAGCTGCCAAATCATATTCAGACAATAAAACACTTCAATTTTAGCTCTCAGTAGCCACCTGGGTGCCTCATGGTCACAATTGGGTTAATGGCTTCACTGGATTGTAGCGTGCCATAGTCCCATCCTTCCTATTTTCTTTTTTAAATCAAATCAAACTGTGCAGAGATAGGATTGATGATGGGATATTCAAGTAGAATCAGATCCATATTGTGCGGAGTGAAAATATTGGATATGAGC